>JADMNL010000033.1:74947500-76147500 GCA_016271365.2 Neoceratodus forsteri | reverse complement strand
AAATAGACAGCAAAAAATCAGCCTCATTTTTTTATTCTCTTTTTCTTCCCCCAAGTGGCAGCAGGATTTCTGGTGACACTTTATTCAGGCTTTTTTGACTGCAACTTACAATGAATCACTTTGACTTCTTATATCTCAGCTGTGCAACCAAACACTCACATGAGCTCCCTTCCCCCAACGCCTGGCCTGCCATCTGCTTTTCTCCTCCCTTACAGCTAATCTCTGCTTTCTCATTCCTTCACCCTCTTGTCAGTCAAGCCCCACTCTGTTAGCAAGGTTGTCTGTTCCCTGTGTCCCAGATGGCTTAATTCTATTGGCTAGCGAGATATGCAAGGGGGCCAATTGGAAAGAACCACATGTTAGACACCCCCAGCATACAGTCAGCAATGCTGGATGGTTTGCCTTACCCTGCAGGTTAGCTAAGACAATTGCATGCAGTAAGCAGCAATTCCGTAACCCTTCAACAGGAAAATAACCTGCATTATCACCGGATGTCCTTAAAGTGTGCAACTGTCAGCCCCCCTCCCAATCAGGTCCAGCATCACTCCTAGAAGGAAAAAGAACTGAAGGAAATAAAACTGCTTTTCTGTCCACTGGAAATTGCTTTTATTTATGCATGCTCTTTCACCGTACAGTGCAAATATAAGTTGTTTTGTTTTTTTATTTATTTACCTGGGATAGCCAAGCTGAGATGCAACATCTCACTTCCAGTGGGGTCCTGATTCTACCCATTTCCATAGGTAGGCTGACTGGAGCTCTGAGAGGTTAAGCGACTTGCCCAAGGGCACACAGTGAGTGTTTGGCTCTGGTGGAGTTTGAACATGAAATCACCTGGGTTTCAAACCCAACCCTTCCCCTCCTTTGTACTCAGCCTGGTCACGGTGACCCCTGCACAGGTACCGACAGTGCTCTAACCAGCAGACCATATTTGCTCCATAGTGCCCCCAGTACAAATATTGCCGAGCGTTATTTGTACCATAGCTGCCCCCAGACTAGTGCAAATAGAGCTGAGTATTATTTGCACCAGAGTGGCCCCAAGTGCAAATATTGCCATGTGTTATGTACAACTTAGTTACCCCCAATGCAAATATTGCCATGTGTTATGTACAACTTAGTTACCCCCAGGGCAAATATTCCTGGGTGTTATGTGCAACGCAGTTGCCCCCATGCAAATACTCAGCCTAGTCTCATTTGCACAAAAGGTACTCTCATTGCAAATTTTGCTGAGCGTTATTTGCACTATAGCTAGCCTCAGTACAAATATTCACAAGTGTAATTTGTGCCAGAGCTACCCCCAGTACAAATATTGCGGAGTGTTGTTTGTACTTTAGCTACCCTAGTGCTAATATTGCCGGGTGTTACTTGTATCTTCACTACCCTAGTGCAAATACTGCCAAGTCTTATTGTAAAATAGTGCTGAGTGTTATCTGTACCAAGCCACTCCACTGCAAATATTGGCAAGTGTTATTTGTTCCTTAGTTACCCCACTGCAAATACAGCAGTGTTACTTGTAACTTAGTTAAACGTGAGAGCAGTTCACTCTGGTAAACTGCTGTGCACCACAACGCCTAAGGGCGGAGGTAAGCGATTCTACTATGACCTCTGTAATAAACTTTGAATAGGATTATAAAGTTACACAGAATAATAAATAAACATTCAATGGTTCCCCCTTATGGAACATCCCTTCAAGCAAATGAAAAAAGTATAACAGGTACAGGACTTAAATCTTTTTCCCTTGTAAGTGCTTAAGATGTGGCTGACGGCACTCACTAACTGTTTACATTAGCCGCAATGTTACTGACCAAGTTTGGTGAACTGGAGAGGGTGGTGGACGCATGGAACGGCTTTCCTAAGGAGGTTGTGGGGTCAAAACAGTGGGGGAATTTAAGAATGCATGGGACAGACATAAGGCAATTGTAGTGGGGGTGTAGGAGGAAGTAGGCTGTTGGTTAACTAGGATCTGCAGCCTATCCAATAGGTAGGGAAATGGGCAGACTGGCTGGACCAAGCCATCCTTATCTGCCGTCAAGGTCTATGTTTCTACGTATATGTTTCTATGTAACTGAACTGGGTTTAGTTATATGCATAAAGTGCCCCCCCCGACCAGTGTCTAGGGGCCCAATGTTAAAAGAGGGTGGAGGTACAAGCACTGTAGACCATCCAGAATCAAAAGATAAAGATGGAGATACCTGAAAGATGTGACATGGGTTCACAGACTGCAGGCTTGATAGCATACAGGCCATCTCCACGCTGCCGGGGTGGTGGGAGCAGCACAACTCTGGAAGGCTCTGCTGGGGACAATAGCCAGTTACAATGCAGCATTATTCATTTCAGCAGTGAGGACCACACTGATTAAAAACTAAATTTATTTAAAAACTGAAACAGCACCCAGGAGTTGGGGGCGCATACCGGGGATATGCACACAAAACAGTGTCGAGTAACCACGGCACATAACGTAAGGCTGAAAAGGCCTGTGAGCTGGATCTCAAACAGAGCCGGAAGGCTCAAAAAGACGGGCAGCAGAAACCACGAGTAGGTCACAGGACCCTTCAGAAACAAACACTGTGGCCTACCCAAACCCAACCAGCAGCTCAACTACTAAAACACGCTGAGAAACAGGAGCGGAGGGCACAAACAGCTGCAATCTCTTCTTTCCACCCTACCTGCAATACAGGGCCTTAGAGCAAGTCCCCGGCCCTCTCCGGACCTAGACCAACACAGGGAACTGGGCCACAACCAAGCTCTTTTTTTTCTCTCCCTGCAGGCTGTCTGAAAAAGATGGAGTACCACACCAAGCACAGGGCTGGAGGGCTGCCACCACCTCCATACTCCATGTCACAGGCTGCCACAACTGTGACATTCCCACCGCCTATCAGCCTACATCCCTGGACCAGACCCAGCCTGCCTTGGTGCCGCGGAGTACAAGGTGGGACTCCTCCTGCATCAGCTCCTATAACCAATGGGCTGCAGCTCCCAAATGGACCCAGTTCCACTGCCACAAGGCCCTACACCACCCACAGCCCGAGCGGAGCACTTAGAGTCACCAAGGCTTGATTCCTGGGCTGGGGTTCGAACCAAGGCACACTGCAAAGGTGACTATCTCCCAGACAGCCTCTCCCTGCCACTCCAAAACACTGCCTAATATACCCAAAAGGCCCAGCCCAAAACTCCGCCTAAGGGCAGAGATCCGGCCTACTCGGGCCATAAAAGGTGAAATAGGAGGAGAGGGTCATTATAGTAAGCCCTCCCAGGGGGGCAAACAAAAGTATAACAGGTACAGGACTCAATTTTCCCTAGTCAGGGTTCATTTTTGGGTAGGGGATTGGGGCATTTGGTACACAGTTTTTAATTTTGACCCACCTTTTCTTCTACCTTGAGGACAACCTGCTCACTGTTATAGAGGTTTTAAACTGCTGTTTTATGACTCGGGGTTCGGTTGAACAATGTGACCCATTATTTTTTTCATTTGACCCTTACTTTCTAGATCTAGTGGGTCAGTGTCCCACATAAATAAATATCTGAAATGAACCCTGCTAGTGAATACTTAATATGACATTGACGGCACTCACTAACTGTTCACACTATTGGCGACAAACGTTTTTATTAAAAAGAATAGTGTTGTTTGATATAGGGAGCCAATCTATTAATATGTTTTGAACAGTTAACACTAAATATGTTATTGACGGCATTCACTAAAAGTCTACATTAGCTGCGATGTTACCGGCAGAGTTTGGTGAACTGAACTGGGTTCTGAAAGTAGATTATTTCCTTACAGAAAGAAAATACAAGCACAAAGGGTTCTAAAAGTTTAACATGAGCAGGGCAGCAGTGGGTACAGGGACCAGGGTGGTTGACTTCAGACGGGTTTATTTTAGAAGGATGAGTGAAATCTTAGGGGGACACCTGACAGGAATTCAGCCACACTGGGATGTGAACCAGAAATGGGAAAAAATTCAAATTGGGGTTTGTGGAGGCTACTGAGACCTGTACCAAATCGCAGTCCAAAAAGGGAAGGTCTAAGAAACCAAGCTGAATGAGTAGGGAAGTCTTAGAAAAGGTGGGGGCAAAAAAAGCAGCATTCAGGAGATACAAGAAATCTGGGAAGGGGGAGGATAGAGAGGAGTACGTGAAGAAGTCCAAAGAAGTTACCAGGGGAGTCAGGGCAGCCAAGGCTTCCAGGGAACTGAGGCTGGCACAGAGCATCTAGGACAGGGAAAAGGACGTCTTCAGATAAATACAGGAGAGAGGGAGCTGCAAGGACCCGATAGTGAGGATCAGGAAGGATGGGGGTGGGCAGAGAAAGGGTGGGAACAGGCAGAAGTACTACATGAGTACTTCTGTTCTGTATTCATGAGGTAGAAGGGCGGGCAACTACCGCAGGGAGTGGAAAGGGTGGGTGGGGGGATAATGGACAGGGTGATCACTGAGGGCTGGGTATTGGAAGGTCTAAGGGTTCTGAGGGTGGATAAGGCACCAGGGCTGGACGGCATACATCCCAAGGTGCTGAAGGAAATGGCAGAGGTCCTGGCTGGGCCACTGGCGGACCTATTCAATACTTCCCTGGACACAGGGTGCATACCACATGAATGGAGGATGGCCCACATGGTGCCCCTCAGTAAAAAAGTGGCTCAAAGGATGAACCAGGCAATTACAGACCAGTAAGCCTAACATCCATTGTGGGAAGCTGATGGAGACAATCCTGAAGGAGAGGCTGGTGACCTTTCTGGAAGACAGTGGGCTCCAGGACGGTCATCAACATGGGTTTGTCTCCGGAAGATCCTGTCTGACTAATCTAGTTGAGTATTATGCCTGGGTAACGAGGGAATTGGACAAGGGCCATGCTGTGGATGTCATATATTTGGACTTCAGCAAGGCCTTTGATTCAGTGCTGCATGGATGGTTGGGGGGAAAGTTGAGATACATGGGGTCGGGGACTAAGATGGTTAAATGGATTGAGAATTGGCCGCAGGGGAGACAGCAGAGGGTAGTGGTGGGGAGAGCTCTCATCTCCAAGGGCTGTGACGAACGGGGTGCCATAGGGATCAGTACTGGGGCCATTGCTGTTTGGGATATTCATAGCAGACATCTCGCATGACATCAGGAATAAGATCAGTCTGTTTGCTGATGACACCAAGTTGGGGGTGGCGTTGGATGACATAGTAAGATGGCAGGGGCTGTAGGACAACCTGACCAAACTGGAGGAGTGGTTGGAAGCGTGGCAGTTGGGGTTTAGTGCTAAAAAGTGCAAAGTACTGCACTTCGGAGCAAAGAACCGAGGGAGTAGTTACCAGCTGAGAGGAGTGCAGCTAGGTACCACCGAGAAGGAAAAGGATCTAGGGGTGGTTGTAACTGGGGAAAATGAACAATACAGAGCAGTGCAGGAAGGCGGCAGCAAAGTCCAACAGGATGCTGGGGATGTATTGCGAGAGGAATCTCCTCCAGGAGCAAGGAGGTGAACTTGCCTCTCTACAGGTCACTAGTCAGGGCACACCTGGAGTACTGCATGCAGCACTGGCGCCCATATCTGAAGAAGGATGTAAGCTTACTGGAAGGGGTACAACGCATAGCGACAAAGATGATCCATGGATTGGAGGACAGGCCATACGAGGAGAGGCTGAGTGAGTTGAAAATGTACTTCCTGGAGGAGAGAAGGGATCGGGGGGATATGATTGAGACCTTTAAGTACTTAAAAGGGATAAACAAGACAGGCACTGAAGGGATATTTAAGCTAAGGAGGGAGGGACACAAGAGGGCATGGTCTTCGATTGGAGGGGGGGAAGATATAGGAGGGAAATGAGGAGACACTTTTTCACAGAGAGGGTTGTAGTGGAATGGAACACTCTGCCAGAGGAAGTGGTGTCCTGTACGACAGTGGGTAGTTTCAAAGGGGATGGGACAGGGTGGGGGGTAATTGTGAATGGGAGGGTGTGGGGCAGCTGCAAGGTAAGAGTGTTAGCTGCACACTCGAGCAGACTTGTTAGACTATATGGCCTGTTTCTGCTGGCAAATTTGTATGTCTGTAAAAGAAAAGGATCCTTATAAGTGCTAAGCTACCAGTTAGGTGGGTGTGTCCCATTCGGTGATGAAGTTATCATTAAAAAGAATAAGTGGTGTTCGGTATAGGGAGTCACTTTATTAATACACTTTGAACAATAACTAAAGTGTCCATATAGGGTTTTACAATGAGCTTTGCATCCAATTGAAATGTGAAATGTTTTGAACTACTTGGAGAAGTGGGTAAACCAGTGTTCATGTATAGGGTACAGTGTGTAAAGTATTAAAATGTGTTGAGAAAATAACACTAAGCTTTCAAGTTTCACATTAAATGTGGTATGCAGTGAAGTTTACCAGGAATACCTGATCATAAGAAATTGTATTAGGACATTGTGATCCTAAACATGGATATTAGAGATAGTGAGGAAAAAAATTGCAATTTTAGCGGACACTAGGGGGCACTACATTATGAAATCTCATTACTGTGCATAAGAACACAACTGAATCATAGTTTTTGGGCATATTAACTTTACAGAAACTGAGTATGGAAAGTTTTTTTTTTTTTCCAAAGGAGAGAAAGTGTAATTTTTATCCTTGCCATAATGTGATGGTTAGCTCTGAACTGTTTGATGCTACTAGAAAGCAGGAGAATTTTAGTACAGACTAACAAAAATGTGTTATTTAATGTAAAATGTGTTTTAAAAC
Organism: Neoceratodus forsteri; assembly: GCA_016271365.2. Taxonomy (NCBI): domain Eukaryota; kingdom Metazoa; phylum Chordata; order Ceratodontiformes; family Ceratodontidae; genus Neoceratodus; species Neoceratodus forsteri. The sequence continues at coordinate 76,140,801 of JADMNL010000033.1, read as the reverse complement.
CTAGATCCCCCTCCCTGATGCAGCTGTATGGTGAAACGTTGGGCACAGATGGGGATCAGTGTATAAATTCAAAATAAACCTATAAAAAGAATGCATTTCCAGGAGTGGCCGGTTTTCATCTCTTTTTGGACCAAGTGTTATTTGTACCTTAGCTACCCCCAGTGCAAGTATTACTGAGTGCCTCCTAAGTAAAACGATGGACAACTGAGCTGGGCCAGACAACATTTATCCAGTCATCTTCAAAGAATTAGCAGAAGAACTATACCAACCACTAACTATCATATACAGTGTATAGCATCAGTCGAGACAAGGGAAGTGCCAGATGATTGGAGGGAGGTTATAGGGATTCCACTGTTTAAGAAAGGTGATAAAGGAAAATTGACAAGCTACAGGAACCCAGGTGCTAAGTACAGGATGGAGGGGAGGTACTGTCAGTCAATAAACAGGAACGGGACCTTGGGGTTATCATACCTGATGATCTCAAGTTGGCAGGGCAGTGTGACAAGGCGATGGGTGGAACTCGTGGGATGCTAGGGTGTACAGAGATGGGTATCTCCAGCAGGAAGAGGGAGGTGGTGTTGCCACTGTATCAGTCGCTGGTGAGACTCCACCTGGAGTTATGTGCCCAGTTTTGGAGACCGCACCTCAGAAAGGATATAGACAGATGGAGGCAGTCCAGAGGAAGGTATCTAAAATGGTGCTGGGGTTGCATGAGAAGTTCTATGAGGAGAGACTGAGGGATCTCATCGTGTACACCCTGAAAGAGAGGAGAACGAGAGGTGACACGATAGAGACCTACAAGTACCTCACAGGGGTGCACAAGGTGCAGGAAGGAAGTCTCTTTCTTTCAAATAAGAAGGAGCACCAAGACCAGAGGGCATGTGATGAAGCTGAGGGGGTGAAGTCTGAGAGGTGTGAGGAAATATGTCTTCACTGATAGGCTGATAGACACTTGGAACAGACTGCCAACAGAAGTGGTGGAGGCAAAAACCAGTGGGGGGGGGGAGGTCTTTCAGCATGCATGGGACAGACTTAGGAGTGTATTAGAAAACAGACAGGAAGGAGGCAGAGTCGTCAGAACCAGTTATTGTCTGTGGAGACAGATTAGGCAGGGAACGTCTGGGCAGACTGGATGAGACAAACGGTCCTTTTCTGCTGACAAATTCTATGTTTGTATAGGGACAAAACTCAACATGCAGGGTGCAAAATACCTTAGGTACCCCAGGGCAGGGACGTTTGTCTTTGGACACCTACAGCTCTTTAGTGCCTGTCCTGTTGAGCACTTAAGGTATGTGTGCAATGCACCATTTTTTCCATTTCCTTAGTCAGCTGGAGGATCACTTGCATGGTAGTGCCAAACACAAGACTGCAGTTTCAGCAACCGGAAGACGAGGGAAAGAGAGGCACAGACACAAACATGCAAGTGATTATCAGATCCCCTCCTCTGACCTGGTAGAGTGGCAGGCACCTGATGGACATCTCTTGCAGTCTGTGAGTGAGACAGAAGGGGGCGCGTGTCAGACTGCAGACAAACTGACAAATGGTGAGCATCCTTTTCTTTAATTTCTTCCACCCACTTCTTACAAGGAAATGTGGTCTCCGTTTTGCATGCCACACTTGCCTGATTACTTTGGAAAACAGGCTGTAGGGTACTCATTGTGGTGGATTGTTGGTTCAGAGTGGAATATTTGCAAAGCAATGTCTTGCTTAAAAACTCAAAAGCTCATGTAATAGCTAGCTTTTTGTTATTCCCCCCCCCCAAAAAAAAAGAAATCTGCCTGTATGGGAGAAAGAAGGAATAAGTGCAAGTAGGAGCATACTAGTATTACAATAACTGTGGACTTCAAACAAGGCAGACAGTGTGGGATACCATGAATAAAGGCAGCACATGTTGGGGGTCAAAATTAAGTTACTAGCCATCACAGCTAGTTACTGGGAAAATCCACTAGCCCCACAGGCCTTTCCACTGGACTAGCTGGGGTACTTTTTGAAGTGTTACCTTCTCCAGTACAAGCCCATGGGCCTAGCTGAAGGAAAATCTTACTAGCCTGAATGACAAGTATTTTGGTACATCAAGAAAAACTTCATGAATAGGGCAAGGGAAGTAACAGCACTATTGTACAGGGCTTATATGAGGCCACAACTGGAGTAAATCTGCCAGTTCTGGAACTCATAGCGTAGAAAGGACATAGATAAACTACAGAATCCAGAGAAGAGCAACTAGATTAATGTTAGCTGGAGAAAGAATGGTAGGTGGGGCTCTTTGCAAAAGTGTTGCGATGGATGCACCAGCGGTAAATGTATCTGGCAATGTGAATGGCACGTCATGTCATTTGCATACCAACTCCACCCCTTCCATGCACCAGCGCACTCAGATGTGTGCTAGTGTGGAAGGTCCCCCGACCCTCCTGAGCACAGCACGAGGTGGTCGCAAGGAAAGAATTGTCACGAAATCAGTTTTGCATGGATTCAATGACACTTTCTTGTGGCTGAGAACTGGGTCCATGGTTTTTATTTGCCCAATGGTGCAGATGTTGTTTTAACTAAGAGAGCAACCTGATGGATTCAAGAAACTATTAGATTGGGCTACTGTAGGATTTTGGGGGTTATAGAGCTACCTAAAGAGCAAGAAGAATACTGTACAATAAAATGTAGCACAGAAAAAAAAGTTGGGGGCTGTATACGACAGTTGTTTTTGTGTGTTTAAGGTGTTGAGTAGACTAAGGCTAGCACAATCTGATAGATGTGACCAGCTATTAGACTGTGCTGCTGTAGGATGCTTGGTAAAATGAGGTACCAGTCACCTGAAAATAGGAATACATTGGGCCGGCCCGTCGGCGCAGCAGTAGTGCTACTGCTTGCGATGCCGCCGCCACCAGGCTCGCAGCGAGTCCCGAGTCGCCGGAGGGTCGGCCAGGAGGGAGAAGGACTGAGCACCCGGCGGCCACTCTCCTTCTCTGGGTGGGGTGGGTAGCACTCCTCACTGCAGTACCGTCATCACCTGGGTGACCACAGGTGGTGATGGTGCAGCAGAGGAGGCACGAACTAAAGAGAGGGACGGACATCTGCCGAGGACCGGAGCGGAGGTGCGTCTCTATGCGCCTCCAGCTCATTGGTCCTCCCTGCGTGCAGATGTTTGGGGGGCAGGGAAAACAAGGGAAAAACAACCCACGACTGCACCAGTAGACAGGTCTCTGGTGCCGCAGCTTCAGTGCATGTGTCCCCCTGAAGTATGGGGGAGTAAGAGGAGACTTTCCCACCCCAACCAGGGGGCAATCTGGGGGCCCTGAAACCTACAGGAGGTGGGGCATTAATAGGAGCTGGCAGGGTGCATGAGGACCCCAAAGAGAGGAGCGGTAGTTTAGAGAAGGGGGCATATAAAGGCTATGTAAAAAAAAAAATAGGAATACATTAATTGATAGAAGAAATAAAGCTTGCACGAGTAGTGTAATGGCATCTGTTATCGTAGTCCCATGTTCTGGGTGCTGTCTAAGCAGGGCAGTGCAATATGATGAGGGAAGTAAACACCTATCAGAGTGTGCTACATGGGGGACTCTCGAGCTGGTGAGATATCCAGTTTACTAGAAAACTTTAAGATGATACCAGACAGGAGAAAGAAAGCGTAAAAGGTAGTGTTAAGGGTACCTACTGTATTACCTTTGTCATGTGTTATGGGTACTGTTTTAAAAGGAAGAGTATCACAATCTGATGAATACAAGCAGCTGTCAGAATGTGCTACGTGTAGCAGTTTGGAGGTAAAGAGATATCTAATGCAGTTGAAATCTGCAAGTAAGTGATCGAAAAGGAGAATTCAAACTTGTGGGTAGTGAACGGCCACCAATCATCTGGGTCCTGTGTTCTGTTTAGACAGAGGCTAAGTTAATCTGACAAATGTGATCAGATGATGTTACCTAGAGGACATTTTGGGTAAATATGTACCCCAAAACAGGTCCATGCAACCCACCCCCCTGGATGCACCTGGAAAACAAATTATCACAGCTTAGTCTGCCTTTCCTGGTAAAACATTGTAAATAAATAAATTTACCAAAAAAACTGCAAGTAAAGTATCAGAGGTGAGAAACAAAGACTGTGCAGTACTGTAAGGTCCACTGTTATCTTGGACCTGCGTTATGGGTGCTGTTTAAACTAACCATAATACAGTCTGATAGATACTATCAGCTACTGTATCAGGCTATGTTACCCAGGGGGCACTTGGGCAAAGAACTACTTAAATTACAAAAAGACAAAAAAAAAACCTGAAAAAAAACATAATAGGAGGGAGAAATAAAGGTTGTGCAGTAGTGAGATACTGTCTTTTAACCATGTCCAGTGGCCTGGGTGCTGTTAAAGCACACGGTCATGCAATCTGATAGATATGATCAGCTATTAAATTGTGTAACATAGAAGGCTTTTATACTAAAGTGTTACCCGATGAAAATAAAACTACAACTAAATTAAACCAAAGTAGAAATGATGCTGTTACACTTTGGCGTTCTGCAGAGGGAGGACAATAGCAGGGGCTGCCCTCATTTAACCAGGGAAACTCAGGCTGTGAAACTGTGCTTCGGATGTTGCGTGCCTCTGAGCTAACAAGGCACCCTGCAGACAGGAAGTATATGGTATTGTAGTTCCCGAACAAAAGAGGGGACTACAGTGCTTCCTGTCGGCAGTAAGTAGCGAGCTTCAGAGCTACGATCAAGCAGGTTATTTTATTTTACTGTGCTTGGGGTACAGCACTTTTTAGTGCTACTTGAATTGAACATTTGCAGGGCAGATATTTTGGGGTTATATTTGATTCCCTAGAAGCCCTGATTCGGGCCTTGGGTGAGCGAGGTTGTCACATGATCCACTGATACTTCCAGGTCCATGACTTGAAAGGGAGTGCTCGAGCATGGGCAGAGCGCCCGTGCTACACGGCACTAAGACGCGTGCTAAGACATGTGCGCATGTGTCTAGTGCGGCCTGCGGGACAAGGCAGATGCTGTTTGCTGTTGCTGTTCAATCTAACATTTTCAAGCAGCGAGAGGTGTAAAAGGTAACAACGTGCAAAAAATGGAAAATAACATACTGGAACTGGCATCAGGTGTCTTGGGACTAAAGTGTAGTAAATGTGACATGCCAGATGTTAACTGGAGCACATTTGCTGCAGCCACATCCAAGAGCAGGGCCATTCTTGATGCCCTGCAGGCGGCAGGCATTAGACAGCTAGTTTCAGAACCCACTCATGAAGGAACAATCTTAGACCTCGTACTCTCAAACGGGGGCAGTGAGAGGATCTCTGATCTAGAAGTGGGTTGCCATCTGGGGACAAGTGACCATCAAACAGTGTGGTTCACATTAAACTCAGCTACAGAGTCAAGCCATACAAAAGTGAGGGTACTGGACTTTAGGAGGGCTGACTTTGGCAAGATGGGAGAGTGCCTCAGAAAAGCACTAGCAAACAGGCTAGAAGGAGGTGTGGAGCAACAATGGGGAATCATCAAAACTGCCATCACAGAGGCAACAAGCCTTTGTGTGAAGCAAATAAACAAATCAAAATGAAAGAAAAAGCCACTATGGTTCTCAAAAGAGGTGGCTGTGAAAGTCAGGAAGAAAAAGATAGCATTCCGGAAGTATAAGGAAACATAGAAGGAGCAGGACAGAGAGCTGTACCAGTTAAGGCAGAAGGAAGCAGGAGGGAAGTCAGAATAGCAAAGGCCCAAACTGAGGAAAAGATCGCCAACTCAGTTAAGAAGGGGATAAAACCTTTATAGGTACATCCCAGCGTAGAAAGACAAAGGGAGGGATAGTGAGGCTGAATAGAATGAACGGTGGGTGGGCAGAGGGGACAGTGAAAAGCAGGGATACTGAATGAATATTTCTGCTCAGTATTCACAAAAGAGGAGGGGGAAGTGCCTAATCCAAATAACAGAAGCACTCTTGATAGGGGGGTCGATCCCAGTCCTTTCACAGAAGAAAGGGTTCTGCAAGAACTCCAAAACTGAAGGTGGACAAAGCAATGGGTCCTGATGGAATTCACCCCAGAATTCTAAAAGAATTAAGGGAGGAACTAGTGAAACCACTGGCTACTCTTTTTAATAAATCATGGGAGGATGGTGTGGTACCCGAGGACTGGAGGAAGGCGGATGTGATTCCCTTCAAAAGTGGGACCAAGACAGAGGCAGGAAACTACAGACCTGTCAATCTGACCTCTGTGGTAGGGAAAGTGATGGAGTCACTTTTGAAGGAAAGAATAGTTGAGTACCTAGAGGCCAGTGGAGCACAGGACCCAAGGCAGCATGGGTTCACAGCGGGAAGGTCATGTCAGACAATCTAATAGATTTCTTTGACTGGGTGACACGTAGTAGTAGACCAGGAGGGCTGTGGACATGGCCTACCTAGACTTTAGCAAGGCATTTGACACAGTCCCACACAAAAGATTAATAGTCAAATTAACCAGCCTGGGAGTGGGTCCCAGGGGTGATAGCCTGGTAAAACATTGACGTACAACAGGACACAGAAGGTAATTGTAAATGGAGTCCACTCTGAAGAAAGAGGGGTTACTAGTGGGGTACCGCAGGGTTCAGTATTGGGTCCAGTCCTTTTTAATGTCTTCATCAGTGACATTGCAGAGGGACTGAAGGAAAAGTATGCCTTTTTGCAGATGACACAAGATCTGCAACAGGGTTGATACACAAGGAGGCGTGGAAAGGATGAAAAGGGACTTGGCAAGGTTGGAGGAATGGTCAGAAGTATGGCAGCTAGGATTCAATGCAAAGAAGTGCAAAATAATGCACCTGGGAAACAAGAACCCAGGGGAAGAATACACAATGGGTGGGGAGGTAGTAACAACAACAAAAAGGAAAGGGACCTGGGGGTAATCATATCAGATGACCTTAAGGTTAGCAATCAATGTGAGAAGGCAGTAGGGAGGCTGGGGTATACTGGGATGTATAGGAGAGGCATCAGCAGCAGAAAACAAGAAGTTGTTATCCCTCTGTGCAGACAGTTGGTGAGACCCCATCTGGAGTGCTGTGTCCAGTTCTGGAGACCTCATCTCCGCAAGGACATAGAACAGGATAGAGGTAGTCCAGAGGAGGGCAACTAAAATGGTGCAGGGTCTGCAAGAGAAGCCGTGATGAGGAGAGACTAAAGGAGCTTAATATGTATACCCTTGAGGAAAGAAGGAAGAGGGGGACATGATAGAAACTTTAAGTACCTCAGTGGAATCAACAAAGTCCAAGAGGGTAGCATCTTTCAGAAAAAGAGACTTACAAGAACAAGGGACACAATTTAAAGATAGAAGGAGGGGTGGTTCAGGGCAATGTGAGGAAGTATTATTTCACAGAGAGGTAGTGGATGCATGGAACAGCCTTCCTGAGGAGGTTATGGGTCTAAAACTGTGGGAGATTTCAAGAATGCATGGGACAGACATAAGGCAATTCTTGTGGGGGGTAGGAAGAAATAGGCTGTTGGTTAACTAGGATCTGCGGCCTATCCTGTAGGTAGGGAAATGGGCAGACTAGATGGGCCTAGCGATCCTTATCTGCCGTCAAAGTCTATGTTTATATGTTTGCTATATTAGCTGACACAGGGTTTGACTCCTTTGTATGTCAAGGATGTTTAAGTAAAACCATGGACCTCTGGTAACCAGGCCCTCTCTGAAGTCTTCTCCTGCCTGGCTATCTGCCAAAGGCATGAAGCTGGTGCACCTGAACATAGAAGCTTACTACCTAACCTAGCAGAGCTTACAGCCTGGGTGGCTCATTATAATCCTGATATTATGGGGTCTCGGAAACCTGGCTGAAGCCCCACATCCCAGACTCTGCGTGTGCCCTTCCGGGCTACAACATTATTAGGATAGACAGAGTAGGGAACAAAAGAGGGGGTGGGGTGCTCCTATACTACAAGTCACACCTAAATGTATCTGTCATTGGGCACACCCCACACCCACTCCACTTCGTCGAGGCCTTGCATGCTCTCCTCCTGCTTGGCAACACTAAAAAAGTACACTTGGTCTGTGCCTACAACCATCCCAAGGGTGGTGTGCTAGGGCTCTCCTACCTCCTCGACAGTCTTAGTCCCATGGTTGGCTCAAACGAACTGGTAGTCCTAGGTGACTTCAACCTCAACTGGGTGGGCCGCAATGTTCAGCAATATGAGCCCCTGCTGGCTGGTCTTGCCCTCAGCCAACTCATCAACGAACCCACAAGGATCTCCTCACGCGGAGACGGGATCCTTCATTGATTGGGTGCTGAGCAACCAACCGGATAGAATGGTCTCATGTGGTACTCTCCCTGGTGTCATCTCGGATCACTCTCCCATCCACTGTATCTGGGGCATCTCCTCTCCCAAAATTCCCTACAAGGTGATCCAGAGGAGGGACTTCTCCAAACTTAACATAGGAGACTTCCTTGCAGACATGCGCCAAACTGACTGGTCTCAGGTCACTACTGCAAAATACCCCACAGTGGCCCTGGACAACTTTCCTGCTGTCTTTACCCTCTACAAAGCAAGCAAGCATGCGCCCCTCACAAAAAGGAGGATGAGGGGCACAGTCACCAAGTGGCTTCACGGCAGTCTTTTCTCCCTCATGAAACAAAGGGACAAGCGCTGGGCAAGCTACAAGGCCTCCCTCTCCAGCACTGACCTCCTTGAGTACAAACGGATGAGGAACTCCTGCAAAAGAGCCATCCACTCGGCCAGGAGTGAATTTTGTCAAGCTGCCCTACTCTCCTCTGCCAGAAACTCGAGGAACTTCTGGCAGAACATTAAAAACATGGTTGGACGGCCTGCCAGAGCTCAAGTCACGGACATGCACATTGGCGGGGTTAATTGCAACAGTCCCCTTACAATTGCCAATGCCTTCAACTCCCTGTTCACTGACCTGTCAGCTCTCCTCTATCAGCCTCACGTCCCCAAAAACTGGGACTTTCCCCCCACTGGAGTAACCCCCGACCTCCCTTCTACCTCAGGGCCATATCTGTCAAAGAGACCCAGAAGCTCCTTGCTGGTCTCTCACCGCACACTGGCGCTGGGCATGACTGTCTTGAGCCCAAACTTCTCAATCTAGGGGCTTGCCTATCACCCACATTTTCAACAGATCGCTAATGTTGGGTACCATTCCGGACACCTGGAAAGTGGCTAAAGTCATCCCTGTTCACAAACAAGGTGACCCCCAAAGATCCCAAGAACTGTCGTCCCATAGCGATACTGTCAGCGATCAGCAAGCTCCTCGAAAAGGTTGTTGCCACACAGGTCACCCACTATTTTCAGACCTACAAATTACTCTCCCCTGCACAACACAGTTTCAGAAAAGGGCACAGTACCTCCACCACCTTAGCTGTTGTCTCCTCTGAGATCAGGTCTGCCGCTGATCAAGGCAAGCTGATGGGAGCCATCTTCGTGGATCTCTCAAAAGCCTTTGACCGAGTTGACCATACACTCCTGTACTCCTCTCTCCTGGCCCTTGGCTTCTCCTCCCCTGCCTTTTCCTGGATCAGTAACTACCTAATGGTCAGACTGCAGTATACCAAGTTCAACAAGGCCCTGTCTAAGCCCTCACCGGTTAACTGTGGGGTCCCTCAGGGCTCTGTCCTAGGGCCTCTCCTATTTTCCCTTTTTATAAATGGGTTGCCCTCGACCCTGGCCCATGGGCGATCTACTCTGTATGCTGATGACCTAGTCATCCTGATTAGCTCCCAGGACATCTCTGTCATCAACGCGAAGCTCAACACCGACTTCGACCTAATCCAAACCTGGTTGGTGGACCACAAGCTCACTAGCAACCTGCAGAAAACTCAGGCCATGCTCTTTGGCTCCACAGTCCAGACAAAAGCGGTCTCTTCCCCACTAACGATCTCATGTGCTGATGGGTCTCCCCTACGAGTCGCTGACTCTGTTAAGTACCTGGGTGTGACACTTGACCCACAACTTGACCTCACTCAGCACATTCGCAACACTTGCAAGGCCTCAAACTGCAAATTGGGCCTTGCATACAGAGCAAAAAGCTGCCTTTCCCCAGCTGCTCGTCTCGCCCTAGCCAGAGGGGTGCTCCAACCCACCCTCTGCTACAGACTTGTCGCCTTTGCCTATGCAACAAAAACAAGTCTCTCTAAATGGGATACAGCATACAATAGTGTTTGTCGCTTTGCACTTTCAGCTCCCCACCTTATCCACCACTGTGAGCTCTACACCCAGCTTGAGTGGCTCCCCCCGGAAAACAACCGCACCTTCGTCCTAGGTAACTTCATCGACAATGTTCTCAGAACTGCCACCCCCTCTGCCCTCACCGTATCCCTCTTACCCACTACCCCCTCCTATCACTTAAGATCCAGTGACTCCCATGTCCTACTGGTTCCTGAAACACGCACCCAAATGGGCGACCGGGCCTTCGCTGCACATGCCCCCAGGTTATGGAACTCCCTTCCAGCAAGCACTTGTTTCTACATCTCCCATTCCTGCTTCAAAACCTCCCTCTGGGGCTTCCTCAAAGTGGCCGCTACCTGCCTCTGCACTTAATGCTCCCTATAGGGCTTGCCACTCTGTCTGGATGTGTCAACACCTAATGTCGCTGCTTAATTGTAGTGGGTCTCTTCACCCTGTTTACTAGTGAGGTATGCTGCCTCCTGAAGAGCTGATTGTGTTGGGCCCACCCTGGCCCTACTGCTCATCAATTGCTGAATATTTTACTGCTGTATCTTTCCAGTTGCCACTGGCCTCTCCTGTCCCCCTTTGCACCTCCTTGATGTGTCTGCTACCCTTATCCCCCAGGGTGCTGTTGTCCAACCATGCTGTTTACTGCCTGCCTCGTTTGTGCCATGCTATTATCTTCCTACCATTTGCTTTGTAATCCCATGTTGTTAATGCATTGACCTTGCTCTGTATGTTGCTCTTATTATACTTGCTTTTGTTGTTGCCTGTTATGCCCGAATATATCTCTGTAATCTCCCGGGTCGTGCCTGAAAATAGGCACATGGTTGTCTAGTGTGCTTACCTGGTAAACAAAAGAAAATAAATAAGTATGCAAAAAGCTAGAGAGACTACAGTGGAGAGGGATAAAGAGATATTTGAACTCAAATTAAAAATGGAAGAATACAGAAATATAATTAAAAAATCCATAGCTGCAGAATCTCTGGCTGCCAAACGGCAACGATCAGTAGGAGACATAGATGATGAAGGTAGTTTGAATGATTGAACAGTGGTTATAGAAGGAAACAAACAGAAAAAGCTTAGAAGAAGGGCCTTAACACCAGTTCTTAGCTGCCAAAACCGCTATTTGCCTTCAGATACCTTAACTCATTGTATCTGATGCCGCCATTTTGGGTCAGGTTAAGCAATGGATGGTTCTGACGCCATATGGCGCTAATGGGTATAATTTAAGGGACAATATAGACCAACAAACAAATGAGACGTTGGAATTAGCTAGTGAAATCAGCAGTTCAAATAACTCCAGTGAAACTGTCTGTCCCCCTACAGAAGAATCACATGCTGTGACCCCTCTCCTAGTCTCCACATCAACCACTTTAGTAGTTATTCCCACCAATCCAAATGAGCCCCAGGTTGAAACACCACCACCATTTCCACTCCAGGAAGTTCAGACAAGGGTAGAAACTCTAAACATAGACATGAATCTCAATGAAAGCCCAGGACAGGTGTTCATGCAGGGGGGATTCAATTATAAAATATACGGACAGATACTCAGCGAGGGGAAACAAAATGAACACAACTACTTGTTCATATAGTGGCACTAAACTCAAATATATTTCACAAATGCTCCCAGCAATGTTGAAAAATGTCTGTGCACCAAAAAGGGTTTTTATCCATGCTGGAACTAACGATCTGGGCTATCGGAGTGTTACAGACACAATGGAGGCTACCATAAAGATTTATGATATTATTAAATCCTTGGATGCTAATGTAATATTCTGTGAAGTACAGTAGAATCCCAATTATCCGAACCCCGGATAACTGGAAATCCCTCTTATCCAACCCGCTATTATGTCGCCCAAATTTTACTGTCTTTTGCGATGATTAAAGCCTTACGTTAGCCTTAAGTTAGAGATCTACTCGCCGTCCCTTAGAACATCTGAGATCACCTCGGTGTATGTTTTTATCTGTGGGATTACATAGAATTACCTGTCAAATACTGATTGGCATACCTTAGTTACCTGTCCCTTTTCAATTGGTCCCTGTGCATCAACTGTTCCCTTTAATTAGAGCAACAAGTATGCTCCCTCAACCAGTGCATTTTCACTCTGTACAGTACTGTCTGTCACTGAAATGAGCACTAAGAGGAAACGCACAGTGCTCACTTTGCAGCAGAAGCTGCGGATCCTTGATAGGATTGAAAATGGTGAGCGTGCGGTGTCGCTGGCTGCCGAATATGGAGTCGGCAAATCAACAATAAGTGACATAAAGGACACAAAGGAAAAACTGTGTCAATCTGCAATGTTGCTTGATGGTTCTAGTGGAGAATAGGAAAACAATACAAGTATGCAAAGACGATGAAAGGGATGATGCCGTATACCTGTGGTTCTGTCAGGAGTGGGAGCAGGGGACGCCGATATCTGGGCCTCTTGTAAAAGAAAAAGCGCTTCAGTTGCATGCTAAGCTAGGTGGTGACAGGGGTAGTTTTGCAGCGAGTGATGGCTGTCCGGACTGCTTCAAAAAATGCCACGGCATAAGACAACTCTGTTTATGTGGCGAGAAGTTGAGTGCAGCCATGGGTGGTGTGGCTCCCTTTATTCAGCAGCTACAAGATCTTTTTAAGGCTGAATCACTGTCAGAACATCAGATCTATAATGCAGACAAAACTGGGTTGTTCTGGAGATGCTTGCCGGACAAAACACTGCCTCATAGATCAGAGAAGGATGCCCCTGGCCACAAAAAAACAGAAGGATCGAGTCACTGTGCTTGCATGTGTAAATGCAAGTGGGTCACATAAACTCCCCCTATTCTTAATAGGCAAATCTAGAGCGCCAAGGTACTTCAGGCACTGCAACATGACAGCACTTCCAATGTTGTATGGGCATCAAAGCAATGCATGAATGGATGGCACACTGTTTGTTAAATGGTACAAAGAAAATATTGTACCTAGTGTAAAGATTCATCTGATGTCATTAAATCTGCCTCTTAATGCCATTCTACTCCCTGATAACTCCCCAGCTCACCCTGAAATGCCTGTAATTCAGACTTGGGACGGCAGCATTCATTGTCTATTTCTGCCCCAAACACTACATCTAAAATTCAGCCCTGTGATCAGGGGATTTTAGAAATCTTTGAAAGGCTATACAAAAAGCGGCTGCTTCAAGCTGTTGTTTCGGACAATAACAATGAGATGAGCCTGCAAGAGATTATCAAGTCTATCACACTAAAAGATGTTATGTACATGGGTGGGGATGCATGGGACAAGGTAAAGCAAGAAACCATAGCAAAGTCCTGGCACAAATCAGGAATCTTGGTGCAAGATGAACTTGTTTGCGAGGCGGAGGTGGAGCCGATGTGTTTGAACACAGACATTGGAGAGCTAGATCCTGATGAGGATCCTAACATTGCTGCGCTGGCAGAAGACATGATCTCTAAACTAAACATCTCACTGACAAATGAAGATATGGAGAATTCGCTGATGTGCGATAAGGTTAAGGAAGGGCATGCACTTCTCTCTGATGATGCAATTGTAGATGCCGTTCGACATCAACCAGACATACCAGAACATCAAGAAGTGGGTGAGGATTCAGATGAAGAGACCAAGACAGCACCCATACCCACCAATGCAGAAGCTGTGCAAAGCTTTGACAGGTGCTTACTCTGACTTGAAAACCAACCAGACTGTGATCCAGTGCAGCTTATGCTGCTACGAGGACTTTGCTCGAAAGCTGTGAATAAAGGAGTACAGGGCCTGCAGCAATCAAACATTAATAAGTACTTCTCCCCTTTGCCCAAGTAAAGCTACACAGTAAGCATGAATAAAGCACCCCCCACACCACGTAATCATAAGCACAAGCATACAAAAAACACTTTAATGAAATGTGATACTGTTTGAAGCACAGCACAAGCATACCAAAGAAATGTCTACCCCCAAAAAACATCACAAACAATGAATGGATACAGCCTAGTGCCTCAGATTCATCCTCTTAAAGATGCATTTATCTGTGAATCTATACGCGGTTCCCATTCTTACTCGTATCAGGCAATCTCGATTAAACAAACTCCCATTTATCCGAACTGAAAACTTGTCACCCTTTCGGTTCGGATAAACAGGATTCTACTGTATTGCCAGTACCTGGAGACAGTAAGGGTAGGGTTTACAAGATTAGGCAATACAACAACTGGTTAAGGAAGTGGTGTTGTGAAAATAATATCGATTGCATAACCAGCAACGAGGAATACATAAACAGAACAGACTTCTATAGTCATGACGGACTACATCTGAATAAAAAGGGAACTAGAAAACTGGGGAATAAATTCTATGCCTCAGTGGCACAAAAGTAGTAAATCGGGGGCTTTGGGATGAACAACCATTAGTCCAAGACATAAAATGTCATAAATCAAAGAAAAGTAATAGTAGTAAAGCTGGGATGTCAGTCCTGTTAGAAAATGCTAAGAGCCTAAACACCATCAAAATGGCTGACCTTGAAAGCTTCCTAACACAGAAAAGTATAGATCTCGCAGCAATTACTGAGACCTGGTGGACCGAAAAAGACAGCAGTAATACATTTATTAAAGGGTATAAACTCTTTAGACAGGATAGGAAAGATAAAAGAGGAGGTGGGGTGGCACTGTTCGTTAAGGAAGGATTCGAATGTGAACAAATCACTACAAAGCAAACTACACAACAATTTGATCTTCTATGGGTGGACATACACTTTGTGGGATGTAAAAAACTAAGAGTGGGAATAACGTAAAGACCACCGGATATAAATCAAACAGAAAATGCAGTGATGGTGGATACTATAGAAGGGATTATAACTAATAGAGATGTTTTATTAATGGGGACTTCAATGCCCTGGGTATAGATTAGACCACAGAATGGTAAAAAATGTCCAGGAGCAGGCACTATTAGATCTATGTTATGATAATGGGTTAATACAGATGGCAGACAACCCTACCAGACTAATGAATGTGTTGTATTTAGTTCTATCAAACAATGGAAATAGTGTGACTGGAATGAAGATTCAAGAACTGCTAATTTTTAATGACCGTAACACCATTCTGTTTAAGCACAGTAACACACCCACTATAATACCAGGGAAAAACTGAGGTTAGGAACTATCAAAAAGCAGATTTTGACAAGATTAGAAATAAACTTAGAAATTGGAACTGGGACATTGATAGTGATACAACCAGAACCTTATGGTTGAAAATCAAAACCCATATTCTCACAACAGAAAAGGAATTTGTCCCATTAAAAAAATCTTACAATAAGAAAAGCAAGGTCCCGGTCTGGTACACTAACAAAGTCCATAGACAAGTAATTAGGAAAAGACAGGCATGACGGGCAATGAAAAGAGAGAACAGTTTATATAATATACAAACTCATAAAGATCAGCTACGTAAAACCAAAAAAGTAATGAGGAGGCAGAAGACTGTTCTAGAATTCAAGATTGTCCATTTAAAAGATAATGTAAAGACCTTTTATTCCTCTATAAACAACAGATCTACAAACAGGGAGGTGGACCCTATCAGGGTAGATGGTAGGGAACAAAAAGATTCATTACAGGTGGCCAGGGCGTTTAATGATTATTTTTGCTCTGTCTACCACAAACCCTCTGTCCCCACAATATACCAAGTCCACGCAAGTGATATGAGTATATAACCTGATATAATTTCTAGAAGTGAAATAGCAGATACACTAAATAAATTAGATACATCAAAAACAGCAGGATCTGATAAACTTCACCCAAAATTACTAAAAGAAATAAGAGACTGGCTGGTTGAACCTCTTTATAAACTCTTTTGACTGTCTTTAACCACTGGAGAAGTACCAAATGACTGGAAGGAAGCAGAGGTCATTCCAATCTATAAAAAGGGGGATAAGGTTGAAATGGGGAACTATAGGCCCATAAGCCTGACCTCGATATTGGGCAAGATTTTTGAGTCCCTATTGAGGGATAGGTTGAAAAAGGATTTAGAAGCCAGAAACATAATAGATAAAACACAACATGGCTTCAAAAAAAACAGATCTTGTTTAACAAACATGCCCACATTTTACAACTATGTAAGCAATTTGCTAGATAATAATAAACCAGTGGATGTAGTATTCCTGGATTACCAGAAAGCTTTTGATAGGGTTCCACATCTCCAACTGATCGACAAAATGACAGTATTGGGCATAAAGACATACGTTATTAACTGGGTTAAACACTGGCTACAAAATAGAACCCAAAGAGTTAGACTAAGAGGACACCTGTCAGAACAAGGCCCCATTGGTAGTGGGGTGCCCCAGTGATCGGTTCTGGGATATGTGTTATTCAATGTCTTTATATCTGACATGAATAAACACTTATAAACAAATGTGTGAAATTTGCAGATGACTCTAAACTATGTGCAGAAGTGAGGGATGTTCATAAGGTGGGTACACTCCAGCATGATCTGATACAACTCCAGCTTTGGGCAGGTCAAAATGGAATGCAATTCAACACCGACAGGTGCTTAGTTTTACACCTAGGAAGTAGGAATGAACAAATAAAATACTCCCTTAATAATAAAACTCTTAAAACGGTTACCCAAGAAAGAGATCTGGGTATTTTAATAAGCAATGACTTATCTTTTTCTGGACATTGTAAGGAATTAGTAAATAAAACAAATAGAATCATAAGCACTATTCGAAGATCATTTGTAACAAGGCAGCGATCTTGCATTAAGCCACTGTACAGGGCATTGGTTAGAACACATTTCGACTACTGTAGTCCTCTGTGAAGTCCCTACTTGATGAAAGATGTGACTGTCCTTGAAAGAGTTCAGCGGAGAACAAAAAAGTTGATTAGAGGAATAAGTAGTGACGTATATGAGACCAGATTACACAAACTTAAATTGTATTCACTGGAAGAGAGATGCATAAGGGGCGACCTACTACAAATGTTCAAAATCACAAGGGATAATGATCTAATGAAGGATCTGGGCATTTGTTACTCAGTTTGGAAATTTAACCTCAGGAGCCATGATAAACAAATCAAACTGACATTCCCATATAAAAATAAGAGAAGATATTTCTTCACTGAAAGAATTATTAATACATGAAATTCACTTCCACCTGAAGTTATGAATTCAGATAGCATTACTGTATTTAAAAATAAACTTGACATTTATCTATTCACAGGATCAGGGCGTTAAGACCCCTTGTCTAAGGGGAGTCAGACATAATAGGCTTGATAAAATCTTCTGTTTGTCTTTTAGATTGAGTATAGTACCGAGTATAATGGCACGTCTTAGCTTGTTCCAGTGTTCTGGGTGGTAGCACAATCGGACAGATGCAATCAGCTATCAGACTGTGCTACCTGGTGGGATATTGAAATAATATGGTACCCAATGTACACTAAAACTGAAAATTTATTAAAATAAAGTAAAAATAAAGCTTTTACAGTAATGTAAGGGCACCTGTTACGTGGCTCCAGTGTTTTGGGTGCTGACCAGGCTGAGGGTAGTGCAATCTGACAGACACACTCTGTTATCAGATTGTGGTTCCTGGGGGAGTTTTGAGCAAATGGGGTACCCAACTTACACAAAAACTGAAAATTAGTCAAAACAAAGTAGAAATAAAGATTTTGTGGCTGTGGTGTCCTGAGTGCTGCTTTGGCTGAGGGTAGCGCAATCTGACAGATGCGATCAGCTATCAGTGTGTGTGTGCTACCTGGATGGGATAGTGAGGTAATGGGGCAAACAATGTGCAGTAAAACTGAAAACATGTTTTAAACAAAGTAGAAATAAAGCTTTTACAGTAATGTAAGGGCACCTGTTATGTGGCTCCAGTGTGCTGGGTGGTGCTTAGACAGGGTAGCGCAATGTGACCGATGTGATAAGCTAGCAGCTTGTGCTGCCTGGGGGGATTTTGAGCTAATGTGGTACCCAATGCAGAGTAACACTATGTAGAAATAAAACATTTTTTTCCCTATATACATTTTGCATTTTTTTTACGGGTTTTCTCCTGGCCCATTCCCACACATCCCCAACGCGATGCATGTGTGTGGAGGCACACACATGCATGCCTTACAGGATGCCCCACCTTTCCAGTCGTGCCATTGACCACTTGCGCTGGTCACCGGACCTTCATCCAGTGGCGGCAGGACTACGGGCAGGCAACCCCCCCCATTCCAGGAGAGGAGAGCCACCACACGATCCTGCTCCCACCCCACCCCCGTGCCGGCACTCCGGTGACCCGAGGTTATTCCCGAACCCGGGTTGCCGGTGTAGCATAAGGTAAGGCATCCAGCGCCTCAACCCGCAGTGCAACCGGGCTGGCTCAGAAATAAAAGCTTTACAGAAATGTAAGGGCACCTGTTATGTGACTCCAGTGTTCCGAGTGCCTTTTAGGTTCAGTGTTGCACAATCGGACAGATGGGATCAGCCATCAGAGTGTACTACCTGAGGGATATTGAGGCAGTGGGGTACACTGTGTACAGTACAACTGAAAATTAAAACAAAGTTGAAATTAAGCTTGTGCAGTGATGTAAGGGCACCTATTATGTGGCTCTGGTGTTCTAGGTGCTGCTTAAGATGAGGGTAGCGCAATCTGACAGATGCGATCAACTATCAGATTGTGCTGCCTGGGGGGATTTTGAGGTAATGAAGTACATAATATACATGACAACGGGAAATGAATTAAAACAAAGTAAAAATAAAGTTGTTGCAGTAATGTATAGGCACCTCTTAGGTGGCTCTGGTATTCAGGGTGGTGCTCAGACTGAGGGTAGTGCAATCTGATGGGTGCAGTCAGCTGTGCTACCACGGGGTATACTGAGGTAGTGGGGTACCCAATGTGTAGTAAAACAGAAAAATAATTAAAACTAAAAGTAGAAATGAAACTTTTGCAGTAATGTAAGGGCATCTGTTAATGTGGCCCCCGTGTTGAGGGTGGTGCTTAGATAAGAAGTAGTGCAATCTGAGGGATGTGATTAGCTATCAGATTGTGCTTCCTAGAGGAGATACTGAGGTAGACAAAAAGGGATGAAATCCTATGTAGAAGAAAATGGCACCTGCACTACTTAATACCAGTAAACTCATAAGCAAATCTTGACAACCAAAGACATCCATCAAGCATAATCCTCCCATTAAAAAAATAGTACAACTACAATTTCTACTAAAATGTTTGGCCCCCTCGCACCCCCAGAATATGTATAAACATCCCCCAAAACCCCACAAATGATGACACCCATAAATCTTTTTTTTTAAACTTTAATTTTTATTTGAGATCTGCGTTGAGTCGATTACAACTGTAAAAGTCACAGATACAGATTAAGCATAGTTCGTATAACCTTGACATTCTAAGTTATCTTATAAATTATACAAATTGTAAATTATAAATACCTATGGTAAGCCCCAGCCTCTAAGTTGGGGTGACCCCCCATAGCCTCGCGCATTTGGGGCTCCTTTTCTAAAGGCCTATAAGTGGCCTATTTCTATCAAAGGACATTATTTTTAGATTGAGGTTTATAAAGAAAAAGTACTAATAAGGGACACTCAAGCCCAGGAAGGGGAACACCACTTGTCCTCAAGGTCCTGCCGATGTTGTCTCGGTTCGCTGTTGCCAGACCTCCCATCTGGACCATCGTTGGACAAAAAGTGGAGTCTTCTGGTTTAATTTAAAGGTAAGTTCCTCCAGTTCAACAATGCCCTTAATGATCGATACCCAGTCCTGTTTTTGCGGGACTGACGAGTTGAGCCAGGTCCTGGTTATCGCATTAAGGGCTGCTGTTGTTAAGATCACCCAAAGATACCGAGAGTCGGGACCCTTGAGTTCTTGTGGGGAGACCCCCATGATCATTTTGGTCCAATTCAGTTGTTGGGTAATGGCTAAAATTTATTTTATTGCTAATATAATGTCTGCCCAGAATTTTGAGAGCTTGGGACACGCCCAAAGGATATGAAGGTAGTCAGCTCTGTCTTCTCCACAGCTCCTCCAACACACAGCTGATAGGGAGGGATTTCTTCTGCTTAGCATCTCAGGCGTGTAAAAGAAACGGATCCTCACCTTCCAGGCGAATTCTTGCCAGAGAGGCAAGCTAGTTGCCGATTTGGCTATGCAGAAGATCAATTTCCAATTAAGAGGAGTGGAGCCAGGTCCTACTTCTGCCTGCCATTTGTTTTTAATTTTAATAAGAGGGTCTGATTTTATATTCCCCAAGGCCTTATAGAGGGCTGAAATCTGTCCGTTCTGAACTATTGATGTCTTTATTTGTTGGATGGCCTCCAGGAGAGGAGCTGCCCTCTCTGGGTCCCCCGCTTTCCTCTGGAGGGAGTTTATATAGGCCCGTACCGGGAGGAACCTGAAATGATCTATGTTCCTTAGGGCATACTTATTCTTCAAGGAATCAAAGTCTAGGAGCAGTGCTCCTTGGGAAAACGGTCCTAGATAAGTCAGGCCCAGCCTAGACCAGTGCCTGTAGATGAGGTCGATGCAGTTTGGGAGAAAATCCTCAGCCCATGCTAGTTTTTTAAGAGGCCATAGTGAGGGTAGTAATTTATATTTCTGCCAAAGTCTGTGTACCGTGCGGAGGGTTTCAGCTACTGAGTTTAACCTGGGTATGGGTTGATAGCGGGATAGAAGAGGGGTCACCACCCGTACTTCAAGAGGAGGTCTCTCCTGCCCTTCCTCCTCTCCCCTTTCCATTTCCCTCCAGCTCGAGGTAGAGCCTGGTCCAGACCACTGGAGGACCTGTTTTAGTTGCACCACTAAGAAGTAGTCTTCCAAGTCAGGTAGGGATCTGCCCCCCTCCCCACGCCGGGCCTGCAGTGTTTTCAGTCTGATTCTTGGTCTCTTATTTGACCATATAAACCTGGAAATCATCTTGTTCCAGTCCTGGAATAGGGATTTGTGGACATGGAGGGGTATGCACTGAAACAAATATAGAAATTTAGGTAGTACGTTCATAGTTATGGCTTGAATTCTGACGTACATCGGGAGGTTAGTCAGTGACCATTTCTCAAAGTCCCTCTTCAGGGAGGTGGTTAAAGGGGTATAGTTTGCCTTGAATAACTTAGAAGAGTGTTTGGTGATGTGAATCCCTAAATATTTCATCCCTTCAGATGCCCAATTCACAGGAAGGAGTTGGCGAAGGTCCCCCGGGGGGGTCGAAAAAGAAACTCAATACTTCCATTTTTAATTTATTCAGGGAGTAGCCTGAATGTCTTCCAAAGTTCTCCAGAATGGACCATACATGTTTTATTGATTTATGAGGCTGTGTTAATGACAGTAGGACATCGTCTGCATACAGCAGTATTTTCTTCTGGGTGCCCCCCACTGTCACTCCCAACACTTTCTGTGTCCTCCTGATGGCCTCGGCCAGAGGCTCAATGTATAGGGCAAAGAGTAGGGGTGAGAGGGGGCAGCCCTGTCTGGTGCCTCTGCCCAACTGGAACCTCTCGGACAGTCCCCCGTTGACTCTGACGTATGCCTGGGGTCTTGTATAAATGGATCTCATAGTTTCGATAAAAGGTACAGGGATCCCCTGTGTTCTAGGACCAGGAACAAGAATTCCCATGAGACCTTATCAAAGGCCTTTTCGGCATCCAGGCTCAGCAGACAAGCAGGGGTCCGGGTTCATTGAATCTTGTCTATCAGATCCAAGGCAGAGCGCACACCATCAGATGCTTGCTGGCCCATCACAAAGCCTGATTGGTTTGGGTGTATTAGTTCTGGAAGTATGGGGTTAATTCTTGCGGCTATTATGGAAGTGAAAATCTTATAGTCCTGGTTTAAAAGGGATATGGGACGGTAGGATTCACCCTTCGAGGGGTCTTTACCCTCTTTGTGTAGGATTGTGATGGTTGCATACTGCCAGGGGGGGGGAGGGCCGCCTTCAGACCAAATGGTCGAGAAGGCCCCATGAAGGAGGGGCACCACCTCTGTGATCAGAGATTTGTAAAATTCGGGGCCGAACCCGTCTGGGCCTGGACACTTGGCTGGTTTTAATTTTTTGATTGAGGAGATAATTTCCTCCTGGGTAAGGGGCCTGATCAGGGATTGGGCTAAATTCGGTGGCAGGGGGGCAGAGGAATAGAGTTTAAGTATTCGAGTTTATCTTGCTTAGAGGTAGTCTCCGATCGCCTGTATAAGTTTGAATAAAACTCCACAAACGAATTGGCTATCTGAGTGGCTTGCCTGACTAGTCTACCTGTGTGGGGCGCAACTATTTTAGTCACTGTTGCTTTGGCTGCAAAGTGTCGCAGCCTGTAAGCCAGTAATTTGGTACCCCGAGGCCCACCCTCGTAGTACCTTTGTTTTAGATAAAATAAAGCTTTTTCTACCTCTGCTTTTTGGAGTTTGTGCAGAGAATCTCTATGCTTTTGTAGTTCCTTCCCCCTGGATTCCTCCCACTTAATCTTCTGGGCATCCTCAAGTTCTTTAATCTGGGATATTAATTTCTGTTGGTTTTGTTTTAGTTCCTGTTTTTTCCGGGATGTTATTGAGATTATTTTGCCCCTGAGAGAAGCTTTGATGGTATCCCAAAGGATCTGTGGAGATACCGCTTGTCTCATGTTTTGATCTAGGGTGATCTTCAGGAAATCTTTAAGTTCCTTCAGAACCCCCTTATCCTGAAGTATGGACCCATTCAATCTCCAGTGCGTTGCTTGTCTAGGCAGTCCCAGCTCTACCTCCAAGAAGATGGGGCTGTGGTCTGAGAGGACGGATGCACCGACCCATGTAGATGGGAATCTATTCAGGTCTCCCTTAAAGGTAAAAAACATATCCAGCCGAGAAAAGACCTTGACCCTGGGGGAGAAATATGTGTATTCCCATGCTTTGGGATACTTCTCCCTCCAGATATCACACAAGCCCATCTGCTGTAACTGGATTCTGAGGGAGCGGGCTTTAGCAACATCTGGTTTTGGTATCTGGGAGGTTGAGTCTAGGGACCTATTAAAGGTTATGTTCCAGTCACCATCCATTATTAGTACTCCTCTCGCCTTTTCCGCAACCAGTTGTATAATGTTTGAATATACCCTGAGAGGGGAGCCTGGGGGGATACACCCATAAATCTTTTGACATCTTGGCATAACACCCCTGAAGTACAAAAGTCTACTTACCCCCAAAATGTACATATGGATGAAGTCCTACAGGCAGCCCAAATAGAAAAGTGCAGGACTTTTTCAACACTAGTCAAATACACATCACTTATCATACTTCAGAACACATCAGAGACGTTTCTCCCCTGAGCCGCACTATCAACCTGCTGTATTAACCTAGTGCCATTTATTCCAGCAACATTCTATCTGGAGACTTTTCATCCTGAGCCCTTTTGTCCCGTTACCAATGGGGTACCCAATTTACATGAAAACTTGAAAACGAATTAAAGTAGAAATAAAGCGTGTGCAGTAATGCACACCTAATTTTCATATATTTCAATTAAATACAACAGCCTTAACTAGGTTTGAAACAAAACTTTTACTATTTTTTGTCATTTGCAATCCCACCATAACAGCATTTCTTCATTATGACATGTTGCTTATTTACATTGCACGTTAATCAAATGAAAACTATGTATTAAATTGTTCATTAGAATGTACTATGTTTTAAAGCATTTTACAGTTCAAACTCTATGGCTAGAACAATTGCCTGTGTATCAATGTACTAATCTATCACATTATGCTACCTGGTAGGATGGGGGTGGGGAGCATAATTTGATATTATCTTGCTATCAGATTATGCTACCAGGTAGGAAAATCTAAGGAGTACCATGATTTGACATTACTGCATATTAGAAAAATTCACTCCTCACTACTCAATCAAAATTTTTATTTAACCAGGCAAACATCATTGAGCAAGCTCATTTTCAAGATGGACCTGTCCTGGAAAGGAGATGTTAACAATACATACAAAGGAATACTTAGTTACATCATAATTTGGTAACCAATATATACACAATGAATTCACACTTACATATGTAACCCCCTTGCAAATGGGGGTTCCTGAACACTTTCTTGGAGCTCGTTTCCATGCTCCATACCTGGTTGGTGATCGGCATAAAGCCGTTTAAATGGGTAGCCAGTGAGCGCTTTTAAAAGCCTCTGTAAGCTGTCTCTTTAAGGGCTGCCTGTTGCAGTCGTAATTAACTGAAATGGGGGGGGCTGTGTGGTTGTATGCCCGAGTCCCACCTGGGACGCTGAAAAATAGCTCCCTTCTGCCATCGCTAGTGGTGCAGAGGGAGCTCTGCTGGAGGATGTGATTGTTTGCTTGAAATAACGTAAAATAATAATGTGGTTGTTCTAACCTGCCTTCCTTTGCAGTAAAGACTGTTTCGATTGTCTCCTCCATTTTGGTCCAGAACTGCTGAATTGGACTAATCAGTACCTCGGGACTATGGAGAGCTGTCTGGCCAATAGAGGAACTGCTTGTAAGTTGGGAAAGGCATTATGGGCTATGGTGCTTTTTCGCACCACTGAGGTGCAAAAAATTGGTTGACTGACAGGTATGCCAGCCAATAGAATCGGGTAGCGCCCAAATTGTAAGGAGAGCCCCATGCTGAGAAGGGGCAGATGCGTTGTGGCTGAGGAGAAGAGGAGCTCTGTGCTTCTGCGCTGGAGTAGTGTTCGAGTGGGAGCAGCGTGAAGGCCTCTGAGGCGGCCGTTGCCTTTGGAGAATTGACTAAACTGGCCAAGGCAACCGAGGGAGGCTGGTGCCAGCCCAGCTACCTACCAGGCTCAACCTGAGAGGACTGGAGAGAATTGCTAAATTGCACTCGGTCCACCCATGATGTTGAAGCTGCCGTTTGCTGCCCGAGTTCTTCTGCAAGTTCGTGAGAGCCTGAAAGCAGCTGCCTGGTATGGTACCCCTCTGCTGTTTGCCATATAAATGTGTGAGGAGGCTGGTGAAATTCAGGCTCAGCCCTGCCAGTGTTGAAGGAATTGTTATTTGCTGGAGTTGTGAGTACTGAATCAGGGTAGCTCCCTGCCAAGTGTGCAAACAGTGGTTTCCAGTTGTATTATTATAATGCTGACTGCCTAATTAAACTTTCTTCCTATGCTGACCTGCTCAGGATTGTAACAGTTATCTGTGTTAAGGGCCCCAACCAACTGCCACGTTTGGACTAGCCGTTAGGGCTTGGGTACCCAGGGACAGCAAATCTTAGGGTTAGGCCTGTGCACAGAGCCCTAGGTAGATAATTATAGTATAAGCCAATTAACTTGATTTTCCCCCTTTCCTTGTTATCTTCCCCCTTTAATAAATCAGATTATTGTGTTTGCAACTACATCCTGGCTGGTTTGTGCATCCCTTGTGAACTGCTACATAGTGACTGTGATATAACTGTACCTTACTTTACAGGGGGTCCCCGGCGTGAGCTGAGAGATACTACCCGGGGGGGGGTAAGTGTACTGGTAAAAAGAATTGTTGGTACCCAGTGTGAGCCATTAGTGGGACAAAAGGGGGGTTGCAGTAACCCAGAGGACTGTAACCGAGGCAGTCTTGACCGTATTAACCCCAACCTCTGGGTGGAGGCACCCGTCAACGGATCTGGGTCCCTCACCCTGTCTCAGTGGAGGCAGGCAGGGGTAGTAGCCCTAAGGACTGCGCCCCCTGGGGGTTACACATAGTTTTTACAAAGGGCAGTAATTATACACAGGAAGTTTATAATACACATGAAACAGAGTATTAAAAAGAGCCATTGAGCTAAGACCATGAAGAGTATGCAGCTAAACAGTATAGCAACTGTAGTACAGTGTATACAGGTTAAACCTAGGCAACAATAATTACTAGGTGCAGGGAGGGACTACCTCACAGTCTCACTGACTAGTCCTGGCAATTTACATTACATGACAGTATATCCACACTGGTTTATTCTCTGCCACACCCAAGATGGCGGAACAACTTCCGTTTTCCATATTCAACATGGCGGAAGGCTAACCTGCTTCTAAACTACAGAATATCAACTACAATGTTTTTGTTCAATACACTGACTGCTATCGGCGTTTCGATTTGCGGGGATTTATGACTAGTATTTTTTTTTTTTTCATTCAGGGCCGGCGTCGTTGGTTTTCTTCCGGTGTGAAAGGTCACCTACTCCACTGCCGGTGTGGTACAGCTGCAGCTTCCCAGCGTTTCTCGTGTCACTTACTGTCTGTGTACCGGCACCATGGCTGACGGCGGCGTGGTGGTGGAAGCGCTGCTGCGGCGGCTGGAGAAAACGGATGACGGCCTCGACAGCCTGGAAGTAGCGGGGGATCTGGGACTGGAGCACCAGCAGGTGGTGGGGGCCGTGAAGAGCCTACAGGCGCTCGGAGAGGTGAGTGAGTGAGGGAGTGGGACAAGGTCTGGAGTGGAGTGCAGTGAAATGGAGGAGGAGGCTGGAATTCGGAGGGCAGGAGGAGTGTGACCCGGAACGGGTGTCGGTACTGGTACTGACCGATACCAGTGTCATAGTGACCGGGTCGGGCACCAAGGAGGGAGGGGAAGGGCTGGGCTGATGCAATCGGGCAGCGAGTTGCTGCAGTTTTCCTAATGTGGGGTGTCACACTCACCGTTCATCAGGGCTCCCAGAGCAGTTTGACATTTCTTCCTGTAAACTCCGTGGGGAGTCTTCTGTGTTTTCCTGAAAATTACAGTATCTCCTAGGGTGCCTGATTTGCTGTTTTCCTTTGCATGCTATACAGGGTGATATTATCTACTTCGTGGGAAGTGATAGCAGAAACATGGATAACAAAAGGGGAACAGTGTAGGCGAAAATCCCACAGAGACATTAGATTCTGGGGTATGGTAGGGCAATATGGGCAGACTGGCTGGGCCATCGATTTTTTTTGTCCTGTCATCCTGTATGTTTCTAAATATATAGTAAGAGTTTTCCTGTAGACTGTCCTGTTTCCTGGACCTGTACAATATAGGAATCCCTGTAAATCTGGGAGCCATGGGATGTTTACACACCACTCCCTGACAGTCTCCCATCTCTTCCTGCCCTTGCTTTACTGCAGTGTTACCACCTATCCCTCACTGACACTCTCCTGACTTTTGACTGCAGCGGCGCTGGTTCATCTCTCTCTCTGAACTTTGTCTGACTGCAGAGATGCTTGACTGAATGCAGTGGTGCTCACACATCCCACCCTAACACATCATCTGAATCCAGAGATGCTTGTCCGTCTTGCCCTGTCGTATGCCTGACTGCATTGACATATGCCCATGTCTCTCTGACCTGCCTAACTGACTGCGGTGAAGCCTGCCAGTCCCTTCATGACCCCCATGACTACAGTGGCACTTTCCTGTTTTTCCCAGATACTTGCCTGACTGCAGTGATTATTGCCTGTCTATGCTGGCCTTCCTCTGACTACACTGACCATCGCCATTTCTCCCTGATACTCACCCAATATCAGTGACTTGTCTTCCTGTTGCCTGTCTCTCGCTGACACTTGCCTGCCTCTCGCCAGCACTCGCCTGTCTCTTGCCAGCTCTCACCAGCACTCACCTGTCTCTCGCCGGCACTCGCCTATGTGTCGCTGACACTTGGCTGTTTCAAGCTGACACTTGCCCGTATCTTACAGGCACTCTAGCACTGTACTAGCAGTGCCAACCCATGGCACATGCCTGCGTCTTGCTGACACTTGCCTATCTCTTCCTGACAGTGACTCTTATAAGCATTAGAATTAAGGCTGTGACTTGAACTGTAGCTGCTACGCAGAACAGCGTCCTTGTGCTCCCTGTGCCTCAGTCTCACCCATTTATAAAACTGAGTAGTATTTCATGACCCCCAAAAAAAACAAGCTATTACATTTCAGTTCTGGGTATTGAGTAAGCTATGAGAGACATTGCACCTCTGGTAAGGAGAACTGAGACAGATGAATGTTGTCTGCCTGCTGCCCGATTGCTCATCTTTTCACTTCACTGCCTTTTTTTAACTATTTTATTTTCTTCAGATAATCGAAGCAGAGCAGCGGTCCTCTAAACGCTGGGAGCTGACCGAGGAAGGGAAGGAAATTGCTGAGAATGGCAGCCATGAAGCACGTGTATTTACTGCTATCCCCAGCGAAGGCCTCCTTCAGAGCGAGTTGATGGTAAGCCTGTCTACAGAGCAACTTTTTGTTACGTATATATTTTTTTGTCCCTTTCCTTGCTTTTATAATTTTGTTTGACCCCATTTTCCTCACCTGTTTTCCACTCCAATGAACAAGGTAGCTGCAGCTGTGAGGGTAAGTATTTTCACAGCCAGCACTAATGCCTCTCCCTGAGCGTTGTGTGTCTGTGTGGCATGCACTCCTTCTTGGCATGCAGTCGAGTCTCTATAAGGTGTCCCCATAGATTTAAGTGAGTTTGTAACTATTGAGAACTTTTAAAAACATAATATTTGGAAGCAATTTAGCTTATATAGTTCAGTGTTCTTCTGTATGAAAACCCATACACATCTAAATGCTGTTGCACCACAATAGTGATGTCAGAATGCTGTTGTACCACTTTAGTGATGTCAGAATGCTGTTGTACCATGGTAGCGATGTCAGAATGCCACAGTAGTGATGTCACCACTGGATTATTGGCTCTATTTCTTTTCTTTTTTTTACGTAGAAACTGCCAAGTGGGAAAGTGGGATTCAGTAAGGCCATGTCAAACAAATGGATTCGATTGGATAAAACGCGGCGAAGCCATATATTCGACAGTGAGTAACTTGTATTCCTTTTTAAGAAGGGTTGTATATGCCACCTTTACGATGTGTAGCTCCTCTTCTCTGGATTAGGAGTGGGGTGAGGAATGGCTTAATAAATACGGTAAACCTGACCGTCCACTCAGTCATGGTTCAGGTCTTCTGACTGGCCTCGCTAGCAGCTGTTAAGTGACACGAAATGAAAAATGGTCGAAGGTTCACAGTACGAAACTGCTCAAGAAACTGGATTCAAAGTTAGTCATCTTCTACTGTCAGCTCCCTACACCACTATCAATATCATAAACTGCCAAAAAATGCCCTTACTGTCGATCACTATTGCTATTAGGGGCAAATCCCGATTTGCACTTTGATAAGTAAGGGATAACACATGACCGGATGTGTGGTTATAAGAAAATAATGTGTGCCTTGGGTAGTACCGCAACCACCTGAGAAGTGCAGTATTCCCTTATGACCACACACTGGGGAGTGTGTTATCCCACTTATAAAATTTCCTTTTATTGGTTATAAAACATATAGTTGAAGGGAGGTGTGCTGTTGTCAGAAAATAATCAGTGGTCATGTGACATGCTTCAGCGTTCAGCCAATTAGATTATAGGATTTGTATGGTCCAGTTTATAAATTTTAGGGTACTCTCACTTGTTTCAGTTGCAGATAATGTGCTTTAATATCCGATGATCCTGCAAAATCTCCCCCACCGCCTTCTGCTCTATAGTAACTGTGGCTCATACAAATCCTCAACCTCCCCCCAATGAAAGACCTTGCCGGCGGAATCCACTAGGTGAGATTCAGTTTCATGATTGGCATCTCGAGCTTTGTAATACTCTGACATGATGTTAGCTGTTAATGAACTCTTGCTGAGACTTAAGTACAGGTAATGTTGGTGCATTTCGAGAGCCAACCCCTGGTTGTCAGTCAGTCCAGTTGTTCTTATGGTTTCATTAATACTATTGGTGGCTTCATTTGCAGGTGGAGAGTATTGTGGACTCTGTGAAAGAGAAGTTGCAGCTAGTCAAGGACGGGAAGGAGGGGAGTCTGGACGACAAAGAGAAAAATGAACTCAAGAAGAGGAAGCTGCTGGCTGAAGTGTACGTCCTATACATGGCAATGTAGTATTGTGGTGACTGATGGCAGTTATTTATTTATTTATTTGAGTCTTTGTTAACAGGGTATGGTCCACTGGGAGCAAGCCCATTTACGGAGATGACACAAATACTAAAGAACTACTTACAAATCTGACCTGGTGGCGTGGAGGGCAAAGGCATTGATTGCCTTACCTCCTGCCTTGCAGGCGACCTATGGTTGCCAGAGGTCGACAGGGTGGGAGAGGACTGAGCGCCCCAGGGACTTCTCTGCTGGGGAGGGGCGACGAGTCATCTCAGTCTCTGACTGCCACCGGCTGGAGGCCTGGTGGTAGTGCAGGTAGTGACTGGCTCAATGGGAGGGGCCACAGATCTGCAGGACGTGCACACCTCCAGGTGCACATACTGATGTGATGCAGGGGCCTGGGAAGAAAACGGAAAAAGGGCCCCGAGGGCTATAAGATGCCCTGGGTATCTCCCTCCGACCCACACCACCATGCAGACACCTTGGAGCATCTTGATTTGTACTGGGGGGGTGGCACACCCCCTCCAGCCCCACCACAGGGGTAAAGCTGCAGGGGACTAGCTCCAGGTAATGGCTGGAGGAGGTGGGGTGCTGGCCGAGGTGGAGACACGAGCCGAAGAATCTCCCAAAGGGTAAAAAGGTGTATGGGGGAAAAAATACTTGTACTAAGAATGAGACGTTAAAGATAATGAAAATATAGACAATGACGGCAGAAAACAAACATTGATCCATCCAGTGCGCCCACAATCAACCTCATCTTTACCCTGAGACCTGTTTTCTGTACAGGGTTTTTGTCTGCAGCAGTGGTTCTCAAATACTAAAACCTGGTGGCCTCACCCCTTATTTTGTTCTTCCAAATCCCCCTAATAAAACAAAACTCTTTTCACACAGTATACAATAAATCAAGTCCCTGATGTATTTTCACTTGGAATGCATCTCCCATGTGTTTTAGAGGTAAGATCTTGCCCATTTTATTCTGTGTGTAATTGAATTTCTGAAGAGCTCTGTGACCGCAGAAAATTGTGCTGGTTGTGGCGTGCAGCCTTGGTGGCCTTACTTGAGAAGCCCGGTCTACATTATCCTCCCCCATGTTCCTTACCTTATTACTGCCTCCCTAAGTAATATCTATGCTCTGAACTCTGTCCCAGCCATACTTGAAACCATTAATGTTTTCAAGTATGCAGTAAGACACGTCAGCATTTAATAATTAAGGGGGAATAATTGCATGGCTTGAGGGTGTTGTTAAGCATGAAGAGCTTACCTTTACACACCCAAATGCAAAGTACAATTATTCCCGATAATAACACATTCCTGTCGTGACTTATCACACTTGTAACAGGTTGAGAAAAATGTCTTTCTAATTTTTATGGAAACAATATGATACACTGTTTAAGTGCAAATCAAACAGTAAATTTATTGCAAGATTGATAAAGTAGTTCCTTTAAACAGTAAGGGAATCCCAGAACTGTAACTAGTGACTGGCAGGCTGACTGGCATTTTAGGAACTGTAGAGTGCAGTAATTTGATGTGGTACACAGGCTATTGGTCTGAAAGAAGTACAGGAGTGTAATTATGGTCTCATAATTGTACTCCTTTACTGGTTTCACAGCCAATCAGAATGCTTGCATTGTACGCACCATGTTATAAGCGTGTATAAAGTAGCAAGTATATACAATTCCAAAAACAGCAGGGATGTGCAAAGCAACAGGTGTTGCACAGTACTGATAATTCAGCAGGGATGTACAACACACAGTTACTCAGGAAATTTCTTCACATTTGAATTGCCCCTTTAGGTAATGTTTTAGCCTGCTTTTGAACATATGTAGTGGCTGGGCTTCTCTTCTATGTAAAGAAAGAAGTTTTTAGATCTTGGGGGCACAACATTTTTTTTTTTTTTTTTCTTTTTTCCTTAGGTGCTTTTCAGGTTTTCCCTTTTTTTGTCCTGATCCCGACCCGCACGTCTCCGACATGACGCACGCATGTGGAGGACATGCATGTCATGCCTTGTGGGACGCCCCACCCTACCAATGGCTCCGTTACCGTAGCGCCAGCAACCAGACCTCCATCTCGTGGTGGTGGCAGGACTGCCTTCTGGGAGAGGAGAGCCAGTGCTCAATCCTGCTCTCCCCGCCCCGTGCTGGCACCCTAGCGACCTGAGGTTGTTCTCGAACCTGGGTCCGCCAGCATGACATGAGATGTGGCATCCAGCACTTCAACCCTCCATGCCACCGGACTGACTTTTTTTTTTTTTAATACTTTACTGATTTTCCAGTATAAAGGCATACATTTTGACGTAACATCCGGTGTAAAACATGACTCGCAGATACATATACATCAGCTTTATGCAGTACAGTCAACTTACCAAATGCATATTGAGATGATGGCATTCAACCTATTTTAAGTAAGGAATTATAAACTAGACCACAGGTTAAAAAAAAAAAAAAGAAAGAGAGAGGGGCGTTACTTACAAGACCGACAAACCGTCCTGTGCACAGAAGCTGTCCACCTATTGGCCAACAGTTACCTCTTGTTAAAGACCCATGAACAATGTCAGAGCTTCCTGTATGGGACCTGAGTGACCCCCAATGCATACTGAGCTAGCCAGCATCCAGCACATTGCTCGTGGAGGAAGACCTGGGTCCCTACTAGCAATACAATTTGCCCGTCTCGTCCACCTGTTGGTAGAGGCTTGAGTCCATAACTAAAGTGAACATAAGCCGTTCCATTACATAATTAGATCATATAACATCTTCCCACTCCTGAACCCATGGGGTGGCGCTACCTGCAACATATTTATGCATAATGGCCTTACTGGCGGCTGTGATGTGATTAGTATATTACACAAATACCCGCCCCCCGAGATTGGGTAGTGCTCCCAGATTAACCACATTCACTGGGTCTGCAATATTTCTACTATAGCTCCTTTTAGAGCACTCCAGTAATGAGTCAGTTTGGGGCACAGCCAAAACACAGGACTATGTGATGTTGATCCCACCTCATGGGCACTTCAGCAGGAGGCAGTGGTTCTTTGGTCCCATTTACATTGAATCACAGGTGTTATAAAAAATAACGCATCTGAACTTTCAAGAAACTCATGCCAGGTCAAACATTTATCCATTCATCTTCTGCAATTTGAATATCATTTTCCACTTTGCATTTCTTAATATGGTCAACTGATGCATCTACTGCTTGTTTACTACTCCATTCTGTGGAGAAGAGACCCCCTTCCGGAATGATTTTCCCATAACCTGTTTAATTAGTAAACAGTGGGCTCTGTGATGAATCTCAGCATTCTTCTATTTCCCTCTAGCTGGCCAAGTAATTTGGATTACCCCATAACAGGGCTGTTTGGTTCTCTGTGTTAATCGCAGGGTTGAAACCTGCGCAGTCAAAATAAAGCACTGTGTGGACACACCAAGAAGCACGCGGTCGAAAGCTTCACTAATATAAACTAACTCCATACCATGCACGCAGCTTTGGCCACACGGTTTTCGACGGCTTGTCTGTTCTGTTGTGATCGTGACAGTATACCAGGCTGTCCTCAGCTGAGCGGACCTACAGTATTGTTCTAGATTCGGGAGTGCCCAGACTCCCTCCGTCTTACAAAGCTGCAGAATGCTGCTCCTGTTAGCGGTCACTGTCCTGTTCAAACAAACTGTGTAAGTTGTTTCTGCTACTCTTAAATAAATCCTTGAAAACAAAGCATGGGAAAGATTGGAATAAATATAAATAGGCATTATAACCATTTTCAGGGTCATGATATGGGAAGGGGAGGGGGAGGGAGAGAACAGTTCGCCTCTTAATATAGTTCCCCATCTCCCCAGAGAGTAGTGCAAAATCAGCGTATAATGTCCCAGTGTCACAGCCAGTCTTAACTCCCGAATATCTAATGTGCTTCACCCCTCTTCATTTTATGTGGACTTGCTGTTTGAGGTTAAGGAAAACTGCATGATTAAAATTTCTACCTTTGTACTGTTAAGACAGTAACCTGAAATCCGACTGAACTGTGCAACTCCCTGTTGCTGCCCCCCCTCAGTGATCTGTCTGGCACGGTGAGGCACAATAGGACGTAGTTCGCGTACAAGGCAAGCCACTGCTTGATGTTCCCTGTGTGTCCCTGTGGATTGTCTGTTGCTGCCGCACCCACTGAGTATAGGGTTCTGTATGTAAAGCAGACAAAATTGGGGATACCGGGCAGCCCCGCCTGGTAGCCCTCTCCAGATTAAACTGTCCCGCCAGATGGCCATTTGTCCTAATATACTCACCAGGGGCGTCATATAACACAGTTATATAGTAAACAAATTTGGCCAAAAATCCGAACCTGCTAAGTGCTGCACAGATACTCCCAGTCAACCTGATCAGTGGCCTTTTCAGCATCCAAGCTCACAAAAAAAGCCCTTTGCTTCGAATGAAAGGTGATGCGTGACACACACTGTCCTTCCGATATTATCTTGTCCCCTGTCATCCCATCACAAACCCCGTCTGATCTAAACTGACTGCATGTGGCATAATATGCGCCATCCTCCTCAGCAACATAGCAGTTAGTAATTTTATAGTCAACCTTCAAAACCAAAATTGGCCCATAAGAGACACACAAAGTTGAGTCCTTGAGAGAAAATGCCAGCACTCGAGGATTCACAGGAACAAAATGGCACCATAAAAAAGGTAAGTACTGTTCACCTGATTTTTATTGA
Organism: Neoceratodus forsteri; assembly: GCA_016271365.2. Classification (NCBI taxonomy): domain Eukaryota; kingdom Metazoa; phylum Chordata; order Ceratodontiformes; family Ceratodontidae; genus Neoceratodus; species Neoceratodus forsteri. Next base: position 76,106,228 of record JADMNL010000033.1, on the reverse strand, counting down.
TGTGTGCAGACCCACTCTGGCGTGAACATGGAACAAAAATGACCACAGCGCTTTGACCCGAATGGTCTACGTCAGGGGGTATGTGGGTTCTTGCCAGGTTTGGGAATAACTGAGATAATTGCCTGGTTGCAAGAGGGAGCACTCTTTCCCTTCTCCAAGAGGGCATACTTAAAAGCCCTGAATAGCAAGGGAGAGACCACATCCTCAATATTTTGTGACACTTGCTCCAGAAGTCACCAGTCCCAGGGCATTTGTCACTTTGACCATGTTTGTCTCCAGTGCAACCTTCACAGCAGCAAGTGGGGAAGTGGGGCATTCAGCACCAATATAATTCCAGGCCTGGTTGTGCAGCCCGCTCCAGAAATCTGTGTAACCCAACTCCACCAAACGTTTACAGACTTAACTGGCTATTTTATTTTCTTACCTGGGGATCTGGGCTGTACTAGCCAAATGGGTACTATAGGGCAAATTAAGGCCACCACCCAGGACCAGAAGTCCTTCTCCTTTCTCCACCAGCAAATTAACGTTCTAAAGAACCAACAATGAGCACCAGGAGGAGCATAAACAGACATCAGCATAAACATTGTATCTTGAAATGTTCCTTTAAAAAAAGGTTAACATACCGTTAATGTACTGTGCAGCAGGAAAATATTTGCTGTTCTTTTATTTTCAATACAGTTGTATGTTTCAGGTAGCTGCGAAAATAATAGGACAGCAAGTATCAAGTGCTTCACAGCGCATCAGTGTGCAGCACGTCCTTACCGCTGCCAAATGTGTGCTGTTTTCAGTAGATAGTTGGCATTCTCCAAACCCTCTTCACCCCCTCATTGGTAACATTACATATTAAACAAAATACTGTAGCTTTGGACATCACTGAAAACCTCACACTAACTCGTGCTGCCACAATTGATGCTGCTGGCAGCCCTTCACAAAACCCTCTCTCTGTTTTGCCTAAACTGCTGTGTGTTTTTTTTTTTTTTTTTTTTTTTTCTCCCCTTCCCCCCCTCCTTTTTTTTCTCACTTAAAATAAATACACAATAACTAAAATATGGTACACTGAATCCACGCAAACGAAGCAACAAAGTGAAAGTAAAATGCAGAGTGCAGTTGGTGTCTGAAACCGCATGGCCACGTTTGATGCTGATGGTTGCTGTTCACAAAAATCTTACCGGAATTGCCAGTCTGCCACTGCTGGTCTCTTTTATTTTTATTTTTTCCCCCTCCCTTTCTCTCCCTTAGAACAAAGTCAGGCTTACCAGTGAGCAACAAAGTGAAAGTAAAACCAGCTGCGGCTGATGTCTGAAACAACGTGGCGTGAGCAAGTGATCACTGTAAATGCTCCTTAAAATGAACTAAAAAAACTAAAAACTGTGTGGCGATACTATGGAAAATATCGTGTGGGAATAGTATTAAAATAGTGACACTATTTTATTGTATTTAACGTGGGATACAGCTAAGTGGGCAAGCTCAAAATTAAAGTCACGTGAGCATGTTTTGAAGTGGCTGACTCGTTTAATAAAACTAACACAGATATTTCCTACGATACGGTATCTTGTCCATTCTCATCATCAGAAAGAAAAAAATTGAAGTGATTTGTTAGTGTCCTCGCAGCCTGTGGCCGAGAGCTAATACATCACCAGGGAGTTTTGTTGCAGCTGGCTGGGCCAGTTGTTTAGGTGCTGCCCCGAGTTCCTTTAGCCTAGCTGAGATGCAGCATCTCATTTTTTTTCAGAGACGGTGTCCCGCTTTCATCCAGTTATACAGCTGGATGGACTGAAGCCCAGGAAGGTCAAGTGACATGCTCAAGGTCATGTCAGCCAGTGAGTAGCGGAGGGACCTGAACGGGATCCTTTGGCCACGGCTCCAGCGCTTGAGCCACCATACCACCTCACCTTCCCGTTGGCAGAGCTGGCACATCAAACTGCAGCGGGTCGGTGCTTGGATTTTGATTTTTCAGCTGGCCAGCTGTGATGCCAGGCAGAATCACCCTGGGAGCCTGCTGGGGTAAAGTGAGCCACAGCGCTGACTTCCCAAAGCCCTGTGCTACATCATCAAATTGTTTTGCTTAGTGCTTGTAATCTGTTTGTCTGTCAGTATGTGTATATCATTCGCCAGCAGATGGCAGCAGTTTCACACTGAATCATGTAGAATTGATGTACTTTCAGTTAAACAGCTAGTGTGCTGCCTAAAAGTTTATAAAAGTGTTTGAAAGCAGTCAACTATTACTGCATTTTATATCTGAGGTACTTTTTCTTTTGCCTTTGGTTAATTAGAATTTTTTTTTTTTTTTACCTGATGTTCGTAGGTGTGACGTGGATTAACACTCTTGTCTAGCAGCTGACATATCTAGCTCTGTTCCTCCCATTATAGCGTCAGCATTGTGACCCCACTGATTGTGACATCGGCTCAGGAAGAGTCACTTGGCTGCCAGGTCAGTCATCTGTGATGTCGCTATCAGTAAAGTTGCAATGCTGGTGATGTAGTGGGAGGAACAGAGATACATCAGCAGAGTGCTGTTCTGCACATCGGGCATAAAGCTGTCATATAGAAAACTTTCTAATGAGCAAAAAAGTAAGGAAACCATACTTCAGAAATAAAAAGTTACAACTGACTACTTCCTAAAATTTGTAATATTTTTCTGTTTGCCATTTTTGGGCTTATTATGTTTTGGAACAGTTTGGGCTCTCTTCACCTAAAAGTGATATATGCATTAAAAAAACTTGTTTCCGCTGGCCCGGTGGTGCTGAGGGTTGAGATTCTGGATGCCACACCTTGTGCCATGCTGGCGACCTGGGTTTGGACGCGAGCCCAGGCCACCAGGGGTTAGCAGAGGAGGGATAGGATTGAGCATCTGTAGGACTGCTCTCTTATCCTGGGGAGGGATCCAGGAGCCACAGCTCTGTGGCCCTCCAGATGACCAGGGTACCATCAGAGCGGTGCCGGTTGGGGCGGAGGCGAGACGCCGGCACGCTTTTGTGCCCGGACGTCATTGCATGTCCGCACTCCTCAGGGAGAAAAACAAGAGGAAAAACTGGCACAGGTCAGGCAGCATGATCTTCCGACCTCCACGGCCCGACCCGAATGGTGCCTCCGCAGCTGGATCTGTTCTGGGCAAGTTGAGCTGTGGGTAGCTCCTCGCCGCCCTGCCACGGGGGTAATCCATGGGAGATATGAGGAGGTGGCCTGATCTCGGGTTCGGGGGCTGGGGAGTCGGTCGGGATGGCATGCCGACCGAGCCTAGGAGGAGAGAAAAATATTAAAAAAAAAAAAAAAATTCTTGTTTCTGGTTTTGCACTTGTTTTCCACTGTTTTCTGTGGGCTGTTAGAGAATGTGGCTAGTGCAGTGATGTAACGTGGTAGACTGGGGTTGGGGTTTTCATTTGTGCCTCGGACTCCCTCATTGGGGATTGAGTGTATTGAGGTGGTAAGGTGCTTTGTTCCTGGGGATGGACAGGCATTGGCCGCCTGCCCTTTGTGCACCTTGGTCATACAGTGGCATTTACCTTGCCATCAGCTGCAAAGAGAGGCCCTTGCCCTCCTACCCTCTCAACCATGGGGCATAGCAAGACAACCACCAATTGAATCAGTGGCGGGGGAAGTAGAAAATTGGGGGATGTGATTGTGTTCTGAATTGTGCACGCTCGTTACAGTCAGTAATGGGTTGAAATTGACTTTTGCAGTCACTAGCAAGCAGGTCTGGTAGCTGGAAAAACGTACTAGCCCAATAGATATTCCACTAGCCCAATTAGTACACTTCTTGAAAGGCTGCCTTCTCCCTAGACAGCTGAAGTTTTTCAAGGAAGCTTTGACCGACCAGCATTTTGCCAGTGCATTTGAGGCCCTGCTTTAAGCTAGCGGAGCTCTGACAGTATTTTACAGTTGACTGTCTCCAAGCCTTCCAAGATGCAGTATTCAATCCCTGCCTAGGGTATGTTTCAGGGTCAGACTGTGGTGCCGGGGGGGCACCAGGTAGGTTGGTACTGGGTGCCCAGGGCTGACATGTTCATTTATTTTATTTATTTGTTTACCAGGTAAGTGCGTTGATCCCAGGGACCGTTTTCAGGCACGACCCGGGCCATAAAGATGGCACGGTAAGTGATGCATACAGCACAAGTTATAGATTAGAGATGTGCCAGTAGAAACAAATGAAGTAGATACATGGAATACGTTGAGTACAGTTGCTACTAGTAAAGTGCAAGACATACAGTTGGTCTCAAACAGGACACAATAGGTAGAGAAATACAGTAGTTACAATGGATACAGTAGATACCAGTGTAAAGCCTCAGTGTGATACACTGACTCTGTACTTGCATTGTGTAAACGTGCAGAGCTCAGATAAAATTAAATTTAATTCAAAAAACAGGTTTCATCAAATAGGGTATTATGTTGAAGTTCTCCACAAATCAACGAGCCGGGTACCGGTAATGCAGTGTCTCTATACGTATAGATACAGCAGCCATTAAAGAGCTGCTGATGCTTCTGGGAAAACTTTTGAAAACATAATATTTAGACACAATTCAACTTGTATTTCCTATCTTTCTATAGATTTCTCCTCCCTCTATTTATTGCTGAGGGAAATTTGCAGAAAAGTAGACCTTTATTATCCCTTAGAATTAATTTCGCTCTACAGCTTACTCCTCGCTTGGAGTCCTTATTCTCTCAGAATGTCACAGTCTGTTGCCATAATAATAAGTGTGATGTCACAAGCAGGGTATTGTGACATCAGGCGGGGGATAAGCAATAGGACCTGATGAACTCTCAAGGAACAAAGATCCTGTTATTACACATTACCTCAGGACTAAATCGCATTGGGTCATAATGTCGTAGCAATAACATACAGCATTATGGCGAAACCGGACCTGTCGCACTCTTGAGTTGGACCCCCGGAGTTGGAATCTTTATTGGGAGGGTCCGAGGGCACAACCCCTGTAATAGGAAGTGTTGTAGAGGAGCAGAGCACAGAACAATAAATAAACAAATAAATAGAATCGCTGTGAACGAAAGTTCTGCCGTGATGGCATTCTGCTGTGTGGACATTATGACCCCATGCCATACTAAATAATGGGAGAAATAATGAGCCAGTCGACATACAAACTGACCTGTGTCTATTAATTCCCGAAGTGCTCCTGGGGATGTAGCTGCTCTTTAAATGTTATTTGAAGTATGGTCAGTGTTTGCAAGGTGGGAGGCTCCTTCTGAAAATTCCAGATATCCAGTTGGGTCAGTGCGACACGAAGCAGAGATGAGTTGGTGTTTAATCGCGATACAAAACAAAACCGTCCATGTGGAACACCAAGGAAGCTTCCTGCTGTGTATTGTTTTGTTTGAATATTTTTTTTCTCCCTTTTTTTCAGGACCGTTAAGATGTACTGGATCACCAAAGGCAGTGCTTTCACCACTACAGTGACCAAACAGGAGACTGATCTGACCCCCGAGATGATTGCAAGGTAACTAAACAATAAATAGGAAAATATGTGCTGCAGTGGGTACCAAAGAGTTAACTGCAGTAGAGTTTTCTTTTTTAAAATGCAACAACTGGGGGGACTGGATGTCTCTGTGAACGAACGAATTACCTTTAATATATAGCTTTCGCTTTTAGAAAAGTGTAATAAGATTTACAAAACCATGTTTAACTTGGTTCTTTTCTGAAGTAATTTTTAATAATTTAAAGTGTCCGGTTGCTCAGTGGACAGGTAGCAGGTTAAAAAGACTTTAACCTGTGGGTTACTTGTCTGAATCCAGCCCAGATCAGTAGTGGGCAAAACCCATTATTATCTGATTGGCTGCTCATAAAATGAGTTGTGATTGGTCTCTGTCCATTTTCTAGTAAATGGGTGTCCACATCACTAAACTGCCAACAGAATATGTAGTAGGTGACAGTCTTGCATATGAGGCCAAAGATTGAATGGGCCTCTCGTCTAAACTACCTTCTCCCGTACATGGCACATTTGTTGGGCAGCACGGGGAAGCTTGCCCTTTGATCACTTGTGCTGCGTCTGCCATGTGAATGCTGTCAGTCTGGTGCTTTGTGTGAGTGCACCACTAAAAAAGACTGGGATCCTGGAACTCTGCCTACCCATTTAGGAATACCAAACCTGTACTTCTGTTTGCAAATGTTGGTCAGCACTCACCCGGGTTGAGTGAAATTGCATTTCAGGCAGGTGATATATATTTTTTTTAATATAGGTTGCCCAACCAGATGGCACTTTAATAGGCATGCCATGAGGTGGACTGCTCAGTTATGTATTCCTTTCCCATGATGATCTGTTCTCCTTGCATATTGTGGTGCTTTCTAATCTGCAGTAATCCTTACTGAGCCTTTACCTTGTTCAGGGGTAGAGATGGGTGAAGTTGGCAAACTCCGCTTCACGTAAAATTTTGTGCACTTCGAGAAATATTTCACAGGTGTGAAATTCCGGCCTCGAAATGCATCATTGCACCTGCGAAGTGTGAAATTTCACCCACGAATGGCGGAATTTCACCACTCATGGGTGAAATTTTGCCACTTTTGGGGCAAAATTCTGCACTTCATGGGCGAAATCCCACATTTTGCTTGTGGAGTTTGCAATTTTGCATTCACAAAATATTTTGCAGATTGCTTGAATTTCTCGAAATATTTCTGGCAGTGAAATTGCTGATTTTCTCGGGAGCTTCACCTGCGAAATTAAAGTTCGGCACATCTCTATTCAGGGGCAGTTGTGCAGGTAAAGTATCCCCGGTTCTGATGGTTAGGATATAATGTCATTATCCACAATGTCCACCACGTCACCACCTGCCAGAGGAGGAACTGTTGCTGCGGGAAAGTCTTGCCTGTCTCTGGAGCCCGAGAGCATTATGCCTGTAGTACTCCCACAATCCCTTCAACCTGAGATGGGGTGTTGGAATCTCGATGCAACCCCAGGTCTCCAGCACCATTGGGCTGAACCATGCTTACTTTTTGTTTTGTTTGTTTAATTCAGTTGTTTCTGCTTCCCTCTGACCAGCCCATGTCTAGGCTGCCCCAGCCCTGTCACTGACCTTCGTGCCCCATGACAGGGCCTTCGTCTCTCTCTCTCTCTCTCTCTCTCTGAACCCCTGCATTGGTCTCTTTGGGGAACAGGATCTGGTGGAGGCGGGTGCTGTGGTCGATGGTGTGGAGCCTGGTGGGGGGCAGAACTTATCTGACTGTCTTCAGGTATTTTCTCCATCTTCCCCCCCGTCCCTGGTGACCCTGCAGTGTCAGGATAGGCTGTGCCTCATGCGCAGGCTGTGTGTTCCTGCCGTGCAAGCAAGCTCCCTGGCCCATCTGCAGAAGCCACTGCGGCCCAGAATAATCATGGGCTGAATAACAGTACACTGAGCAGTGGAGATCGGAACTGGGCACAGGCCCAGCGACTCGCTGTGACTAAGCGCCGGCTCCTGAGCTCACTCTGGAACTTGGGTCCCTGGCATGGAATGAGAAGCGCTTTAGTTGGGCAGTTGGCAGGCCATGGATGCCTTTTCTTAACTGATAACAGTGTCATGCTAAGTTGGGAATGTTTGTACGTTTAGCTGCCTGTGCAGTGCCCCAACCCCTCTACTACCCACCACAGATCAGGGAAGAGCAGAAAAGCAGGTGATTTGGTTTTCTGTTTATATTTTACAAGCTGCAGGCATGTTCTCCCAGAGCACTGCACTTGTATAGTCCTCACTTTAGGGAGTCTGAGGAGTTGATATGATCAACATGACAGTAATACACTGCGTCAGCAGAAGCCATCTGTATAAAGGGGGAGGACAGACAAGAGCAGGCTGTTCATAGTCCATGATAACAAACAGCAACGCAAGCACAAATGGACCTCAAATTATCTGATCATCTGTACTTGGCTCCCTTTTTGTTTTTTTGTTTTGTTAGTACTTGACTAAAAAAAAAAAAAAAATGTTTGTTTCAGTACACACGTACTATCAACAGCAGACCGAGGACAGGTGCAAAGGTGTACCAACGTGAACCGATACCAGGGTAACAGATGTTGGGTGAAGTGGGTACATTAAAAGAGAAATCCAGTGTAGCATATCAAATGAGCAGACATAAAATTACATCCTGCGTAATCGGGTTAAAACAGAAAAAACAATTGCAGTGAGTGTTTTCAGAGACAAGATGTACCACCCCTAAATAAAGGAACATGTTGTCCTGTTGCATCACATAAGACACCCCTGGTTGCCAGAAGTATTGGAACTCCTCTTCCCTATTCTGCAGTCAGGCTGTCATTTTTTTCCATGTGGTAAATCTGGATAACTAACTCTCCATTGACATGATGGGGTGGTGGTGAAGCCCAAGACAAGTAATCACCGTTTTGGCTGCCAGTATTAGCAAGGGAGCTAGATGTTGGGAGCCCACTTAAACTCCCGGGGAAGAACAGACAATAATATCAAAAAGAAGTAAGGAATGATGGTTCTAAGGAAGTGAAATGGACTGTTCTCCTAGTTCCTTGCAAAATGTTTGAAGTTTTGAACACCCCCAGATTATATGGGTCTGGTCTATATCAGCTTCCCTACAGCCCCTCCAACACCTACCATATTCACATCCCCCATATTGTGCTTGAACATGTGGTGTCTTGAAATACCGGATATGGCGTACCATGCGAACTCATGGCAGGAAGTTGCCGAAGTTAATTTGATTGCCAATAAGACGAGTTTAAGCCAGTTGTCTTACCTTACTCGGGAATCCAGTTCCCCGTTCCACCGCTTCCAGTACGTATACGGTGGATCTTCTGCTGTGATCCTGTAACCCCCGTTGCAGTGATCTATGAGCTGGACCCATAGCATTCTCCCTACAGCATCCATTGAGATATGCAGAAATGGAGGGGTAGGGTCAGGGATCAGGAAGCACCCCTGACTGGCATGTAGCAGAAGGGTGTGGATTTGCAGGAAATGGACATGTTCACGATTTGTTAATCCGTAATGGGGTTGGATGGTACAGAACAGGAGTTCTCCCTGAGAGTCCATAAATTGGAACCAGTGGTTCAGACCCAGTGTTGATCATCTGAGAAAAGGTAGTGTCAAGCTGGAAGGGGGGGATATTTATCATGTACCATCACCCTACAATAGCACATTATGTGGTCTGTCCGCAGAAAGGCATTCTATTGTGCTACATTGGCAGTAAAACGAGTAAATTGGTGGATCGGTAAGGTATGGGAGAGGCGGTAATAAATATTTAGTATAGTGACAGGGAAGAAGTCCTTGAGCACTAGCTTAATATGTTTTCAGATCCATACTTGGTTCTGTCTACCTGTGTAACTCGGTTCTTACAATCTGGAGAAGGATAGGAGTATGCAACTCTCCAACTATGCAGTGCAAACATATACTAATTTATAAACTTCCCACCCACCCAACTACCAGTGTACCCTTTGATTTCCTTGGTAAACAGACATTTGTCTAAGCTTCCTGTGAAGGCCTGCACAGTCATTTTCACTGTCTCTTATGGTAGGTTGTTTCACCACCATCTGGTACAAGAAGTGCCTCTGAACATTACCCCTTCCAAATTGTTGCGTCCTGCTGGGGAGCACCAGATCAAACATTTCCATCTGTTTGACCTTGTTGCTACCCTTCAGTATGTGGAAGACTGAGCTCTTGTCCCCTTCTGCATCTGTTTTACTACAGGGCGAACATGTTTAATGCCGCTGGTCTCTCTTCTTAGTTTGATCCTTCTTCACCCTGATCATTTGGGTGGTCCTGTGTTGAACAGAGTTTCTACGGATTTGCACTTTCCTTTTGCTATCCACTCATACACCCAGTGCATTGCACACTTCATGACACCAGCAAAGAGTACAGGTGGGGGTGTCCCTGAAACCACTCCAAGTCCTGCTTATTGATTGGCTGCAGGAGAGTGTAGAAGAGAGTGATCCAGTTGTACATCCCTGAAGTGTGGGTGTTATCCGTTCTGTGATTTGCACATTGCCTGCCATCCCAGTGAACAGCAGTCATCCCCTGAACCTGGGACTCTGGAGCACTGTTGATGGAGAAGGCCCCTGCTCCTTCACAGATTCCTCTACACCTTGACTCTAATATAGAACAGAAATACTACTAAAAATGTATTGCCATGGCAAATCCCTGAAAGGTTCTGAAAAACAGGACGAGAGGTATGAACGAATAAACATGCCGATGATAGACAGTCCAATTAGAACTAGTGTATGTTTTTTACAGCTTTGATCTTTAAAAATAAAGATACACAGTGGTCCTATGGTATGGCAGTAGGGCTGCTGTCTGTCACATTGATGACCCAGGCGTGGGAGCATACTCCAGTCACTGGGAAGACAGGATTGAGCATCTGGAGGACTGCTGTCCTCTTTCGGGATGGGGTGCTGAAGTTGCACCGTCCACGTGTGTGTGTGTGTGTGTGTTTGTGTGTGTGTGTGTGTGTGTGTGTGTAAGCTAAGGATCACAGCAGACTGGAGGTCCAGAAGGGTGAGGGATGTCGACAAACATAGTGAGTCATTGAATATTGACATACCTGAGGCAAGCCATAATGGAAGAAAAAATACCCTGCTGGAATGGAGTGATAGACCGCCCTCCTGTAGTTCTGGCACCACGCTGGATCCTGCCTCAGCGGGGGTTGGGGAGGGCAAGGGCACATCCCCCCTGGCCTCGCCACAAGGGGCAAGTTGTGGTAGAGTCAGAATAGTCCCAGAGATGTGGGTGACTGGGCTGTGGAGGGTCGGCAGGACAGGAAGGAAATAAATAGCAAGTGAAACAAAATAAAGACACAGCTCAGCTCAGTGGCGCTTGGGGTAGCTCATTGTGCTAACAGTGTAAGAGACTCGGGTTCGTAGCGTGGTCTTGACTCCCAGCTGCAAGCTGATGGAATCTGTGAGAATGCTGTGGGAGCGACAGACTGTTGGGCGGGGGTCCTTACCTGCCTCTCTGCAATATTACTTCCTCAGGGTGGGCATCTGGGAGGTGACCACGTGGTGTCAGAACGTTCTCTCCCCCATCCCCAAGGATGGGCTCAGCGTGGGCATCCCAAACATGGTAAGTGGGTGCAGTTCAAACTGGGACATAAAGTGGGCTGGTGGTGTTTGACGACGTCTGTACCTCTACCATGTCCTAGCGGCCCAGCCGACGCCATTCGCCCAACGCCGCCCGCCCTACAGTGGATCCTGGGGAGGTTAAGCCTGCTTCGGGGGCGGTGCTGGGACATCAGCAAGGTGTTGGGTTGGGAAAAGGAGCGGCTGGACCGAAGGCGTGGTGTGGGAGTAACATGGAGAATATATAGTTACTAATAATATTTGATGGTCAGAAATTTCCTGGATTGTCTGTACTAAATTACCCGCCATGTTTTCTGCTAATGATACTTGTATATATTTTAATAAACAGGGTCCATGCTGAAGCACTGCTTTTTATTTTTGTGATTTTATATAGTAACTGGTCTTCGGTATGAGATTGAGTTGCTCTTCTGTTTCAGGCAGCTGCTAAAACACCGGAATCCCTCTGACGCAGTTCAGTGACGTTTGTTTTCTTTCTGCCCTCTTTCTCTTAGTGGCTCTTGGCGTGACAAGAAGTTCAAGGCCTACAATTTTGATGCCCTTGGGGTCATCCCTGAATGTGGACACCTGCACCCTCTGATGAAGGTTCGAACACAGTTCAGACAGATCTTCCTCGAAATGGGGTGAGCTTTCTCTTGTAATCTAGGAAATGCTTTTTATACAGTACTATGGAGAGACTTGCCTGCAGGAAGCTTTTCATTTTAGCACACAGAACTGCATTTTACATGAGACACACACACACATAACACACAGTAACAAAGTGATTTGACCCTTGCTGTGCCACTGATGTGTATACACGTCCTAAAAACCTATACGTTCTAAATCTTCTGGCAGCCTAAGGGTTAAAGAACTGCTGACACCTCAAAGAAAACTTTGAAAAACACAGTATTTAGATACAATTTAACTTGCATTCTATATATCGTCTATAAACTTCTTCTCTTCATTATTCTTTACCTAGAAATTTGCATGACGACCTGATCTTTATCCCTTAGAGTTCATCATCCTCTGTAGCTTACTCCCTACTTGAAGCAATAATTCTCTGTTGTGACATCATAGTCTGTTGCCATGGGAGTAACTGTGATGTCACAAGCAGTACATTATGACTTCAGGTAGGAAGAAAGAAACAAGAATAGATAGTCTTCAGAAGCAAAGATCCTGTTTTCATGCAAATTACTTAAGTAATTAACGCAAAGGAGAAATACAGAGAGAATATAAAATACAAGCTGAACTGTGTCTAAATATTATGTTTTGTTTAAATTTTCCTGAAGGCGTCAGCTGTTTTTTAAGGTTGGAAGCGACTCTAGGACCATTAAGGCCCCCAAAAAACTTCAGAAGCAAGGACCAATAAGATACATGGTAGTTTATAAAGATTTCCCACCCATCCTGTTACCAAGGGTGCCTTGTGATTCCTTTGGTTGGAAGATTATTGCCCAGGCTTATCTTGAAGTCCTGTACTGTTTTCGTGTCCCATGTCTCCACTTGTAGGCTGTTCCATTGGTTCACCACTCTCTTTGAGAAGTGCATCCTAAGTGTCACCCCCTGAATTTCCCACCTTTGTGCATTAGGGCATGTCCCTGCCTCCAGCAAGAGCACACCAGATCAGAAATTTCCATCTGTTCGACCTCGCCTATGCCACTCAGTATGTGGAAGACCGTGAGATCATGCCCGGCCTCCTTTTCTCCAAGGTGACCATGTTCAGGGCCGCCAGGCTGTCCTCATCGCTTTGCTCCTCCATACCCCTGATCATTTTGGGGGGCCCTACATTGCACCCTCTCTACTGCCTCAGTGTCCTCTTGGAAGTGGGGGGCCAGAACTGCAGATAGTACTGTGTCAGCTGTCTGGAGGTGGATCTCCTAGCCATTCATGTGGCAGGAGCCTCAAACCATCTGGTTGATGCTCTCAGCCCGAGACATCCCATGAGTGGTCTCTCCATCCAGAGGTAGCTTACAGCCTGTTCTCCCACTGGGGCAAACCGATGGTGGACCTGTTTGCCTCCAGGAAAAACACAAAACTGAGGCTGTTTCATGCCCGCGCCCCCCCCCCCCAGCAGGGCTCGCTGCAGGGGGTGCCTTCTCAAGGCCATGGACCCCAGGTCTTTTCTATGCCTTCCCTCCATTTCCCTTGATCCACAAGGTGCTCCTCAAGGTGAGGAGGGACATGGTGAAGGTGATTCTGGTAGCCCCAGACTGGCCGCGCCAGTTCTGGTATCCAGATCTCCTCAGCCTCAGCTACAGGCCCTCGGAGTGGCTTCCAGCATGCCTGGACCTGATCTCTCTCAATCAGGGGAAGGTATACCATCCGGACCTTCAGTCCCTGCACCTCACAGCCTGGTACCTGAGTGGCTAGAGTTCCAGGCTTTGGGTCTTTCCGAGGATGTCCTCACCGTGGTGGAGGCATCCAGAAAGGAATCGACCAGGAAATGTTATGCCTTCAAATGGAAAAGGTTTTCCATTTGGTGTCGGGGCAAGGGCCTGGACCCTCTGTCCTGTCCAGTGGTTAACATTCTCGACTACCTTTGGTCTCTGTCCAAAGGGGGTCTTCAGTCATTGACCCTTAGGATGCACCTGGCAGCCATCTCTGCTTACCGGGTGCGGGCCAGTCAGCGGACGTTGGCGCAGGAGACAGTGGTTGGGTGCTTTTTCAAAGGCCTGGATCACATATCCCCTCCAGTGCATGAACCTCCACCTCCGTGGGATCTACTGCTGGTACTGGCAAAGCTCATGGGCAAGCTATTCGAACCAATGCACAACTGTGCATGTCACACTTGTGGAAGACAGCCTTCCTGGTGGCTATCATGTCTGCCAGAAGGACAGGGGAGTTCCAGGCGCTTTCGGTGGACTTCCCTTATCTGGTCTTCCACAGGGACAAGGTTGTCCTGCTACCCCAGCCGAAATTCCTTCCGAAGGTGGTGTCAGAGTTTCACCTTAACCACATGTAAACTCTGCCAGTATACTACCCTAATTACACCTCGGAGGCCGAGTACAGGCTCCATACTTTGGACCTGAGACGAGCTCTCTCCTATTATAAGGAGAGGACGGTAGAAATTTGGGGAGAGGTTTGGCAGCTGTTTGTCACCTACCCTGAAGCTGCTTCTGGGGACCTGCAGCCAAACGGACTATTGCAAGGTGGATTACATCTTGCATAAGTCTGTGCTATGAGTTGGCGTGCATAGAGCCTCCCAGAAGGATAAGAGCTCATTCTACCTGCCATACTGCTGCATCAGTGGCTGCTTACAGGGACATCCCTATCCAGGAAATCTGTCGGGCTGCTACCTGGAAGTCAGCACACACCTTCATTACCCATTACCGCATCAACCTTGAGTCACGCCGGGATGCTGGTTTTGGGGCCTTAGTTCTCCAATCTCTGTTTCCCAAGTGAGTATCAGTGGGAGTGTGCGCCTTGCCTCCCTCCTCCCGGAGAACTGCTAGGAGTCTGCCAACAAGTGTGGATGAACAACATATCCACGATCCTAGAAAAACAGGTTACTCACCTGTAACAGTAGTTCTAGGGGTGGTATATGTTGTTCATCCACACAGACCCACCCCACTTCCCTGGCTGCGGACTCACAAACCTGTCGTCCCAGTAAGGTAACACTTCAGCATATGTGGTACCTTGAATAATATTGCCAGAAGGGGCAAATGCTTCATTTCAGTACTTGAAAGAGCACTTTTCTTGCATTGTTAGAAGGGCCCTGGTAATAAAGTATAAGCTCCCTTACCTGCCTGGGAGGAGTTGTAGCCTACTTTGAAAATGTTTTTGTAGTTGCCCCCGAGAAAGGAAGGGATCGTAATTTGTCCCCGTGGGGCCAGCTGAATTGTCCCTGCCACTTCCTGCGCGGATGCCACATCCCTGCGCTCCATTGTGTGATGTGTGTTTGTATATGGAGAGCATGGGGGGGGGGCATACAAGTCTGTGGGAGCATATGTTTGTCTTCTTTTTTTTGTTTTGTTTTGTTTTTGAGCTTTACAACTGCTTGTTCTATAAGTCAAGGCTAGCATTCAGTTAGGAGTTAATAAGACCCTTGATAATTGAACACCGGCCTTGATTTGTAGAACAAGTTGTAAAGCTCTTAAAAAAAAAATTGTAGTAAAAAAAAAATGTTCCCATAGACTTTTATAACACGTGCTCCTGCGCTCTCCATAGAGACACGTCTCGTAATGTTGGAGTGCAGGGTGTGGCCATCAATGCAGGAAGTGAAAGGGATCATTCGGCTGACCCCTCTGAGGCAAATTACGATCCCTTCCCTTCTGAGGGGGCAACTACAAAAAATGATCAAAGCAGGCTACAACAGGCAGGTAAGGGAGCTTGTGTTTGTTGCAGAAGGCACCAAGACGGGTGCTCTTTAATATAGCCAGCTTTCCAGCGGTAAAGCAGAAGCTTAGGATAGCCATCCTTACCACTGTAGCTGGGCCAGTTGGTTCAAACACAGAAACCGTGCACTTGAGGAGGAAATGTGCCAATATCCAAAAATAGGTGAAGTGTTGTTTTTAAAATGTTTCCAAGCATAAAACCAAAACAACCAGAATGGAGGTGCCAGCCTAACTCCCCTGCTCTTTGAGAAGCACGTCTTCTTTTTCAGGGGGGCAGAGTTAGGGCTGTTCCTTCACTTTAAATGTACAACATTAAAAAAAAAAAAAAAAAAAGTCTATTTTATAGATCTCTAATTTAAACTCAGAACTGTCATTGACAAATGGAGTTTAATTCTCAGAAACCACACAGTACAATCTGGCATTGTGGCACTGAGCGATGGGTGTTTGCCCGGCATGCTGGTGACCCGGGTTCACGCCACAAGCCCAGACATCAGGAGCAGAGGCCAGCGAGGAGGGAGTCAAGAGCGTCCTTTGCATGCTTCCCTCCTGGGGGGTGAGCTGCCTTGCACTGCTCCCTCAGCGGCTCCGGGTGGTGGCGTATAATGATGTCCTAGGTGGCGTGGGTTACCACACGCCACTGGATGTCCCTGCGCCAGGCTGCTGCTGCAGTGCATGCCTACGTGGGAGGTGGGTGGGACAGAAAATGGGAAAATGGCCCGTTTCTGCTCTGCCAGATGACAGCCTCCATCCCACCATGCTGCAGTCCCCGGACCGCACTGCGCTGGTCCCCTGCACCCGATGTTCTGAGTAGGCAGTATTCAGACTTCTCCTCTCCCCTGTGGTCCCCCCCTTGCAGGGGAGGGGGGCCCTTCCAGTAGGGTTGGAGCCAGAACCTTCCAGACGCAGGTCTAGCGGGACTCTGGTGGTGGGCAGTGGGGTGAGACTGGTGGGCAGCAGTGACTTGTACAGCCCGAAGGAGTGGCAGACTGGGCACCGGGGAAGGCGGTAAAACAGATAAGAAGAAAAAAAAAAATCACAGTACATTGCTATTCCATATTACCACAGTTCTGTGTGTGCGAGAAATGCAAATGCAAAATAGAATGCAGGTCCTGGGGCTAATTGATATCAGTCGCCAGCGAATGTAGAGATAGAGGCAAAGCGAGAGGTGAAGAGCAGGTGCAACTGAAGCCACTACTCGAATACGGAAAGAGAGCTGTTGTCACTTTTAAATTACCAAACACCCAGTTAGTGTGCAAGAAGGAGCTAAAAGTGACACAGTTTTAGTCCGGTTGGACTGATGCTTGCTGATAAACACCTTTCACTCGTTCATAAAAGGGCAGCGTTCAAACAAAATAACAGAAAGCCTGCCAGTCATGTGCCTTCACCCAGGGTTTGATGGATGATCTGCAGTTTGTACCTGTCAGAATAACAGATGGGGCTGTGACAAATTTGGTGACAGGTTTACTTCGATTCCTAGATGCATGCTGCTTGTGTTGTCCAGGTAGCCAGTGAGACTGGTGTTCTATGTCTCTGGCTTGTGTTTCGCTGCCTCAGGCGTGTAGAAGTTCATGAGGTATACACTCACTTGTCGCCATTTGCTAGGATATATTTATTTAAAGCAGCAGTGTTTGTTAGTCACCATACAGTTTGTTTCAGCAGTAATATTTTTCTGGCAAAAACATCAGTATATCCATTTTTCATTTTGTTTCTTTTGTCCGTGGATGAATATACAGGATTTTGGAGCTTTTAAATGTTCTTATTCCCGTGCCATGCCTGCCATGACAAAAAATAAATATCTTGTTGCAGTGCTGCGCTGTTTGTCATCAAAAACATGTGGTAACACTGTCCTAGTACACCCACAGTATGCATTTAGCATGACTGTTCAACAGGTAACCTCATCAGAAGAGAGTTTTGAAAATTGCAAGTGGTGGCCACCTCTACAAAATATTAAAAATTAAGACCGATAATATCGTAAACCCCTTACAGATTATATTTCAACCCTTTGTCAACACAGGTCAAATACCTGAAGACTGGAAAACTAACGCAGCTGAAATGTCCAACTGTAGACCAATCAGTTTAACCTCAGTCCCAGGCAAAGTAAAGGATAAAGTACAAACTTCAGTCTTGGACATACAGACAGAACAACACGGATTCACCACCTGATGGTCTTGCACTACAAATCTTTGTTTTTATGAGAAAATCAGTGCCCATCTAGACAAAAGAAAAGTTACCCTGTGATGTGATATTTTTGGACTTCAAAGAAGCGTTTGACCTGGTACCACACTGGACTGTTGTTTGAAAAAATGTAGAAAAAACAATGTCTACAAATATCTAATTGCCGGCTTTGTGGTGCCAAGTGAAGGGCTTTGCTCTACATGCTGGCAACCCGGGTTTGCACGCCAAGTCCGGGTGTCAGGAGCGGAGACTGGCAGGGAGGGATTCCAGAGCATCCATTAGACGCTTCCCTCCTGGGGGGTGGGATCGGCCTCAGCACCGGGAGTTGGATTGGCGGACGTGCATGGTGGCGTGAAGCCTTGACATACCCCTGCACGTCCCCCTCTCAGGGCACCATCTTTATGGCCTAAGTTAGGGTGCTGGGAGGGGAGAAAACGTGAAAATGCAGCCACCCATACTGGTTGGATGACAGCGGCCCCGCCTCCCCATGAAGCCAGGAAGCCCCCGAGCTGCTTTCTCCGCCCAGTGTAGAAGCCTCTGGTCTCCCCTACAGATGGCCTCGGCAGGCAGGGGGCCCCTCGGCGAAGGGATTCGTCCAGGTCAGCCGGGTGGTAGGGAGTAGCAGACGGCAGAACGGGAGAGGCAGTGATGGGGGGGAAGGCTGGCCGCCTGAAGGAGTGGGCAGCTGGGTTCGGCAGGGACATAAAAATAGCATACAAAAAAACCCCTCAAAAAACAAATATCTAATTAATTGAACAAAAAAAAAATTGGATTACAGGATGAACCCAGAGTCAGAATAAAAGTTCACTTCTCAGGTTGTGGCACTGTAACTCGTGGTGTCTCACAGGGGTCAGTGCTGGGGCTGGTTATCTTCCATGTCTTCATATCTGATTTACCCAAAAACACATATAATTGGTTCTCTGAATACATGGCCGATTTTGAAATTAGGGGGTCTTTGTAACACAGCCGAACAGATAGAAACTATTCAGCAAGACCTAAACGAAATTTTGGACTAGGAAAAACTACTGAGATATGAAATTCAATTTAGAAAAATGTAAAATAATACATTTAGGCTGAGGCAGTAACAAAGCCAGTTATTATCTATGTGGTTCATTGTTACTGAAAACAGAACTGGAACGAGACCTAGGAGTGTATGCATCATTGGACTTTAAGCAACAGAAACATAGATACATAGAATCTGATGGCAGATAAGGACCACCAGGTCCACTTAGTCTGCCCATTTTTCCCTACTTGCTGAAAAATCCAAAGACCCTACGTGATCTCTGGCTTTGTTCTCCTACCTATTGCTAAGGTACCTCTATGCAAATCCCACACATTTTTGAATTCCCCTACAGAATTTGTCCCCTCCACCTCTGCTGGGAGGCTGTTCCATGAATCCACCGCCCTTTCTCTGAAGAAATACTTCCTCACATTACCCCTTAGTCTTACCCCTTCCAGCCTCATGTCATTACCCCTTGTTCTTGAACATCTATTTTTTTGAAAGATGCTACCCTCCTGTACCTTATTTATGCCTTTGATATATTTGAAAGGCTCTATAACATCCCCCCGTCTCCAGGGTGTACTAATTGAGGTCCTCCAATCTCTCCTCATATGACTTTTGGTGCAGGCCCTGCACCATTTGTGTTGCCCTTCTCCGAACTGCCTCCACCCTGTCTGTCTTTACGTAGATGTGACCTTCAGAAGTGGACACAATACTCTAGATGAGGTCTCACTAATGATTTATATACAGGCATCACTACCTCCTTCCTTCTGCTGGTGATACCTCTCCCTGTGCACCCCAGTACCCCACTGGCTTTCCCCACAGCCTTGGTACACTGCCTGGCCACCTTTAGATCATCTGATACGATTACCCCGGATCACTTTCCTGTTTGGTTTCCGTCAGTATCTCTCCCCCCCATCATGTAAGCCCCCCTGGGTTCCTGTGCCCCAAAGGCATAATTTTGTACTTTTTTTTTTAAGTAATTAAAAAGCTGACAAAATACCATGGTCTGTCAAGAGAAGCATAAGATCCAGAGAGAAAGGTGTACTTTTTCCATTATACATTGCCTGTGTTAGACCGCATCTGGACCTTTCGAGTCAGTTCTGGAACTGTTTCAGGCAAACAGAGTACAAAGATCGGCAACAAAATATATTGTAACAGTAAAGAATAAAAGATACAATTAAATACTACAAGATTTAAAACTAATGATATTTGAAACAAAGTAGATAAGAGAAGATTTGTTATTATTGAAAAACAGTTCATGACACCAGATTGTTTTGTGACTTAATCAGAATTTGAGTGATACTAGAGGCCAGCCACTCCAGCTGGCAACCAGTCACTCAAACCATCCATCGCAACTCGTTTTATTTTACATACAGGGTGGTAAATCCATGGAACAAACTACCACTGGACAGAATAAGTAAGTAAATCTAAAAACCAATTCAGAGTAAAACTAGCAAACTTATCTTGAGCGGCTATCAGCTATACTGTTTTACAAACTACTAGGAGCTATTTATGGGAACCATGCCTCTCGGCTCCTTAGTTACCATAGTACGAGTCTTTTTTTTTTTTTTTTCCCCCCATATACTTTTTCTGTCCTCCAGGGAGCACTGTAGGCAGCTACCCTGCCCTGCCACCTATGTCCGCGCCCCATTTCCACCATTGGATTCCCCCTGTGGCGGGGCCGGGAAGGGGAGGGCCGTCCTCCTTCCACCCAGGACTCTCAGTCCATGTCAGGGCTTCCGGTGATCCAGCGGCGGAGTGGGGTGCCGGTGGCAGGCAGGACTTCACGAAACCTACGGTCGCCCTTGTTGTTGTTTTCATGCCTCCCCTTTCACAGCCATGAACGCGTGCCACGTAGCCACACTCTTGCCTCCCTAACTCCAACACTGCCACCCAGCCTCCACCAGGAGGCAGCCAAGGATCGGGACAACATTCCCTTCCTCTCCGGGAGAGGAGAGCCGTCTATCAGGATGCGTAGTCCTCTCCCTCCCCTGCCGACCCCCAGCGGCCTGAGCTTGCTCCCAATCCTGGGTTGTCAGCATGGCACGAGGTGTGGCATCCAGCACCTCCGCTCTCAGCGCCAGCAGGCTAGCCATAATATGAGTCCTTACAAAATTAACTAGAAAAGCTGTTTTAACAATAGCTGAGAAAATTACAAATGCACTAAGGATGTCAGAAGTACGTCCCGGGGTCACTGACCAGGGACTCCTTCAGCCAGCCACCAAGTCCATATGCCCATCTTCCCGGACCCTGCCTGTCGACCTACCTGGGACCTCCCTGGCCCACCCATGGCACACTGCTGCCTCCCTAGCCAGTATCCAGTAATCATAGCGACTACAGATGAGCGACTCATTTCCAGTGCTACCCTGTTGAGCTACCCTGTAAGGGTAGCGACGGAATGTGAAGGTAGGGATGAGCGAGGGAGGGTTATGAGGGCGACCAGAAGGGGAGGTATAGGGAGGAGGGTTTGTGTGGGGTAGCGTGGCCTGCTGCCGCTGTGCTAGCCGTGTGGTGTGGTGGTGAGAGTGGCTAGCTTTGGTGCAGCAGGTGCTAAGTTTGGGGCTGGGGACCGGGAAATATTTTGTTGCTGCTACTATGCTATTTTTTTTTTTTTCCTGGACTGTCTCCCTCTCCTCGACATACCCCGAGTTGGTTATATTAAATTGGGGGTGCAGGCCACCAACATACATCCTATTTTCAGTAGCTGGATGTAGTGTTGCCCACAAGTGTACATCGCCATTGTGCTTTTCAGCGATGTACACTCACCCTAATAGCAATCGCTCTTTTGCAATCTCCATAATGACATGGAACCCTCCCTGGCTATACCCCCCACCCAAGGCTGGGGTCACCATTCAGCTCCTGTGGCTTCCTTCCCTGCTCTATCCGGATACTCGCGGCGGAGGTAAAGACTTCGAGCCCACACACACGCGCAGTTAGCATCCGTACTGGATGTGGAGGACAGATGAAGGCTTCATCCCCTGGATTGCACCAGTTCTTCCCCTGTACACCTCACCCACCCCAGACTGCAGTGACATCTTCAGGTGCCAACACGCCAGATGCACTCGATGAAAGCTGTGCTCCAAAGCCCCAACTCCACACAGCTCCCCTTGCACCTCTTCCCATGGTCACACAGGTGGCAGTATAGCAGTAGGACGTGGTACACAGACCCCTCTCCCAGTGGGAGAGCGTCCATTGGGATGCTCAAACCTCCTCCCCTGGTTGGCCCTCCGATGACCTTGGCTCTTTCCCAAACCCGTGGCATCTGCATTGCGAGTGGTGGTGCTGTCGCTGCGCATGCAGGCCAGCCTAATGTTATTCATTTTTAGATTTTGTTAGTTATTTTTTTCGGTAGTATTTTCTTTTCCATTTGTTCATCAGAAGGTATTCTACCTGATAGTATTAGGTAGAGAGCAGTACTTTACCTGGAGGCTGAGATACCTACTTCTGTGCCTCTGTATTCCTCATCAGCATTGTGACCTTGCTGGGACATCATCACACGTGACCAGTCTTACAGCAGGAGATTGGTTCTTCTTGGTCAGTTGTGACATCACAGTCAGTGAGATCATGTAGCGGATGATGTATGAGAAAGAGTAGACGTAGCTATGTCAGCCTCCAGGTAGAGTACGATTCCACACATCATACCAACTACTAACATACACAGAATCTTGTAAGTAGCAAGAGAAAAGATTTAACAGACAAACAAAAACTTTGGCTATAAGAAGTTAACAGTTCGGTACTTTTGAAAGTTGATATTAATTTTTGGCAGTACACTAGCTCATTTAGAAAACTTGGCAGAGTTGCCTGAATAATGGCAGTAAGAACAGAAATAAAAATAATAAAAGAAGTAAATGCATTCATTTGTTGTTACCCATTACACATATTTTGAAATTCATCAACTCCTAAATATAACATTAAAGCTATGTTTCTTGTAATACAAGTATGTATGCAAGGTATATGTGTGTGTGTGTGTATATTTGTAAGTGCTCTTTAAATTCATTAGTGAGATTACAATGTATATATTTTTCTTATAACCCTCATTGCATGCTAGTGGGTGATTATTTTTCTCACCCTTTGTGGAGCTTTTTCCTCCAACTCTGGGTACAGATGGTGCCAATCTGTCCCTGCTCCTTCCCCCTGACCAGCAACCACCTCCCCTGGAGCTAACCTGCCCATGAGGTTCCCCCACAGACTGCCCCCCATGGTGGAGCTCTGAGGGGGAAGGCCGTCTCCCCCCTCCTGAGTTCACATTCAGAATTTCATGCAGGAGTCCCAGGTGATGACACGGGCCGGAGGCTGGCAGACAGGGGTGTCATGGATTCCTACACCAGCTTTTCCCTGTTCTCCTTCCCTCCCTCCCCAGACTGGTAGTGTGCAATAACATGAGTTGTGTGTACACATGGAGATGCACACATACTACAGTGCCTGCCGCCGACTGTGCCCCTAATGAGCTGCTCCTGTTGCCCTACCACCATGCCCCCCCCTGTAGTGGCAGTCAGAGCGGTGTGGCTGGGGCCTCCCCCCGAGAGAGTAGAGTAGTCCAGCGGATGCTCAACCATTTCCCTTCTTGGCCAACCCCCAGAGTCCGTTCCCAAACTCGGGTCATCGGTGTGGAGGGAGGTGTGGCATCCAGCGCCTCAAACCTATGTACTATTGTGCCGGTCGATTAATCTTTAATTCTATACATATTAAAATCAGTTATCCTAGATTACCTACTGCACTGTAACGTAGCTATGTTTTTTGTGGCAGTAATGAATTTCCCGGAGTCTGAATCACATATGTGTCACCACTTCTTGGTAGATAATTTATGGACTCAATATCTTGAATTTGGCAATACATACTTATATAAATGTATATATTTAAAAACTGGCAAGAAGAAAACTAAAAATTTCATATGACTGTGCATTAGATCTCTCTCTAAAAAATGGGTAGAACATTTCCTGTGTTTTGATTGGCTAAGAGGTACCATTTGACGTGTCCTTATCAGGACATATACTGGCAACTGGTACTACTTATGCCCACCAAAATGCAGCACACTTACAGATCAAAGCGTGCCACAGCTCCACTGCCAGAAACAGATCTCCCGCTGCAGCTCCTCACCAAGCATTTTATGGAACCGCAACAGCTGAACCAGGAGAGCACTATCAGTAACAGACATCTGTCTTTGTGTGCAAGCCCCCCACGAACAACAGCTAACTTAAAATCAGATCTTTACTAGTCATAACTTTACTTTCGCTGCTGCCCATTTCTTGAATGTCAGTTTCACAGCTGTAGCACGTGCTGTTCAAACAATAGCCACTAAACACTGACCGTTCATGACATTGTGGTCTCTAGTCCTCAGTCTTTGATCTCCAGCGTCATGTCCTCATCCCTCCTTCCATCCAGCAAACCGCAAGGATAAAAAGCCAAAAGATCAAGTATTTTCAAATTGCAGGCAAAGGAGGAAACGCGAAGAGGCACGCTATTTGCTCTCTACGGTAGCTGCTGAGAGACATGCTCACTCCCAGTCAAGATGGGCTTGACTGGGATATAGAGATGAGATGAGATATAGCTCTGTAAATGAGCTTACAGCTTGAGCTTGACAAGAATAGCTCTTTCTTGCTTGCAGAAATTGGGGTCAGAGGTTACTTGCCCCCTTGGAATGACTTCATTGGGAAGATTTCTCCCTGTAATAAAAACAAAAATGAGATTTCTTGTCTCGTTTACAGAGCTGTATCTCAATTTATGGGGTTTATCTTTGTATATGGGAATAAGTATAGTTTTCCTACTGCAGTCAGTTCTGTGTCATGCACATATATTACTGCATAAATGGGTGATATCTCATCTCAGGTAACGAGTGTGTGTATGTGTGTGTGTGTGTGTGTACACGTGCACGGTAAGGCATGAGGCCACAGACGGGAGTGCTTCTTAGAGTTTACACATAGGGGAGTGTGACCACTAGGACATTCACATAATACCATGACTCATGAGTGGCAGAGCCACAAAAGAATCTGCATACCATGACTTGAGTGGCAGAGCCATGAAAGAATTAGGAAAGTCCCGCCCGCTCATGAGTGATGATGAACCGTTTATTTTGAGTTGGGACATTGCCTGTTTGGCTTATACTATATCAATTTACATACATTTATTGGAGTGCTGGATGCAGTGCTTGTGGGGCCATCGTGATGTCCAGCACTGTGGAAGCTGCTCTCTGATTGGTTCAATATTCAGAATAGTGATTGCGACCTATCCAACAGCAAAGATACAATAAGGAAGTGTGTCTGGGAAGAGTCTGGTCCAACCATGTAAGCCTATAGCTCAGTGGTTAGAGCACTAGGATGGTATTCCGTGGGCCTGGGTTCAGTTCTCAGTGGGTAACATTATTTCTTAATCACTACAGTTGTGATCTGCATTATTTAGCAGTGGCTAATACCGCACCAAAAACATCTAATTGTCATCTCGATTCTTCGTAGTTGCAGGATTTGCAATACCAGAGAAAGGAAGTGTGTCCAGGAAGAGTCGGTCCAACCATGTGAGCCTACAGCTCAGTGGATAGAGCACCAACAGTATTCTGGGGACTGGGTTCAATTCCCAGTAGGTCACATTATTTCTTTCTCACTACAATTTGTGATAACAGCTTGAGGTTAGCTACCAAGATATCATTTGGTATCTTGCCGTTTTTGTCTTTGCTGGTATGCGCTTGTCAGTTATGGTCTTGCCTCTTCACACTCGAAGATAGAAACATAGAAACCGACGGCAGAAAAAGGCCAACTGGCCCATCTGGTATGTCCGGCCCTACCTATCATACAGCGAGCCAGTCACAGTGCAGTAATTTGCAGTAAATGACCTCGCACAGAATACTGCAGTAAAAGAGGGCGTAATTGCCATTGAATCACACTGCTCCCTGCAGCATACTGCAGCATTTTGTGATGTACTATAGCGTTGCTGCATACCATCGAGACGTTCTGGTGACATGTGAACCTCGAGAGCGAAGCTCGAGTAATGTATGGAAAAATAGGTAGAGGATTGTGCATTATGAAGCTATAATACCATTGAGAAGTTCTGGAGTCAGGTTAACCTTGAGAGCGAAGCTTTTGTAACATATAGAAAAATAGGGGACTGTGTACTACGAGGCTGCAGAGCGAAGCTTGAGAGGGTCCATGTCACCAGAACCTTGAGATGGTATTTTGAGCTGAGTTACACATCGTCCCATATTTTTTGCAATATACAACTCCAAGAAGTTGGGTGGGGGGAATGCTGGCATTCCTCCCACCATACCCTCCCCCTCCAGGCTGCTGAGAGGGGGTAGATTTTCATTCAGTCAGCACAGTCTTTGCTTCATATGAGAGAAGTGTTGCACTACCTTATTTTTATTTTGGTGGCAAAGAGCGGGTTGGTGTGTAAACCACCAAGCAAGTGAGTGTCTCCCACTGGCTTTGGAAGCTGAAGGACGCTCCTGGTTGGCACTCGTGATTGGTGGCTGCATTTTGAAAGTGAGAACTGCTAGCTCCCGGCACTTGCGATTGGCAGTCACATTTGTTTCATTTTAATATGCGGAGCACGAGGCTTGCACTCAGTTTAAGGTCTGAGTGCAGTGTGCAGTAACATTCTTTCTCGTTATACCATCATTGGAGCTCCAGCAAGAGTATTACAAGATCTCGCAATACTGTTGTTGCAGTTTCAGTGTTGGCATCGTGGCAAACTTTTTTGCATAACTTTTGATAGTATTGTATTATTTTGCTTATCCATATGTGTCAGTACAATAACTTCACACCCTTGGTGGGTTGTGAGGCATAGCCGAGGATCTTCAAGCACCCATAAAGTGCCGGTAATGCAGCTTGATCATGCTTTCGAAGTGGATTATTCCACTTATAACATTTAGAAAAAGGTAAAAAAAGTGTCGTGCGTGCGTGTGTGTGTGTGTGTGTATGTATGTGTGTGTATATATATATATATATATATATATATATATATATATATATATATATATATATATATATATATATATGTGTGTGTGTGTGTGTGTGTGTGTGTGTGTGTGTGTGTATATATATATATGTGTATTTGTGTGTGTGTGTGTGTGTGTATATATATATGTATGTGTGTGTGTGTGTGTGTATATATGTGTGTGTGTGTGTGTGTGTGTGTGTATATATGTGTGTGTGTGTGTGTGTGTGTGTGTGTGTGTATATATATATATATATATATATATATATATATATATATATATATACACACACACCTACCACCACCTACGCTCCTCACTATACTGAACCCCACCATAATGAATTTCTCTTGTAGTGAACCCCTATGATGGCTCCCTTTCTTTTATGTAAAATGTCTTGGTTCATGTTGGTATAGACCAAAAAAAAAATATTTAACAAGCAGCTGACACCGTTATGCCCTCAGGTCAGGCAACTTGTGGCAAGGAGCTTCCTTCCCAAGGACCTAAATCACCCATATTTTAATTTTTTTTACTGAGGCCATTCTTAAGATATTTAAATATTACCCATGATCGCTTTTCCACCTTTTCTAAAAGCTGCTCTGTGCTGCAGCTCTGTCCCTAAAACAGCATTTTGATGATGCAAAGTGAGGAAGGGGCTGCAGGGACAGGGACCCTCTAAATACTTACAGTTTACTACCCCTTCTTAACATGTGTAAGTGCCTACAAAGTAATCTATATGTATTTAGAGGGAGTCGCTGCTCCCCGATTGCTGTCTATAGCTGTTAGTAGCCTGTAGCCCCTTCCCCACTTTGTGTCATCAGAATGCTGTTTTAGGGGAGGGGCTGCAGCGGGCATGGAGGAGCAGAGTGATCATTGGAGGTAATATTTAAATAGCGTAAGAATTGCTGAAGTGAAAAATGTAAAATATTGATGTTTGGGTCCGTGGGCAGGCAACTCCTTGCCAAGAGGTGCCTGACCCAAGGGTGTCAGTAGCTCTGTATAGAGCCCCTGACGTTATTGGGGAAAGCTTTACAAAATGTAAGATTTTAGACACATTTCAGCTTGTGTTTCATATATTTTCTGTAATTCCTTCCCCTTTATCTTTATTATTTAGGACACCTGCATGAAAACAAGATGCCTGTGCCCTAGACTTCCATCTGCACTGACTGCTGGTCTGTATCTGACATCATAATCCCCTGTTAATGATGACATTATTTCCACAGCAACGGACTATGATGTCATAAACAGAATTGTGATGTCAGGTGTAGACACAGAGCCAGGACAGATAGGACAACGATCTTGTTTTCATGCAAATGTCTTTAGTAATAAATAAAGGTCAGAACTACAGAAATAAATCTGAAACATACGCTAAATTGTGTCTAAATGTTAAATTTCATCAGGGTGTCCCAATGGCATCAGGAGCTCTTTAAAGGTCAGTACAATTAAAAAAAAAAAAAAAAAAAATTCAGTTAAAAAAGTACCTCTGTACCAAGTGTATTTTACAGTTACAACATGAGGACAGTTGGGACAGACATCTGTTCATGAGTGTGACAGCAAGTTGCTCTGGATAAACATGTCCTTTTTACTTCGGGTTTTACTTCTGCAGGGCACTGGAGAATACAAACAGCTGAACATTGTAGCCAGCAGGCAGCAAAGTTATTTTTTTTTCTCTGTTCTGATGTCACAGTTGGACCAGCTGTATATTGTGAAATCCTGCATCCCCAGCTATGACATCACTTTGTCTAAAAGTTCCATGAAATGGCTGCTCCCTTGATTTGAGATGGAAAAGATTTTGATAGGGTTATCTCCAAACTGCTGACACGTACAGGCAAGCCCAGTACCTTTTTTGAATGTGCTTTTAATTGGCATTCAAACATTGAGAGGCCCTCCACTGCTATCTTCCCTCTTTAAATGCAGAACTTGGTCTTAAATCTAAAACTGTAGTCTCAAAGGAAATGTGTAACTTTTACCTTGTGGAACCTTGTAAAAGGTATTTTCACTGTGTATATTTTGCTGTACCCTTGTAATGCTGTGTTTTCCCTTTATCTGGTTCAGGTTTACAGAAATGCCTACAAATAATTTCATTGAAAGTTCTTTCTGGAACTTCGACTCATTGTTCCAGCCACAGCAACACCCGGCCAGGGACCAGCACGATACTTTCTTCCTTCAAGGTGAGCCAGACCCCTATCTGCACCATCCTACCCCCAAGGAAAACCAAAACAACAAAACAGCTGGTGAGGTGACTTGATGCAACCAGCATCTAACTCCTGCAGTACACTCCAGTGAGTGTCTGTAGTTTTTAAAATGTTTCCCAAAACCTGCTCCCCACCCCCCACAGTGATATCTAGCACCGCCGTAGCAGCACCCTACCGCTGACCAAGAGGGTAGCCAAGCGGCTCTTTGGTCAGGTGAGAAGCACTGCCTCCATGGTATACCCCCGTGTATCATGGACCTGGAAATAGCAAGTTCACAGGCAGGGTCCGCCATATTCTGAATTAAAATGTAAATTATACCTAGGCTGGCAGGTTGAGTAAGCGTGCTTGCAAGGGCACTTTCCAACTTGGGGGAAGGGGGAGATGTGCACCGCTTGGAGAGCAGCACCTGGTGGCTGCATAGGGCTGTTGCTGGCATGGGAGACCATACGCTGGTGGGCCTTGCCCCACAGTGCTGATGTGGGCCACACTCCAGGTGGGTGGTGGGATGGGTGAGGAAAACAGGCAGAAGTGCTGACCTAGATAGATGTCTGCAGAACTGAGCAGAGCCACTTGATTCCAGAGGTGAGAGCCATAGCAGAAGAATTTTGACAGTTCTGTCAAGAAATGCATAATGCAGATGACCCACTAGATCCAGACACTGAAATAGAAGCCTTTGTTGGTGATATTACATTACCGTAGCTTCCCGGTGAAAAGCAGGAAATGCTTAGTATAGCGATAACAACTGCAGAAGTACTGGCAGCCATAAAAGATTTAACCTTGGATAAGGTGCGAGGATCGGATGGCGTCACGCCTAATTTTTAATAGACTTGTAGTAAAAGCCTCAGCCCTGAGCGCACCAGTATATTCCCTCATATTCATGAGAAGGGTCTTTCTGACTGTACGTTCTCATAGTCTATGATAACATTACTGCCCAAACCAGGTTGAGATGTTCAGTTAGTGGATAATTACTGCCCCATTTCTCTAATGAATCTGGTTGGAAAGATATTGGCCAAAGAAATGCAATGAGGCTAAGCAGAGTTTTGGACAGTTTGGTCAGTAATGAGCAAGTAGGCTTTACGAAGGGTGGAAACTTGTCTGATCAACTTAGAAAACTTGAACACCTTATTGCTGTGCCCGGGGAGCCTGGTGCCCCTGCAGTTCTAATGTCCCTGGATGCGGAAAAGGCCTATGATAGGGTTCCATGGCCGTACCTGTTTAACATCCTCAAATGGTATGGCTTCCCAGATGTTTCCATTAGATGGATACACTGTACAAGCACTGCATACAAATCCAGCTGCCAGAATATATTGTAATGGAGTGTTCTCCCAGGAGGTCAGCCTGCAGAGAGGAATCAGGCAGGATGTCCTCCGTCTTCACTGTTGTTTAACCTGTTCTTGGAACCCCTAGCCTGTAAAATCTGTGAGGCACAAGTCACTTTACAGGAATCCCAATGGGCAGGGCCCATTACAAATTCTCATTGTATGCAGATGATATCCTGCTACATATGCCGTAGCCAAGGACATCCCTGTCTGCAGTACTCAAATTGATCAGAGATTTTGGTGGGATTTCTGCCTACAAACTGAATGTTTCAAAAACTGTGGTAATGACCCTAAATGCCAGGGTGGGGGGGGGTCTTGAAGATCAACATAACAGATTTGGGGCTCCAGTGGTCACCTTATGATAAGTTGAGATGTTTGGGCATTACATTACCAAAGAAGGAAGCTTGTTCAAAAAAGCCAATTTAGATAAATTACTAGGGGTCATACAACTTGATTTGGAAAGATGGAATAAACTGCCCTTATCTCTTCATACTAAGGTCTTATCATAGAATCATAGAAGCTTGACGCCAGAAAAGGACCATACCGGCCCACCTAGTCTGCCCCCCACTTCCCCCTCCCTACCAGCCCCTGCCCTCCCTCAATACTCGGCCTCATATGCTTGTCCCATGCCCTCTTGAATTCTCCCACCAATTTAGTCCCCACCACTCTGTCTGGTAGTCTGTTCCAGGTATACCACCCCGACCGTGACATTTCGACAGCGTGCAGCACTACAGCACCACATCGCTGTAGTGTCAGCGCTGTAACCTGGCACTGTCTGTTGGGGGTCCTGCACCCCCCCCCAAATCAGCTCCAACTCGGAGTTGATAATCCTTAGTGGGGGGCCCCCCCACGTAGGGGGTTTGGGGGTGAATTCCCCCCCCCAAGAAAATATTTAGTTTTCTTTGAAACCGGCAGCCGACTGCAAAATGCAGTCAACCTGCCGGTTTCATTGTCTGGTTGTGCAACAAAATCTTTGTCGACGACCAGTTGTGGAACCTTTGTTCCAGGTCTCCACCACCCTCTGCGTGAAGAAATGCCTTCTCACATTAGGAGCTAGAGAAAGGCTGTTAGCCCATATGTGCTCCTGTACTTATCCATAATAGGTCAGAGTGTTACTGTTTAGTAAGTGTCTATCTAATCTGTCTGTAAACTGCATTTTATCTTTGCTAGTGACAATTTTCCTCCGGGAGAGTATTCCATGGATTAATTATACATTGTGTATAAAAAGCCTTTCGTTTCTTTGTTTAAATTCAGTGTATTTTGTCGTTTGTGTCCTCTAATACCTTTGTTGTGATCTTTAATACTTAACTTCAATTGACTCATCAAGTTAGTGTCTTGAATTAAGTTATGACATAATATCATATCCCCCTGAATCATTCTCATGCTTAATGGCATTAGATTCAGTTTTTCAATCTGTCCTCATACCCTAAATCCCTACATTCATATACAATTTTTGTTGTTTGCCTCTGTACCCTCTCAATACTGTCCCTATTTGTCCCCTCAGTTGATCTCCATAATGGGCTTCCATAATCCAGAAGAGGCCTGATCTCTAATAGGAAGAATAACTGTGATCAAAATTAATGTTTTACCGTGTATCTTCTATCCCATTGCAATGACAAATTTTCTTTTACCCCCGAGATGTTTCAGGAAGGTGCACGCTATGATAGCCCATTTTATCTGGGCAGGTAAATTCATCAGAAAGACCTGTAATAAAGTTTTGGAAACAAAGAAAATGGGAGGACTGATGCTCCCAAATTTGTACCACTGTTATTTGGCAGTGCATGGGGGTAAATGCTTTCAGTAGTTTAAAGAGTGCCCAGATCAACGAACAGAAGGGTACCAGCCTTTGTGGTTGGACATTGAGGGAGATTTGTGTGACTCCAGTGGCACGGACATTAAAGCCATAACACACTGATCTGATAAAAAAAAAACTGCCAAAGGCTATTAGGGAACCTCCCATAGGGGTATCCGTGAATGTGCACCAGCAGTTATGTCGCACCTTAAAGCTCCAATTACAAACAGACTTAGGGCAGCCTACTTTAAGAAACCCCAACTTTAAGATAGGAGAGCCCATGATAAATATGAATCCATGGCAGACCTGGAACATTCCCGCCATAGAGCATATTACGCTGGGTACACAGTTTATACTGTATCAGTCATTCCAAGCTAGACAGGAGGCCAGCGAGGTGGCAGTTTCCCTATTTGTGCAAGGAACACACTCCATTGCAACACATGTGGGATCCACTCCCTGGAACATTGACCATAGCACTGCGATGTCGCCACTAAAACGATTGTCGAATAGCCTAAATGCCATCTGCAAACTTTATGTGACCATTTCAAGATTGTGTTACCCATCAGGGGCTGAAATTGGTCACTACTGGGTGCAGACCGTACCTGAAGAAAGTGCCCAGTGGAAATGGCTGAATATATCGTTTAACTTATACAAGTTCATAAGGACAGAACATATTCATCTCATGCAATTTAAAACTCTGCGTAATCTGTATTTTGCACCACAGAAAATATTCAGAATGGGCAAATTAGATCCGGATACCTGTACCAGGTGTAATGATTTGGATGGAAATCTCTACCTCATACTCTGGAAGTGCTCCAAAGCGAAACATCTATTTGGCACAATAAAAGTAAAATTGGACCCATTATTAAGTCTAGAAACGGTTTTCACCCTTGAAATATGTTTAATAGGGCACTGTGGCACTCCGTTACTTAAGTCTCAAAAATAGCATATAGCTCTAATAGCCGGGGTAGTGAGAAAGGTGATCCTAAGACACTGGCTAGATGCAAAGTACCTGCTTTTCTGAATGGCATAATAAAATACTAATGTCCTTAAGGATAGAAAAGATCCTAGCCAGCCCTAATACAAGACTGAGTAGCCACTGAAAGAGATGGGGAAAATCGCCATACTCTGTTTAGTTTTAGAAACATTGCCAAGTGAGGACAATCCGGCGTAAAACGGGGAAGAATAGGGGGTTCCATCAAAGTATGTTTTTACTATAATTTTGACTGTATTAGTGGAAATGTTCAATTGCTTTTTGTGTAATATAGAGAATAAAGTACGGGGTGGTGTGTATAACGAGATTTTACACACACCTGAGGGGTTGGATGCCACATAAACCCCGAGAGCGAAGCTCGAGGGGTTTATCCAGGCATCCAACCCCGAGGGTGTGTGTAAAATTCGAGTTTACACACAACCCCGTATTTTATTTTATATAATTGCTGGGTTTTGCTTTCTCGCCACAGCCAGTTATATCAAATAAATGGTCTGGTGCGGCTGCGGTCTGGATGACGTTTAGCCGAGTCCGCGGTCGCTTTGCAGCAGCAGTTTTTTTTTTTTTTGTCCCCTTTACTGTGTGATTTTTGCCAGGAAGTTTTTGTTTTAGGTTGTTACTTACCGCCTAGAGATAGTGGCGGCGGTGCAGTTTCGACCGAGGAGGCAATCTGGTGGCAAGTGGTGAAAACCCGGAAGAGCTGTAGGTTGGGCATGTGCATAGCGAGGGAAACCGTGCACGTGTTTGCCGTTATAAACGCTCCTTTATAACGGCAAATTACGCCACGGTTTCCCTATGGGAAAAAGCCTAAGCCAGTTATTAGATCAAATTATTTAACTTCTTCTGATATTTGTTTCAAATGAAGTATTGTACACCCTGGTAAACAAAAGAGGGGAAAGAATGCTGTCAAAAGGAGGGAGTGTTATTTGTCCTCGTAATGTCAGTAGTTGTATGTTGTTTGTGTATATGAAAATGTCAGTGTGTTTATATAAAAAAAAAAAAGCTGACCCAGGAAGCCTAGGGTGACTGCCTCACTGTGCGCTGCCACAAGGCATCCAACCCTCATTGGTGGTCTGTCCATTATCTAGCCCCTGGTGCACAGCAATGGCTTCAATGAGGCACTTCTCCTTCACTCTGCGGAAGAAGGGGGTGCCCCCTGGGTGGGATAGATTCAACCTGGGCACCTGAAGGGACAAACTGGGATTTAATGGTCAACAGTGCCGTGGAAACATAGAAACACAGAATCTGACTGCAGGAAATGACTGCTTAGCCCATGTAGTCTGCCCATATGTTCCATACCTATTCTGGCTCCACAGACCCTGTTTGGTCTTTGTCGCCCCTCCCACCTGTATTCGATCTAACGTCCCCTTGGGACTACCCCATTCATGCTTGAAGCCCTCCACTGCTGTAGTGTCCACCGTTTCTGCTGGCAACTTATTCCAGGCATCCACTACCCTTTCAGTGAAGAAATATTTTCTCTCATCACTCTTGACCCCTCCCCCACTTCACTGCACGTCCTCTGGTCCTGATGCCGGTTCTTATTTGAAAGAGACTAGCAGAAGAGTGAGTCCGGCAGGCAGAGGAATGGCACAATGCGAGTCCTGAAAGAGGTCACGCTCATGGGGGCATGGTTGGTGACAAAATGAAAAGTAATAAAAATCATGCTGCAGGTGATTAAGGTCTCTCCTGAAGAGGCATGCCATCCACCAACAGGAAAAATATCTTAGTTGGCATCAGCTGCGATCTCTTACACAGCATTCCAAGCAATGTCCCTTATTAAGGACATCTACATAAAAACTGGAACTTTTCACAGTTCACTAACAGCAGAGGCAAAGTTGGAGCTGCAATGATATTTCCATTGCTTGTGAGGTCACAGTCTGCTGTTGTGGAACCATGATGTCACTAGCATGACTTCAGCTCCAGACTAAGGCTTGGCTGTTGACAAAAGGTGGAGGAAAAGTTTTGTTTCTGTGCAAATTCTCTTAGTGATGTAGAGTGGAATGGGTTGAAGTTCAGGTTTTTGGGAGTTTATTGCAGTTCAGCCTTGTTGATGCCAACGGTGTTGTGTTTCGTTTGGGGGGGGGGGTGGAAGGGATTTGCTGTTGGCTGCACCCTGTCATTTAAGTATTTTATGTTACTTGAAAATCACTGTGAAATGTACTTCTGCCTAATCTAATGATAACGTCACATGCGCATTTTTTTTCCCTCTAATTTGCAGATCCAGCCGAGGCCACGGAGTTCCTCATGGATTACTTGGAGAGAGTCAAAAGAATACATTCTGAGGGAGGATATGGCTCCCAGGGGTAAGGTGCCAAAACAGGACTGAGCTAAGGAAGTCATGCACACAGGTTATGGGAAGTGGTTTATACCTGTCTGCCTTGAAATACCCTCAGGTGTCCACTTCTTTGTGGGATCCTTTCTTCAATGCAAACCTGTTTTGTTCTGCTCGTCAGTGTAAGGATCGACAGAGGTGCGGAACAGTAGAATTGGATCCCGTTTTAAAAATGTATTCCCCATCTGCTCAAATAACCATGACCATAATCGAGACATTTGTAAGAAGTTGTTAGGAAAGGAATTCAGTGTGTGTAAGGCAAATTTGTTTAATTTTTTTAATTTTAGTTTTACTTGGAGGTGGCCTTGGCCATTGTGCCGTTTTGAACCGTGCTTGGACAAAAAGTTCACGACGACATGCAACAGTTTGCCAGTCCAGTGTGAACAAGTACACCTTATAAACAGTGCAGCAGGGTACAATAAATATGGTTTTGTATTACGCATACAATATTACAGACTTAAAAATGTTAAAAGATCAGTATTCAGCTGTGCCTTTTGTACACCCATATCAAGTTTTTAATTTTCATATCACTCTCTACATGATTTTGCTTTGCTCTAATTGTATCTCCTTCCCTGCAGAATCCTCGGAAACGATTAATTCAGAGCCGATGCTTCTTAAAGCAGTATTTGTTAGCTGGTAAAATAGTTCATCATGTCATTTTTTGGCAAAAATGTGTTTCTTATAGCTTTAGTATTTTATCCACTGCACATTTTGTAATTTTCTCAGATATTTTTAAAACAGCTTGCATAGCTGATTTTTTTTAAAATGTTTTTTATAAAAAAAGAAAAGACACAGGTTTATCATCACATGTGAAATGGTAAGGTTACACCCCATCCACTTACAATTATTGGTAGAGAAAAAACTTCATTTTACATTTGAAGTCTGTATATCTAGAAGAGAAGTACATTGAAATTTAGAGATTTTCACACACTTATATTTCTGTCTTCAGGATCTATGCCCCTTCCTCCTGTGAGAGCGCCCCCGCCAGCAGGAGTCCTCTTATGGGACAAAATTTGTGTCCATTTGGGCCATATACCAGACCCATTTTTGCCATTTAAGGCCAAACTGGGTTGTTTTATCGTGTAAGGCAGCTGTTAATTTTTCTGATTGGTATATATTCATTACTATTGATCTCCAATCAGTTCACTAAAAATACCACCAACAGCTTAATCTGGTTCAAGGTCAGTTGGCATTCATCTGTATCCCCTTCCCCCAGGTCGTGCCTGAAAATAGGCAGGATTTATCTAGTGCACTTACCCGGTCAACAAAAACTAAAAATAAAAAATTAAAAAAAACTTCCACTTTTAGGATCCTTGTGTAGCTAATTTTCATTAAAGATGGTTGCCACTCACAATTTTTACAAACAAATCTCATCTGTTAAGGTTACTGGTTGACTGTACGTACTAGAGTCATAAAGTGGCTGTATTAGGATGGTGCTGTCACATGTTTCCGATGGTAAACAGCACAGCACTGTACCAAGATATTTAATTTTCTCATGGTGGGCATGGCATGGGAGCAGGAACTTTTAAAAACTTTAAAATCCTGTGTGTATATATATATATATATATATATATATATATATATATATATTGGACGTATGTGTGCGATATGTGTATGTGTGTATAGAGGATACATGATGGGTGAGTGGAGTTCGGGAAATATTTGCATGAGTGCATAGTGACCTCCAGTAATATCACGAGTGGCGGAGCGTAGGATCGTAAGGAGCCATAAGTGATATTACCAGAGGTCAGTATGCACGAAAGTGCAACATATCCCATGTTCCACACTCTCCCATCATGTATTCTGTTTATACAATAGGACACCCTACTGTTGGGATTATCAAAGTAACCATTAGTGCAGAATAGCGTGCAAATGTAACCATTAGTGCAGAATAACGCGATAGTATTCAGTTGCGCTATTTCGCACTAACGGTGATGTTTTGCAGGAGCCATTGAATAAATGGAAATAAACTTACTATGATGATGTCACCACATTGGTTTATTTCACTGCAGTGAAAATAAACCACTGCAGTGAGAATACATGTTTTTATTCAATGACATATTGGCTCACCCCTAGTGTGTGTGTGTGTGTGTGTGTGTGTGTGTGTGTGTGTGTGTGTGTGTGTATATATATATGTATGTATGTATATATATATATATATATATATATAATTTGTATATGTGTATGTATATATATTTTCTTTGATAACCAGTTAAGGCCCACTAGGTGCAAGGGCCATTTACAGGGACAACCTGGCAGCACCTTGCTGGTTAAGTGACTTGCTCAGAGTCACACAGTATGCTAGTGGAGGTTGCAGGAGTCAAACCTAGGTCTACTGGATGCACCAAGCTCATTTACGGATCTTTAACCTTTTGGCTGTACTGTCAGCCCCATGTACATATACGCGTTCAGGAATGAAAGCAAATGAAAAGAAAAATGGGGTATCTTGATATTTTTGCCTGAAAAACATTATTGCTGAAAAACACCATGTGGTGCCTAACAAATACTGCTGCTTTAAAGCACCAGTATATATTACGGTAAAAACTGAGACCTATACCTTTTATTCTGTTTTGTGTTGCCTTTTTCCCCTGTTTTGAGTCTGTATTTGCATTTTTTGTAAGATTTTTAAATACCTAAAGGAGCACTCCATTAAATACGGTTATTCCCGTTCTTTCACCAGTATTCACAGCTACATGTGAATTTCCATTGGCCCATATAGTCAGGAGTCGGTGTCTTGTGCATGCAAGTTCACCTTAATCAGAAGAAAAGTGATGTTTAAACATGGGGTGTTCAAAAATGGCTGAGAACACCAGTGAGAACCTAGGGATAGCATTAATAAAATTAGTGATAGTTTAATTATTTCAGATGTTACTAAAGAAAAAAAAGCCAAAATGCAATAGAAGACTAAAAATGGGGCATCTTACAGACAGGAGAAATGGACAGTCTAAAACAGAATGTAAGATAAAGACACAGCATTTTCACCGTAACGTGCACTGCTGCATATGTACTCCTGTCCTGGGGTAGGTAGTTTATTCATATGGGCGGTGTGGTCCCCAGCTGGGATTGTGGAACTGCTTCAAAGCTGTGACCTCAGCATAGAACCCCAGGGGCACAAGCATTCCAAATGCAACCTAGTTAACATCAGTTTCAGCTGTACCACTGAAGGGGTGGACAGCACAGCGTGAGCTCTCAGTCTGAGCTTCTGCATTTTGATGAATTTATTTCTATGGGAGTTGCAACATCCAAACTGGCTGGAAAAACAAGTGGTAATTGAAAATATGATAATGTCTGTGTAGTTTAATTGGATCCATGTTAATCAGACAGTGTGGTAGCACTTTAATAGAAGAGCTTCGACCTTCGAGTCTGGGAACGTAGTGTTTCATTTGGCTAGGAGTTGGTGATGGATGGTTATGCAGGCTTCATATTTGAAAAGTACGTTGATTTTCATGAATGCTTCTAAAGATATGGAGAACATATATTAGCACTTTATTGTCTAAAAAGATCTTACCCTGAGTATTAAAGTTGTTACAGCTATTTCACACTGCACATTTTATAATTCGTTACATTTGTGTAATTTCTATTCTTTATTGAGTATTAATAAAAAAGAAAGTTAAAAAGAAAAGTACATAGGAAATGTTAGATGAGAAAGAGTAGGTCCATCATATCGTGTTTGTCCCCTGCCATCTATGCAGGATGCAGTATTACGAGAAATTGTTATACCTGGGTACCTATACATTTTAGGTGGGCTTGCACCGATGGTTCAGCGGTAGCACGGTGTCCTGCTGTGTAGGTTACTGGAGTTCGGGAATGGACTTCATTCACCAATTCCGGAGGCAGGCCGGGCTGCAGGCAGCTGCCAGGAGGCAGCCCTCTTTGTCCGGGGAGTCTGCATTCCAGTGACTCCTGCGGGTGGGCCAGGCAGCTTGCCCCTATTTGCAGGGGAACACAGTCTGTACAAGGCTGTAAGGCAGTGCTTACACCATGGGAGGGAGGGAGGGAAGCAAGGGGTGAAAATTGGGAGGGAGGATCTCTGCCATCTGCATGAAAAGAAAAACCAGCCTGAACAGGGTTGGACGGCAGGGGCTAGGGATGAAATGTATATTTAACCAGAAAAAAAGCCACCAGTGGTATAAACTGATCCTGCTGTATGGCTTCTCATCTCTGCCCTCCAAAAAAAAAAAATTTTTTGAATTTTACAAGCTTGTTATCTGATTTCTCTGGTGCACTAGTTTGCAGTGCTGCTGGCCACAAACTGTCTGGAAAAGAAAATGAAAAAAGAAACCTCAAACTTTGCAGGCTATGTTCAGTCATTAATCACAGCTAATTACTGTTCCCTTTGGCAGGTACAAATATGACTGGAAGATTGAAGAGGCTAAGAAGAACATATTGAGGACCCACACGACAGCCGTTAGCTCACGCATGCTGTATCAAGCCGCCCAGCAGGTACAGACTACTGTCTGCTCAGTAAGCAGAGTGCTAGAGCAAACGTTGGGTCCATATCTGCTCTTAAAGTTTCACTTACTTTATTTCAAGCTTCTTCTAAGCAGTTATATGGTTCTCCTGTGCTGGACACAATGAAAACTTGCAACTTGGCTGAGAAGTTGATTTCAGGCCTTTTTGCAAAAGGTGGAGGGGTTTGCAGTGTTATACCCAAATTTAGTGGTGGCATAGAGTCAGATACACAGGATCATAGGCCCAGCAGTGAAATGGACCATCCGACTTGATTCTGGAGGGAATAACAGTGGGGAAAGATGGTTGCTGTGTAAAATAGTCCTCCTAAAAATGGATTCTAGTGCAATAAATAAAGTATGGACAAACAGTAGCTGTCTTGGTGCTGTGCTGCACTGCCAACTGGGATACGAGGGGTCACATGCTAGTCTCTTAAGTGTCACACTGGAGCTGTCTGGGGGACAAGTGTCTCATGGGAGTGAGGCACTTGGCTCCTGGGAAGGTAGGACGTCGACCACCTGGTATAGTCATGCACTCCCTGATGACCAACTTAAGATGTGACTTTGAGGTTAGCTGTGAAGGCAGCCACCTACCCTCTCAGCTGGAGAAAGAATT
This sequence comes from Neoceratodus forsteri, assembly GCA_016271365.2. Lineage (NCBI taxonomy): Eukaryota > Metazoa > Chordata > Ceratodontiformes > Ceratodontidae > Neoceratodus > Neoceratodus forsteri. The sequence continues at coordinate 76,066,129 of JADMNL010000033.1, read as the reverse complement.
CGGCTATTGCATCTCTGTACATTGAGACGGGGATGAAAAATGGGTGGCGGGGACTTGCAAACAAATGAGATGGGGGTCTCTGCACAGCAGTTTGTGACGTAAATTTCTGTATATACCTGCATTCCACTGCAAGAAAGACTGACCTGTCGCACGTTTTCCCTCCAACCCCCATTCCTCACAGGAAAAGTTCACACCAGTAAAATATTTCTCTATTGATCGTGTATTCCGGAATGAGACCCTTGATGCCACTCACTTGGCAGAGTTTCACCAAATTGAAGGAGTGGTGGCGGACTATGGACTGACCCTTGCCGACCTCATGGGAGTGCTGCATCAGTTCTTTACAAAATTAGGTAACGATCCTTTTTTTTTGGGGTGGGGGAGGTTCTCTCTGTTGTTCCTAGTTCTGTTTCCTACCTCTACATCACTCTCCTCCTCCTTGACTACTACCGCACTCCCTGAGGCTGTATGACTGCATTGTCTGTTATTAGCCTGCCCTTGACTAATCATCTGCTGGTTTTTGGGACCACTGGGCAGAAGCATCAAGTAGATGGGCCTTCAGACGAGTGAAGAGGACATGTGGCATGAGGTATGACATGCCAGACCACCTTTGAGGGTGTCGTTGAGTGCCACTGTGTTCGTCTTAAGCAGCCATTGCCATGCACTGGGTGTGGTAGTACTGGTGTTGGTTGGAGACACCTGCCATCGCGGCTGTTCACATGCTCTCCTGGCCACCAGAGGGCAGCCATGCTTTATCAGATGAGGAAGGCATCACTCATGCATTTACAGGGCTTTGATCTTCCTGCCAGTTAAAACCTTATTCTCTAAATGAGTTTTGCACTTTTGAGAAAACTTTGAAATGCTAACTCAGATACAGTCTAGCTTCTGTTTTATATATTTTCTGCTTTTCCATTCCCTTTCTACTTCATTGCTGGCTTAATTTCCATGGAAAAAGGATCCTTGTCTCCTGAAGGTCATCTGCGTCCACTAAATCCTTTGCTAAAGCTAAAATCCTGTTTTTGACATCAGTTTGTTGCCATGGAAATGCTCATGACATTACAAACACTGAGCTATCACATCAGTAGAGGATTAAACCGTTGGAGTAGAACAGCCGAAGAGGGAATGATCCCTTTTCCAGGTGCATGAACCTAGAAATGAAGAATAAAAGGAATAGAAATATTATTTTTCAAGGTTGAGCAGAATACTTTGATGGCCTTAGTAGGATTTACACAGGTGGTCCAGGAGGCCCTTGATAAGGGCCTTTATACTGCATCTGCCTTCACAGACCTCATCAAGGCCTTTGTCTAAAGGCCAGTTTACACGGCCATAAGTGCACCGCACCAACCCGACCACTTGCGTTACTGGGGTGCAAATATGGCCGTATGAACTCTTTTTTGATCGCAGTAAGCCGCTCTCTGCTTCTCTCCCTGAACTGCTGCGCAGTTGGGGATGCATTCTGGAGCAGGTGGCATAAGCAGCCATGTGGACAGGCTGCACTGCGCACTCCGGTGCACACTGAATGGTCCAAGTATTCTCCTGCCCGGCCCCCAGAATCATGGCCCCTCTCCAGCATGGCTTGTATCTGCAGCGAGAGGGGCCATGTAAATGAGGAACAGGATGAACGTGGGAGTTCAGGGCAGCACAGGAGCTGCCCAAGAATGAAAAGGGAGCAACAATGTAAACACAGTTTTAGTTAACCCTCATCTACTGTTGGCCTCCTTGCTTTGGCTTGGTATTTCAAGAGACATGGTTGCCTGGTTTCAAGATTATTTATCTGGAAGAACCCAGTAACAAATTTGCCAATGTTAGTTCTTCACTGATCCCAGGTAACTCAGAAGTTCCCCAGCCCCCTGCTGTCCAGTTTGTTTTTTAAGAGTCTTCCCTCAGTGTGTAGCAAATCTAATATTCTGTTATACACTGATGATTCAGGAACTGTTTCATCAGGTTTGGGTGTCTGTTGTTTAAATTCCACTATGTAAGTTGACTTTGACAACATGCAATTTTTTTTTTTTTAAATCATAAACTAGCGTTAAATGTATCCAAAACTAAATCCATGTTATTTTTTTAATCAGTGTAAGAAACATGTCCCGTGACCTCTGATTTACACTATCAATACTTGTGGGTGCTCCTACTGAGCAAGTTTGTTATTAATTATTTGGGACATAACTTGGACAGTGCCTTCATATTTGAAGCCAGCACTGACATGACCAAAGCGGTTCCTGTGAGATGTGGCACTTTGTTTAGGCTTAGCTCTTTGTTTACTCCACTAGAAGGCTGTTGGCGGAGAGCTTTTCTTACTGCCAATCTTGGACTGTAGCTTATTTTATTGTTCTGTGGGCGAAGGGGCATTGTCCTAGATAAGAACCCTGTACAACAGAATTACTTATTTTACCTCTTGGCTCTCCTCACGCATTAACCACTGTGAGCTGTATAAACCCATTCATTGGCTTTCCTATGATCAAAGGTACTATTACATGCTGGGCACTTTGGCCAAAAAACTTCCCTTGGTTCCTCATTCATTTCATAGTATTTTTCCATTTCAAGATCAGCATGGTCTTACTAGGTCTGCTAACTGTAATTTCTTTTTTTTGTAGTTTGTTGCAGTGGTGGACAAGGTGCAGGTGGGGAGTCTCTTTCAGAGAAGGAAAAGCACCAGAACACGAGGGCATGCAGTGAAGCGGGGTGGGGTTTAAGAGGATGTGAGGAAGCATTTTTTCACAGAAAAGGCAGTGGATGCCTGGAACAGCCTGCCAGAAGAGATGTTGGCGAAAACAGTGGGGCGTTTCAAGCATGTGTGAGATACATACATGGGTATAATAAGTAGAGGAAAGGGAGGTAGGAGGGACGCTGGTCACCAAATCGGGTGCGAGATACTGCAATAGGCAGGAAAAATAGGGCAGACCTGGATGGGCCTACTGGTCCTATTCTGCCAACAGAGTCAACAAATTCAATGTTTCTGTGCTTCATTTAAGGGTATCCTCAAAGGGTATCTTTTAGAAAGATCTGAGTGTCATTGTTTTTCAGCTGGGTCTCATGATGTACATTTCCATTTAATATTGTTTTGTGTTTTCATGTAAACGGGTTATGCAGTCCATGGACTTGGCCAAGGATAAATAAACTAATTGAGCACCAACTTGGGAAGGAAGAAATTGCAGGTTCAGAACCCCCACTAGAGCCAAATACTCACCGTATGACCTTGGGCAAGTCATGTATAATTCATTTCATCAGAGTTTCCTCAAAGTATGGGAAAAGCACGCTCCACTGTGCACCAAAAGAGTTAGAGGAGCACATCTCCCCTGGATCACGGCTGACATAATTAGAAAATGCCACACCAGGGACCATGCCTGGAAAGTCTTTAAGAAACTGGGCTCCCAGGCCTCCCTTAATACTTACAGAGCCCTTCGGAATGCCTGCACAATAGCATCCGCCAAGCAAAAAGTCCTACTTCCTATCTACTTTAGTAAAAATTCTAATCACCCTATGGACTTCTGGAAATCCTCAAATCTCTGCCTCTCCCCAACCCAACCACCTCCCCTTCCTTAGTAGTAAATGGCACCATCATCTCCGACCCAAGCTGTGTGGCTGAAGCTTTCAACACACATTTCTCCAACTTCTTTGGGCAATCTTCTCCTCCCTCCAGAACAGGCATACCCTGGCCCACCCCTTCTCCCCCACCCCTAGCACCCACTCCCAGTCCCTCCTTTCAGATCTGACCAGTCTCCCAGCAGAAGTCCTCCACCCCACGTGCTCTGAACCTCAACAAAGGCAAATGCCCGACGTCCCTGGATGCCAAAATGCTATTCCTATCAGCCCCTGCCATTGCCACCCCACTGGCCACACTTTTCAACCTCTCTTTCTCACTGGGTAAGGTACCTGCATTGTGGAAGATGGCCACTGTTATTCCCCTCCCTAAAGGCGGTGACCCCTCATCCCCTAACAACTACAGACCTATATCCCTACTCCCTATTCTGGCCAAACTACAGGAGCGACTTGTCTTGTCCCAACTCACACAGTACTTGGACACCTCCTCCTTTTTCACTTCTTTCCAATCTGGTTTCCGCAAATCCCATTCGACCATCACCTCCCTGCTACGCGTCACTGGGGACATCCTCACAGGCATCGACAAAGGACTCATCACCACGGCCATTTTTATAGATCTAGCAAAGGCGTTTGATACTGTCTCCCACTCCCTACTCATCGCCAAACTTACTAATGCAGGGATAGCTCACCCTGCTATAAATTGGTTCCAAGACTATCTAGTGGGTAGGAAGCAAGCGGTCAGATTGGCCTCTCATGTCTCAAACCCTTCTCCAGTCACTTCAGGTGTCCCCGAAGGATCTGTTCTTGGTCCAGTTCTTTTCTCCATTTTTCTAAACGACCTCCCCTCTGCATGCTCCCACTCCTCCATCCATATGTATGCTGACGACAGTTTTGTACGTATCCGGCCCCTCAGCTAGCAGTGTGGCCTCTCTTCTACAGGAGGATCTCTCAGCCGTCCAGCACTGGCTCCTGGCAAATCAACTATCCCTAAACCCCCAAAAAACCGTGTCGCTTACGTTTGGCTCCCAACAAAGACTCTCCCGTCAATCCCCCTATACCCCGTTCCATACCCTTGATGGGGCTTACCTTGAGCAGTGCTCTAGCTTTAGATATCTAGGCATCTGGCTTGATCAGCACCTAGACTTCGCCTCTCACATAGACTCCCTGCACGAGAGGCTGCTTCCAAAACTGGAGGCACTCTATCGAAACAAAACCTGCCTTCCCAAGCAAACGCGGCACACCATAGTTCAAAAAATGATTCTCCCTGTTCTGGATTATGGCGATATAGTATACTCTATAGCCCCTGCGTCCACCCTGGCAAGTCTAGACACCCTATTCCACTCCTTCTGTCGTTTCATCCTTGACTCCCCTCAGTCCACCCACCACTGTACATTATACAGCTCCCTAGCCCTGCCTTCTCTACATGACCAGCAACTAATAAACTGTGCTAGGTTTGCTGCTAAATTTTGGACCCTCTCCCTCCCTCCCTACCTTGAATCTACCTTATCCCAACAACCTCCCCCTGTATACTCCTTAAGAGGCGCAGACTCCAGACTTCTGCATGTCCCACTAATGCGCACTACCAAAGGCCAGTCCGCCTTTAAATTCAGAATCCCTCAGCTTTGGAACGCCCTTCCCGCCCCCTTCAGACACGCACAAAATCCCGGTGTACGCACCAGACTACTCCAGGCACACTTCTCCTCCAGCTGCTCATGCTAAATTTATAATTTTAGCGCTCTACATTCAAATGATGTACAGGAGTACTCCTGTTATGTGTAAATCTCTCTGTTAATTCTTATACTCTATGTAATTTGTACTCTAAACTGTTTTATTTCTTGTTGTATTCATATGCTATGTTCCTTATCTCCAATTCTGTACTTAATTGTTCTTCTGTAAGCTATGTACTGGGTCCCGGCCCCCAGATCGCATCTGGAATCGAGCATGTTGCTCAGTATGCCTTCCTGGTAAATCTCGTAAATAAATAAATCTCATAAATAAATAAATAAATAAATAAATGTAACCTCTCAGTGCTCCAGTTTACTCAGTTGTGGAAATGGCTAGAACAGGACTCCACTGGAAATGAGATGTTGCATCTCAGCTGGGCTATCCTGGGTAAATAAATTGTAATGCAGGACCCCACGGGAAACAGGGGGTTGCATCTCAGCTGGGATATCCTGGGTAAATAAATTGTGGGGGGAAAAAAGAAGTTATTTACTGATTAAGTCGACAGTTGTCAGAGGTTAATAATAAATTTTGGTAGGGCTCTCTCCATCCTCCGGAGGACAGTGTAAACGACACAAAGAGAAGGACACGGGACCGAAAAGCAGATTCCTGTTATATACACACACACACACACACACACACACACACACACACACACACACACACACAAACAACTGCGAAACTTGCTAAGATGTCATTCTGATTTCTTCGTCAGGGGGTGTGGTTTGGCAAACCAGCACAAAATATAAACCCAGCACACACTTTTGTTGGTCAGTGAGAAGCATGTTGCAGCAATTCTATATTTCTGATGGAACCCAGAAAAAGGTTCCATAGATGCAAAGATTTTTCCAAGAGCAGCAGAACAAAGTAATGTTGAACAAAAGAGGTGCGGGAAATTTGTCCACATGAATTAAGGATCATCTCCCAGACAGGGCCCCAGATGTGGGAACACTAGTAAAGTGGAAACACACTGAAACCCCAAACTGAGGAACTTAACAACAACAAAAATATAAGAAAGAGACCAGTTTCCTTGAAAATTGGAAATAGAACTTGAGAGATCAAAACGAGGCACAGTGTGCAAGAAAGTGCAGTACAACTTGGGCTGCAGGTAAGGGTGCACTGTAATTCTGTGGCACACAGCAAGAGCTGAAGAGGGAAGGAAGAAAATGGGTTGGGGAGGAACAAAATGTGGGCATATAGAATTGAAACTTAGGAATGGGGGGAAGGTTGGGGGAGAATAGAAGTAATCAGTTAAAGAGCACCACATATATGAGAAGAAAGTCCCTAAAAAGGTTATGATGCTATAGTAGGTGTGTCCCATGAGGTGAAGACTGGCTTCTTCATGCTATCTGCATCTAGTACAGACGGAAGAAGGAAAAGAAAACATTAATGTATAAGTAAGGGGAGGCATTTGGGGCTGGAGGACTGTCTCAATTGTGTTGCACTGGGCACTGCTGGCGTTGACAGGGCAGTGCGTCTGGATGCCTTGTTGTAGCATTCCAGCTCTGCTGTTGCGAGTCTCTGTGCATGCGTCATCAGTTCAAGCCCAGAAAATAACAAGAGTAGGATGTTCGGGGGGGATTTATAGGGGTTCCTCTGCAGATTCATAAATTAAGATCTAGGCCTCAAGGCTGGACCTTCTACTCCATGTGAGCCAGTGGGGAGTCACCTGCTCCCCCTCGTGCTGCAGTGTTCCCTGCTTTAAAACTGGGGAAAGGACGGAAGGAATTTGGCTTGCAGTCCATGAACAATGGGTAGCAGCCGTTGAGCATACACGTAGTGATTGTGTCAGCGTGGCTCAGCTGGCAGCACAACCACCTCTGGGCCAGAAGGTTGGGGGTTCTAGTCCCGCACCAGGATTGTACTCATACCATCAGTGCGGGCAGCAGGGTGTGCAGTACTAAGGGGTACTGCACTTTTGGGCTGTGCCATCTTTCAGATGAAATTTTTATTTATTTATTTAGCTTTTGTTTACCGGGTTAGTGCACTAGACAAAAACCTGCCTATTCACGGCCCGGGAGAGTACATTACAGGTAACAACAAGTATACAACGATTGGAATACAGTGATTGAAAACAGGAGAAAAATTGCACAATTACAACCATCAGGTACGTACAATGCAGTGACATTAGTACAAAATTAATGAACTACAGGTAGGTACATACAGATCAGGGATAACTGGCAGTGACAGGAAAAACACTGTTGATGGCCCCTGAGAATAAATAAAACTAGGTTTCACACAATAGTCAAGAAGAGCAAACTGTTTAGGTACAGATAAGTAAGGAAGTTACAAATCAGGAAGCAAGCCTAGTTCATACTGCGTTCACATATTGATCCTTAGCAGGTCAATAAACAGGCACAGGAGACAGTGCATAGCAGGAGGGACAAGATAAGCAATGAAATTAGACAAAGTCATGAGCAGTAACATTTATTGGAGGATCTAAGGTAACGGAACAACTCTTTTTTTGAAGATAGAGTGAAACTTGGAGAGACTAATGTGATAAGGCATGGAGTTCCAGGATTTAGGGGCAAAGTGAGCAAACGTTTGTTCCCCCATCTTGGAGGAGCATTTGGGAAGAGCCGGGAGGAACTGGGTGGAAAACCAAAGTTGATATGCATGGTCTGCGGGAGTGAACATTGAGGCCAGTGAGGCTGGTTGGGAGAAACTGATGATGATGTCTATTTGGCAGCTGAGGATGTAAGTAGCCGGGAAGAGGGGGAAAGCCAGTTTAAATCGGAGTAGAGCGAGCGGTGGTGGGTGAGACAAGGGGCAGACAAGGGTAACCTACACACGTTCTTATAGACAATGTCCCATTTGAAGAAGCAGCTAGCGTTTGGCCTGAAAAAAAAGTATTGAGTGCGTAGCATAGTCTAGGAAGTTATAGACCCTGTGCAGTTGCAGTTCTAGCTGCGTGGGTGAGGGCATGGCAGTTGTGGTAAGCAGCTCCAAGCTTAGAACTGACAGATTTACAGATATCAGTTATATGTTATAAACCCTTCATCCCCTGCCACACTCTTCACCTGCACTGCTGATACTTCTTTAGCAACAAGGCAGGACCAGGGGTTATGTTAATGGTATGTTAATCACCCACTAGGGGTGTAATGTTGCACGAGGTGTGGCAGTGCCACATACCTCTGAAGGTGATTAACTGACTAACATAACCCTGGGAGTCTTTATTGCTTTATAATAAAAACATTTTTTAAATGGTGTTAAACCTTGGTCAGCATATGATTAAGCTCTACATGTATGTTAATAAAAGATTAACAAGGCTGATAGAATGCTACAGCCAATCAGAAAGCTCCATTTCTCAGACACTTTTTCTAATTTTGCTTTATCTAGTCGACAAGTACCTTTATGTGCTGCTGGTTTCTACCGTTTCCGTACTTCTGGCTTCCTGCATAAGTGTTACCTGACAATGCCTCATGTTTCAACCTTCTCCTCTGTTGCCTTCCTGCTTTCACTCTGCTTGACAGTGCTTCATAAGGCTGCCACACCATTGTTCAGTATTGATTGTAAAACTAGTGTGTATGAGTTTTCATCATTGTTTCGTTCTCTGTTAATGACGAGGAACCTTTGTAAATGACCATGCTTACTCAAAGGTGTTCATCTGATTTTCCTAAATAAGAAAAAATGTTGGGAGAAATCTGGAGCTGGGTCAAGTGTGATGTCGCAGTATCTGAAAGAAGGGGTTGCAGAGATAAAGGAGCCATCAAGACACCGGATAGTTAGCTCAAAGGTGGAGGCGCGAGTCTCCTGCTGTCTTGGCGGGTATCATAGAGGAAGTAAATGAACCCAAAGGACTTTCCAAAAGAGTTGGGGATTTTCAGTATCTACTGTGATATCCTGACAGTTGGTCTCCTGAATGTCATTAGCCCGGATTTAGGAGACCGATTGTCAGAAGACTGACGGGGTCTTTGTGCAGTCCGGGGGCAAGCCGTCCACACCCCAGTAACTAAAATAACCAAATCCGAGGGGGAGTGGACCTCAGAGTAGGTTAAAAAAAATTACGGGGGGGAGGGAGCGCCACACCAAAATTATTTTCCCGGAACAGAACCCAGGTCTGTAGTGTGATGTTGGCCGAACTGCTAGAGGGTTAGCCCTCCACGCCACGGGAACAGCTTGGCCAACCCCAGAATTTTCCTCTCCCTTGTGGTACCTGAATAGGGCTAGGGTAGTGGTTCATCACATCTACTACCTTACCCTTGTCGGCACCAGCTTCCGTCTGTCGGGCAGGTGTGTGTTGGGCAGCCAAACTCGGCATCCTGAATGTCAGGATTCTAAATTTTGGCAGTTAGTAGATACACCGATTTTCACTGGTGCTGTGGCCAGCATTCCCCATCCCATAAAGCTAGTTTGGCAATTGTTCAAGGCTGGGGTGCGGGTGTTGACGTGTGAAATGGCTGCCACTACACGCTTATAGTCACTTCACTGACACTACCAGTCTGTCTTTGTTTTCAAGTGCTTTGGGATATACTGTGTATGAAAAGCTCTATACAAATATAGAATAATACGTGGGGTGGTGTGTTTAATGAGATTTTACACAAACCCGAGATGTCGGATGCTACATAAACCCAGAGAGCAAAGCTCAAGGGGTTTATTTAAGCATCCAACACCGGGGGGGGGGGTGTAAAATTCAAGTTTTACACACCACTCCATGTTTTATTTATTTTACCTTGTGCACACATGCTCCCTCTTTGAGCAGAACAATTGGCTTAACCTACCCAACAGAATAAAATACCAAACCTGCCTGTTGGGCAGGAAATCACTACTAAGCAAAGCGGCTCTGTTCCTCAGCGGCTTGCTGCCTGCCTGTAGATCTGAGTACCAGACCAGAGGCCAGTCCCTGGGCTCCCTAGCAGTCCCCTTTGGAAGAATGACACTGGGACAGCGGTTCTTTGCGTACCATGCTCCTCTGTGGCTTAACGAGATCCCGGCTCACCTACTGACAAACTCGAGCCTACCTGTCTTTAGGGCCGAGCTTAAACAGTACCTCTCTGGAAGCATGGCCTGTTGCTGTAGGCAGTAATTGCATTGCCAGCCCTGCAAGTCTTAAGACACAATCGCCTGGCTAATCGACATGGATCAAGTCACATCCCACACCCTTTTTAACAAAGCCTCCACAGGGCCGCTGTCCACATCCCGGATCCCCCCACCCCCAACTCTCTACATTAGTTCCACTACATAGATGTATCTAGCTCCCTGGCTACTTAAGATTATACCTTTGTGCCTAGTCTTTGGCTGTTGTAAATTACATCTGTGTACCTGACAGTGTTTGGCCGTGTTATGTTTCTTTGCACTTACCAGATAGCTTATGTCTCTGTTAGTAATGTTTCACCCATCAAATCAATCAGTCAATCAAAATCTTTATTTATCCAGGCGGGCACCATTGAGCAAGGCTCATTTGCAAGGTGGACCTGGTCATGAATACATCAAAGTACAGTACAGAAGCAGCTATACAAAAAGCAATAATATATAAGGAAGAAAAAGTATATACAGTGTATACAGTACAGTACAAGGTTGAAATCAATAAATAAAAACAGCATTATTTTACAATTGAAGAAGTCAGCAGATGTACAATCAACCATAGGCATACAAGGGTTATAAGCAGAGATCTTTTGAGTGAGGCAGCCGGCAACTACACATATAGAGGAAAGAGGCCATGTATGGGGTGGCAGGTTAGAGAGGTAAAGAAGAGGAGGGATATATTACCGACGACTGGGGGAAAAATTGGGCTAAAACCACAGAAAGTGACGATGGCTGTCACGTACTTGTTTATTATGATAATGACGGAGGAGGGGTAGAATAAATGGGACACTACTATGGATGGGGTGGGACTTAAGCCAGGCTGGAGCGGACAGGGAAGGGTGGGTGCAGCAGGAAGAGTTAATAGGGAAAGAGTGAGAGACAGGGGTAGAAACATGGCGAACGTCAGGATGGAAAGGGGGAGTTGTGTCTAGTTGAGGCCTGACCGAACCACCCGTTGCATGTGTGCAAGTTACAGGAAACAGAAAATGCCTTTGTAATTTTCTTACACTGGGGCTCCTCCCTTCTTTGTTTTCTTGTTCTGAATTGTTCACACTTTGTTGTACCTGACGTGCAACCTTTGTAAAAGAGCTTTTGCTCAAAGGTAATGTCCAAATCTTGAAATAAGTAATTAATTGCTGGGGAGCGTTTTTTCGCCACAGCAAATATACAGAATAGAAATACATCCCTGTTCAACCGCGGTCCAGTTGTGTTTCAGCCCAGTCTGCGGTCAGGTTGAAGTGACTGCTGAAACAAAAAAAAAAAGGATTCAGTCTTCATTCATTCTTTATTTTTTTAAAGTTCATTCATTTTTTTTTAAATTTACTCACCACCGAGAGCGAGTGGCAGTGAAATGTCTGGTGCTGAGGAAGAGCAGAGCAGCAGCTGGCGCATGCATGAAGCGAGAGAAACCCGGCATGTGTTCACCGTTATAACCAGCTGGTTATAATGACGAATTATAGCCAGGTTTCCCTATGGGTAAAAAGTACTCACCAGTTATGATATGATATACTAATTATTCTTTTTAAGACTAAAGGAGTTGGAAAGCTTGGGGGGGTGTATGGAGAAAGGAGTGAAGGCGGGTCAAGCACAGGGAGTCTTGCTCAAGGTCACACAACAAGTGGCGGTGGGTGGGCTTCAAAGATGGGTTTTCAGGTTCACAGCTCTGCCCTCCAACCAGGGTCTGTGCCAGTGTGCTAAATGGGATGTTGCATCTCAGGCGGCCTTTCCTGAGAAATGAATCTCAGATAACTAAAATAGAACCTCCATGGAACTCTTAAGACAGTGCACTCTTCTTACCCCTTTACCTGTCTGTCATAGGCCTTAAAAAGTTACACCTGCATATCCTTCTGGTACAGTTCCCCTTGCCCTCACAGGGTTAGGCACAGTCCTCTAAAAAAGGGCCATCATTGGTGGCTGTCTGCTGCAGTACAGCAATGTGTGGTTGCTTTCCTGGATAAATGCAGAACGTCATAGAGGACTGGCTTTGTGAAAGCATTGCGGGTGGGGGTGGGGGGAGAGTGCGGCTGGGAAATAGAAAAAGAAACCTGAACCTTTCAGAGCCAACTTTTAAAACAAAATAATAACTTTTTTACTTTTTACTGTCCCCAATACTCTCCCATCTGGCTTTAGTCCTGCTTGCTGTCTCACCAACTTGCAGCTTTCTCCCATTGATACTGTGGAACCCTTGAATGTGGGAAGACCAGATCCATGGGGGAGCAGGGGTTACCTGTGAGGCGAGACTTCTGGCAGGGAGGTTTTTCTTCATTTCACTTTGTAAGTATGCTCCCTCTCATACTAGACCCCACTGATGTGGGGGGTGGGTTACCCACATGGGCAGCTACATGCATCGATTCTTCCCAGGATCAGCTGATGGGTGTTACCTCAGGGCCACCCCCCAGGACAAGGTCTAAGTGTCCTGCTCTTCAGCATACTTGAGACAATACTAGCCTGTGGCAAGTAGAAATGGCAGTCATTTAATAGGACAGTAGCAGTTTATTCAGTGTATTGAGTTCTTGCTTTCATTTGGGTTACGACCTGCTTCCCAGGAAATGCTTGGAAAATTGTGCTGCTGAAACCCATAGAAAGGCCACATCAAGGAAGAAGAGAGAAATACAGCAGATACTGGCTGACCTACAGGGCATTTTCTGTTTCCTGTAACTTGCACACATGCAACGGGTGGTTCAGTCAGGCCTCAGCTAGACACAACTAGAAAGGAAACTGACAAACTAGTACTAAAAAAACTGAGCTGGTCCTGATTTATGAGGTGGGCCTCAGAGCCACGAGAGTCCTAGCGCACCAGCTTCGCAGGCAGAAGACTAAGGCCACAGTCGCCCAGCTGAAACATCCCCACACTAACAGTCTCCTGCGGAAAACCAGTGAGATGGCAGAGGCCTTCTGTCATTATTCTGCCTCGTTGTACACCCTGGAGGGGCTACATGACGTGGAAGCGATGGAGACCTCTTTGTCTTCCCTCAAACTCCTGTATCTTTCTTTCACAAGAACAGGCAGAAAGTCTGATCAGGCTGATCCAGAACTTTAGAACTTGATCGGGCAGTATGCAAAGCATACACGCAAAAGGCCCCGGGACCAGATGCATATATCCTGGAATTTAGCAAGGCTCGGACAGTCACTACCCCCTCATCTTATGAAAGTCTGTAGTGAGGTTCTAAGAGGAGGCAAAATCCCATGACAGTATGCCACAATTTCGGTCTTATAAATTAAACATAGTGAAGATAGAGGTCTTGTCTTAGCGGGGTCCCGGAAGCGCAGGTTCCCCTTTAAATGGGATCGGTGGGAGCTTAAAGAGCAGGTTCTTAGTTTCATTGTTCCTGCTCCCCCAAACACATTAAATAGCTCACCTGGCCCAGAGTTGATGGCTATACATCATTCATGTTATTTCTGCCGTTTTTAAGTTATTTCCCTCATAAAATTCGCCCCGGCCACCACAGTCAAAAATGGAGCTCCTTCCTGAAGCTGCCGGCACACACAGCCCTGTTTTGTGATGTCATAAAACGAACACCTCGTGTGGGCACTCCATTCAGTTCAATGGGAGCTAGTTTTCTGTATATTTTATTAGCATTTAGAGTACAGATTTTAATAAATTAAAGTGACCGCTCGACTAACAGGGACCCTGTTAGTTGAGCGGTCGCTTTGATTTATTAAAATCTCTACTCTAGCCCACCCTGGTGGTGCTGAGGGTTGAGGCGCTGGACGCCACACCTCATGCCATGCCAGCGACCTGTGTTCGGGAACGAGTACGGGCTGCTGGGGGTTGGCAGGGGAGGGAGAGGATTGAGCGTCTGGAGGACAGCTCTCCTCTCCTAGGGAGGGAGGACTGGTGCTCCCGCCGAATGACTGCCTCCTGGTGAGGCCTGAGGATAGTATGGGACTGTGGACACCATGGAAAGGAGGGTGCTGTGGGACTTCCGTGGACATATGCAAGCCTCCACGTACACACGTCCTGCGTGTGTGCCCCAGCAATGGGAAGGGAGTAAAATGGAGGAAAAAACACTCCCAGCTGAGGTTGACCGACCCCTTGTAGGCCCCACACCCAGCGACCAGGCAGTCTCTGGCAAGTCCCAGTGATACCGGGTGACTGGGCTTGGGGATTGTTAGGGGCAGCTGCGGCAGAGACAGGAGATAAAAATATGTGTATGTGTGTGTATATATATATATATATATATATATATATATATATATGTGTGTGTGTGTATATATATATATATATGTGTGTATATATATATATGTGTATATATATATATATAAATTAAAAGAAAATCTACTCTAAATGCTAATAAAATGTATAGAAAACTAACTCCCATTGAACTGAATGGAGCGTGCACATGCAGTGTTCGTTTTTTATGACATCACAAGACGGGCTGCATGTGGCACCATGGGGGCGTGTGGGCAGCTTCAGGAAGTAGCTCTGTTTTTGGCTGTGGAGGCCGGGGAGAATTTTGTGAGGGATATAACTTTTTAAAACTGCAGAAATAAAAGGACTGATGTACAGCCATCAACTCTGGGCCAGGTGAGCTATACAGTATGTTTGGGGGTAATGAAACTAAGAACCTGCTCTTTAAATATTTGGGCATTGAGCTGAGATGGACTCTGTGAGTCAAATATCAACCCCCTATCTACTCAGCTGGTGGCTGACCTTTGACAGTGGCATAATTTGCTGCTGAGGTTAATGTGTTGGGTTGATACGGTGTGGACAGTTGTCCTCCTCCGCTGTTTGTACATTGTTCATAATATACCCATAGTGCTTCCTGAAAAAGACTGGGGAAACTGGCAGATGGCCATCTAGCGATTTATCTTGGAGGTATGTCCACTAGAATCTGCTTTCGTACAGGATTTCTGTCAAAGGCCTGTGGGGATCTTGCCTTGCCGGACCTTAGAGCTTACCATGCGGCGGCTCTACTGTGAACAATTTTCCAGTGGTACACTGTGGGTCCTGGCCCACAGTGGCTAGAGATGGAAAGGGACATTCTTCCTTTTTGGAAAGAGTGAGATATTTCTGTGGATCCCACCCACAAGACCAGGAGCAACAATTCCATAATCCATGGATCCAGAGTGTGGGGAGAACATGGAGGTGGTTGGAGTCTTCCTGAATCTGACTCCTGCCTTTATCTGAGTGCGCCCTCTGGCTTTGCAGAGGGACTTTACTCCATCCAAAACAGATTCTGCTTTCCACTGCTGTCACAGACTAAACCTAGTTTACCTAGCACAGTTCTGTATGGGTCAGCAGATAAAGTCCTTCTGTGACCTCTAAACTCAGTTCTGCCTTGACTGCAGGGACTTTCATAGATATCTTTAGATAAGGTACTACCTAGATACTTGACTGGGGTGACCCGCCATCTGGCCAGGCTTCCCGTTTTGATCTCCGCCTTAGCTGCTCACATCAGTTCTCAGAACACAAGACACCTCATCGCCATCATTTGTCAGGCCATACAAGGCACACAGTCCTATAACACCCTCTACGTGGTGGAGAAATGAGAGGGTGAGATGTGAAGGGCTGTAGCACCCAAGGATTGGGAGAGGCTGCAGTGAGGTGGGCAGGGTAACATCGTCAAATGTCTGGGAAGAATATTCTTGGAAGCATTTATTCGCTTCTTTAGAATGCCCGTAATAACAGCCAGATATAGGACAGGAGGTACCGTAGCTTGCTCTAAAGGATGTGGGGCTGATGAGACGTCCCTACACGTATTATGAGGGCCTGTCCTTATCTGGCAGACTTTCTTAGAAGAGGCGATCTCTGAGGTACTTCATGTTGGGATTGTCCTGATCCCTGAAATATTTTTGCTGTATCCATGTCCCGGATTCCTCAAGGGACGGCACCTGAAATATTTGCTAGGGTATCATATTGGTAGCATTGCAGAAATGCATCACAAGAAAATAGCTTATGGCGCAGGTGGGAGAATTATCGCAGTACTGGGAGATGGTGAGCCATATCTATAGTATGGAGAGAATCACTCTTAGGTTGAGTGACGAGGCTGAGACTGTCACCTCGTGGTGGAATGCATGGATCCTCCATGTCGCGCAGCATAATTCCCACCTTTGTCTCATAGGGGTGGGGGACGCTTGGCAGAGTGAGCTGTCACAGTGCAGTAATGGGTAAGTCTAACCAGGGGGAGGCATCAGCTGGAAACACAGACCTGTGATAATCCCCCCCCCAACCAATATAGGGAGAGCACCAGCCTGCTGACCCAGTCTACATAGATGGAGGTCCACGCCATTTATTTTGCTGCTGAAATGCTTCTGTACATCTGTTGCCACTGTAACCCTACATCTGTGAAATGTTTGCATTGTACACAGTGCACAGGTTCCCTTTTGTGAAAAGTTAATAAAAATGTATTTACAAAAACAAAAAGTCCACACCACTACTCTCATGGATTTTGTTACCAAAGTATATATACTAGTGGAACTGGACAGCAGGGCCCCAGGTATCCCAGCTCTGGGTACATCCAGAATGTTGGAGGGACGTGGGACTCCAACTCCATTCCTCCTGAGAGACAGCTCTACATTCAGCCATTTGTATAATGAGCAGTGTAAACCATTCTGCAAATAAGCAAGCAGTAAGATATGACAAGGTGGGGCTTATGCTGAGATCACTGCCTGCCAAGAGGCTTAGTGAGGCCTGCCACCACAGGCGGAGGACCTTACAGCTCTTGGAACGATGGTTATCTTACCATAAGGCCCACCCTGGATTGTCGTACTGGACTTACAAAATGGCTAATGGGGTGGGGGGGAGAATAAAAGAGAAAAAAAAAAAAAAAAAAGAGGAGCTTAAAAAATAAATTCTCTTGTAAGTGAAATAGTTCCTCTGACAGCTATCAATAGGTGGATATGTGACGTGTTTCATTTGTTTGGTATGCTGTTTCCTGGTCCTTGCTGCCTGCTTTGAGGGCCGGGAGTTACTGTCCTCATGTTTTTTTTTTTTAATGGTGTCCCTCGTTGCAGCTTCCAACCATTGTTCCATTCCGTGTCCTGGTCCTCAGTCAGTCTGCTTACTTTGAGGACTGGGCGTGATGTTCATCTCACATATCTCAAGCTCTGTGTCCTGGTCCTCGCTGCTGAAACGCTGTTTTGGCTAGCGGCACAAGGTTGCAGAGTCTGTCAGGCAGGGTGGGGGGCTGTCGATTCGCTTTTGATTTTCTCCCTCCTCTGCCTGGAGTTGAACAGCACTTGAGTAGAAAAAAAGATTATTCCTGCCCACCAAATGCTGTATATGACATGTAAGTGAAATTTCTTGTTGGGTCGGGCAGTTTTGGGTTGGGTTGGGTTGGGTCGGGTCGGGTGCTAAGCAAGGGGGAAAAAATGGTGAACATTTAGAAAACAAATTCCAGAGCTCTGCCCATTCATTTGCTTGTTTTGTTGGCAGACTGGCAGTGGTAGTTTTTTGTGCCTGGGCATCATGCAGATGTATGGCTGCCAGCCTTGCCTCAGCCAATCACAAGCCTTGATTTTTCCTACCCATTTTATAACAGAACATCTACTGGCTCAATAGACAAGGTATGCAGAAACCATAGTCGTCATTTCCAGTAGGATCGTAAAAGCCCCCTACACCAGCCAAACTGAAACTGCAGACTGGGTGGGAGTGGAGAGAGCTTCCTAGACTTCAAGCCCTGGTCAATTTTTTTTTTTTTTTTTTTAATTCATTGATAACTGGGTAAGGCCCACTGAGCACAAGGCCTGTTTACAGGGCGACCAGGGAGCACTGGGGATGTTAAGTGCCTTGCTCAGGGTCACACAGAATATAAGTGGAGGTTGTGGGAATCAAATTCAGGTCTTATGGATGTACGAAGCTCGTTTTCTGCTGATTGCTGCAACCTCTAGGCTATACTGCCAGCCCTTTATCCACTATATGTAAAACCCAAGCTGCTCGCCTGTTTATAAATGGACTGTTCTTCCCTTTTATAGCAAAAGTTATTTGTTTAAGGTAGTATAGTGGTTAAAAGCATTGAGCTGCAAACCTAGAGGACTGGGTTTGAATCTCACAGCCGCCGCTTGCATACTGTGCGACTGTGAGCAAGTCACATAACTTCTCTGTGCTCCCAGGATGCACATGGAAACAAGCCTTGGCTTAGTGCGTCTTTGCTAGCCAGAAATGATCAAATAAAAAATTAACATAACACTTTCTGGAACTATCCTTTGCTTTATGTGTTCAACAGGAATAACGAAGTTGCGCGTCAAGCCAGCCTACAACCCCTACACCGAGCCCAGCATGGAGGTGTTCAGCTACCACGAAGGTAACGTACTCACTCGATGTATCGAAGAAGTAGATGAATAATACCACACCATGAGCCCCAAACTGTGCAAACACATCCCTGTGGATTGGACTGTTTGTGATGCCCTTCTCGCACCTTACTGTCCTTAAAGTCCAAAAAGCATCAGTAATTTTGCATATACTACCCATGATGCCTTGCACTAGGAGATACGTGTGAGCATTAAAACTGCAATATTTGTTAGTCACAATGTAGTTTTTTTTGTCAGCAATAAAGTATTTTTTGCAAAAACATCCATATGCCCATGCTCCTGCCTTGTGGCGTGCCTCAGGGTTTGATCTTGTCGCCAGTGTTATTCGTGGTGTACATGCTGCCTCTGCTTGAGCTCATTAGGTGTTTCAGTTTGGGTTTTCACTGCTGTGCAGACGATACCCACCTGTGTATGTCCTTTGCCCCTGGAACATATAACGCCATGGAAGTACTTAAAAACTGCCTGGTCGGATCAATGACTGGATGTCCTCCAGTCTGTTGCAACTGAACCCTGACAAGACAGAGGTCTTAGCGATTGAGCCGGGTTGCAGGTGTGATGGGAGTGCTTCCGGAGTGGTGACAGGATCGGTTCTGGGGTCCACTGCGTTGATGGCTTCCCCTAGGGTGAGATATCTTAGCATTATTGTGGACAACAGATTGACACTTGAAGCTCAGGTGTCATCTGTGGTCCAAAGTGTTTTTTTTTTTTTTTTTTTACCACCTAAGGAATATCGCCAAGATTTAACCCCTAGTTCCACCCGAGAACCTGCCATCACTGGTACATGCTTTATGTTATGTCCAGGCTTGATTACTGTAATGCTCTATACTTCAGGGTCAATGGAGGGACCCTCTGCCAGCTGCAGCTAGTGCAGAATGCAGCGGCCAGGTTACTGACGGGCCTGTCTAGGTCTAGTCATGTTACCCCTGTCCCGCGAGCTCTGCACTGCCTGCCTGTCAGGTGGAGGATCATCTTCAAGGTGGGTTTGTTCACCTATAAGGCCCTATATGGATTGGACCCGGGCTACCTGACTGATCTCCTGACTCCTGCCACCTCAGTCCACTCCCTCCTTTCGTCCACCAGGGGCCGCCTGGTGGTTCCAAGGGCCAGGTTAAAAACTTCCGGCGACCAAGCTTTTGAAGTCACTGGACCGGCCCTTTTGAACTAGTTTCCCATTTCTGTCAGGGAGGCCCCGACGGTAGAGGCATTTAAGAGGGGTCTAAATACTCACTTATTTTGCTTGGCCTTCCCAGACTAATCAGACTAACCAGAGCTAGTATCATTTTTTATATTTTTAAGACTATATATTTATTGTTTTAGTGCTGTATTATGTGTGATATTTGTTTTGTATCTTATTTTATTGCACTAACCCTGTTTTCTTTTATGTAAGGCGCCCAGAGCCTCTGGGATTGGGCACCGTATAAATAAACGTGCCTTGCGTTTTTGAGCTAAGATACATGATTTTGATGTTTTAAAACCTTCCCGCTCTTGTGCTCTGTCCGCCATGAAAAAATATATATACAGTGCATATATTGGTATAGTGCTGTACTGTTTACCACAACAAACCTGTGGTAACATCACCCTAAAACAGCAACAGTGTGAATCTAGTATGTACTTTCGTTTTAAAAATATTGGAGAAAAATAAAAATACACATGAATTTAAGAACAGCAGTAATACATTTTTGCAAAAAAAAAAAAAAAAGCCTGTATGATGACATTCAGTACTGCTGCTTTAAATGTCAGTTATGTGCCATCGAATTTCCTCTCTCTGGCCGCTACAGATGAGAACTGATTACACCAACACTGCTGATTGCATTTTGGTCAGTGGTGAAATACCAGGAGTACACTGAGAATCAGAGGCGCTGGGTTAGCACACTGTTGCGTCTGACGGTTTCGACTGATCTCGACCACATCTAACTGCATGTTTCCACACGTGTAGTGTTAACACTTCTGTCCACAAAGTCATCGAGTAAGGGGGACAGTGGGCAAAGGGTTTACGTTAATGTGAGCACTGCCTAGATTTGACTGTTCTGTGGATTGGACATTATACTGGGGGAGAATGAAGAAATGTTGCATGTTGAAATTGTCACCCACCTTAGAGATCTTGTGCACCCTCGACAATCCACCCCAGAGTATTAATAATTTTAAAGTGTGGTGTGGCCCAGTGGAGTGGAAGAAGCATGTTTCACTGCCATCTAGTAGACAACGGTTCATGCGCAAGACTAAGACTCTCACATTGGAGTCGGTTCTGAATTATTGTTTTTCTCCTTACTGTTTGAGCATACATCTTGCTCTAATGTGATGTGGTTTTGGGAGGGGGGGGCTTTTTGCACCCACCTAGGCTGCCCACATCTCACTCCTTTGGGCCCTTCGGTGCCTCATAACCCATCTGGATATTCCACAGGCGCGCTGGAGCCTCCAACTGTGCCCCTGGACCTCCAGCATCAGGGGCCTTTCATTTATTGAGTCAACCAGTCCGCCCCCCCACCCGGTTCTGCCCCTTATCTATGCCTGACTCCCCAGTGAAGGTAGACACTTCCAACAGCACTCTGGTTGGGGGTGGGGCCTGACTGATAGCACGTGGTCACCTTGCCACCTACGCCGTGTGCCCCCATGTGTCGCTTCAGGCTCTGCTGTAGTGGGTATCTCACCTTCCTCTTCTTAGAGAGTGTTTCAGACTTCATCAGCCCAGAGTGAGGGGTCAGGCTTACAGCAACCAACCCATGCCCCTGTGTGGTAGCATAGTGTTCTACCCACAGCACCCCAGGCCAGGCACTCTGAAGTGGTATGGCCTGTTTAGTCAGCGGATGTTCGGGGGCATGAAGACTGTAGCTGGTTACTGGCTGTTTTTTTAAATGGAGTCCAGCAATACAGCAAAATCAGTCCCCAGAAATATCCCCAGCCGTCATGTGGGATACATTGAAGGCAGTACTCCCAGAGAAAGCAATCGCTTATGCCTCTAGAGCTAAGAAACTCAGGAAAAAATGAAGCGGCTGACAGAGGACTTAAAATTTCCCCTGCTTGCTCACCAACAAGGAGATTCCTCCTTGGTTCCCTTAATCGGACCAACTCGAAATGAAATCCAAACCATCCTAAACACAAAAATGTAATTGGCTTCACAATACTTACAACGATGGACCCAGGGCTACAAAACTATTGGCATTTAGAATGCGTCAGCAGAGAGTAGGAGCAACTCTCATTAGACTAAAAGACCCACATTCACAGAGAGAAGTTTCTTTTCTTTCCTTTTTTTCTTTTTGTGCCAGCTCCTAGATATTACACATCCTAACTATTATGCCTCTCTTTACAGTCAAGATCTGGAACCACACCTTCCAGTCTGCTGTAAGGTTTTTGACTCACTGCAGCTCCCAGGGATAAAAGTGACACAGAATCACAGTCTGGTCTCACCAATCTCTCCAGTAGAACTAGAAGATGCTCTACCTCATACTAAATCAGGAAAATGCACAGGCCTGGATGACTATCCACCTGAATTATTTAACTTCTGTAAAGGGGCCCTTTTGCCTATGTTATTAAAAGCCTACTCAGCAATACAAAATGGAGATGAACTCCCTTTCGGGCGGTTTGCTACCATTTCGGCAGTGTTAGCCTAACAAAGTACCAACTCAACAGGAGTCGTACAGACCAATCTCAATATTGACTCTAGACTATAAATTGTACACCTCCATCTTAGCTAAACGTCTTGAACGGATTCTACCAGGTTTAATATATAAAGACTAAACTGGTTTCATAACGAAACAACAAACACAAGACAATATTAAAATAACCCTTATTTTGCCCCAGTATACATCCAGGACTCGGCAGCTGGCTTTGCTGCTGAGCCTGGATGAAGAAAAAGCATTTGACAGGGTGCCATGAAAATACCTATACTATACACTACACTGATTTGGCTTTCATCCCCAATTCATCACTACTCTTAGAAAGCTTTACCAGTCCCCACAAGCTATGTCTCGAGCAAACTGCTCTTTCCCCTAGATTCAACCTATATAGAGGGACAAGGCAGGGCTGACCCATGTCCCTCTTGTTATTTGCACTGACAGTAGAACCTCTAGCCCAAAACCAGGGGTAGAAATAAGGTTTTGGCAACGGGGAGCCAAGAATAGCTCCTGGTCATCGGCAATTTTTGGTCAACCAGGAGCTACTCAAGCAGACCAGCAGCTATTGCCTAAAAATGAAGAAAAAGTTAAAGGGCATGAATATGTCTTGTTTTGGCAGAGATAAACAGCTAAGTATAGTAGGCACAGCAAGAGTAGAGTACCAGGAAGAGAGAAGAGAAAGCAGAAGACCAGATTCAGGCCAGACAGACTAAGAACAGAATATGCAGAAGAAGGCAAGCGAGCAAAGGAAGTTACTCAGAAATGCTGCTGAGAAGATTATGGACTTCACAAGAAGAACTGACTCTCATTCATTAAAGAATATTAAAACAGTTGTGTGGTGTCTTTTTTGATATGTACTCCAAGTGCAAGGCGTTGTGGGGGGGGGGGTCCAAAACATGAAAAAACAAGCATCACAGGCAGCTAAAAATTCCCAACAGATTACTCCTCTTAGCCAGCTGAATTGGCACCTGATTGGCCTGTACAATATGCTGTCAAGTGATCAGAGTTTGTTCTCTCTGCTCTTGAGCACCACCCACACTCTCAAGGATCTCTGGGCACGTCTCAAATGGCAAGTTCTCCATGTCCCCTCTCAAGAATACGGTGAGCACATGACAGTATTCCGGCTCTGGATGGGTGAGTCAGGAGATAATACATAGTTCCCCATACACAGCATCATGATAACAAATAAAACACAGTGTAATCGATGCCTATGTAAAAGCTGACTGGTCATTGGCAATGGGATCCAACATGCCTGTCATCAGCAGGGGAACAAGATTTGTACATTGATTCTCTGCATAAAGGAACTGGCAGGTTTGGGCTTCTCTCTAATTTTTTTTTTTTTTTTTTTTTACAATCCCTTATGTTCTTGCAGCATCCAAGAGTGAGTCGGGGAACACAAGCTGCTGCCTGCTGCTGACTCCACGGAATGGACTGGGGCGGGTGGGCGACTGGTTTCATCGGGTCCCCCACCCCCCTCGCGAACGCAACTACCTGGATTCGCGGGGTTGAGGCACCGGCAGCTCCACAAAGCCAGGCGGACCTCCCCTGGACCTTCTGCCTGCTCAGAGCTCAAAGATTGCAAGCGGAGGGAAGTTTTTAGCTCCTCTGTTGATCTTCTTTGTTCGATTTGGCGCTCAGAGGAGGACTCACGGTGATTGGCTCCAAGGATCGCGGCAGCAACTTGGAGGGCTTAAAAAGGCTGCCCAACTTTAATTCTTCCTGACTACTTAGCGGATCAAAGTGGTGGGCGACTGGCTTCTATCGGTCCTCGCGAACGCAACTACCTGATTCCCAGGGTTGAGGCACTGGCAGCTCCACAAAGCCGGGCGGACCTCCCCTGGACCTTCTGCCTGCTCAGAGCTCAAAGACTGCAAGCGGAGGGAAGTTTTTAGCTCCTCTGTTGATTTTAAATTTCCCGCCCATCCGCCCTGTGGCTGTGGTATCTTAAATAGGCTGCAGTCGGACGAAGCCCAGCCCAGGCATTGTCTCTCCCCAATCAAATCTAGTTCTCGCTTCACAAGGAGGAGCTTCACTTCCACGTCATCAGCCCACTACTCCCCAAACTGCTGAGGAACTCCTTGTGTCTCTCCTATCCTGTTGCTGCCAGGCATGTAGCAGGGAGTCCCGTTTTTCCTCGTGTCCGATCCTCCAAACTTGTGTATAGACTAGCCTCGAAGTACCATTCTCATTTCTGGACATTATTGCCTGTCTTTGCGCTATAAAATCCAATGGCATCACAAATAATCTGACTCTCTCTGTCTCTAACCGTCACTCTGCCTAAGGTCCTAACTCATTTGCTAGCTATTTGTTAGTTTTGTTCCAGCTGCATCATAAATAATCCTGTGCCTTTTGTTTTAAACTGACACTTACCAAAGGACTTTAATAACGTTAGACTTGGGATACTGCTGCATAAAACATAAGGTTCTGTAATTGTGAAGATTAACTGTTAGCCCATGTTATTGCAGGTTACATAACTAATAGGTTGAACTGAGTTGATAGCGCTAATCCTTTATTCTACTGCTGCAAGCTAAGCCATAGCCGCAGGATCTCCTGCAACCTAGCTGTGACCTAAGACTCCTTGCCAGTTACAGACAGGGAACCATCATGCACCCTGGCAACTGGAACAAGGGTATTATCCTGGCTACAATTTACATTCTGGCTCAACTAGGGACTGATACCCTAGCCAGTAATGCCTACTGCCCTCACGATACTCGTGGGGGGTCGGAGAGGATATGGCAAGGCACTTTATGCCCTTCACTGCTTTAACATCCTTCTCCTAGTGGCCTACTTAATTCTTCTAGGAAGGTGGTCCTCTACAGAGTCCTTCTCTGTACTAGGAGCCCGACCCCATGTCAGGTTATGCTGGCACTACCTCCTCCAACCGTCTCTCTTCTTAGCTCACTAGCTGCCCTACTCCTACTGGCAGGGGACATCCAACGTAACCCAGGCCCGGGGACTATTAATGTCTCTATCTCCTTCCCCATGGATAAGGCCTGGGATGGAGCCAAGGGTCTGAGGCTGGTGCACATGAATATCTGCAGCCTGAGACCGAAGATCCCGGAGGTACAAGCATGGCTGGCAGTATACAAACCAGACTTACTAGCGGTCTCTGAGACCTGGCTAAAACCCCACATTCTGGATCATGAGGTTGCAATCTCCAGTTACGCCCTTTTCAGAAAGGACAGACCCTCGAAAAGAGGGAGTGGAGTGCTAATTTATGTTAAGGACACTATTACGTCCTCCTTAGTCAGGCTGCCCCTGTACTCGACCCTGGACTCTGAAGCAATCTTCTTAAAGCTCACAATAGGAGGGGCTAAACACCTCACAATTGGCTGTGTATACAGCCCCCCAACCAATGCCCTCGGCTCTTTGGATACGCTCCTGAAGAGCCCTGTGGTGGACTCAGCATCTGAGATTATCCTATTGGGTGACTTCAACTTAAACTGGGCACAAGAGGCAAAGTCTGCAATAAACAGAGTCTTACACGACTCCCACCTTGCTCAAATTATCTCTCTACCGACCAGAATGAACCACAAATCAGGTAGACACTCTACAATAGATTGGGTCCTGACCTCATCCCCAAGTAATGTAAAGTTGGCTGGGATTCTGGCAGATGCCTTAAGCGACCACTCGCCGATATTTGCCATATGGAAGAATAATGGGATCAAAGTCCCGCCTCGAACGATCACTTCTAGGGACTACTCCAACTTCCATCCTGACCAGTTCATAGGCTACCTAAATGGCATTGACTGGAACCCCATAAGACACTTACCCAACCTGGAGGAAGCTGTCAAATTTTTCCAAACCACACTAACTGGAATCACTGACCTTGTGGCCCCTATGAAAACCCACAGGGTTAAGGATAACTGCTACAAGTGGATCTCACCCCACCTAAAAGCCCAGATGTCTACCTGGGACAAAGCATGGAAAAAGTTCAGGAAAACTAAACTTCCTGTGGACTTAACCAGCTACAGGGCCCTCAGAAACCAATGCAAACAGGCCATAAAGAAAGCTAAGAAAGAATATATCTCCAATTTCCAAAAAACTAACCTGGGAAACCCCAGGTTCTTCTGGTCACATATTAACGAACTCCTAAACGGTCATAATAAATCAACAACCGGCCCTATCCTGGTCAGTGGGCAAGTACTTGATGAGGGGCCTCGCATCTCAGAGGCCCTAAACGGCTACTTCACGAACCTGGATGCGTACAAGGTGGGGCACATAGATAACGGGAATAAGCCTTACGAGCACCTGCCCCGAGAACTAGACCGCCCACAGTTTCATCTGCGGCTGGTTAAGGTAAAGGAAGTTCTGCTCATCCTTAAATCCCTGCAGTCGAGAGGCACTGGAGGCCCTGATGGGATCCAGACAAGAATCCTTAAGGAGGGTGCCCCAGCACTAGTGAAGCCACTGGCCTGGCTGATAAACCGGTCCTTATTGGAGGGGTCAGTCCCTGAGCCATGGAAGCAGGCCCTAGTGATTCCCATTCACAAGGGAGGGTCTACTGAGCCTATAGGGAACTACAGGCCTGTCTCCTTGCTGTGCGCAATAGCGAAAATACAAGAGAAGCTAGTTTGCTCCCAACTACGCGAATACCTGGAAACACACCAGGTAATCTCCTTGTCTCAGCACGGCTTCAGAGCCAAGCATGGGACAGATACTGCACTAACCAAATTCTCGGCAGAAGTCCTGTGTAACAATGACTCAGGGGTCAGCACAGGCGCGGTCTTCATTGACCTCTCTAAAGCGTTTGACTTGGTAAATCACAGCCTCCTCTTGCATAAAATGTGCTCTCTTGGCCTGGACACCCATGCACTAGGATGGTTTGTGAGTTACCTCACTGGCCGTACCAAGAGGGTCAAGTGGAAGGACAATGTCTCCCAGATTGCACCGCTCAAAGAAGGGGTACCACAGGGGTCTATACTCGGCCCCCTTCTCTTCACTCCGTTCATAAACGATCTGCACTTACACTGTGGGAGCAGCAGCATCATCCAATATGCGGACGATGCTGTCATTTACCGAGCCTCCCCTAATGTAAAAGAACTACAGAATGCCCTTCAAGAGGACATCCTTCAGATGGAGGATTGGCTCACTTTGAACAAAATGGTATTAAACACCAGCAAAACCAAGGCGATGCTGTTCAGGCCCAGATCCCTGGGAACTGAGCGGTTGATGCTCCTTCAGCTGCAGTCCAGAGGGGGAGATAAACTTGAGGTGGTTACCTCCACTAAATACCTTTGTCTAACCTTTGACCAAGGCTTCACTCTAAAAAAAATCATGTTGACCAACTCACCAAAGCCATCCATGTGAAACTCTGTATCCTCTATAGAATAAAGGACCAGATTATCCCTGAAGCCAGGGTAGCCATCGCAACCAGCGTCTTATTCCCCAAGCTCACCTACGCAGCCCCAGTTCTCCAAGGTGTAGCCTGTACGGAACTTGGCAGGCTCCAGACCTTATACAACAAGATTGCCCAATTTGCCACAATGCCCCACCCTAGAACTCACCACTGCGAGGCCCAAGCAAGGCTCAGGTGGCCGTCACTGGAAGCCCGCCTCATCTACCCGACTCTCTGCCTTACATTTAAGCTACTGGGCCCCTCTCCTCCCCCTAGCCTCAAAGGGCTAGTCAGGGTTAAATCCAATCAGAGGAGCCTCCGCACCTCAGGACAAACTCTCCTCGAGGTTCCTAAAACAAGGACTAAAGCTGGGTCCAGGTCCTTTGCGTTCACAGCCCCTTCCAACTGGAACAACCTCCCACTGGAGGTATGGGAGGCAGGGTCTGGCCCCTGCTTCCGGTCTAAACTCAAAGCACACCTGCTAGACAGGAGTAATTGCCAATGCTTTAGGACCTGACCTCACATCTCTGCCCCTCCCTCATAGGAAGGTGAGCTTTATTGTAACCCATACCTCCTTCCCTCTAAGCCCTTAGGAAGGTATCTTGTTTCTTGGCAACTACTAGCCTTTATCTTGTGCACTCCCTAGATCTACATGATTTGTGCACGTAAAATGTTTTATATATATCTAACTCTAGAGGTTCCACTGACTGTATGTTCCCCCACCACCTATCTGATTGTAACCCTATGAAATCTTTCACTGTCAAACATTATGTTATTTAACAATTTGTACTGTTCTGTTTACCTGTATGTTATTTTTTACCCCCGGGTCGCCCCTGAAAAAGGGACCTCCGGGGCCCAGTGGGCCTACCCAGTCAACAAAATTCAATAAATAAATAAATTCTTTATTTAAATTGTAAATTTCGTCCCCCTACTGAGGATCCGAGTGGGATCCCATTGCATGCAGTCTTCAGTAAGTACGTACATGATTCTGAGCCGAATTCCATTCTTGCAACAAATAAAACTGTTCATTATGACATGCAGAGCGTACATGCAGTTTTGTGCACTACATTTAGTATTCCGTGCAATAAATCTGTAATGCAAAACTCGCTACTTCTTGACACTTTCAAGTTAAAAAGCAAAAAAAAAAAAAAACACTTTGCACCAAAAGTCTTGTGTGCAAAACTCACTTAGCGACAATTGTTTGTGAACACAGTTTTGAGAAAAAAACCTTTATTTTGCCGATTCAGCAAAAGTGTAAAGGCCATTTTTGAAAACTGAAAAACAGCTGGCTAGTTTACAGACACTGCTGCCACTCAAACGGAGACCTGCTGCCAAATCATGGACTCTATCAGGACCACTCACTAAACAAGAAACTTGCTGAAGCCCACGCTACATTACACTGCAGCAGTTCAATTTGGGGATTTGCGTATAACATTGCACACAGGCCTTCAACTAACAAGCCAGCTTGTCACCTCCTTTGTGGTCCAGTTAGGAGCGCTCAGTATGCCTGGGACACAGATGCTGCATCAATCTTTTCGAAAGGGACAAGCCTCCAACACAGGGTTGCGCGTACACGTTACAGGCTGTGGTATTAACCGGGAGTCAGTGTGGCTTAGGTGGTAGCACAACCCCTCCACTGTGCCAGTCATATGTTCTCAACTTTGCAAGTAGTCTCTGCTTGGAAGCCCCCCCACCCCTGGGATTTTTTGTAAGCCAACAGTCTACACGGTTCCAGAAAATGAATCCTCCCTCGCTCCTTCACCCTGCCCTCCAGTGGTTTTACTTAATACTTCCCCAGTCACTCTCCAGCTTCTCGGCTTGCTCAGTGCACTCATCTGTTTTCGGACTTGATTCCGGCTTGCGCAACAGCCACACCCATGCTCTATGTTTGACAGCGCCTCTAACCACTCCTCCTACTCCCTTGCTCAATCACTGAGCAGCTCTGTTTGATTGGCGGCGCTGTCCCACCACTCCCTCTCTTGACTACTCGCCTGATCGTGCTGATTGACAGTGCCGTTTCCACTCCCTCACACTCGCACTGATCAGCGCCCCTGCTTCTAACTGAGCTACAGAAGCAGGTGCTGAATGAAGCGGTAGTAGCGCTAATCAGCGCTTGGCACCCCCTTATTTCGAGCCCTGCAAACCATATGACAAAATAAGGACATTTTAGGTATCTCTCGCAATAATGAAGAGCATAAGTTAGCATTTTATGCTATTTACTAATATGCCTAAACATAGCCCACAACCTTAGTGCCTCTCCTGTGGTTCACTTTAGCAGAATATGGTCACCTTTTGGGATACACACTTAATAAAATAGCGGCCCTTCATGTCCTGTATAACCCACCTCCCGCTGTTCACGCCCAGTACCAATTTAAATGGGACCAGACTCACATAAAATACCTAGGAGTACAAATTCATTTACTGACCTTACTTAGCTGTACCATCTTAGTTTACTCCCCTTTGTTAACTACAGTATAGTCAGATTTAGATAGATGGACAGCGCTACCCCTTACATTACAGAATAGAATAGAGATTATTTGAATGAATATATTACCTAGGCTACCTTACCTATTTCAGTCTGTCCCAGTGTTGCCGCCGGAGTCATTTAATGAATGGTATAAATGGATTTCAAGGTTTATCCAGGTGGGCAAAAAATCTCGGATTGCGTACTGCTACCTAAAACAGTAGCTAACCGTAGTAGCTGCTGCTGTTATGTAGCATAATTGTGTTGTCGATTTGTATAGGTTATGTACCATTCTTGTACCTGCTTGTAACCATCTGCTGCTATATTGTTTATGTTGTTGTGACACACCCATGTCATGTACAGTTTTATACCTGCCTGTACCCCTGTATAACCTGTTACCTTCCTGTCTGTATGCACTTCTGATTCGAAATTCTGTATTATTGAACTATACTTGCACCTCCTTTCCCCCCTCCCCGGGTCACATCTGGAAATGTGCCTCTCCTGGTGATCAATCTTTAAATAATTAAATAAGCACAGGGAGATTTGGCCCTCCCGAATGTAAAACATTATTTCTGGGCTGCTCAGATACGACACATAGAAGCTTAGTTAGATCAAACTTCTGAGGCCCACTGAAGAAACATTGGAGGCGGATGGGCTCCACTTCCCAGTCATCAAAACCCCCCTTGTGTCCAGAACATTTGATGGAAAATGTTTTTTCCAGGAATGTTCTTGGAGTCTGGGGCAGCATATTGATGGATAAGCTTATACCTAAACCCCTAGTCCCTATACATGTGATAGTGTACAATTAATCTTTTCTGCCAAGTCGGATAGACCCACGTTTTATACAGTGGGGGAGACAAGGACTTCATCATATGTATCAACTATATGATAAGTCACCCACACCCCTTCACATCTCTCCAATAAAATTACGCACTTACACAGGTGGACCACTATCACTGCGTACAAGTCTTACATTTTTAATAGGAAAACTAGGACAACTCTCTGATTTACCAAGAACACCACCCACTTATAGCATTACTTTGAGATATGCAAAATCAGTGACTGCCCCCTCATTTTATTTCATTAGCATACAAACATGTTATCACGCCATAAGGACGGACGTTCACAGTCCTTAAACACAAATGGGTCACAGAACGAAACATCTGAGTTCAGTTGAAAAATTGGCTCTGAATATACCAACTACAGCGCAAAGTGTCCTCCTCCCGCAGCTGGAAGCTGTTTGCTTGGAAAATGGTAGTCTGATACTTTCAAGCACCGTCAATAACAGCAAAATTCAGTCGCGCCTTGGGGATGGAAAGCTGGAGACATTGTGGTGAGCCTTTTGCGCATCCCTTGCATATCTTTTGGCTTTGCCCCAGCCTGCGTCAGTTTTGGTCAGATTTAGGAGCAGATCTTTGAGACCTCTGCCCAGCCCTTCCATCCCTGATGGGTAATATAATTTTATTTTTGGACCATCTGCCAAAACTTCTGAACAGACATCAGAAATACCTTCTTAACATTGTTTTTACTACTGCAAAGAAATCTGTCACAAAGCTATGGTTATCACAGCAGCCTCTAGATATAGAACAGTGGAGGGAGCTTATGATCACAGTATATGATTTAGAAAAAGTAACTCACAAGTTGTGAAATCAACTTGAACTGTTCAGTAATAAATGGAGTGGATGGGTTCTATGCATAATGAATAAGTGGAGATTTTGTGCCATGGGGCAACTCTTATACTATATCGGAGATAGAGCGGGAAAGAGAAGAAACCACTGAACCATAACTATCTACAAGTCAGAAATAGAAGTATGTTCACTGTGAATATCCTTATCTCATAAAATGTTTAGTGTCACCTTTTTTTTTTTTTTTTTTTCCCTCCTTCCTGTCCCTTCGATCCACTCCTTCAGACCATTGATCAATCCTCTTAGGTCTCTTCCCTCAGAATCTGCCCCTAGAGTGCTAGGCTTACTCCGATATCCCTCCTACCGACTCTTCCTTTCTGGGAGTGTCTGCACAATGGGGTCTGTCCTGGGTTGGCAATCCTAGAGGTGGATCGGTCGTCATCTTGGTTCGAGGGGGGTATTGCCGTTTTTCCTCCCCTAGGTCCCTCTACCCCTCAGAGGACGTCTGCACGTAGGACTGACGTCCAGTCTGATGGCTCGCTGTTGCACGTCGCCGACGATGCCCGCAACATCCTCCCTTCCCCGACTCTCCTCCTTGAAGAGCTGCCTTGTGGACTGGCGCCCGTGCTTCCACCGGCACAGGTGCGTCAGGTGTGCGAGACACCCCAGGATCCCACCCTGGAGGAGGAGAGCATCTGTTGGGACGCTCAATCCTTACTCCCCCCCGACGACCCGAGTCCATTCCCGAACCCGGGTCGCTGGCGTGGTGCGAGGTGTGGTGTCTAGCGCCTCAACCCTCAGCGCCACCAGGCCGACGCTTAGTGTCACCTTTTTAAAGGAGAAGTGCCTTGCATCTGTAAGCCTGTCTTTTCTAAAGAAGCTGCGTTTTTAATACTGGCTCACATTCTTTTTTGTAGAACTGTATG
Organism: Neoceratodus forsteri; assembly: GCA_016271365.2. Lineage (NCBI taxonomy): Eukaryota > Metazoa > Chordata > Ceratodontiformes > Ceratodontidae > Neoceratodus > Neoceratodus forsteri. The sequence goes on along the minus strand of JADMNL010000033.1, from coordinate 76,033,628 downwards.
ATGTACTTTATGTCCTTGTTGAGGAACTTACGTTGTTGTCACAATGCATTTGTGTTCTACTTTAGACCTCTGTGGTCCAAGGGGGAGATAAACTACATATTACAGTTCTAAAATGGCAGTTACCATCACTGTATGAATCTGAAACACCCACTGAGTTTACTAAAAGGCCAGTGAAGACTGGAATGGGATACAATATATAAAAACACTTCTTTTTAGGAATGACGACTTATAGGTCTGGTGTAGTTCTCTTTTAAGTATTCTGCTTGATCCATCTTGCTAATATGAACTGAATATCCTACTGGAATGCCTAACACCCAAAAAAAAATTAAGTTTGCAAAAACAATAAAAAATATAAATGGAGCCCAGCCGCTGCCTCAGCTCCTCTACTTGACAGATCTAAGCTCTTCCCAGCCTAAACAGGATTATATAACCAATCAGCAACTTCTCAAGATGTCTTAAGCACTTTGTTTTAATCCTTCACATACGGCTCAAAGTGGTTTCCTTAATCTCCGAGCCTCAGGCTCAGGACCGATAGAGCTTCCACTCCCGTTAAGTGTTTATTGATGCAAATTATCTCCCCTTTGCATGGTCTAATTTAGGAAGTGCATTGACTAACGAGTGAAGCAGCTGCGTCACCTGCCTTTGGTAACAGGCTGGTAAGACCCTCCCCCTACCACCACCATTTTTTTTATCTTTTACAAAGCACGTAATGCACCATGAAAGACAAAAATGAGTTAATTTCTTTTGCCAAATGAAATTTTGTTCATGTGAAATTTTCCCATGACACGACACTGATGGCGTGCAAAATGACAGTTTTGACAGTTTGAGCAGAGATCAACACGAGAACATGCAGTCATCTGCTACTAGATTTTGGGATGAATTCTTCTGGCTTAGTGAAAGGGGACCAGAGTGGGTGCAGTGGCATACCCATGATGCCTTGCTTTGGGAACGAGGGTTGACAGTACACGTATGGTTTGGAGGGCTGCACAAAAAACAAACTGTGTGGATATTTCTTCTCCCCTAGCATCCTTTTACGGATTCCATACTCTGCTTTCCTGCAGTCTTCCTCTCGAGTATGCTCACTCTGCGTGTTCTGAATGGACATGGCCTTTGAATCTTGTTGGCTGGGGATGGGGTGTCTTCCTTGCCAGCTGTCCCAGTCTCAGGCTGTTGTTATGTCACCATAGGCAGCTGAGTAGTTTTTTTGTTTCTCTTGTTAGTTGATACGTATAAAGCAGTTCACAGCTACAGCTTCGTGTTAAATCTGCAGTAGAAGTTCATTAGCCACGAATGGGCATCTCCTTATACTGCTTTGTGTTGTTTTTTTGTTTGTTTCAGGACTAAAGAAATGGGTGGAAGTGGGGAACTCTGGTGTTTTCCGTCCGGAGATGCTGCTGCCGATGGGCCTACCGGAGGGCGTGTCAGTTATCGCCTGGGGGCTGTCCTTAGAACGGTAAGTATTATCTCAGCCCAAACCTGCTTATGCCTCCACACAAATGGGTAAGCAGTCATCCAGAACTTTCCCAGTGATTGAAGTGGGGTTTGACGAGCATTGTTCTAAAGGGTGGCATAAGGTCAGCGATATAGGACTACAGCTGTAGTAGAACAGCTGGGAGGGATGGGCAGATGTCATGTGCCTTGGGTTCCCACAAGTTCTATTACTGGCAGTTTTTCCTGTCTTCAGTGCTAAGGTCTATAAAATAAATTAAATATGGACAGTTAAAGACGAACTGCGCTTGACCTGTAAGTAATTTTTCCTGTAGAAGCCATGTTTCATATGCTGCTTCTCATTGTTTGGTTGTTCAATAGAAACATAGATTCTGTCGGCAGAAAAGGCCTGCTGGCCCACCGTGTCTACCCATTCCTAACCTAATATTGAATGTGAGAGCCCTAGAGGTCTCTTGCCCTTTCTGGTGTGGTCTTTTACCAAGTCCTTGTATCCGTCCACCCTCATTTGACTCCCCCCACTGATTTCACACAGATCACCTCCTCTGGCAGCCTATTCCACTTCTCCTCCACCCTCTAAATACAAAAAGGAAAAATGTTGTGGTAACTCTCTTAAACGTGCCCCCTGCCAGCTTCATGGAGTTACCCCTGGTGTCTGTTCAGTACTTACTGGCTGTCTAGTAAACTCAGCTGGTGTTTCTGAGTCACACATTGCTGGTAAATACCATTTTAGAGCTGTATGATGCAGTTTGTGTCCCTTCCAACCACAGAGTTACAGAACAGAACATGGATATGTTGTGCCAGCAATCTGAGGGCATACAAAGGACCATTCTAAAGTGGTCCTACCACCAGTGTGCAACTTGGAAATGTCAACTGAATATGCTAAAAGGCCAGTAAAGATGGAACCAGGACTGGATTCAGACTAGTATTTAAAAGACTGCTTCTGCCAAATAATACAGGCAGGTTAGTGCAGCTCTTTGATAACGTCATTGAACCTGAAAGTCATTTTCCCAGTAGAAGCTGTTTCTTTTAATACTGGTTCCGATTCTACTATTATTCCATCTATACAGGATCTGATTCTGTTGTTCCATCTATACGAGCCTGTTAGTAACCTCAGTAGGCGTTTCTGGTTTACACACTGGTGCTAAGTACCATTTTAGAATGGGATGATGTAGTTTCTAGGGGTGTGCATACAGTTCACACCCTGTCAGTTCCACTGGAAGTGCTGATTTATCGGATGTCTTGAAGCTAAGCACCTCTCACCAACTGGGCAGTATATCCCCCAGCTCTGCATGTGATGTCAGAGCTTTCTTTCTGCTGGAAGAGCAGGTCACTTACTTTGTAGCTCTCGCTTAGGAGTTGGTATGCCATTGGGTGAACCTTTATTCAAAGTTTTCAAAACATTCACGGTTTATTTCATTGATCCCTTCTACTCTGTGGTATCTTCAGAGATGGATCAACAGAATCCAGGGTTCAAGTTCTGCGTTCAGTGCCAGCAGAAGATGTAGGTCACCGACCCATACGACATGTGCCTGTACTGCCTGAGTGGGCAGCATGACATCGCCAGGTGCAATCTCTACCTTTTGATATGCCGGAATCTCTTGAAGACAGTAAGCACTGGGTTACGTATGGATGGCCTTCAGAATGGGATACAAAGGAAAATCCTAAGTGCCCCAAGAAGACCTCGAAGGCTGCTGGGTCTGCTTTGCAGCTTGCGGCTTTTGAGGAATTGTTGGCCACGGTGGAGCCACATCCACAGTCTCAGTGTTGCTGCCGGCTGGGCCAGTGTTGGAGAGTCATTCACAGAAGGCTTCCGTGAAATGAGCATGGCCCTCCAGACCTTGTCAGAGAGCCCTGGCATCCATGGTAGGAAACTCAAGTGCCACTGGCGCCAGTTGTGCGACCAGAAGAAATTGAGATCCTCCCAATCCCTCAACTCCACTGATTGCTCGACTCTGGTCGAGACCACTTTGTTTGAGGAAAGGTCGAGAGCTCCTCTGTACCCCGTTGGGCTTGCTGACCTAGACTCCGGTCGAGCAGCCGTGGAAATCTGTCTTGAGCCTGCCAGCCAGCTGTCAGATGAGATCAAGAAGTCAGTCTTAGGCCCCAGTGCTCACTCGTGAGGACGTGGACTGGTTGGTATCCCTGATAGGTTCACCTCAGGAGTGGCCTTCATAGGTAGTCAGGTTTTCCAAGCCTATCCTCATTAATCTGGCCAGACATGTGTTGTACCACAACCCGCCAGAAGGCTGTCCTTGTTGTCGACCGTCTGGTCGACAGTCGAGGTCTCGATTTGAGGCATTCTCATTTTCGATCCCACTCGACCGGGAGGCATCACCATTGCCGCTCCTCAACCTCCTTATCTTCAAGTGAGGAGAGGCACCATCGAAAGATGCGCCTGTGCTACAAGAAGCTTCTATAGCAACAGTGGCCTATCGCAGAGTGGGATACGGCTCTAGCCCCTGAACCTTTAGTCACCTGGCAGCTGCCAGTGATGTCCTCACTGGTCCATACCTCGCTGGTGCTTTCCCACCCTTTTGGGTGGAGTCACCACCACCACAGCCGAAGGTGGTCTCTCCGACCAAGGAAGCCCAGCTGGTAGCTGGCTTGCCAGGCTGATTGCCAGTGGAGATCACCCATTCCAAGAATACTCAGGTAGTCATTGTTGAGAAATGGTCAAGGGCTGTTTTTGAGGTGTCCTTGGACAACTCTGACCATTCGTCCTTGGCCTCCTTTGAGACTCTCATCTTTGAATGGGGCTTGGTCAAGGAACTGACCACCGACCATGGGCCGGTGTCTTTTGGAGCTCTCATTTGAATTATATCTGAGTCCATGCATGTCTCTTTAGAGCCAGTCTGGAAAAGGGCAAATACCCTTCAGACATTTTGAGCAGGGAAAAATCACGGGGGTTGCCTTTCCCATGGCTGAGGCCATATTGGGTCAGGCTCTGGAGCTTTTGGCATTGTTCAGCATCCTGCCTGGCACCCTCTGCCCTCATGATCTGCAATTACGAGGTCCCCACCAGCTCCCTTTCTGGATTCTCAGACCACCCTTTGGCCAAAGGGCTGGTTTCTGACTCAGCCTTCCGCAAATCCGGAAGTCAGGGGGACATGGACAAGCCTTTGGACAGGGAGTCCAGAAAGGCTGACCATGCTTTAAAAAGGTCTGCGCTCACCAGGTGAGCTGCATCATTATGATGGCCAGCTATGGGTACTCTCTGATGGGAGTCCTCGAGGAAATCCTCCTTCACCTCATTGTGGACCAGAAGTTAGCAGTGCAGGTCATCCAAGATGAAGGTCAGTTGCTGCCTAAACACCAACTCCAGATAGCCTTAGACATGAGCAGCTCTTGTGCTAGTGTCATGGATGTGGCTCTCTCCATGTGTTGCAGGGCCTGGCTGCATCTGTCGAACTTTACGGCGGACACCCAGCACAAATTGGCCCATGTCCCATTCCTGGGCATTGACCTCTTTGGCCCTAGCATGGAGGGACATCTCATCGGCATAAAGAAGTCCAGTGCTACCCTTGACTCTGTGGCATCATCCCAGAAGAACCAGAAACCAAAGCCTAAGAAAAAGCATTTTACATATCAGCCCCATCAGCCACAGCCTCCTCAGCAGCAACCCCAACAGGGGCAGTACCAGGCCTGGCACCCAAAACCTTAGGTTGGAGGCCGGGGCCCTAAAATAGATGCGGTCAGTGGTGCCCCTCTGGCCTCTGCAGCCTGTGCCACTGCAAAAGCTGCCCAGTGATGGGTTGGGGGTGTCATTCCTCCACCCATCCTGTCCTTGTCTACCCTCCCAGTCAAGAGTCTGCTAAGTCGCTTCTTGCTGTGTTGATCCGCTATCACAATGGACAAGTGGGTGTTAGAAGTGCTAAGCAGAGGGCTGCCTCTAGACTTCGAGGTTCTCCTGCCTTACCAACTCTATACTCCTTGGGAGTCCAAGGTGTCGTAGGACATGCTTTCTGCCCTTCGGAAGGACATTACTCAGCTCCTGGTAAAGGAGCCATAGCCTGTGTCCTGGGCACTCTGACCTGTTAGGGCTATATGTCCAGGTACTTCCTGCGTCTGAAACTGACAGGGGGCTGGTGCCCCATACTGGATCTGCATGATCTGAACCAGTTCATGCAGAAGTGCAAGTTCTGGATGGTCACCCTGAATCCACATCATTCCGTCTCTGTAGCAGAGCATGTGGTTCTGCTTCATGAATCTCCAGGATGTGTTCTTTCACGTCCCACTCCATATGTCCCAATGCCATTGACTCCAGTTCCATGTGGCAGGGGTCCTGTACCAGTTCCATGTCATACCCTTTGGTCTCGCTTCGTTGCTAGGGGGACTTTGCAAGTGCATGGCAGTAGTGGCAGCCTTCCCGTGGTGCTAGGGTGTCAAGGTGTATCCATGCCTGGATGTCTTGGCTGCTAGCTGGGCCGTCCAAAGAGACCATCGAGAGCTCCAGAGATCTGGCTGTCCAGACTTGCCGAGACGTAGGCCTGCTGATCAACACGGACGTGTCCAAGCTGGTATCCTCACAGGTTATCATGTTCATCAAGGCAGAACTGGACTCCCTGTGGACCATGGCTTGCCTACCTGTGGACAAGGCACTGGATCTTACCTCCTTTGCCTGACCATTTATTGGGCTCTTGCACCCTGCGTGGGATTCCCTGTGGCTGCTGGGTTACATGACATCCTACACCAGTGTGGTCAGTTGGGCCTGCTGGAGTGTGCGTCATCTGTAGTGGGAGTTGGGCCATCAATGGCCCCAGCGCCTAGGCCTCATGGACCAGCTGGTCCCAGTGACCCAGCTAATGTGGGATGCCATCTGCTGGTGGTTGATCGTAGAACATTTGGAGGAAGGAATCTGATTTGTCCTCCCAGAACCAACCATCACGCTTATGATGGCCACATCTCTGGTGGGGTAGGGAGCACATCTAGGAGAACGCAGAGTCATCACATAAAGCTGCTAGAGCTCTGTGCAGTGCGGCTTACTCTGACAGGATCCACTTTTGTACTTGGGCCAGGTCATGCAGGTCTAGACGGAAAACCCTACGACCATGCTGTACCTGAACAGGCAGGGTGGAACACGCTCCCTTCCCCTTTGTTTGGAGGTCCTACACACCTGGACCCTCTTGTGCAGCCTGGATGCAAATCTCATGGCGATCCATGTCCCAGGAGTTCAGTCAGCTGGCAGAGAATCTCAGCCAGGTAAGAGAGACGTCACACAAGTGGACTCTGAATCAGGAGGTGGTGAACCACCTGTTTACCCTGTGGGGGCACACCTTTGGTGGATCTGTTTGCCTCTCTGGAGAATGCCAAACTGAGGCTGTTTTGTGCCTGCCCTCCATAGTGAGGGACACTGTTGGGAGATGCCTTCGCACGAGGCCCTGGACCCCAGGCCTCATGTATGCTTCCCTCCCTTTCTCTTGATTCACAATGTGGTGGTCAAGGCCTGGAAGGACAAGGCATGGATGATCCTGATAGCTCCAGACTGGCCTGCGTAGTTCTGGTAGCCAGATCTCCTCAACAGCAGACCTCTATAGTATCTGTCTGTTCACTTGGATCTACTGATCGGACAACAGGAGATGGTGCTGCATCCGGACCTTCAGTTCCTGCACCTGTTGACCTATTTCCTCTGAGCAGCAAGAGTTCAAGGCCTTGTGTCTGTCAGAAGACTTGTTCCACACTGTGGAGGCCTTTCAGAAAGAGTTGACTCACAAATGCAGTGCATTTAGGTGGGAGAGGTTCTCTGTTTGGTGCAAGGGAAAGGAGCTTGATCCCCCTGTCTGCCTGTAGCAAGCAGCCCCCCCAATACAAATTGGGTTGGAAGCAGGGTGGGATCGAAAGGAGGGGCTGAGAAAGGTGGGAAATTGGGTAAGGAGTGTAAGGGAACATCTTGGAGGGTTGTCTCCTTGAATGCAAGGAGTCTGGAGAACAAAGCCACAAAACTACAGGCTCTGTTGGCAGAGGGGATGGTGGACATAGCTGCCATTTCAGAAACATGGGCCAACCAATACCAGGACTGGAACCCGATGATCCCAGGGCATAGGTTTTACAGGAAGGATAGGGGCAAAGGGAAAGGGGGAGGGGTAGCGATGTATGTAAGGGAAGGGATAAAGTGTGCATGGACAGAGGCCTTGTGGATGCAATTCCAGGACACGAGGAATTGGATTCTCAGGATGGGGTGGTACACAGGCCACCAACTCAAGGGGAAGACCTGGACAGGGAGCTGGCGGAGCAAATTAGGAAGGTGTGTGGGAAATGTAACACAGTGATTGTGGGGGACTTCAGTCTACCAGGAGTGGATTGGGGTACCCTAGCCACCTCAAGTGCTAGGGAGCAAATACTCCCGGATGCCTTCCAGGACTGCTTCCTGGCACAGATGGTCACGGAGCCGACTAGGTTGGGAAATACACTGGATCTAGTTCTGGCCAATGGGGAGGCTGTAAGGGAGGTGAGGGTGAGGGACCCGCTGGCTGGGAGTGACCGCCACTCGGTGTGATTCACACTTACCACGAGCAGAGAAGCAGCAAGTACAGGGACCAGGGTGGTGGACTTCAGATAGGCTGACTTTGGTAGGATGGGTGAAATCTTAAGAAGGCATCTGGAAGGAATACAGCCACAATGGGATGTGAATCAGAAATGGGGGAAAAAATCAAATTGGGGATATTGGAGGCTACTGAGACATGTACCAGATTGCAGAGCAAAAAGGGAAGGGCTAAAAAACTGAGCTGGTTAAGTGGAGAGGTCTTAGAAATGGTGATGGCTAAAAAAGAAGCGTTCAAGAAATCTGGGAAGGGGAGGATAGGGAGGAGTATATGAAGAGGTCCAAGTAAGTTACTAGGGGAGTCCGAGCAGCTAAGGCCTCCAGGGAATTGAGGCTGGCACAGGGCATCAGGGACGGGGAAAAGGACTTCTTCAGATGCATACAGGAGAGAAGGAGCTGCAAGGACCAGATAGTTGGGATCAGGAAGGACGGGGGTGGGGTGGGCAGGTAAAAAGGTGGATCAGGCAGAAGCACTGAATGAGTACTTCTGTTCTGTATTCATGAGGAGAAAGGAGAACAGCTACCCCGGGGGGGTGGCAGGGGGGAGAGGGGGTAATGGATGGGGTGATCACTGAGAGTAGGGTATTGGAGAGGTTAAGGGCTCTGAGGGTGGATAAGGCACCAGGACTGGATGGCATACACCCCAGGGTGTTGAGGAAAATGGCCGAGATCTTGGCTGGACCGCTGGAGGAACTGTTTCATATCTCCCTGGACATGGTGCATATCGCATGACTGGAGGATGGCCCGTATGGTACCCATCCATAAAGTGGACCAAAGGATGAGCTGGGTAATTACAGGCCGGTAAGATTAACTTCCATCGTGGAGAAGCTGATGGAGACAATAGTTAAGGCTGGTGACCTTTATGGAAGACAGTGGGCTCCAGGACAGTCACCAGCATGGGTCTGTCTCTGGAAAATCCTGCCAGATAAACCTAGTTGAGTATTACAACTGGGTCATGAGGGAATTGGACAAGGGTCATGCAGTGGATGTCATATACTTGAACTTCAGTAAGGCCTTCGATTCGGTTTGCATGGGAGGTTGGTAGGGAAGTTGAGATACGTGGGAGTGGGGACTAAGATGGTTAAATGGATTGAAAATTGGCTGCAGGGGAGACAGCAGAGGGTAGTGGTGGTTGGGGGGGGACTGTCATCTCCAAGGGCTGTGAAGAGTGGGGTGCTTCAGGGATCGGTACTGGGACCAGTGCTGCTTGAAATATTCATAACAGACATCTTGTATGGCGTCAGGAATAAGAACAGTCTGTTCGCTGACGATACCAAATTGGGGCCGGTGGTGGACGATATAGCAGGTTGGCAGAGGCTGCGGAACAATGTGACCAAACTGGTGGAGTGGTTGGAAGCATGGCAGTTGGGAGTTCAATGCGAAAAAGTGCCAAGTTCTGCACTTTGGTGCAAAGAACCTAGGGAGGAATTACCAGCTAGGTTCCACCGAGGAGAAGGATCTAGGGGTGGTTGTAATGGGGAAGTTGAACAATACAGAGCAGTGTAGGAGGGCGTCAGCGAAAGCCAACAGGATGCCAGGTTGTATTGCGAGAGGGATCTCCTCCAGGAGCAGGGAGGTGATCCTACCTCTTTACAGGGCACTGGTCAGGTCGCACCTGGAGTACTGTGTGCAATTGTCAGTGGCTCAGCAGGTAGCACACTCGCCTCTGAGGCCGGAAGACCAGAAGGCTGTGGGTTCTATCCCCACACCAGGCACTTGGGTTAATATCCTAATGCTGACACTGCAGGGCAGCATGGGGGTGCTACACTCTTGAGGTGCCATCTTTCGGATGAGACGTTAAACCGAGGTCCCATCTGCCTGTTCAGGTGGATGTTGGTGGTAGTTCAGGTGGATGTTAAAGATCCCATGGCACTTTTCGAAAAGAGCTGGGGAATTTCCCCGGTGTCCTGTCCAAATTTCCCCCATTCACTAAAAATACCACCACAGCTTAATCTGGTTCAGTTTCAGTTGCTTACCATCTATAGTCCCCTGGTTGCCCCTGAAAAAGGAGCTTCTGTCTCAGTGGGCCTACTGAGTCAACAAAATTCAAGTAAATAAAATAAATAAATTCTGGCGCCCATGTCTGAAGAAGAATGTGAAATTACTGGAAGGGGTACAACGCAGGGCAACCAGGATGGTTCAGGGATTGGAGGACAGACCATATGAGGAGATGCTGAGAGAGTCAGACATGTACTCCTTGGAGGAGAGAAGGGAACAGGGTGATATGATTGAGACCTTTAAGTATGTAAAGGGGATAAACAAGGCAGGCACTGAAGGGATACTCAGGCTGAGGAGGGGGAGGGACACGAGAGGACTTGGCCTTAGATTGGAGGGGGGAAAATTTAGGACAGAAATGAGGAGACACTTTTTCACAGAGAAGGTAGTGGCAGAATGGAATGCTCTACTGGAGGAGGTGGTAGCCTGTGAGACAGTAGGTAGTTTCAAAAGGGAGGGGGGTGGTAATTGGGAAGGTGAGGGTGCTAGCTGCACACTGGAGCAGACTTGATAGATCAGGTGGGCTATTTCTGCTGGCAAGTTCGTATGTTCGTATCTTGGAATACCTCTTGGCCCTCTTTCAGTTGGGGCTGCAAGCAACGACCCTTAAGGTGCACCTGGAAACCTTCTGGCTCACCTGTCCCCTGTGATTCGTGAACTGCCACCACCATGGGACTTAGTGCCGGTGCTGACTGTGCCCATGGGCAAGACATTTGAGCCTATGCACAGGTGTGAGATATCTCACCTGCCGTGGATGATTGCTATCCTGGTGGCCATCATGTCAGCCAGAAGGATCAGTGGGCTCCAGATACTTTTGGTGGAGTCTGGCCTTCCACAAGGACATGGTTGTCATTTGCCCCCACCCGAAGTTCCTCCTGAAGGTAGTATCAGAGTTTCACCTTAACCAAGTGATTAATTTACCAGTATACTTTATCAACCCATCTTTGGGTTCTTTTGTTTGCCTGTCCTGCTGTTCTCCTGGGGCCAAGTACAGTGGGAAATTCAGTAGCCTGCAGTGGTTGTGAGAGCTTCTAAAAGCTCAGATCAGATGTTTTCCAGTCCTGCTACTCTCCCAGGGTAAAGTCCTCTGTGAGTGTAGTCAGCCTCAGGAGGAGAGCAGGACAGGCAAACTCAAGGCCAGCGCTGATACAGACTTTTAATATGCACTGCAACTCCTTCTGCTGTAGTTCTGCTCTGATTTCATCTGCAGGGAAATCTGGACTTTGTAGCTACAGGAAATGTCAGCCTGGAATAAGCAAAATTAGTCTGATAAAGTCTACTATACTGTAGTAAACAGTAGTATGCTCACTCAACAGCGACACCATTACAGCGAACACGTCAATGCTGACAACATCAACAGTTCTCTGTAATGGTCTGCCCGAGATCCCAGCACGCTTGTCTCCTGGTCCTGCACCCCTTCCCCGAATCAACTCCAACTCAGAGTTGATTATATTTAGTATGATGGGTTCGTTGGGCAGAGCCCTCCAATAGAAATACGGCCGGGGTCTCCAGTCTGATTTATGTCAGCCACAACTTGTGGTCAACATAAATCCATTGCTATGACGACGGTCGACAACATAGTTGTTGAACCAACATCATAGAGCCCTGCCGCTTTGCCCTCCCTTCTCTACATAATCGCAGACAATCCCACTGCGCCAAAATCCCAGCCAAGCTATGGTCCCAGCAACTCCCCTCCTACCTCACTGCTGCCCTGGCCAACCCCCACACCCTAGCTTACTCTCTCCGAAACTTGGTCTCCTGTTCCCTGGCTGTCCCGCATAGTTCCACTACTGCCGGTCAGGCTGCTTTCAGCTACCGCATACCAACGTTGTGGAACTCCCTCCCAGCAAACATCCGTCATTGTTCCTCCCCTCGACCCCTTAACTCCTTGCTCCAAGCGCTCTTCACCCCTACCTGCAGATGTGCCTAGGCAGTTCTGCTCTCTGTGTGAAATGACAGTACTTTGTTCTGCGCTTAGTACTGCAGCCAGTCTGGGTCTGTAACTACTGATCTCCCATTTCTCGTTGTCTGGACTATGCTGTCAAGCTATTGTATATTCTACTGTTTTTCTGACCTCTATGCCTAGACACTTGGACCAAATGTTAGAGAATTCACACTATTTATTTTCATCTGTATATATGCTGTTCAACTATTGTCTATGTTTCCCCTTCCCCCAGGACGCATCTGGAATCGAGCATTTAGCATGCTCAGTATGCCTTCATAGTTAAACACTTGAATAAATAAATAGTAAGTAAAAAAAAAAAAAAAAAATTTGCACCAAAGTGCAAGCTAGGACCTGCCTCACACTTTTGTGTTGCATGCTTAGTGGTGACTGTTACCCTTTAATTTTACCCTGTGTTATATGCTGATTCATGTTTCTTGTTGGGTAACATTGTAACTTCTTAGCTGTCATACCTGTCTGCATGAATAGTGTAAGCCCTAACCACGAGAAGCATAGTTAACAACATGGTACATTCCTAAGCATGAATATCCAGCAGGTTATAAATACAGTGACTGAAATACAGAAAATAGAGTAAATATAAGCTGAAGTGTGCCTAAACGTTATGCCTAAATTTTACAGGAGTTGTCTGCATCTTATGTCTTGTAGCAGTTCTGTAAATTAGACAGATACATGTTATTTCAGCAAAACTACAATTTCGGGACTTGATTAACAAACAAGAATAAAATGTTTGATCCTGTTTTATTTTTTAAATTGCTGCCTAGGTTTTACTCACGATTTCAGAGATGCCTAGTGGTGTTAATCACATTGTGAGAAGGAAAAGGAGCTATCGTTTTGCATAGCCCTGTTTCTGAAAGCCGTTTTAATTAAAATGCTGACAGTGAGGTGGACTGTGGTTCCACTTCCCTGCAGCGCTGTGCTCCTGTTAACCTGGCGGTTGATTGGAAATGGGTCCTCCTGTCAGTTTCCTCATTCAGCATAGGTTGGCAATCTGAATTAGGAGCGTGGTGCTTGGGTAATAGCTTGTTCACTGTAGGAGTTATTTAGTAATGTGATGGAGCATACAGAAACAGAATTTATCATCAGGTAAGGACTGCTTTGCCACATAATCTGCCCAATTTGTCCCTGTCTACACTGTCACTGCAGAACCTACCTGTTCTCCGACTACACCCCCTCTGCTTTTCCACTAAGATTCCTTTGTGCTTATCCATAATAGAGGCAGTCCAGAGAAGGGCACCAAAGATGGTGCGTGCACTGCACCAGAAGCCCTACGAGGAAATAGTTAAGAACCTTAATATCTGTTCACTGGAGGAACGACGGGAAAGGGGAGATATCATAAAGACTTTCAAGTACCTTAGGGGACAGGTGGAAAGCATATTTCAGAGAAAACTCTGTACAAGAACAAGGGGGCATGATATGAGACTGAAGGGTGGAAGGCTCAGGTAATGTTAGGAAGTTCTTTTTCACTGAAAGGGTGGTGGAGCCCTGGAACAGCCTTCCAGCAGAAGTGGTGGGTGCGAAAACAATCCGGGGGTTCAAGAGTGCATGGGATAGACGTAAGGGTACCCTGGAGATGTGCAGAGCAGGAGAGCCACAGATCAGATAGGATCTGGGGCTGCAGCAGTGAGTAGGGAAATGGGCAGACTAGGTGGGCCGTATGGTCCTTATTTGCTGACAGATCCTGTTTCTGTGTTTCTGTCCCAGGCATGCTTGAAACAAACGAACTACTGTTTTCACTCCCACCACCCCTGGTGATCGACTATTCCAGGTGTCCACCACTTTTTCAGTGAGGAAGTACTTCCTCGCATCCTTCCTAAACTTCTCACGTTCCGCTTCATTGCATGCCTCTTTATCCTGGAGCACCTTCTCTTCTGAAAAATATCCCCCTCCTGTACCTTGTTCACCCCTGTGAGGCACTTACAGGTCTCCCATCATGTCTCTCCGCACCCCCCCCCCTTCTAGGGTGTACATACTGAGGCCCCTCAGACTTTCCTCATAGGACTTTTAGATGCAGCCCCTGCACCATTTTAGTTACCCTCCTCTGGACAGCCTCTGCCTTGTCTATGTCCTTCCTAAGATGTAATCTCCTGAACTGGACACAGTACTTCAGTTGGGGTCTCACCAACAATCGATACAGTGGCAGCATCACCTCTCTCCTTGACTCCTTCTGCTGGTGATTCACCTCCCTATGCATCCCAGAGTCCCATCAATCCTGCCTACTGCCTGGTCACCTTGAGGTCATCAGATACGGTAACCCCAAGGCCTCGTTTCTGCTTTGTGAGCGAATCTTCGGGATTCCGTATTCAGCCTCTAAAGGAGCTCTTAGCCAGTCTGGTACTGGTACCACTTGTTAAGCCAGTGACCCAGGCTCAGGAACAGATTCCAGTTGCTCAGGGGCTGGCTGGGGGGGAGGGGGGTTATATCAGGCGTCCCAAGGACGGCTCTTCTCCCTTGAGAAGACACTGCATCCCGGATGCCACCTGTCAGAAGCCAGGAATTGGCACAGTGGGAGCATGCAACTGGGGAAAGTCAGCATGTGCTCCTACACTCCGTCGCTGCATAAATGCACACATATGTCATTGCATATTGGTGCTGTAGGAGAGAAAATGAAGGAGACAGCCCTGGTCTGCCAAGGGGTTGATGCCAGTACTTAACACAGGCCCATGCATAACTGACATGGCAGGCCGCTTACCACCATTGTGGTCCCAGCAAAGTGGTGGATAACAAGTGAGTCTACGAAGGTCAGTTAACAGCCTGTGGGGGTGGGGGGGGGGGTGGTTGCCAGGGTGAGAAGGACCAGTGGCTGAAGGAGCAGAAAATACTACCTGATGTTATAAGTGGGAACTTTGGGGAAAAATGCCATTTTGAAACACATTTTGGCTTAATTTTATTAGGCTTTATCTGCACATGTTGCATGTCTGCACCTGACATCAGAGGCCCTCTGCTTATGACAACATTCTCGTTGCCACAGTAACAGATTGTGATGATACGTGTGTGATGTTGGCTGTAGATAAGCAGCTGGAGCAGAGGCAGTCTAGGGGTACTGTGACCCTTTTGGTGTGCATAATTGAAACTGAAAAGGGGACGTGAAGTTCAGAACCCATGAAATTGAAATCTCCTGAAGGGTAGGTGACAGAGACATGGGGTGGGGGTGCAAGGCCCGACTCTGGGATGGGAGGATGGGGTGTGGGAAGGAATAAATTAACAAAAAAGAGAGAGAGACACACAGAAAGAATGCCACCACCGAGGACAGCGTCTTGTGGGATGCCTGATAACCCTGCCCCCAGACCTGGCAGGCCTCAACTTGGTTCGTCGCTGTCACAGACAGTAGCTGTGCCACTGCATCAGCGGGCCAGCTATGATCAACAATCTTAAGATAAAACAATGTGGGGGGGCTAGGACCAGTATTGTGGGGTTAGGGGAGGCTCTGCCCCACAGTATAGTGGCAACTAAATGATTGTGTCCATGTTATGTGGCTGTTTATTTTTTAATTTGGTTTCCCTCACTGTTTATAAGATCCAGCTACTCATCCCCCTTGAAGGTTATGGCCTGCCTAGTGCCTTACAAGAAGCTGCAGAAACACGTTCAACCACAAAATCTCCAGGAGGATTACTGTTTAAGGAATAATCCACACTAAGTTGCACAGAGGGCTTCGAGTGAGCTGGGTGCGGAGGCGGGGGTGGAGAATGGTGCTTTTTATGTAATGTAGTGTCACCTCTGGCCTCGGTCAGTTTCTTAAAGGGGTAGTATCTCTGTTATAAAAAGGTTAATATACTGGAGCAGAGGCCCAGGTTTGTGGGGGGAATGTTGGAGGAAGGTCAGGCTTTCCTCACTATCCTTATAGATGCTACCTTCAAGGTCACAGTGAGTTAGAAGCAGCAGCTCCTGTTATCACAGCACCGGAGATCCGGGTTCAAGTACAGTCATGGGTCACCTGCTGTGACAGTTATAAGGTGTAGAGATGTGCCAAGTGTGGTAAGAATTTTTCATTATTCGTGAAGACAGCCTGCCTCCATGGGGCAGGGGACTCCATAAAGTATGTGGCTTCCTATGCAAAGCTAGTTATGCGAACACAAAGCCAGTTTTCTCCAAATCGAGCAAAAATAAAATTTGTAAAGTTTTTAGAGATATCAATAAACAGATCTTTTTTTTTTTTTGTCATTTTGAAGTACGAATTAAGGCACTTTGTGGAGAATTTTATTTATTTTTATTGGTACTTTTTTCTCCTGCAGTTCAGGCCTACCTCCAGATGTAAACCCCCGTTCAGTTACCTCACTCCTCAGGGGCTTCACTAGATACCAGCGTCTTCCTTCATGGCTTACTTTCCTGTGGCATGGTCTAATCATACACCCCCTACTACCTGCAAAACTGATCTGGTTTCATTGAGAGAGGGCCCTGCCACCGGTGCAGGCCCTGCGAAGGTCGAATCCCTCATGCTGCTCTGCCTGGTCTTTCTCTCTTCTGTTGCTTGTCTCTCCCCCCCCCGCCTTGCAGGACACAGATTGTATGATGCCACAAGCCTGCCCACGCAAGTGTACAGAGCGCATCAACGTCTTGCATCCGTTTCCCTCTTGTAAGCTGTCTTGTACCCACTGCCACCTGTGGTTACCCAGGTAGCAGTATTGCAGCGGGATTGACTGCCTTCCCTCCCCGCAGGAAAACATCCTCTGTGACACTTAATCCTCTTCTCCCATCCAGCCACTGACAACCTGGGTCACCATTATCATGAGCTGCCCTGCCCCTGTGCCAACTGACCAAGCGCATGGAGGAATTTTAAATAGCCCTACCTCTGCGCTGACTAGCCTGATTGGCCGGACAGATGGAGGAGTTTTAAATAGCCCTACCCCTGTGCTGACTAGCCTGATTGTCCTGGCACCTGGAGGAATTTTAAATAGCCCTACCCCTGCGCTGACTAGCCCGACTGGCCAGGCACATGGAGGAATTTTAATTATACAGTGGGGTCCAAGAATCCCACCCTCTGATTGGCTGACTGGCACCTTTCTACCGTGGTAAATCCTGGCATAACCCACTCAAAAGGTGCTAGTCAGCCACATCTGTAATCCCCCTTTTAAAATCACTCTGATCCCCAGCATCCAAGGTTAAAAAATCGCCTTCTTGACTGCCCACTAAGCAGTCTGTAAACTGACACTGAAGCTCGAATTTCAAAATGCACTTGCTAAAGGGACACAAAAACTGTAGTTTGAAGCAGCTCCAGGAAATCCCTCCATTGCTACTGATCGCAAACCTGACACACTTTTCTGACTCCTTGCAACCACACCCACTGAAAGAAAACCCTCCCTCCCTGGTGAACTTATCCCGAAGCTGAGATGGCTTCACAATCCCCTCAGTAGCAAAACAATTTACAGACCCATCCCCCCAAATCATCTTCGATCTCCCATAAAGGAAATCCAATTAACAACAACAAAAGTTACGAAAAACCAACACTTCCTTCTCCATGGCTCCTTATTTTCCACTCGGCACAACAGGTGCATGACAGTTGAATGACACAGTACATACTTCATGGACAGTTGCATTTTGTAAATACTGGTCTGTTTTAATGTAAAAAAAAAAAAATGGAAACTTGACACGATGAAATACTTGAACCTTGGTATCTTAATTATAAAAAACATTGCGTAACGGCTTCACAGTTACCGCCGCCGACTACAACCACCACGCTAACGGCGACTTCTGTGAACCATGCAGATGGTCACTGAAGCCACTCGGTTTGGGGAAAAAAAACAGGCATCAAAATTAAATTAATTTTCTCTCCTCACATTAACCAGTGGGATGCATCCTCTATTTCTGCCCTCCTCCTCAACTCACCACCAAAGTGCGGAACCCAAACCCATGACAGTCTCCTCCTCTACTTCCAAAATCACGTTACTGCATGCTGTAGACTCTTAACAGTTCAGCGAACATATAAAAAAAAAAAGTAACTAATTAAAATATAGCCCACTTAAATGAGGGGACAAAGGGTTGTGGAGGAGGGGGACTGAACTCAAAACAAAGCAGCAGAACAGAGTACTGAAACAATGAAAAATAAAGTAACATTACTGGCTGTCAGCATATATTTCAGTTGGAGAGGGGTCATTTCCTCACTATTCTGCCTAGCAACAAGGAACTAACTATACTTTGTGGCATAAGAATAAATGCAAAAAAAAAATGTTAAACTGCCAAAAAATTGTGTTTTGCCTTATTCTTTGTTTAAAAAAAAAAAAAAATACAGGGGGACATTATAGTTGCAATAAACCACTCCAGGGTGTGGGTTATACTGGGATTTAACCACGACTGGTGTGGTTTGGTCACTCAGCCTGTGGCCTTGTGACCAAACCACACCATAGTGTGGTAAGTGCAGCATAACCCACCCTGTCGTATTATTGTCAATAAGCCTCACGCCTGTGCAGATTGGCGGGCACATGGAGAATTATAAATAGCCTTGCCCCTGTGCCGACTGGTCGGGCACATAGGGGAATTTTAAAGAGATTTACCAAGTTAAGTAGTTGCACCACATGTCGTGGTGCCTTACCTGTACCAGAAGCAAACTGGGTCTATATGGCAAAAAATCGTTGCTTAATTTAGTAGTGGAAGGGATCGTAAATTTCTTCAGAGCTGATCCCTTCCACTTCCTGGTTCTGGGAGCTGCTGAAAACCCGCCCTCATGCTCCACAAAGTTACGACGTGTGCCCAGGGATGTGCTCCATTATAGGCTATGGGGGACATCTTTCCGATTGTTTTTTTTATATTAAAATGGTCAATTGGTGATGAAACGTGGGCACTGGTCGACTAAAAGGCCTTGTTAGTCAACCAGTGCCCATGGTTCATCACCAAAGTAACTCTTTCAATATAAAAATGGGAAAGATGCCCCCCATAGCCTATAACGATGTGCCTAATAACTCTCCCTAGCACACATTGTAACTTTGTTTGGCACGGGAGGAACTTCAGCAGCTTCCAGAACCGGAAGTGGAAAGGATCAGCTCTGAAGAAATTTACGATCCCTTCCACTATTAAATTAAGCAACGATTTTTTGCCATATAGAGCCAGTTTGCTTCTGGTACAGGTAAGGCACCACGACATGTGGTGCAAATCCAACTTAACATAACTAAGTTTCTTTAAATAGCCCTGCCCATGTGCCGACTGGCCGGGCACGTAGAGGAATTTTAAATGCAGTGCCTTTAGTAAGGTATCCATCCTTCTGGGGGGGATGGCCTTGCTCACGTCACTTGACAGCACAAGTACATATTGTCATTGGCTTGGGTGGCGATTGCTTACCCATACTCCACTCTCTTGAAGTGGGGTACCATAACATGGGTTACAGGGAGTAGGTGGGAAATGGGATTATGACAGGACACAGCAAATCAGGAAAGTGGTTAGAATAATAAAGGCCTGATCTAGTGGTGCCAGATTTGGCAAATCACACTACTGTTTGGGTTTGCATGGAGACTCCCAGGCCTGGGTGTGGGTTTTTTTTTTATTTAATGTCATTCCCCGCCCGGTGGTGGTGGCGGTGTGCACGCCTATCCATGGCACCAATCCCCCGTATGGGGATCACACTGCGGCTGTGGGGTTGAGATTTTTGTGAGTTGCTGCTGGTGACTGCGTAAGTCCCCCAACTCCACCCCCGCGCAAAGGAAAGTCCAGGCAGGGAGCCGTGCAGATACATGGCTTCTGACAAGCGTCTGACAGTGTCCTCCACTCCTGATGCCACCCGCTAGTCGCGACAGTGTCTAACCCTCCCCAAGAGAGGAGAGCTGCTCAACAGCGACTCAGTCCTGCTCCTCCCTCTCCCTTCCCCTCCCAGATGACCCCCAGTGACCCGGGCCTGTTCCCGAACCTGGGTCCCCTGTGTAGTGTGAGGTGTGGCATCCAGCGCCTCAACCCTCCATGCCACCGAGCCAGCCTTGGGTTGAGGAGTTTTGAGTGGGCTGCAGAGGCAGCCCGTTCATACTGTGGGGTGGTCACAACACGGGTAAATGGGTGATCGTGCAAGGAGAGCCCCCACCATCTGTATAGATAATGTAGTGACACATCTCAGGAACTTTAGTGGAGGGAGAGCTTTAAAAGGGGACAAGGGACTGTGGGATTGTACAGCTTCAGTAAGCCATGCTTCTGCAGTTCTTCCTCAGGTAGGCAATATAGTGTGGTTAAGGGCACTGAGCTACAAACCTGGAGACCTGGGTTTGAATTCCATCATCCTCCGCTTGCATACTATGTGACCCTGAGCAAGTCAGTTAACTTCCTTGTTCTTCCAGGTTGCACCTGGAAATAAGCTCTGGCTACAAGGTCCTACACAGACAGGGACAGAGTTTATCTACAAGATCTTCATTCCTATTGCCCCTCCCGGCCGCTTCGCTCCATTGACGAGGGATTGCTGGAGATTCACAGGGTTCATTTAAAGTCATCTGGGGCCTGTGCATTTGAATCTGTGGCCCCATCCCTGTGGAATTCTCTACTTCGTCAGATTCAACAGTGCCTGACAGAGAGCTTTAAATCTGCGTTAAAAATTCGCTTATTTACTTTGGCGTTTTCTGATTTTATCTGAGCTGCTGCAGTTGTTTTCATATGAACTTTTTATTGTTGTGTACTAGCTCCATCGTTTTGGAATAGCACTATTTTATTAATAAATGATTGATTGATTGATAGTGTGCCTTTCCTGGTGAAACAGTTTCCCCTTTCCCTTTCTTCATGTCAGTAACTCCCCATGTTATGATAGTAGTGCCCGTGGGAGGGTGAAGTGGTAGGTAGACAGGCACTTTGGGGGGTTGCTGCAACATCCCTGTTTGGTTGCATAGGGGAGCCCGTTGATGTATGGGTGACCGCACAGAGTAGCCAGCCCAGCCCCAGCCTTGTGTTGTCAAAGGTCCAGAGAGCTGTGAGGAGGTAGGGAGGCACTTAAAAAAGATAAATGTGCAGTGAGACTGGAATGGCAGGCAGGCAAGCTTGCCCACATCCCAAAGTGCTGATGGCCTCTCCACCCCCCCACCCCCCAAAAAAGTGACCTGTGGGAAGAGACAGTAGCTGAATCAGGCTACCAGAGGCAACATGATAAGAAAGTCGATTATTTTTTTTGTTTGGCGCCCTATCGCACAGACTTAGGGCACCTTAAAAATGCAAACATTCACAGCAGAATGACAACTCCTAAACAATTCTAAAAGTAATTCAAACCAGTGGTGCTGTTGATACCATAGTCTTAGACCCAAGGTGAAAGTAAGCAGTCTGCCACATAAAAAAAAAAAAAGACAAAACATTTTTATTTTTTCCTTTGCAGGCCAACCATGATCAAATATGGCATCAATAATATCCGCGAGCTGGTTGGACATAAAGTGAATCTACAGATGGTCTACGACAGCCCCATCTGCCGACTGGGCTCCTGAAAACTGGACACTGCTGCAGTTACAGAAACCTGAGCGATCCCTCGGGACCCCAGAAAGCTCCTAGATGGATTTTGTTTTTGTAACAAAAGCCTATTTATTAATCAGCATCAGTTTTCAGTTTTTGAAAACAGCTGCTACTGTATATGTCTTTAAAGGCAATGTTAGCTCCTGTACGTGTGCATTGTATTATATTTATGATGTAATTTTACATATTTTTATAATAATAAAACAGGTAACAGCACCATCGTTGGGTCACACATGGGAGAGAAGATTACCCAGATTAGTTGGACTCTGATTTGAAGAACCGTAGCCTCTAAAAGCTTACAAGCATTACAGGTGAAGTCTGTGGTGACGAGGTGGGGCAACAGAAAGTTTAAAGATGATCAGAAATCTAAAATATTGTCTATTTTATTTTAACTGGTATATTTTAACTGGTAAATTGTAGTAATAGTAGAAACTGTTTTAAGTTCCTCAGGCTTTTGGAGTTTTGACAACCGAGGGGGAGGATTTTCAGAGTCACGTCCATTTTCCGGACGTGGGTGTGCAGAATCCACCCAGACTTTTAGACCACTGAAAAAGTGGTCTGTCGTCTGGACATGATCACCACTAATTGTGTTGCAAAAATTATGCATGCATTAAGTTTCAGACACGTGCATCATTGTTTGTGCTGTAAATTGGGTAAAGTCTGGTAAATGCATCTGTATTTTTGAAAATACGGCGCAAATATCCAGATACATTTCACGGGATGCAGCTGGGCCGGAAGAAAGGACACAAGTGCTGTGTCTGGTCCTTCGAAAATCCCACCCCTGTTTTTCGACTGCTGCTACTTTCCGCTATCTTTCAGGCTCATAGTGCTTTGATAATGCTACTTAAATTCTTATTCTCTAGTCATTTCTACCCCAGCACTTTCAGAAAAGTTTTTTTTTTTTTTAATAATATGAGATAAATTTATACTTATTTTTTTTTAATTCTTTCATTATGCCCCATTCTCATCTCCAGTTCTCAAATTCCTTAAAGATCCCCAGGAGACATTCGTGGGGCACTCACACCACACCAGCACGCTGCTTTCTCCATACTGCTTCAGATTACTCTCTCTCAGCAGGGATGGGGTGGGTGATTAAGCTCCGAGCACACTATGCATGTCAGGAGGTGCATGTGTGGTGGCAGAGCAGTGCCACGGATATACTGGCGTCTGTCGGCGTCAAGGACTGGGCCACTTTCCTTTTTCTGGTCTCCCTTGGCATCTCGTTACAGCCATGACATTTAGGGAAGTGCAATCGTCTACGGAACCCCGCCCACTCTTCGGTTCTCTGACCGCACTGTTACTTGTGGTCCCCCAGGTGGCAGTATTGCAGCGGAGGACAGGGACCCACCCTCCCTGTAGAGGAGGGACGTCCTGGGAACACTGAGTCCCTGTCCGGGTGGCCCCTGATGATCCAGGTCACTCCTGAACCTGGGTCAGCGGCCTTGCAAGCAGTAGCACTACCTCTGCACTGGCTAGCTGGCCCTGACCGGTTTCAGTTTAAGAACTCTGGTGTTCTGTTTGCCTGTTCTTACAGGATGAAAACTGTGCTGAGACATAATGGACATCATCCTGTTTCCCACAGAATAATGACTCTTGAGAGCTCAGAAAAGAGAAAACTGTGATAAAAACACAATTTAGTGTCGCACATTAAAATTTTTTTTTAAATAAAGAATATTTTGTTAGAAATAGACTTGAATATAGTTTATATTTCCATCCATCTTTAACTTTTCTGCACAAGACCAGCCCTATAGTATAGTGGCTGTGTATTACAGTGTCACGTGGGAGACTGCAGTTCACATGCAATTCCTGAAGCCCCATCCCAAGGTTGACTGGCAACTGAGTACATAGCCGAGGGGAGGCACTCTGCTCCTAAAGTGGGAGAGAGAAAAAAAGAGCAAGGCAAGTTTATATCTCACACACACACATACACACACACACACACACACACAGTTGTGACTTACTGCAGGACAAAAAGGGATTAACTGCTATTGAAATTCATGTGTTGACTGCAGCAACTCCATAATCTCTGGCTCCACTGTCCATCTAGCCCTTCATCCATCCATCCATCCAGCTATCTATAGATGGTCGTCTGGTATTCGCACACTCCTTGTTGGCTAATGACTGAGTGGCCTTAGTGTCGGCTATGAAGGCAGCCACGTGTCCAGCCAAAAGAAGGGTACGGTTATAGCAACTCCAGTTGTCCAGACGAGGAACAAGGGAGAAAGGGACAAGAAGTGTGGGGAGGGTAGACAAAAATATATAGTGTTCTTCTAAGCAACAAAATTGCATGTCTTCCTTGTACCTATGGCTCTGTAATTGTATGTTCAGCCTTGATATCTGTAGCTCCTGGCTCCACAATTCAGCATGTCACCAGATTCGTAATTATACCTCTTCTGCACCTCACAGGTCTCTGGAGCACAGAGTGTTGAAACGGTAGTCAGAAGCAACACAAATACATAACCGTCAGAACTGAGACTTTAGATTGTAAAAAGTAAAGGTGAAAATGGCGGGGAGGGGGTGAAGCAATGTACTGTGGACCCCATGGTTCTACATAGTGAGTGTGTCACACCCTTGAGTCTGCTAGACACACAGACTGTAAGATATGTGTTAAACCGAGGTCCCTTTTCCCTTCTGTGGTGTTCTGGTGTCCAGGTGGAAGTCAAAGATCTCATGGCACTTTTTGCAAAAGTAAGGGAACCTTCCTTGGTGTATTGGCCAACATGTCCCTTTCCAGTTAAACCAGTTCAGGCAGTTTTCACTGGCTATGTTTAGGTGTTTGAGTGGAATGCAGGGATTTATTTAACTCTTAAAAATTGATTAGCGTTTTGCTCATAAAAGTGCTAAATCTTTGTGAAAACGCATAGCTCTTGCCTCACTGTGTTTAACAAACACAGCACTTCTAGAAAATCTATATAAATACTTTCTATACAGTTAGTATAGTCCCAAGAAAGAAACTGCTAATCAATTATTTAAAACTCTGGAATGGATGGCACTACATGTTGACAGCCACTACACTACCGGTCGAATTGCTTGTAAAGCACTTGTGGATACAGTGTGTCTGAAAAGCCCTATATAAATTCACATGATTATATTTCCTACCTACGATGCAGGGATAGTTAGTGTCTGACCATGCTTACATGAAAGGCCATAGACTGCACCCCAGGTACATTAGACCGAATTTAGCATGAGCTCATTTTCTTGAAGTACAGGTGATCTGTCTTTCATTGGCATGGAACACTTGCTGGAAATTTAGAAATTTGGGGGAGGTTTTTTTTTTATATACTGTATTGATGGACAACCCTATCAGCAGAACCTCAGCCCTTCTTCACTGTTCCCAGTGTCTGCAGTGAAGGATGGGTCATTACAGCTGCAGTCCTCCCCCTCTCAGGCCAGTATGTATAAATGCTGATCAACCATAGGTCACGTGGAGGTGGTGAGGAAGTCAAGATTCTTGTCATCCCTTGGCCTGCAGCACATATCAAATTCCGAACCTTGTCCCATCCACCCGACAGATTTGAGGTGTCACTCAGACAGGAGATACTGTTGTTTCAGGTGGAAGTCCCTGGGGGAGGGAAGGGAAGGGTATGCTAAAGCCTGCGGATCATAGTCAAAGTTGCACATTGGTATGTGGTGGAAGGGGCTTTCTGGTCAGTTGTCAGTCTGTCTTTGAAATTATAAGTTTAATATATGACATAACAAAAAAACTGCTGCAGAGACTTGGGACGTGGGGAGCATCTTCTAACATTGCCTTTAAATGTACTTTGAAAAGTATTTATGGAACTCATCGAAAACCAAAATTGATTTTCTTAAAAAAGAAAATAGTAACGATCGACCTTTGGTGGAAAGGACTTCAGTCTAATGTGAATAAAGGGAATGTACAGCTGTTGTGGTGTGACTGCTTTGTTACAGACGGGATTCAAAATCAGCCTCCAAAGTATTTAACTGTGGTAAAACTGTGAAGGTAGAACAGCTGTACAGCCCTTAGTTATCTGACTGGCATCTGGCATCCTAAAGGGGCAAGCCCTCCTATACAAATAGGCCTCCCACGTTTAACCAATATTGACCATATAAAGAAATTGATAGCACAGCTGTTACGGGGATCACCTTATATACCTGTATGTTGTGGGCTACTTAGGAAAGGTAGCATGGTGTAGTGGTTAGAGTGCCAAGCTGTGAAGCAAGATCTCCTAGGTTTGAGTCCTGCCACAGCAACTGTACTTCCGCCACTGATAGAGATTTTTGCATCTGTGTTAGGTTATCCTGAATAAATAAACTGTTGTAAAAAAGAAAGAAATATAGATCTTCTCAGATGTTTCCCACTGGATAACCAGTGTCTCTTTTGAGGTCACTTTTCATTTTTGGGTTGGGGGGGGGGTCCAAGACGGTATGGGGCATGAGTGAGATGATGCCAACAGTAGCCCAGTGGTTTACTAGGTTACAGAAGCATCTGTTCTGTTCTGCTGAAGCACCAATGATAAACTGAACTGTTAGGCTTAAACATTACCAGTTACATGTTTGTAGTTAATAAATACATCCCACAGTGCTGTACATCGCTGAACGCTTAAACCCATACCCAGCATAAAGAGGTAATTAAAGCGTTATAGAATGAAAGTCTTCAGCTATTATTTTTTTTTTGTTTTGTTAACATGGTGGTTAAGTAATCTGATGTTACACATCAGAGAAGGGAAGTTCCATAACTCTGGGGCTGAACAACTGAATGACCCAGAAGAAGCTATCTTCAGGTTGGTAGTAGGGATGCTTGGGAGCCTGGCCTTTGAGGTGAGTGCATGAGACAGATTATAAAGAATGTGTAGATCTGCAGGATGGCCTGGGTATGGCTACAGGAGGCTTATCAGTTTGAAGTTGGATCTTGAATTTTGTTTCTCTTGCCTCTGGCCCTTTCCTTCCAGTGTCTTAGCCCACCGATGACCTCTTTTTGTGTTGGGCCTTTTCGCTTAAAGGAGTTTTCTAGTTTACAGTACTTTCATGGTGCTGTTGAGTTTAGCCATTCCCTTCCAGAGCAGGCTTTTCTACCCTGTCTTCCCCAAAGCTGCTGCTGGCAGAGGACATCCATGGCACATGCAGCTTTGACGTCAGGCAGCCCCCTTCAAATCAGGGACTCCAGATGCACCACCATCCAGCAACCTCCAGGTGGTGGTCGTGGTGCAGAGCCCACTGTTCACCCCCACCCACCCAGAGAACTGTCCTTGGGATGCTGGAGTCTTCCACAGCCAGCTGGCCCCAGCACCCAAGCTTGCTGTCCAATTCAGGTTGCCAGCATTGTGAGCAGTCATATTTTGAGCAGGTCCCCCTTCTAATTGGCAGTATTGCTTGAGCCCACTACGGCTCAGCTACAGATATTTTGGGGTTTGAGGTCCAGTCGGGTCCCTGGTAATTTCAGCACATCTGTTCCCCTGGGGAAGGTGCGAAACAGTTTATGATGTCCTCATTACATATCCAGGCAGCATACTTACAAAGTCACAAAGTTATACCAGAAGAAGAAGCCCAGCATGACATATGTTGCCTCAGCAGTATTCTTATGGCTTATTAGAAAGCAGGTACAATATTCACTTCGATATATTAGTTTACAAACATCCTCTAGTCAATTATTGCAGTTTACCAGAAAACAACTTTTTAACTTTCATTCATTCACCCCAGGTTTTGCAGTACATTCTGGCCAACTTACCCATGGTGTCTGTATATAAAGTTCTCATTAATGCAAACACCACAGGTGTAATAAGGCACGAGGACAAAGGCAGAGTGTCCTTACGCCCCAGGAAGTGCATTAAAATCATACGATGCACACCCTGGAGGGGCATATTACACTTATAAAATGGCTCTAAGTAAGCTTTTGGGGGAGGAAAATGAGATTCTGCTCCTGACTGTTTATAGAGATTTAATGCATAGTCAGGTGATGTCTCTCGGCCAGTGAAATTTCTAGATTTTTTTCTTGCTAATTTATAATGTGAAATATTGAAGTCTGATAATGGGGCAAAGGCAAAAACTTGTAAAATATATAAGTGAAAGTCCGCAAGTCAGTCCCTGGGTATGGGTACTGCTTACAATACCAGTGACCCAGATTCTGGAATGAGCCTGGGTTGTCAATGTCCTGCCAAGGGGGACTGAGCTTCCTAGCAGATGCTCTCCCACTCTGGAGAGGGAGAGTTGCACTTTACACTTTTCTACCACCATCTGGGTGACCACAGTTAGTGGTGCAGTGGGACACATGGGTGTGCACCAAGGGTGGGAAGGGAGCACAGATGCTGATGCAGGCTTGCTGCTGGCATTCAGTGACATCATTGGTGTGTGCCCTTAAGGGGAGGAACAGAAACTGTCAAATTGTTTTGTTTTGTTCCACCATTTAAAAAAAAGGAAATTTTTATTGGGTTTTAACAGATTTTACAATTGAGAACAGCCATTACAGCAAAATGAACTGCTTACAATCATAGCATCATAACCCCTTCGTGAGGGAAGTTGTATGACCTAGTAAGGTTACATATGCTACAGCTGCAGTCATAACAGAAGACACAACTGCCTTATATAAATCTAGGTATTATACTGGGTATGGCACTGTTCTTAGTGCAGCTGTTTACTGTATACAGTGAGGCTGGTTTCATATTTAAGAAGACGAACTATGCATAGGAGATAATTCAAAGGGAAGGAGGTGTCACCTCAAGTAAGTAGGAGCAAATAGATGTAAGGGTTACACCTTTGCTGCCATGGAGGAGAAAGAATTTTTTAATTTTTTAAAGAAATGTTATCCCCCAGGCTGTGAAATGGCATTACTAGAACTAGGCATTCCCTGATACGAGCTGACAGTGGGAATGGGAAGCCATCTGGATTAACCAGTATAAGTACATCAAATTACAGGCCCTAAGGCTTATGCAGTTGACAGTCCTGCATTATCTGTACTATATCCCATGTAAGCTGTATAAAATGGCAAAAGCTACTAGCAACACATGTTCCAGGTGCCAGGAACCAGAAGGTACTGTACGCATACATTATGGGACTGTGTGAAAGCTAGTCCACTCTGGAACTCCATTAAGGAGAAGATGGATCCTCTCCTGAATCTGGGGAATGCAGTTACTACAGATGTCTGCTTGGTGGGCCAGTATGACGGCCAGTTTCTTATCATGCAGCGCTGTCATATAGCTCTTGTAGTATGTATAGCAAAGCAAATTATACTCTGGCACTGCCTTAATAATACTATGCCCACACAGTGAGTGGCACAATGAAATTCTAGCCACATTGCATATGGAGAAAATCATACCCAGTACAAATAACTGATTCAGCAGATACCAAAAACATGGGAAAAGGTACATGCAGGGACCGATTTTTAGCTGGAACTTGCTGCGATGCAGGGGACTGCGCAGGACGCAGGTGCGGCAATCACAAGTTGTGCAATTCCAGAAAGTTTGCAGTTAGCGGCAAACATTCTGGAATTGCCGCAACTTGCAGCCAGTGCCAGAAATATTGGCACAGTCTGAGGGCTTAGTGCAAGCCTGGAATGCAGAGACAGACACGGGCACGGGGCAGCCCAGGTACCACAAGGAGCACCACGCCTGGACCCTGGGGGTGACGGCACAAGTGTACTGCAGCCCCTGTGCACTTGGCCGAAATGATAGGACTCTTGTACAAACATGCCGGTGCTGTTAAACACACGTTCCCTGGTAGTGTAGACCCCCCCACTCCGATACCCAATGGTTATTGAGAGGCCGTGGTGGTCTACTGGAACCCCCTCCCTAGCTCCCCTGAAAATAAAGCAATATAAAGGGCCCCTGCCTCCCCCCACCTGATGCCTGATCTCCCGAAAAAAGTAAGGAAAGAAAAAGCAACTGGTCATAGCTCTGTGGTGATCTAGTGGTCCTCCACCCTCACCTGCTAGTCAGGCATTGCCCAACCACCACCCCCCCAAATTCCCTGTCCCGATCCTACAACTGGCACTCCCCTATGCTCACCACCACTGCTGGCTGCAGAATGCACTTACAAGGAGCATGTTTGAGATAGCGCATTCTACAGCTGGCAGTGGTGGTGCGTGGAGGGCATGCCGTTGCAGGACAGGGAAATGGGGTAAGGTGGTTGGAATGCCTGATAGGGAGGGCAGGGTGGGAGCCACTAGACCACCATGGAGAAAGATTGGTTTTGTGTTTTCCTGAGGATTGGGGGTGGGGAGCTATACCACAGGGGCAATTTTACAGTATTCTCAGGGGAGATCGGGGGGGTCCACTGTACCATCAAGACTGCTGCGTGGGGGTGGAGGCCTAAACTACCAGGGAACTTTTGGTTTTTAAAATAACCGCAAGATGTTCATGCTGATGGACAGCTGGGCCCCGACACCCCCCAAGGCTCCTCCCCTGCCCTTAGCACACTCCACTGTCCACTGCCCTCTCAAGTCCCACTGGCTCAACCACTTAGACCACCTCCTTGCTGGTCTAAGTGGTGCCTTCTGCTGCCTTCATGGCCGGGCTTTGAAAATACGAAAAAGGGGGATGTGGCAACCCCACCAAGGTGCACGGTCCCTTGTGACCTGGCACACTGGGTTCTTGGACGCAAACCTGGCGCAAGGAGGCTTGGGCGCAGCCATGTCTGGAACAGACGCAGGCCACATTAGAAAATCCTGTTTGACACAAGTTGTGATGCAAATCACCACTTGCATCAAACTCTCTTGATGCAAGTCCCTTGCGCCGTTCTAACCCGATTGAAAATGGGGCCCACAGGTTTTTTTTTTCTTTTCTTACCAACTTTATTTCCAAGTTCAGCACGTACAGCACACTGAGCAAAAACCATATGCATAACATACACGTCACCATAATTATAGGTTTCAGTTACCATAGAGTGTATCGGGGATCAGAACATCAGAAAGTAGTACATCAGAGATGTGGGCTTCAACAACATATTGAGCACTATTTTTATACATTTCATTGTTTGTGACTAACAGAGATTCGGTCATCCATGACATTTTTAGTTACATATTTTCTTGGATCTTCTGGTTCTATCAACTGCTAACAATTAGATCCCTAGACCACCGGGAACCATGATTGGTTCATGGCCACCCCCAGCGGTTCCCACACAGCCTGGAATCTATCCTCCTTACCCATCCCTTTATGTACTCGTTTTATATATTTGAGCAGTTTCTGAGCCCATTCTGCAGTTGTTGGCACTGATTCCCTACCCCAGCAGTAAACCGTAACCTGTTTCCCCATGGCCATAGCCAGTGGCCACAATGGATAGTCCTGGCCTGTGCCTCCCCGAGCGCTACCTGGCAATCCCAATAGCACTTCCCCAGTCCCAAATTTTGGGTA
The DNA here is from genome assembly GCA_016271365.2 of Neoceratodus forsteri. Lineage (NCBI taxonomy): Eukaryota > Metazoa > Chordata > Ceratodontiformes > Ceratodontidae > Neoceratodus > Neoceratodus forsteri. Next base: position 76,002,988 of record JADMNL010000033.1, on the reverse strand, counting down.
TCATTTAATATATTCTGCATGATTGAGGTTATGCCAGTCCAATATCTATGAGCATTCCCATATCATATGTGTAAAGATTCTTCGCTGGGCTTTACACATTGGGCAAAGGTCTGATTTGTCTGGGTCAATTCTGTGGGCCAGGGAGGGAGTGAAGTAGGTTCTATGGAGTATATTGAAGTGGGTTGCTCTTAATCTATTATTGACCGAGCACTCCATACCCTTATGTAGAATCTTCCTCCAGTCCCCTTCTGTCAGAGTGTTGTCACCCGTGTCCTTATCCCATTTCTTCTTAAGATTATCTGTTGTAGATGGTAGACTGCCCAACAAACTTTTATAACAGCTGGTCATTTTCCCAAAATTGCTAGCCCTTGAGTCTTTTATTTATTTAATATATCAGAATAGACCTTTGAGCGTGAGCTCTTTTACAAAGGTTCCACGTCGGGGTGGACAGATAAGACAGACACATGTACAGTGGTTACAGATGCCAGCTCAATTTGCTTACAAGAGCATTTACAATAGAGTTACACAAATTGGAGAGAAAAAGAGCATTTGTAACAGTGTAGAAGCTAATTCAGAAAAAAACGATTGATAGCATCAGTTAACCAATAAGCCAGTAAACCAGTAAAACCACCCATCAGGCGACCACCCGAATCCATAGTTAGACTAAAAACTGCATAGGAGTTTGCGCTAACTTAGATTGCATCTGGCCGGGTGACATAAAAAACAGGAGGGCAAGAGGTTTGAACTTACTCGCAGAGGGTGAGAGGTGGGGGTAGTGAGCCAGGTCGCTGTGGGGGGCAGCTCCAAAAAGGGCCTTGTCAAATTGGAGGGTTGGGGGGAAATGGGGGAAGCATTATCCACGTACGGGGTTAGAGTGGATCAAGTAGCTTTACTTATGCTCTATTTGCTGCGATGGCGAGAGGAGGCAGGGGTTCTTTAGGTAGTCCTGCATTGGGTGGTACCTAGGTTTAAGGTCTAAAACTTTCAGGAGGAGCCTGAGCAGCAGGTGCATTTTGTGCATGACATGAAATGCTGTCTGAGGCCTGCTTTGAATTGTGATATGCTGTGTGTGTGTGTAGTTTCTTAGGGAGTTCATTGATCCAGAGGGGGGCCCAGTAAGTAAAAGCACACTGTCCGAGTGAGGTTCGTCGGAATGGGATAGACAGTGTTACATTCTTCCTCTCTCTGGTGATGTGAGGTGTGGGAGAAGCCTCGAGCAGTTTACATACGCAGGGTGGTGTTTTCCCTAGGAGTGCCACCTTTGCCAGGAGGCAAGTTTGGAATTTGATCCTGTTTTTTAGGTTGAGCCAGTTTGTTCGCTCATATAGGGTACAGGTGTGAGTGTATTGATCCTCGCACAGGGTAAGGCGGCATGCATTATTCAGTGCGATTTGGACCCTTTTGAGTGCTGTATCTGTGGCGGCACCATAAACCACTAGCCCGTAGTCAATCGTGGAGAGTATGGAGCTGGAGACAGAGGTTCGGAGTGCTTCCGGGGTGAGGGATTTTTTATGCCTGTATAGGACTCCAATCTTTGTGTTCACTGCTCTTACAAGGGAGTCTATGTGGTGCGTATAAGTGAGAGTGTCATCAATGATGACCCCAAGGTACTTGAACAAGTGTACCTGCTCAATCTGTTCACCAGCCTTGTTAGTGATTTTGAGGGAGGTGTGCCTCCGCTTGGTGAGGGCTAGATAGAAGCATGGCCTTGGTTTTCTTGTAATTTAGTAGCAGCTTTTCCCTTCTGAACCAATCCTCTAGTTTATTGAAGGAGTTCACAAACTCTGATTGTATGGCTTCATGGGAGGAACTGCTGCTTAGCAGCACGGCATTGTCTGCATGTAAGATAAGTTTAGTGTCACATGCTGAGGGGAGTTCTTTGACAAATAGGCTGAAAAGTAGGGGCCCTAGAATTGATCCTTGAGGGACTCCTAGGAGTACATCTTTGGAGCTGGCTATTGTCTGCCCGATTTTGACTTGCTGGCTCCTGTGTGTTAGGTAGTCATTGAACCAATTCAGGGCGTTTGGTGCTACACCCAATCTTTGGAGCTGGAGTAGTAGTAATGGATGGTTTACGGTGTCGAAAGCTTTGGTGAGGTCGATGAAGATGGACCCCACCAGCTTTCCTTCATCCAGTGCCTTATGTGCAAAGACGGAGTATTCCAGCAGTGCTGTAGTGGTGCTGTTTCTTTGCCTGAAGTCATGTTGGTTTGGGCAGAGGAGATTGTACTTGTCGAGGTATTCTGTGAGTTGGTTAGCTACGATTTTCTCCAGTGCTTTGGATAAAGGGGAGAGGATAGATATAGGCCTGTAGTTAGCCACCATTGCCTTATCACCAGTATTATGCACTGGCGTCACCAGGGCTTGTTTCCGTATCTCAGGGAATTGAGCTAGAGCCAGGGATTTATTAAATAGCATGATTATGGGCATGATCATAACATCAAGTGTGAGGGATAGTAACTTCATGTCTAGCCCATCGCTCTCCATTCTGGATTTGCCTAGGACACCCCTGACCACCTCTAGGACCTCCTGCACCATCACCTTCTTAAAGTAGAAGGCAGGGTGGTTAGTTGTGGGTAGGCTGGCACTATATTGGTCAGCCACAGACAGAAGGTAGTCTGCCAGCAGTACTGGGGACAGGTCTGTAAAGGCTTGGTTAAAGGCATCAGTTATGGCTAGTGGATCCGAGAAGGGAGTATTATTTATATTGAGCATCTTGGGGTGCTGCTTCTGGTCTCTACCAAGGATGTACTTAACGTTGTCCCAAAACCGCTTTCCATCACCCCATGCGTTATTAAGCTGGGTCTTATGGAAGTTAGCCTTTGTGAGCCTGATGAGCTTGGTGCATCGATTTCTGGCAGTTTTGTAGCACTGTATGTCGTGTTTGCTACCTGAATTTATGGCTTTTTCCCCAGAGGCAGTCCCTCTCTTTTAGGAGGGAGAGGAGCTTGCCATCAATCCAGCCATTGACCTCTCCCTGAATTTTCCACTTTGTGCGTGGTGCAAAGATATCACAAATGGAATTGAAACCCTCAGTGAGGAAGCTAAGGGCTTGGTCCAGCATAGGTGCCTTACTTATAGAGGATCAGTTGTGGGCACACAGGGCCAATTTGAGGGGTCCAAGTTTGCCTTTTCGCAGAACCCTGCTCTCTATGAGGCGGGGTGGACATTTGGCAGGTTTAGTGGTCCATATAAAGGAGATTGGGGAGTGGTCACTAAGCACGTCCAGGAGAACCCTGACTTCGGAGCAACGAGACGGTGAGCTAGCGAAGACCCAGTCAATGAGGGTGCTAATACCAGCCTTGACGCTCTGCCTGGTGGGGTGTGAGACTAGTTGCGTGAGAGTGCGGAAGTTAGGTCTCTGGAGGGTGCCGCCTCCTTACATAACCAGTTAATGTTAAAGTCACCAGTCAAGATAAGTTCAGAGCCCTTTTTGAGAGTGCTGATTTCTTCCATAACGAGAGGAAGGCCTTCCTTGGCTTTTTTGGGCAGTAGGTAGGTTGTGGCGATAGTGAGGGTCTTGCCTTTTTGGCCGATTTGTATTTTTACCACTAGTAGCTCATAATCCTCCGTAACTTTGGAGCTAGGGAGGATGGAGCAGCTTAGTGAGTTTCTGGCATACAGGAGGCAGCCGCCGCCGCCTTTCCTCATAATTCTATCAAGACGAAGCGTTTGGTAACCTTCAATGGTGACCTCATCATCTTTGACCCTACTCGGCAGCCAGGTTTCAGTTAGGCAGATTATGTCAGGGGTATGTATGGCCATCCAAGCCTGGAGCTGATCTAATTTTGCAGATAGGCTGCAAATGTTTAGTGTTGCTATCTTTATGCCATTCACAGTGTAGGCCCCCGTGCTCCTCAGGGTTGTTGGTCCAGGGTTAAGGTGAACATTGCCAGAGAGTTGCAGTAGCATAACGATAACCTTTTTGAGGGATATGGTGATGTATAACTTCCCCTGCTTCTTCTGTCACCTGTGCTTCATGTGGGGAAGGTGTTCAGATGCCTGTTTTAATTTATGGGGAAAGTTAGCCATTAGGATTAAGGTGTAGGAGGTTGACTTGGTGATCACAGTGTATGGGAAGTGAAGTGGGATGAAGAGTCTATCTTGTCCTGGAGTGGTAGTGGCCATGTGTATGTTTTTCCTCCAGCAGGCACCCTTTGGATATTCAGAGTGGGGAGGTAGAGGTCCAAAATCAAATATGGTACCAGCTAGTCCAAAGGAGGTAGTGAGGAGGAGGAGTAGATTGTAGTTGAAACTCATTGCTGTTTATCTAGGAGCTTCTGTCTAGCATTAAGTGGTGCTGTTTGAAGGCGTTTCCTTTGTGGCTTTTAGGCTGACGTCAGAGTGCTAAAAAGGGTGTGGAAGTGGGAGTGGTGAATAATCGTGGGCGGGGCTAGTGCCTATTTAATAGAGGCCGGGGGCGGGTGCGGTGGGACAAAAATACAGACTGGGACTGAGAGATGCAGTTAGCTGGCGGAGGAGTCTTCTTTCAGTACTTCTTCAAGAGTGGATCTCTGTGGAGTTACAAACTGTTCATTGCCCCCTTTAGGTAGCCCTCAGGCGACTGCGAACTTGCATGTATGCAAAAATATGTGTGGGGTGTAAATCATGTTTCTAGGGACGTGGATATGTTGTTCAATCCACACTTACTGGCAGGTTCCTTGCCGCTTTAAATCTTGCCGGTAGGTCTTCAAGCTGGCTCCTCCCACCCACCCGGGTGGTAAAACTGTCGGCTCCGCCCCATGACCCCAGATCTTCCTTACCGCTTGGAAGCTCAGGTTCCCTCCTTAGCACTCTGCATTTTAGGCCTGGATCCACACTCTTTGGTCAAACCGAAACTCATTCTCAAGTTTAAAAGACTTCGGTCTTCCTTTTCCTTCGCAGCTGGGATGGACAAATCGACTCCCGGATTTCGTTGGTGCCCCTGTGGGCAGAAGATGTCCCGGACCAATCCGCACTCCACGTGCATTTATTGCCTTGGACTCGGCCACGACTCACAGGCCTTTGAGTTGTGCAAATCTTTTTTGTCTTCGGTCTTGGAGGACCGCGCTGCCCAATTGCTGTTGGGGCGACCAGAGAAATGTTATCCTCCGGTCAAGTCGAAGGAGGCCCGTTGGGCGGTATCTGTGGCTGTGGGCTCGGCTGAACAACTAGAGCAGATGATCGCCCTCGAGGAGGAGGCGGCCCAGGCCGCATCATCATCATCCTTGGTCGTGGCATTCATCCCGCTCTCCTTGGGCTCCTCCTACACAGCTTCTTTTAAGGAGCTTTGCCAATCCCTCTCCACCAAGGGAGAAGGGCCTTTGAGACATTCCTCTTGGTCCAAAAAGAAGGACTCCAAAGGTAAGTCCCACCGTGTCCCCTTCCCCGGACAGTCGACACTCGACTTCGGTCGAGGTTGCGGCTAAGGCCGCTGGCTTCACGGTGTCCCCGTCAGGTCAGTCGGCCGAGACAACCGTCGACGCGGTCAAGATTTTTCTCGACCCGTCGGACGGTTTGTCAACTGGAGAAGCCAACAACCCTTCTTCACTGGTTCTCCCGGTGGAAACCGAGGACTTTCTTGTGCTGGAGTCCCCGGTTAAGGTCCCTGAACTGAGGGAGAAGCGGGTTTCCCCCGCCCCCTCTCAGACCCACCCTCGGTATCCCCGAAGTTCTCGGTCTCGGTCATGGACCTCTTCCAGGTCCAGCCGGTCCTGCCGACGTCGGCGGTCTCGGTCTCGGCACCATGGAAAGTGGTGGCGCCACTCATTCTCGTCGTCCTCCTCGGAGGATTGGCTCCGGCGCAAGTTGCATTGGCGCTATGAGGATCTAATGTGGCAGCAGCTCCTTTTCTCTGGGAATAAGCTGACACCGTCGCCTTCCCCGGCCATTAAGTGTTTGTCACCGGAGCGGCCGAAACAACCCCTCGTAGTAGTCGAGGAGCCAAAGCTGGCACCGATTGTTCAGCCGAAACCGGCTGCACCATCCATTGTGGAGGAACCCCCCACCTCCACAACCTAAATCTGGGGCCCCGACCAAGGATTCTCGGTCAGGTCAGGGCTTGCCCCATCGGTTGTCGGTCACCCTCACTCCCGATCGACCTCGGCAGGTGGAGGGTGGCTCAGGCGCTCGGCAGCTGTTTGCAGACTCCTCGGAGTCTGACAACGACTCCTCCTTGCTCTCCAGGCTGCTTGACCTGGAGTCCACTGGGGGTCAGTCGGTGAATGAGAGCCCATCCTTGTTCCTTGGAATGCTTCGACTCATCTCAGAGTCCACTGGGATGAAGCTCGAACCCGTTTCAAAATGGGCCAAGTATCCCCTCACGGAGATACTGGACTGAGGGGATTCTTCACGGAGGCCTTTCCGGTGGCCAAAGCCACTGTTGGCCTGCCCTGAGCTATGGCAGCCAGCTTTGTCCAGCACCTTCGCCAGGATGGCTCGGAGTATGCTGTTCCCACTGGTTCACTCTCCAGTTTCTTGAGCACCTCTCTGCAGAGGGCTGGTGACCAAAAGCATTTTCGGCGTTCCGGAAATGCTCGGGATGTGGACAAGCCTCCCGACAAGGAGTCCAAGAAATTGGACTACTCCGGGTGGAAAGTCTATGCTGCTTCCTCCCTAGGCCTTCATCAGGCCAGCTCGGCCGTCCTGATGGCACACTTTTCACACGCCCTTTTGGGCTCCCTGGATGAGGTGATTCCTCATCTCCCGGCTGACCTTCAAATGATGGTCAAGCAGGTGCGGGATCAGGGAAGGGCGGTGGAAAAATAGCATTTTCAAACTTCCTTGGACATCGCTAACTCATGTGCCCGGTCAGTGGTGGCCACAGTGGCCATGTGCGCGGAAGCTTGGCTGGATCGCCACGCTGCGGCAGATACCCAGCACAAGCTGGCAGACGTTCCCTTCTTGGGTACCGACTTGTTCGGTCCCGGGGTGGAGGGTCATCTGCAAAGGATCGAGAAGTCCAACGCCACTTTGGACTCTGTCACGCCTGCCCAGAAGGACAAAGGCCGCCAGCAGCAGCGTAAGCCCTTTCGTCCTTCAGCTCCTGCGGCACGTCCGGCCCAGCAACACCAGCATCAGGGCCAGCAGGCTCTCACTTGGCACCCCAAAGCCAAGCCTGCTGCTTCCTCCAGCAGGAAGCCGGGAGGGAAAGGTCCAGGCGGCTCCTAGGCGTCCTTCCTCCAAGCCTGCCCAGTGGCGGGTTGAGGTGTCGCCCCAGCCTCGTCACTCCTCCCCAGGTTCCCCATGGAGACGGCTCCGCCACTTCCTTTCCGCCTGGTCCAATATCACCACGGACGCTGGGTGTTATAAGTGGTGGCGGGGTCTGCCTCCGGGTCGGGCAGTCCCCACCCCTGTCGAGCCGTCGCCCCACGGGGGGCTACGGGGTCTGCAGCCTCTCTGTCGGCTTGTCGAGCCGACATTGCCCTGCTCCTCCAGAAGGAGGTGATCAGGGAGGTGGCAGATCATGCTCCAGACCCAGGGTTTGTGTCCAGGTACTTCCTGGTCCCAAAACGGACGGGGGGCTGGCGCCCCATTCTAGACCTACATGACCTGAACAAGTTCCTAAGGTCTCGTACCTTCAGGATGGTCACTCTGGCTCAGATCATCCCATCCTTGGAACGAGGCATGTGGTTCTGTTCTCTGGACCTCCAGAACGCATTCTTTCACGTCCCAATCCGTCCGTCTCACCAGCGATTCCTCCGCTTCGGGGCTGAGGGATCCCTCTACGAGTTCCGGGCCATGCCCTTCGGCCTTTCTCCAGCTCTCAGGGTCTTCACCAAATGCATGGCAGTGGTGACAGCATTTCTGTGGCACCAAAGGGTCCGGGTGTACCCTTACCTGGATGACTGGCTGATTGCAGCCCCCTCCAAGTTGAAGGTGGAGCAGTCCAGGGATCTGGCCCTCCAGGTCTGCTCTCAGATTGGCCTCCTCATCAACGAGGCAAAATCGGAACCTGTGCCAACGCAGGTGACTCAGTTCATCGGGGCAGAGCTCGACTCTCTTTGAGCCAGAGCACGGCTCCCGGCGGACAGGGCCAAGGTCCTTTCCACCTTTGCCCAATCATTTCTGGTTGGGCAATTGTGCCTGCCCGGGACTTCCTGCGCCTCCTGGGCCTCATGGTGGCCTGCACCAGCGTGGTCCATTGGGCCCGCTGGCACATGCGTCCCCTGCAATGGGGGCTGGCCAGCCAATGGTCATAGCGCTCTGGTCATTTGGAACAGCCAGTGACAGTGACCCAGGAGATGTGGAACGATCTCCAGTGGTGGCTCGTTCCAGCTCATCTGCAGGAGGGTATCCCATTTGTCCACCCAGAGCTGACGGTCACTCTGGCGACCGTCGCCTCTCTGATGGGTTGGGGTGCCCATCTGGGGGAGCTCAGAGCGCACAGCCTCTGGTCCCTTCAGGAGTCTTGATGCCACATCAACCTGCTGGAGCTTCGAGCGGTCCGACTAGCCCTCACCACCTTCATTCCATTTGTACGGGGTCAAGTGGTCCAGGTCCAGATGAACAACACCACGACCATGTACTACCTAAACCGTCAGGGCGGGACGCACTCCTTGCCTCTGTGCAAGGAGGCTCTCCGCACTTGGTCTCTTGTGAGCAGTCTGGAGGCGGATCTCCTAGCCATCCATGTGGCAGGAGCCTCCAACACTCTGGCCGATGCCCTCAGCCAGATAGGTGCTGCATCTCATGGTGGTCTCTCATGCGGAGGTAGTACAAGATCTATTCTCCCACTGGGGCACTCCTCAGGTGGACCTGTTTGCCTCCAGGGAGAATGCGAGCTGAGGCTGTTCATGCCCACCCCTCAGCAGGGCTCACTGCAGGGGATGCCTTCCGAGGCCGTGGACCCCGGGCCTCTTCTACACTTTCCCTCCATTTCCCTTGATCCACAAGGTGCTTCTCAAGGCAAAGAGGGACAAGGCGCAGGTGATTCTGGTAGCCCCAGACTGGCCCCTCCAGTTCTGGTATCCAGATCTCCTCAGCCTCAGCTCCAGGCTTCCGAGGCGGCTTCCAGCCCGCCTGGACCTGATCTCAGTCAACAAGAGGAAGGTACTCCACCCGGACCTTCAGTCCCTGCACTTGATGGCCTGGTTCCTGAGCGGCTAGAGTTCCAGGCCTTGGGTCTTTCCGACGAGGTCCTCAACGTTGTTGAGGCATCCCGTAAGGAGTCGACCAGAAAATGCTATGCCTTCAAATGGAAGAGGTTCTCCATTTGCTGTCAGGATAAGGGGTTGGACCCTTCCTCCTGTTCCTTGGCTAACATTCTGGGCTACCTGTGGTCCCTTTCTCAGCTAGGGCTTCGGTTGATGACCCTTAAGATGCACCTAGCAGCCATCTCTGCTTACCGGACGCAGGATGGGAAGCAGTTGGTGGTGCAGGAGAAGGTGGTCGGGCGCTTTTTCAAAGGCCTTGATCACATATCCCGTCCGCTGCGAGAACCTCCACCTCCGTGGGATCTACTGCTGGTATTGGCTAAGCTCATGGGCAAGCCATTTGAACTGATGCACAGGTGTGACATCTCTCATCTGTCGTGGAAGACTGCCTTCTTGGTGGCTATCACGTCAGCCAGAAGGATAGGAGAGCTCCAGACGCTTTCCATCGAGTCTCCTTATCTGGTCTTCCACAGGGACAAGGTTGTCCTGCGCCCCCCCACTCGAAATTCCTTCCAAAGGTGGTGTCGGAGTTTCACCTTAACCAGGTGTTGACTCTGCCGGTGTTCTACCCCAATCACACCTCGGAGGCCGAATATAGGCTCCATACTGTGGACCCTAGAAGAGCGCTTCCTTATTATAAGGAGCGAATGGCTGAAGTTCGGGGAGAGGTTCGCCAGCTGTTTGTTACTTACGCTGAAGCCACACCTGGCAGACCTGCAGCCAAGTGGACTATAGGCAGGTGGGTCACCTCCTGCATAGATCTCTCTGCTATAGGTTGGCGGGCATGGAGCCTCCCAAAGGGATAAGAGCTCATTCTACCCGCCATACTGCTGCTTCAGTGGCTGCTTCCAGGGATGTCCCTATCCAGGAAATCTGCAGGGTTGCTACCTGGAAGTCAGCACACACCTTCATTACCTACAACCACATCAACCTTTAGTCACGCCGGGATGCTGGTTTTGGGACCTCGGTTCTCCAGTCCTTATTTCCCAAGTAGGGGGTGCACGCCGTGCCTCCCTCCTCCCGAAGAACTGCTAGGAGTCTGCCCGTAAGTGTGGATTGAACAACATATCCACGTCCCTAGAAATACAGGTTACTCACCTGTAACAGGAGTTCTAGGAGTGGTATATGTTGTTCATCCACACAACCCACCCGACCTCCCCGGCTTCGACGTGCAACCTGGCTTCCAGCAGGCTAGATCTGGCATCATGGGGCAGAGCCGAGAGTTTACCACCCGGTGGGTGGGAGGGAGGAGCCAGCTTGAATACATTCCGGCAAGATTTAAAGCGACAAGGAACTTGCCAGTACGTGTGGATGAACAACATATACCACTCCTAGAACTCCTGTTACAGGTGAGTAACCTGTATTTTTTTGCTAATGTTTGATATGGTTGTACATATGCCTGGTCATACAACTGGTTTATTAATTGTAAGCCCTTTTTGTCTCATACCCTCAGTGTCTGACTGACAGGGTCTGGTGACCTACCCTCATTCCATAACGCCTGAGCTATAGAGGCATCCGGGGATAAGGTGGAGGGATAACTCATGATTTCATGGGCCATGTGCCACACTTGCATTGTGGTCCTGGTAAAAGGGTTAGCCATATGCTTCACTGAGCTCCAGTCTAATACTGATGCAAAAAGGGACTTACTTAAGAAGTTTCCCCTCAGTCACCCTCCAGTTCCAGCCATGTTTTCTTCTCCTGATTGTTTGGAACTAAGTCGCCCAATGCAGAGATCTGCGCCGCAAGATAATACAAAAACAAATTTGGGAGGCCCCGTCCTCCATCCCCTACTGCTCTACAACACCTCCTGCCTGATTCTAGGTCTCTTATTACCCCATAATAAGGTTACAGGGTCCATATCTCCCGAAGCATAGTGTTAACGCTTGGCTCCAGTGCCTGTCCAATAACATGCACAGATCAGCTAGGTTGTCCACCTAGAACTGACCATCACACATGACAGATGTGTCTGTGGTGGGGAGCACATCTAGAAGACCAGAGAGCCCACAGGTCTGGTCACCCTGGGTGTCCCATCACCACATAAACCTGTTGGATCCCTGTGCTGTGCAGCTTGCACTGATGGAATTCACTCTTCTAGTGAGGGGTCAGATCATGTAGGTTCAGACGACAACACCACGACCATATTCTACCTGAATAGGCAGGGAGGAACACACTCCCTTCCCTTGTGCACCTGGACCCTCATGCACAGTCTGGGTGCAGATCTCCTGATGATACATGACTCTAGAGTTCACAATCAGCTGGTAGATGCTGTCAGCCAGGTAGGAGAGATGTCGTATGAGTGGTCACTGAATTAGGAGGTGATGAACCACCTGTTCTCCCTGTGGGGTACTTCTCTGGTGGATCTGTTCGCATCCTGGGAGAATGCCAAACTGAGGCTGTTTTTGTGCTCACCCTCAAAAGTCTGGGACATAGGCCAGCCCAGTGGCACTGAGGGTTGAGGCACTGGACACTACACCGGCGACCCGGGTTCGGGAATGAGTGCGGGCTGCCAGGGGTCAGCAGGGGAGAGAGAGAGAGAGAGGACTGAACATCTGGAGGACTGCTCTCCTCTCTCAGGGGAGGGAGGGTTTGCCATCCCACTTGTTGATCGCCCTCTAGCAATGGCTAGAGGGGGATATGAGTTGGGAGGCATGTTGCCGACGCATGACAGTAGGGAGGGGGGCTGGAGAAATGGAGGAAAATGGAGCTGGCAGGCTCTATGATGGCCCCACCAGCACTCGATCTGGCTCCCCAACATCTGGATATTTGTCCGGGGTGGGGGAAAGCCAGTGCCTCTTCGCCTCGTCCCTGTTATGGGGAAGGAGGGGATCCGTGGGAGGTCGGATGGGAAACGGTGGGGCTGGAGACCAAGTCCCCTCCAAGGGAGGGTCCGGAGCCACCTGCCAGGTTTCTGGGAGGATAAAATATATATATATTACAAAGAAAAAGTCTAGGACATTGTTAGGGGAATGCCTTCATGAAGCTCTGGACCCCAGGCCTTGTGTATGCATTCCCCCTCCTTTCTCGTTGATCCACAAGGTGGTGATTAAGGTCCAGAAGGACAAGGTGCAGATGATCCTGATAACTCAAGACTGGCATTGGCAGTTCTGGTACTCAGATCTCCTTGACTGCAGCAGCAGACCTCTGTGGCAGCCACCTCTTTACCCTGATCTGCTGGTCAGTCAGCAGGGCACAGTCCTGCACCAAGACCTGCAGTCCCTGCACCTCATGGCCTGGTTCCTGAATGGCTAGAGTTCCAGGCCTCAGGGCATTTGGATGATGGGCTCCACATTGTGGAGGCCTCCCAGAAGGAGTCGGCTCACCAGTGCGGTGCATTTAAATGGTGCCAGGGCAAGGAGCTTGCTCCCCTTGTCTGCCCTGTAGCTAGCATCTTGGACTACCTCTGGTCCCTCTCTCAGTTGGGACTGTGAGTGACAACCTGAGCGATGCACTTGGCAACCATCTCTGCTTTATCGGGCATGGGTGGGTAAGCCGATGGTGTACCAAGAGAAGGCGGTCGGGTGCTTTGTCAAAGGCATGGATCACTTGTCCCCTCCAGTGCGTGAAACACCACCACGGGACTTATTGCTGGTGCTAGCTATGCTCATGGGCAAACCAGTCGAGTCTGTGCACAGGTGTGAGATGTCACCTGTCATAGAAGATGGCCTTCCTGGTAGCCTTTCAAGTTTATTTCATCAGGAAAGCTCATTTACAAGGAGGTCCTGCCACAGGCAAAGACAGTACGGCAGTACACAATACATAACTGAAATCACAGTCGAACATACAACGTCAAGGTGTCAGGAAGGGTATCCAGCCATTTATGTCAGCCAGAAGGATTGGGGAACTCCAGGCACTCTTGGTGGAGTCTTCCTACCTGGTCTTCCACAGAGACGGTCGTGTTTCGCCGCAACCCGAAGTTCCTCCTGAAGGTAGAATCAGAGTTTCACCTTACCCAGGTGATTACCTTATTGGTATATTTTACCAACAGTTCTTTGGAGGCCAACCATCGGCTCCATACTCTGGACCTGTGGAGGGTGCTCTCTTATGTAGAGCGCATGACTGGAGTTCGGGGTCAGGCTCGCCAGTTGTTTGTAACATATGCTGAAGCTGCGCCTGGCAGCCCGGCAACAAAGCAGAAAACTATCAGGTGGCTCACATCCTGCATCAACCTCTGCTATAGGTTGACTGGTAGGAAGGCTCCTCTAGGGCTTGGAGCTGATTCCACCAGACATACAGCTGCCTTAGTGGCTACTTCTGGGGACGTCCCTATCCAAGAGATCTGTAGGGCTGCTACCTGGAAGTCAGCACACATTTTAATTTCCCGCTACCTCATTGACCTTGAGTCACATTGGGATGCTGGTTTGTTTTATTTATTTTTCGGAAATAACCTTTGAGCCAAGGCTGTTTTACAAAGGTTCCACGTCATGGGACAGATCACAGACACACAAACAGTAAAGATACAGAGTATTGGACATAGGAAACACTGCACATTACACTGAAACCATCTTGATGTGTTGTAAATGCTGTCGGAGTGAAACAGTTTAAGAAGCCCAACACAGGGCGTGGTGGGCCAGGATTAGAGGGGTAAGGAAAGGAGCCCCCTGGGAAAAGTGGGCACAGAGGCAACAGCTGAGATCAGGGGAAGATGATGTCCCCTTCCTGGGGTGGAGGAGGAGGGGGGGAACAGGAAGCTGCCCCTGGCAGTGATCGAGAGGCATTGTCATGGCACATGGTGGTGAGAGGGGCTGGTGGACAGAATGAGAGGGGGAAGAGGGCTGGGAGTGGTAGCAGAGGGCTGGTGGCAGCACCTCCTGGGTGGGGTGGTGGGAGGGCAGTGAGCAGTCTCTAGCTAGAGGGTTTGTCATGATACTGAAGGTCAGGTGGAAGTCAGGAGGGCAGACAGTACAGACTGGAGGTGGGTGGTCTTCAGCGGGGAGCTGAGAGGGGGCGGGGTGGGCTAGGTAGGAGGAGGACAGCAGAGGAGGAGTAGGGAGGAGAGGGCCGGGTGTGCTGGGGGGAGAGTAGAGGAGGGTTAAGCATGGGAGGTAGTCAAGGCTGAGTAATGGGGACTGAGGTACAGTCCTGTGTAATTTAGAGTAGCAGACAGCAGAGTTGGGCCAGGGCAAGCAGTGGGCAGCAATGGGTTTTGGGACCTCTGTTCTCCAGTTTCTGTTTGCCAAGTAGGGGTGTGTGCCTTGTCCCTTCCTCCAAGAGAACTACTAGGAGTCTGCCAGAGTGTGGGTAGTGAACTATAGTCACACTTCTAGAAAAATAGATTACTCGCCTGTAACTGTAGTTCTAGGATTGGTATATAGTTCACATCCTCACCAGCCACCTGGCCTCCTTTGGCAAGTGGCACAGATTCCTGCTTCCAGTGTGCAAGATCTGATATCACAGGGTGGAGTCAGGGGAATATACCACTCGGGTGGTGAGAGAAGCTTAGCTTAAAATTATCTAACGAATCAGCAATACCAGTGGAGCTGCCAGAATATGGAGGTGAACTATATACCACTCCTAGAACTATGGTTAAAAGTGAGTAATCTATTTTTCTTGTTCAGGCCTTAGACGGAGGCATTTAATAACTAGTTTCTCTTGGATGGGATGGGGGGGGGGGTAAGATGGAAAAGGATAGTACTTTCCATATTAAGTTAAAGTATCTGGTGGAATCCGTCATATTGTTCATTCACCCTGGTCTGTAAATGACTGTAGTTAGAACACTTTGTACACAGAAATTGGGGTTTCTTCAGCACAAAGGATGAAACCATGCCTGTTTTCCTATGGCCAGCATTGGTGCTGAATCCCCATCTTAGGAATACCTCCCCACCTGCAGCTTGCCATGACTGCTGGCTAGATTGGGTGACACCTGCTATGGTGCCGAAATGGCAGGGTCCTATCTCCAGGGGGTGTTAACCAAAGGGGTCCTAGTGCCGTGGTGTCAATTTGCAGTCTGTGTTGATGGAGCAGCACTTGGACACAGGAATAGAAGGCACCTTGGTATTTGTGGAAGGAGTTCCCATGGAAGGTCACAAATGAGCATAAACTGTTTTAAAAAAAAATTAAAGTGAAATGTAATTTCTATAGATAAAATGGTTTTAAACATTTTATACCAGCTTTTTAACCAATAGGTGTTGCATTATGTTGAAATCAAAATCCATTATTCCTCGATGTCACCCTGTTTGTTGGAATTTCTTTACAGGTGGACCTTTACTTGTGGCCCTAAATCAGTGAGTTCGAGTCTGGCTCCAACACTAGTCCAACAGAGTACAAACCAGTCACTATTTAGTACTTTATTATTTTTTTATCTTTTTTGCACATTTTGTTACAGAATCCTCTTACACATGAACAAGAGAAGGATTCTCTATGAACAAAAACATAAATGCAGTTTATTGCTCTGGGAAGCATATTTCAGATCAGTCATTAAAGAGTTTATTTGTGTTCTCTAGCCTTTCATTAGTTCTTCCTTCACCTTCTGTAGGCTTTGGTCCTTCAAAGACTTTGCCAGGTTCACTAAGTCACACCCAGCAAGTCTTTCACAGCAGTGCTGCAATGCAAATAGTCAGCTTTTTTTTAATTGCCCTCTGTGGTTTGTTTGTTTTTTTGAGAACATAGCTCTTTCCAAAGCTGAAGGACTCTGGATTTTATTCCCCCTGTCCTGTGGAAGTCCTTTAAATTTGGAGCTGCTGCCTGTCATTTTGAGGCCACCCTCTCCCCTTCCCGTGGGTCTGCTCCTCACTCTAATATCATGGGTAACACAGCAGTTCAGTGTAACTCTGATCAAGGAGTAGGGCAGGCACACTCACCGGCAGGAACAAAGCAACCAATCCGGGACAAGCTGTTGCTCCAAAATGAGATCACCAAGATCCAACACAGACCAATGGCCAGTTACCCTTCTTTGAGTTCACAGAAGTAGTTTTTTTTTTTTTAAGCTATAAAGAGTTACTTCGAGGGTATTGTCCATTGAAGACGACAAGTTGTGTTGTGCACCTCCTGCCTTTTCAGGCTTGCATGTCTCTCAGGTAAGAAATAAAATACATAAAAATCCATTTTATAACATGAGATGGCAGCTGCACCCCTGCTAGTGCCGATTAACCAGTTGCGTTGTCTCAGTGGTGTTTCACCAGCTGCTTTACTTTTCCCTGGATGACGTACTTATAAGGCAAATGAGATGGAGTGGATTTCCTTTGTGCGTCTGTGTGTATGTGGCGGGGGCTGCTTGTGTGCTGCTCTTCTTGGTCTGTGGAAGAACAATCTTCAAGCCCTTTACTTTATTCCCTGTTTCTCACTGGGCTTTGATTGTACTGTGGGGGACTAGCTGCTGGTTGGCCCACTCCATGTGGTAGACAATGCGTCTCCTCGACAGAGATCAGAATATCCTCCTGGGTCTGCAGGCAGTACACATTCATGTTGGACAAGGAGAGGGAGGAGTCGGACATTGACATCTTGAATGAGTGCGTGCTGTTTAAGTCGTTCTTCTTTTTTGTTTCTTCCTGGTGTGGGCCAAGAACACAGTCTGTCAAATAAAATTAAAAGAAAGTGTCAAACGTCTAGCACCTGTAACCATGCTGCAAAATGTACTGCTGTAGCTCAGAGCTAAACAGTATTTGTCTCATCCAAGTGCCAGCACCTGTCAATTGATCAGTGTTATTTGTATTACTCCTAACCCCCAACCCCTCGGCATGTTACTAAATTTAAAAACAAGCATTTTAAAAACACTTAGACGTACATGATGGGTTCATTGACATACTGTAATCCTATTAACACGAGGTTCCGAGACCCATAGCCTAAACGTGACAAAGTATATTGTTTTCTAATTGGTTTGATGTGATCGTAAGCAGTCTGCAGAAGTCGTAGACTGCTGCTCTATATAACGATGACATCACAAATCCAGTCACTCATAGTTGTGATGCCACATCCTTGCATAATTTGATTTTTGGAATGTTAGTGTCTGATGGCATTTCCTTCCCCCTTCCCTTTTCCCTCACATATTCAACATTAAATGCACCCATACACAAATCCCCCACCCAGCTGTGGCTCCCCTACGTATTGCAAGCTGTAGCTATAAATTTGTAACTGTTTTTAAACACTGAAAAAGGAGTAATTACATAAAATAAAATATAGTACTCATATAAACGTGTGTGTTTTCTTAATACCCTTTCCATTTATGTTCACTTTGCAGACCACTTGAGCTTCTCTCTCATGATTTGTGACATCATTACAAACACTGTGCAAAAATACCTTATCAGTAAGTTGCACACTAGCCTTGGGGGCCAGAAAATGGGAAGGTCATGGGTTCTAGGCCCACACCAGAAACTTGGGCTAAAACCCAATACTGACACTAGTGCAGTACTTTGTGGGGGTCTCACTGTAGGGTGCCATTCTTCAGATGATACATTAAACGGAGGTCCCTTCTACCTATCTCTGGTGGGTGCATAGGTGGAAGCTAAAGAGCTCATGGCACTTTACATATTAATAAAATGAATATTTTAGTTTTTGTTGACTGGAAAAGGAGGGCTAGACAATTCTGCCTATTTTTAGCCTCGGGGGGTGGGGCATAATACAGATGCAAACCAGCTGAGACTGAACCAGATTAAGCTGTTGGTATTTTTAGTGAATGGAGAAAATTTGACCAGGGCACCAGGAAAATTCCCCATCTCTTCTCAAAAAGTGCCATGGGACCTTTAATGTTGGGAAAATGTAGTCCACAAATGTTTCAGTACATTATAATTTCATTTATTCTGATAAGGTGGCCCCAACGTTTCACCGAGTCATGGCTGCTTCAGAGGAATACCTCCTTTTTTTTTTGGTTTATGCCTTTTAGACAACACTGCCTGTTTTTCACTTCCAGTAAGTATAATGTGTGTGATGCTCTGCCTGTCTTTTGCTTTCTAAATGTATTGATTGTGTACAGCTCCATTATTATGGATACCACTTCCCTCATGATCAAGGCAAAGAAAAGAGTCTTAACCCACAAGGTTGCCAAATTTGCCTCCTGACATGGCCCACAGTACCATCACTGCACCAACTCTGAACTACTTTGTTGGTTGCAACCCAGAACCACAGCCCCGTTAACCCCTGCAAATGTCATGCACAAAATTCTACGTGGAAGTGCTCTCCAATGCCTGTACAAGCCATTTGTGTACATGGACAGCCCATTTCTCTGCAAACAGTCTATTGAAAGTTCCTTTCTTGCACACAGGCATGGGCCAGAACTCCTTCAGATACAGAGCAGCGTTGTTCTGGAGCACCGTCCCTTTCACTATCAGAGCCATCCCTTCCCCTAAAATATTCACTGCCGAGCTGAACGTATATCTCCAAGAGTCTAATGCCTGTACCTGCGTTGCATGACTTACAAAACACTGTTAATCTGCCATCTGAATGCCTTACTTTTGCACCATGTCAATTCATTTTTTATTATGATGCTTACGCACTTGTACCTGTCTTCTTGTGTACTCTTGTGTACCCTGGGTCATGACAGGAAAAGGCGCTTTGGCACCAGTGCACTCAAAATAAATAACTAAATAAATACGTAAATATGAAGCAATCAAATCTCCATTTTCATGTCTCATTCAGTGCTCCAATGCCATCAGCACGGTCAGTATACAAGGGTCCAGTAGTAAGAATGTATTTTCTTGAAGAAGCAAGAACTTGGAGCCACCTTATTAAAATAAATAAAACTGAAATACACCAAAAAATATGTGGACCACATTTTTTCGGACAGTCCCCCCCCCCCCACAGCTAAGTTTTACGACTGCTATCTTGGTGTTAGTGGCTATATAGCTTCTAATCACTCGGCACCATATCCTGCAGCTATTTCTTTGATCCTTAATGTCTAACAACCACCAGAAAAGGATGACCTCGGTTTAATGTTTCACCTGAAGGCTGGAACATCCCAACAGTACAGTATCCCCTTAGTACCTTAAAGAACAACTGACGCCTTTAGGAAAACTTCAAAAAACATAGCGTTCAGACACACTTCAGCTGTTATTTCATATATTTTCTATATAGTTCTACAGATTTCTCTTCTTCATTATTTGTCAAAAAATTCTCACAAAAAACAAGAGCTATATCCCTTAGAGTTCCTCTGCCTCCTTGACTTATTCCCTACTTGAAATCATAATGTTCTGTTGTGACATCACATTCTGTTGCCGTGGAATCAACTGTGATGTCACAAGCAGAGCATTATGACATCAGGTTGGGAAGAAGCAATAGGAGCTGATGAACCCTCATGGAACAGCTATCCTGTTTTCATGCATATGATCTCCGTAATAAATAATGGAGATAAGAAATACGGAGTTAATGAAAAATTTAAAGCTGCTTTGTGTCCCAATAATTTTTGCAAAGTTCTTCTTGAGGCATCAGTGGCCCTTTAATTTTTAAAACATTTATACATTTAAAATGGTGTTTTGAATGATCTCATACTTCCATAAAAATAGCAAAACTGTTGACCACCCAGCCTTAGAAGTACTGATGCAGTGAGACCAAGGCCACAGGTTTAAGTCCCACCAGAGTCACTGTCTTACAGTGTGACCTCACTTGACTATCTTGTGGGCAGTCATAACATGGGTAACCAAGACCTGTGATTGGTCAGATGTGATCACATGACCATGTGTTATTCCAGCGCAACAGCACATGTCAGAAATGCTTCATGTTCTGAAACTCATTATTAAATTTTTTAAATAAAAATAAGAGGAACCATTTTATAATCACAGTAAGTGGATGAAGAGAACGTGCACACAGGATCAATAAGGATGAACATTTTTTTTTTCCTATTCTTTTTTTCTCCCCGTGGACCTGGATGGCTCACTTCTCTCTCTCTCTCTCTCTCTCTGCCATCCCCCCAGCATCAGACCCCTTCCCCTCAGGCTCCCACAACTTACCCTTTGTGGCAGGGTGGTGGGGAACGACTCAATCCACCTGAATGGATCCAGCTCTGGGGAGGTGCCATCTCAGGAAGGCACCTGCAGGGGACAGTGTCATGCCACTCAGCTGGGGTCCAATTTTTCTGCTTTTCATTTTGGAAGGGAAGCGTACAGTGCTGACAATGGCACGCAGCGTGTGTGTCCACACACTGTGCGCCGGTTGGCTGCTGCTCCTCCACACCCTAATGTGAAGGACTCGGCATGCCAACACCCAGCCTCCACTAGGTGTTAGGCAAATGCCAATCCATAGTCCCCACCCTTCCTGGGAGAGGAGAGCTGTTCCCTGGATGCTCTATCCTCTCCCTCCCTCCCTAGCCAACCCCCAGTGACCTGCTACCACAGGTCATCGGTGCGGCAGGAGGTAAGACAAGAAGCTTCAGCTCTCTATGCCACTGGGCTGGCCAGGATGAACATTTTTTATTAAGACACCCAAATAACAAACAGTGTACAAATTACAGCGAGTGATGTGCACACCTGCTAACAAGATGGACATCAAAGCCCCAAATAATCACAGTAAAGCAGTTAATGGTGTGCATAATTGTGGGATAACTACTTCTTAAGTGTGTAAGGCACTTGACATTGCCTTCTGCCTCACTTCTCGAGGTGTGCCATTATCATCTAATAGTGCACACCCTGTCATACCATATTGCTTAAATAATGCTGTGTAAAACATAAGTTTCCCCCTGAAAATGAGATGTTGCATCTCGTTTGGGCTGTTCTGGGTAATGAAAATAACACGGGCAGGAAAAAAAGAAAAGTGCTAGGTATCTGGAAGGTAAGAAATGATCTATTCTGGGTAATGGAAATAATACAGGCAGAAAAAAGACAAAAGCATTAGGTGTCTGGAAGGTTAGAAGTGATGGCACCCTTTCCCTATCACTATTAGTTTTACCTTGACAAAAACTTCAAGAAAGTAAATTACAAAAAAGAAAAGAATCAGAAGTGACAAGCCATTGCCCAGTGGCAGGATGTGTCTTGTCAGATTTGCATGAATTATTCGGCCGGCAATGATCAACATTTTTCACGACAAGCTCTGCCTGCATAATTCAGTTTGTCAAAATCCTATGTGCTCAGAATAGCTAATGGTTCAAGTAGCAGTGCAATCATTTCTTTTAAAGCCAGTTTCCAGCTAAAATTAGTTTAGCGAGGCAAATTAAATGTGTGCAAAGGGACTCTATTTGGTGACCCTCCCCCCACCCACGGCTGTATACATATTTCAGTTTGTTGCCCCACCTGTACATCCCATGTTGCTCTTGAGGACGTGCATAGCAAGAGCAAAACAGCGAGAGCCACACACTTGATGCATTTCACATCATTTTAATTTAAATTATAAATATATCAATGCTGAATCACCCAATTAGTGTTGATTTGTCTGTACATAAAGACCTCTTGTAATCAAAAGAGAGGCTCACACGGAGCAGTCTGCTGTTCAAATGGTCGCATCTGTCTCTCAGATAAAAAAAAAAAATAAACATTTTGCCTGCACTCTAAACATATGGTTTACAGTATATTGTGTGTGCATTTTTATACATTCATAAGTCTCTTGTACCACAGTTCAAAGATCAAAAAAGTTGTACTAGCTGGCCCAATGGCTTGGCAGGTGCCTTCACTGCCTGGTGCACCAGAGACCTGTATAATGTATTTGGGAGTGGGTGAGGGTCACTCGGGGTTGGTGGGGGGGTATGCTGGGCAAAGAAAGATTGAGGTGTCCATAGATGGCTCACAAGAGGGAGGGCAATACACTATTGCTTGGTTGCCACCTACCAGAGTGGCCCAGCAGCGATTTCCATCTCACTGGCCAGTGCTGGGTGTTGAAGTGTGCTGTGTCTTTATGCAGTGTGTGCGCAGTATTGCACGCATGCCAGCCCCAGGTTGGGAGGAAATGGGAGGAAAAGCAGCTCTTCTGATGGGGTGAAAACGGTGACCCCACAGGCTCCGCACCATCTACTGAGGCATCCAGTCACCCATGGAGGTAATAAGTAAATGGGGTAAGTCCCCAAGCAGGTGGGTGTTGGGGCTGGGGGTCACCATCAGAAGGGGGCAGTGGTGAGGAACTGAAGGATAAAGGCATAATGAAACGAAAAACGTACCATAGTAGCTACTACTGTGGTACAACAACTTTTTCGTTCTGCTTTCATGAACACAGTCTTTATCGTGTTCCAAGCTCTTAAGCCTGTCAGTGCTCACTACAAGAAAATAGCAGCACAGAAATGGAAAAAGCAGCAACAATTTTTTCAAAGCTGTTCAGGGACAGGCAAGTTGCTGAACCTGCTAAAAGAATAAGGTAAGCTCCTAAGCATTGGGGGGAGGGGTCTAACGCAGCAGTTGAAGTGTAGGAGTAATTTAATTTAAAAAAAAGGCTCAAAATGCACAGGTTTCTTCAGTTTTATAACCCAAAACCATATATTATATAAAATAAACAGATAACTGCTCAAACAAGGATATGTTTCCATCTGGGGGATTAATTGACTATACAATAGGAGTGAACTGATATGCCCCTACATAAATAGTTGTATTCTCACCGCATACTGATAGCAGCATGCTGAAGTACACAGTAAGAAAAGCTATTGGCTATCTATACTATGTACGCGTCAGCAGAAAATATCAGTACACTCTCTACGTCAGACATCTGAGCAGCCAAAAGCCCAGAAAGAATGGCAACAGAAAAAAACACAGGTACTACATACATACTTTAAAAACAAGCCATACCCAAAAAAGCCCTATTTATCAAGGATATGTGATAGGTGTTGATAGCGATAACACATTGCGGCAAGTGAGCTGGCGCTTAATCCACTCATGATAACCCCAAGCTCACTTGCCACTCGTACTGATATATCCGCTATTGAATGACTGCCCATCACTTATCCCCTTATTATAGAGATCGCTTGAACTTTGCTCTTGAGGTCTAGGCTGACATCAGATTCCCTCAATGGAAACACAGCCTTGTGATGTGCACAGTTACCTAGTTATTATTGTGTATATAAAATGGCAAGGAAAAATCCTGAAGCCTCATTGGCTGACAGTCATCACCTGACCATGCATTAAAATGCTAGTGATGCTTGGTCAGATGCTGGACGTCATTACCAAAGCAATAAAGCCTCGTTGCCTACAAAATCAGGACTGTTTCATGAATATAATTTTTAATTTTTTTTTATTTACTGTGCTTTAGTCGGGGCTGTGCCGGCCACCATCAATCCCCAATTGCAATCACCACTGCTTCGCCCCAACACTCGTGATCCTGGGATACACCTCCATCCCACAAGCACCTTGGCTTCCCCCCAAGGTGGGGCCACCTGTTAGCTGCGGCTGTGGTACCAGGAGGCACCCTGGCTTCCCCCCTCAGGGCGGGACCGCTGGTTCCCTGTCAGATCTACATACTGGTACCGGAGGTGAGGGGTCCAAGTTGCAGTGTGGGGTCTGGGGCAGGGAGGGTGTCATTTTGCTGATAGAGCCCCAAGGATTGCTAAAGGTCAGTCTCTCACTGGACGCACTCCCCCCGGAGGAGAGACGTCCCTCAGACACTCAATCCTCCTTCCCCCAGCCTGCCCTCCAACACCTTGGGTCCGCTCCTGAACCTGAGGTGCTGACATCACAAGGGGATGCTTTGCAGCTGCGCCAGCGGACTGGTCCTGGCTTTGGCTGCTGCTTTATGGCATTGCACAGAATGCATCAGGTCCCTTGTGATGATTTTCCTAGGTCCTTTTCCTCCTCAGAACTGGACACTTGTACCCCTCCCAACCAGTAACTTGGTCCTGGGGTTCTTAGCTCCCAGGTGCATCACCTTCCACTTTGTGATGTTGAGCCCCAGCTGCCAGATACTCGACCACTTTTCAAACTTAACCTGGTCCTCCCTAAGCTCCTGTCTCTCCTCCTCTGTTTCTGCTCTTCCACAAGGCTTAGTGTCATCTGTGAATAGGCAGAGTTTATCTTTGATCCCATCTGCTATGTTACCAGTAAAGATATTAAACAACACTGGGCCAAGCACTGAGCCGTGTGGGTCCCCACTGGTTACAGGCCTAGGCTTTGAGAGTTCCCCCCTACTACCACCCTCTGGTTTCTGTCTTGTAGCCAGCTCTTGACCCATGCCACCAGCTTCTTCCCAGGTCCCAGGTTCTGCAGCTTACTGAGCAGTCTCCCATGTGGCACAGAGTCGAAGGCCTTGCTGAAGTCCAGATACAAGACATCAACCGCCTGTCCCTTGTCCACAGTCCCTGTGACCCAGTCAAAAATGTCTACCAGGTTGGTCTGGCAGGATCTCCCTAAGACAAACCCATGTTGTCTTTCATACTGGAGACCATTAACCACCAGAAAGTCCACTAGTCTCTCCTTTAGTATGGTCTCCATTAATTTGCCTACAATGGAGGTAAGGCTGACCGGTCTGTAGTTAACTGATTCATCCCTGGGTCTGCTCTTGTGAAGAGGCACCACATGTGCCATTCTCTAGTCCTGAGGCATGCACCCTGTCTCCAGCGAGGTGTTAAACAGGTCTGCTAGGGGGCTAGCCAGGACTTCTGCCACTTCCCTCAGAACTCTGGGGTGCACGCCATCTGGTCCGGGAGCTTTGTCCATCCATCCTAAGGCTCTTTAAAATCTTGTCCTCTTGACTTGCTCCATCTCCCACACTTCCCCCTCCACTTCTGAACCCCTTTTTGTCCCTGTAGCATAGGTCCATCCCTCTTCCTAGTGAAAAACGAGCTGAAGTACTCATTTGGTGCCTCTGCCTATTCCTCACTACTTTCCGCCCATCCCCCTCCCGCTTTAACCTAACAATCCTATCCTTGGTACTCCTTTTCTTCCTTACGTACTTAAAAAAGTCCTTTTCCCCTGCCTTTATTCCCTGAGCTAGTTTTAGTTCCCTCATGGCCTTCGCTGCCCTGACCACTCTGCTTGCCTCTCTTGACTTCTCTGAGTAAACCTCCCTGTCTGCATCCCTCAGAGTATGTTTGTACTTATGAAAGGCTACTGTCTTTTCCCTCACTTTTGCTGCTACCTCTTTGCCAAACCAGCTTGGTTTTTTGATTCTGGCTTTATTGCTCTGGGCCTTTGTACATATATTAGTGGCCTCAATCAGAACCATTTCTATAATGGACCATTTCTGCTCCACTTCCGTCTCCAGACTGATTTTGGCAAAATGTTCTAGGATTTCACCCATCTTTCCAAAGTCAGCCCTCCTAAAGTCCATTACTCTCATCTTAGTCATGGCTATTTCCTTGCCCAGATTTAGGTAGAACCACACTGTATGGTGGTCGCTGCCTGCAAGAGGGTCTTCCACTTCTAATTCCTGGACATACTGACTGTTGGACAGTACTAGATCCAGTATGGCTCCATCCCTGGTAGGCCGTGTGACTCTCTGCACCAGGAAACTATCCTGGAAAGCCTCCAGGAGGACCTGTTCCCTGGAGCAGGAGGTAGCTGGGGTCCTCCAATACACTCCAGGTAGGTTGAAATCACCTGTTATGACTATGTTACTTCTACTACATACCATTCTAATCTGATCCCCCAGTGCTCTGTCCAACTCCTCATCCTGAAAAGCTGGTCTGTATACTGACCCCATTCTAACCTTTCTCTCCTTGGTGATCTGAAGCTGTACCCACAAGGCTTCAGTCTTACCTTCAGCTTCCTCCTCCTCCTCCCTGGGACATGTGTTCCTTTCTCTCACAAATAAAGCTACTCCTCCCCCTCTCCCCATCTCTCTGTCCTTCCAGTAAATTCTATACCCAGGGATCACAAGGTCCCAGTCATGGTATTGGATGACCCATGTCTTTGTGATGGCCGCTATGTCCACCTCTCCCTCAGCCATCAGTGTCTGAAGATCCGCCATCTTGTTTGCCAGGCTTCTTGCATTCAGTAACACCACCTTCCATCGTGATCCCTGTACACCATTACCACTGACCAGCCCTTTTTGTCTCCCACCCTCCCCATCCCCTCTCCCTCACCCCTGCTCTTCAGTCTTACTTCCACCTGCTGACTTAATGGGGAGGGTGGCTCATCAGACTCCTGCACCCGGTGACCATGGTTGCAGCACACCCTATCAACCCCCCCTTCAGTTGAAGATTTGTTGACATGTAATCTTCCAGCTTGTCCTTTAATACCCTGCTGCCTGTTCTACTTAACTGCAGTCTATCCTGTGCATATAGGTCCTTATTATCCCAAATCCCACCCCCACTCCTCCACCAGCCCACACCCATTTGACCCACACCACCCCCTTAACCAACTGTTAAATTCTTCAGTCCTCTGTTTCCTTACAGTACTAGACCTAGGGACTGGGAGCAGTTCTGAGAAGGCTACTGACCTTTCTGCCTTGCTGAAAATTGTCACAAATGCACTCCACAGGTCAGGCCCTCTGCTCCTGCAGTGCCAACTTCAGAGTACAATAGTGTGAGCAGGTAACAGACAGGGTAACCTTTCTTTCTGCCTTGGGTCAGAATCACCTTTAGCCTCACGTTCTGGAGGGATTCAAACTGCGAACCTTATGCTAGCATACCCAATGTACAGGCTCAGATATGTACCGTCTTCAGGACTGCAGTACAATCTTTTGCCAGGAGCACCTAACCAGGTATCCAAAATGAACACTTTCTTAACTCTGTAAGAGGTCTTAGGTATATTTTTACCTTTTCCAAGCTTAGTAACACCATCAAGCCTTTTTTAACAGCTGTCAGACTTAACCCCATATACATCACATGCAAAAAGAAACTGAGAAGACACCAAGGCAGTATTTCATAGAAATGGTTGTTTACTAAAAATATGATAAAAAGGTAAAATTAAACACAACAATATATACAGCTTACAATCTTATAAAACTAAAAGGAAGTTTCATAACAACACTCCTATCACAAAGACTATTGCTTTCTAACTATTACCTTTCTAAGTACTCTCCCAGTCAGAGTCTATTTCATATGTCTCTTTTTCCCCAGATGGATGTTAATTTGAAACTCCATCTCTCCACTCTTCTTGGAGGTCACTGTTAGGTTTAATTCTTCATAATTTTCAATGAGGATGTATTCTAATAAATGTGAACATCAGCAAACAGCCATTTCCCAAATTATGAGTCTTTGATCAACACATCCCCTTTCATGTTTTACAATCTCACACTCTGTCACTAACTCTCAGTTAGGTGATAGAAAACATACAGGATCAGCCTAAATGACGTCCCTTCCTGATATCATAAAATGCATATTTGGTTTCCAATTTCAAAAGCATGGGCAGGTCATATAAAGGTAATAAAATGCCCTTCTGTAAGGAAGTCAGTTAATTAACTGGTTCCCCTGGTCAGTTTAATTACATCCTGTAGTTCCAGCTACTGACCTTTAAAGTTACAGGCCAAATCTGCCAACTTGTGTGAGACAATTTCATACACAGACCAGTTATGTATTTTACAGATATCGTACAGTAATCATAAGCAAGGGGGCAGAGCATCACACTCCTCCCCATCCAGACTGAATTTGGGGGCTCTATCCCCTGCATGAGATGAGCTCCCTAAGCCAGTTCATTCCTCATGCAACTACGACAGGCCATCTGCGGTCTGATTGGTTGCTCCAGCCCTATGTGAGTTTGTCATGTCATACCCTTGCAAGGCAAGACTCCATCTTAATAGTCTACCATTCATTTTTCCCATTTGTGTCAGCCAAACCAGGGGGTTGTCAGTTTGCACCTCAAAATACTGCCCGTATAAGTATGCCTCTAACTTCTTTAGGGCCCACACCATGGCAAGACACTCTTTTTCTGCAGTAGAGTATGCCTGCTCCTTGGGAAGTAACATTTTACTTAGGTACATGATGGAGTGATCTTTCCCATGGTTGGATGTCTGACTCAGTACTGTCCCAATACCCACATATGAGGTGTCAGTCTGGACTATAAAGGATCTGCTATAGTCAGGACTTGTCAGCACAGGAGCACTGCACAGTGCCTCCTTCAGTCTGGTAAAGGCGTTTTCACAGGCTGGTTCCCAGGTAACTTTCTTAGGCATCCTTTTCTTTACCAGGTCAGATAGGGGAGCAGCCAGGGCACTGTAATTGGGTACAAATTTCCTATAGTACGCTGCTGTCCCCAGAAAACTCCTGACCTGCTTCTGTGTTTCTAGTCTGGGCCATGCCTTGATTGCCTCTATTTTTGCTTGGTTAGGATGCAGCTGTCCCCAGCCTACAATGTGCCCGAGGTATGCCACTTCAGCCACGGCCACCTGGCACTTCTCAACTTTGACAGTGAGCCTAGCCCTCTGTATTCTGCCCAGCACTTCCCTAAGGTGGGACAGGTGTTCCTCCCAGCTGGCACTAAAGATGGCAATGTCATCCAGGTACGCCGTGGCGTACTCCTCAGCACCATTTAACAACTGGTTCATCAACCTTTGGAAAGTGGCCGGGCGTGCTTCATTCCGAAAGGCATTACTTTAAATTCAAATAACCCTATCGGAGTGATGAAGGCCAACCTCTTCCTAGCTCTGTCAGTTAACTCTACCTGCCAATACCCCTTTGTCAGGTCAATAGTCGTAAGGTAGGTCACCTCTCCCAACTTGTCCAGGAGTTCGTCCGTCCGTGGCATCAGGTTGGCGTCTGACTTCGTGACTGCATTCAATCCACGATAGTCCACACAAAAACAAGTAATGCCATCTGGCTTGGGCACAAGGACTACGAGGAGGCCAAGGGGCTGTGGGAGTTCTGGATTACCCCTAAATCCAGCATTTCCTCCACCTCCCTTCTAATGTCCTTCTGGATAGCCTCTGACACCTGATATGCTATCTGCCGTATGGGCGCCTGCATCCCTGTCTCCACATCATGTGTCAGTAAGGGGGTTAGTCCAGGCTTGGTGCTAAACAGTGGGGAAAAGTCTGCTAAAACCTCTCTTACTTCCTGGATCTGGTCTGGGGCCAACTGGGGGGACAATTTAATTGCCTCCACAGAGGACTCCCTCTTGCTTTCTTCCAGGAAGTCCAGAAGGGGTCTCCTTCATCCGTCCCCTCCCCAGGACTACATACTGCAAACACCATGTCAGCCCTATTAGCATATGGCTTCATCATGTTGACATGGTACATTCTCTGTGCATGTCTTCTGTCAGGTAACTATGATATAGTTTATGTCATTTACCTTTCTGACTACTTTGTACGGTCCTGCCCACTCGGGCTGCAGCTTGTCTTTCCAGACTGAGATGAGGACCATGACTTCCTGACCCACTGTGTATGAGTGAGCTCTGGATCTGCAGTTGTACCACACTTTTTGTTTTTGTTGGGCAGCTGCCAGGTTGCTCTGGGCTGTCCCCATAAGCTCCTTCAGCCTTTCCCTAAACCTAAGGACATAATCCACTATGGGGATTCCCTGGGTGGCGTGCTTGCCTTCCCAGTCCTCCCGGATCAAGTCTACAGCCCACGTACCAGGCGTCCATATAAGAGCTTGAAGGGGGAAAACCCTGTCAACTCTTGGGGCACCTCCCTGTATGCAAACAACAGGTGGGGAAAGTGTTTCTCCCAGTCCCTCCCATGCTGTTCAGCAAATGCTTGGAGCATTACCTTAAGGGTACCATTAAATATTTCCACAAGCTCATTGACTTGTGGGTGATAAGGTGTTATGTGTCTCTGCACCACCCCACACTTCTCCCACAAACAGTTCATCAGGTCCGACATGAAGGAACCCCCTCGATCGGTGATATCCTCCTGCAGAAACCCAACACAGGATAAAATCCCAAGTAAGGCATCTGCCACTTTATCTGTCCTCAGTGAGGATAGGGTGACTGCCTCTGGATACCGGGTGGCATAACCCACCCCAGTCAGGATGAACCTCTTCACGGAGGAGCTGGGGTATTTAAAGGCCGCACAATATCCATTCCCACCCTCTGGAATGGCTCCTCCACTATGGGCAATGGAATCAGGGCGGCTTGGGTTTTCTTACCTGCCTTCCCTATTTCTTGGCACTGGTGACAAGACCTGCAATACTCCTTCACCTGCTGGGTGAAGTTGGGCCAATAGAAATTCTGGGCCAACCACTGTGCAGTGTGCACGATTCCCAGATGACCAGATAAGGGAATATCATGTGCAATCTTAAGCAACTGCTCACAGTACCCCTGGGGAATGACAAGCTGCCTGCCTACTACCCCTCCCTCTGTCTTAGCATCCTGTGTACACATCTGTCCATTTTCCCAATAAACCTTATGTTTCCCGTCACCTCCCTGTGTTCCATCAGAGTCTGCCCAAGCCCTCAGCTTCTCTAGACTAGGGTCACTTTTCTGAGCTGCTTCAAACTCCTCACACATTCCCAAGGCATGGGACAGGTCCCCTTCAGTATCTAAACTAGGGTCCCTAGCTCTAGCATTAGGGCACTCAAGATCACTGTCATCCCTAACCCTCTGACAATGGATCATCCTTCCTTCCTTCCTCAGAGAAACTCTCCGTAGCTGTTTGGTTAACTGCTACTGGAGAAATTTCTACCCCCCCTTCATAACTCTATAAGAGACCTTAGGTATATTCTTACCTTTTCCAAGCATAGTAACACCATCAAGCCTTTTTATACAGCTGTCAGACTTAACCCCATATACATCACATGCAAAAAGAAACTGAGAAGACACCCAGGCAGACTAAAATAAAAAAAAAATAAAAAATAAAAATAAAATGGTTGTTTACTA
This sequence comes from Neoceratodus forsteri, assembly GCA_016271365.2. Lineage (NCBI taxonomy): Eukaryota > Metazoa > Chordata > Ceratodontiformes > Ceratodontidae > Neoceratodus > Neoceratodus forsteri. Next base: position 75,972,330 of record JADMNL010000033.1, on the reverse strand, counting down.
AAAATATGATAAAAAGGTTAAATTGAACACAGTACAATATATCATACAGCTTACAATCTTATAAAACAAAAAGGAAGTTTAATAACAACACTCCTATCACAGACTTAATTGCTTTCTATTACCTTTCTAAGTGCTCTCCCAGTCAGAGTCTATTTCATATATCTCTTTTCCCCAGATGGATGTTCATTTGAAACTCCATCTCTCCACCCTTCTTGTGAGGTCACTGTTAGACCCTCTCTTAGTTTTAATTCTTCATAATTTTCTACGAGGAGGTATTTTAATAAACTTGAATATCAGCAATAGCCATTTCCCAGATTATGAGTCTTTGATCAACACATCCCCTTTCATGTTTTACAATCTCACACTCTGTCACTAACTCTCTGCTGGGTGATAGAAAACATACAGGATCAGCCTAAATGACGTCCCTTCCTGATATCATAAAATGCATATTTGGTTTCCAACTTCAAAAGCATGGGCAGGTCATAAAAGGGTAATAAAATGCCCTTCTGTAAGGAAGTCAGTTAATTAACTGGTTCCCCTGGTCAGTTTAATTACATCCTGTAGTTCCAGCTACTGACCTTTAAAGTTACAGGTCAAATCTGCCAACTTGTGTGACAATTTCGCACACAGACCAGTTATTTATTTTACAGATATCGTAAAATAATCATAAGCAAGGGGGCAGAGCGTCATAAAGATTTTTTTCCCTACCTCCCTAAACCTCTTCTGCACCACCTCTACCCCACTCCTTGCAAGATCATTTGTACCCAAGTGTACTATAATGTGAGGTTTCTCACACACCTGCCCTACACACTTAGTTATAAAAGGCCCCACCCTCCCTGCCATCATGCCTGGCATACACTCCACCCACCTGTGGATACACCTTGCCCCAATACCTCCCCATCTCACACCCTTCATTATTGAATCTCCCAGGATAACGACCCTCCTTCTGTTCTCCCATCCCCCCACACACATTCTGCCTTCCCTGCTGCACAAGTCCCTTTGTTACTTCCATTTCCCTCTGAGACCCCTCCCTTCCCACATGTCCAGCTACCCCTGTCCCCCAGCATCTCCACTGTGTTGTGCCTCCTTCCTCCATCCCTCCAGGCTCCTCACCTGGACTACCCCTCTCAACCCCCACATAGCCATCCTTCTGCTCTGTCCTGCTCTCCACCCTCATCACTTCCCCACTTTCTTCCCCTCTCACTCCCTTGCTACTATCTTTGGCCACTATATTATCTCTATCCTCCACCTCCCCACCTGCCCCTGCTCCTCCAAACTGGTCTGTACTGTGAATCTGTTAGAAGAGTGCCCCCCATATCAGAACATACCTCTGTTCTCCCTCCCTGTTCTTTTCCTCTTTCTCCTTGTGCTGTTTCCTTCACCCACATATCCTTTCTCCTTACCTCCTGCCAAGTCCCCACTCTGGTTCCCAGGTCCTTGAGGGAAAGATGCCCCCCGACACTTTGGCATCCTAACTGGTTCCATCCTGTTTCTACTGTCCATTTGGCCTAGAGCAGCCCTTTCCTGCCCCATCAGCCACTGTTCTTCCCCCCCAGCCTCTCCCAACCCCCTCCCCAACTCCCAAATCACCTGCCTTATCTCCTCTCTGAGTTGCCCAAGGTGTCTACATGCTGGACAGCCCCCTGCTTTCCACATTGTTCCTAGAAAGACTGCAGCCCCACACCCATTGCAGCTGACCTCACTCCTTTCCATCCCTGTGCCCTGTCTCTTCCATCCCCCCTCCTTTTCCATGCCTCCCAATTGTTCTGTTGTCTGCACCAGCTCCTAGGATCCTATATCCTCCCTGATTAGCCTATACCCACCTTATTATATTGCTGAGTTGTCTCCTGTTATTTCCTCAAATAGACTGATCCTAGTTGTGGTTTTACTGCAATCCCCTTTTCCTACTGACTGCCTCTCCTTGCTAGATAGACTCACTTACAAAGCCCACACTATGTTTTCTATTCTTATTTTACCAATCGGCTGACTCTAGATAGGGTTTTGCCACAATCCCCTGTTTCTCCTGGCTCCCTCCCCGTGTTAGTAATTGCACTTTCCTCTTGTGTGTTTAAAGGCACTTGGCACAAGCACCTCATACCTAAAACACACTTGAGGTATGCGATTATTGACCCATAATCACACACCCTGGTGTATCTTACTGCATACGTCACAAACGGGACTGTGATGTCAAGTGTAGACAAGCAGCCAGAGCCGATGAAGTGTCTGAGGCAGTGATTCTGTATTCATATTAATGTATGTAGGAAGAACATTATAAATCATGACATCATTCTTAGCCAATCAGGACTGTTTATTTCTAAAATACAGTTACTGTATGTCCTTCATGAGTGTCAGCATTTCCTCTCAAGTCCTTTGTGCCAGAACTGCTTCGCTTTGCTTTGCAGTCCTCTAACCCAAAGAGCTCAAGAATGTACTCTTATTTTTTATTTTATTTTTCTAATCCTTTGGCAACTGGTAAGGCCCACTAGGCACAAGCACCTGTTCTCAGAGGTGACCTGGGAGCATTGGGGACGTTAAGTGACTTGCTCAGGGTCACACAGTATGCAAGTGGAGTTTGTGGGAATCAAAAACAGATCTGCTGGATGCACCAAGCTTATTCACAGTTCGTTACTCTAACCTCTAGGCTACCCATAACAGACACAGTAACTGTACATATAAACATAAAACAGGAAGGTAAATATATGTTTATGCAATAGGCGTGGACATAAATCCTATGTGACAAATCTGAGTTACTATGTGATAAATGTGAAATTTTACATTTATACATACAGTAAATGCAGCATCACAGATTTATTCACATAGTAGATATGTCACAATCACTCATTTAGAATGTTCAGCCTCAGTACCAGTACTAACCATATTCAAATGCAAATAACTTTAAAATGAAAAAAGACAGCATAGTGCTGTGAGCGTGAAAGTTATTCAGCACAAAATTATCTACAAAATGATATTTCATTTATAGGTATGTTACAGATTTTTTATAATTGACAAAAAAGAGTAGAAAATGTAATTTTTTGTTCACTTTTTTGACAAACATATGCAAAAAAAAAAAAGCAAAAGCAAATGTCCCTGCACTGACAGAAAGCATCCCTATTGCATAAATGAAATACACAATGGCGAGCTGTCAGATAAATGATTTATCTACACTTTTGCTGTTTGACCTCTGACATCTCACTTGTGGCTTACACCACTCGTGAGGTTACCCGAGGTCAAACAGCACTTGTGTAGATAAGTCATTTATCTGACAGCACACCATTGTATATCCCTATATATTTTTTTTATTTATTTTTATTTAGTTTTTGTTGACCGAGGAAGTGCACTAGACAAATCCTGCCTATTTTCAGGCACAACCCAGGGAAGGGGGATACAGATGAATGCCAACAGACCTTGAACCAGATTAAGCTGTTGAGAGAGAGAGAAAGAGAGAGATACATACACACGCACACATATACTCGCAGATAAATAGATGGATGGATAGATAGATAGATAGATAGATAGATGGATGTGGGTTCGGGGTGGCAGAAAGTGGGAGGAGAATGGGGGGAGTCATGGGAAGGGCTTGAACCCTGGAGGGGCAATAAGTCCCAGGGCTAAATAGGGAACTCGAGCAGACTGGAATTCGAGCAGACTGGATAGACCACTGGCCTTTTTCTGCCATCATTGTCTATGTTTTATATAGATAGATAGATAGACAGACAGACAGACAGACATACAAATCAATCAGAAATGTGTTCTTGGACATTCAGGAACTGTTTACAACCACAGAACTTACAAATCACTCACTGATCAGTTTCCTTCTCTGAGCAGATGTGAACTAATGACTGTAATCACGAGCCTCAGGGTTCTTACTGAGCCTGGCTCAGTGATTCAGTGCAGACTGAAAACCTTGACAATGAGTCACAGGAGCAGAGTTTTAAAACAGTATTTTAACAGCAGTAGACATCATGGGGAAAATGGTGATTGGTAGGAGGCCTGCAAACAGTATTTAAAGGGCCTCAGACATCAAAGAAAATACTCAACAAATATTTAGACAGAATGAAACTTATAATTCAGATATTTCCAGTATTTAATCCCCCACCCCAGAATGTATTGCGTAGGACATTTGCATGAGTTAGGGCTCGATCCACAAAGGGATCTGTACTTGTGGCAGGGGGCCTACATGGACTGCAGGTGACCTGAGGTCCCACTCTGCACATGTGGAGACTTTCACACATCCCCAGTTCTGTCTGTGTGCCCCCAGCTGCACCTGATCTCCTGCTGTGTGCATTGCTACATAACCGGTGCTGGGTTGGGGGCCGGAAGGGGGGCATGCACCTGATCTTGAAGTACAACTCTACGTAATGGAAGGCAGGTGGAAGGGCAGAGGCTTTATAGCCTGAGTGGCTGCCATAGTTCCTATACACCCCCCTCAGCCCAGCCGCAGGACTCTCCATGGAGCCCAGCTGGCCCCTCTCCTCCTGCCTCAGCCCCCTGTATGGGCAGGGAGAGCTGGGGATTCTGATGGTTCTGGCCAGTTACACCAGCATGCAACTTTGATGGCCCAAAGGGGATATGGCAGTCATCGAAGGACTGCCAGATATCTGCCATATTCCATGTCCCCCACTCTGTGCAGAACAGGGGATCCACTACTATGCAGATCCAGTGCCTTGTGTACAGTAAAGCTCCTCCTCCTCCCTTGCTGCTTTAGCCTTTGTATGGGGCTTCACACACGCAGGGCACAGGGGGAAAGGCTATATATGCTGTCCGTTGTGGCCTGGCATCAGGGTGTACAGCCAGGATACATTCATTTCTTGTGTATCTCGGCCGCCTTAGTGGAGCAAGCCCTTTATTCTCCATCTGCTCTGGCTGCTGATCTACAAGTGACATCATAATTCTTTCTACCACAACCAGTTATGATGTCAGAGAAGAGATTTCTACAGTTGGGTCTTGACACGCAGCCAGAGCAGATGAAGACCAAGTTGCAGAGAACCTGCTTTCATGCATTCCGGAGTAGAAGCAAAGAGGTGATATGATCCCTATACAGGTCCTTGGTGAGGCCTCATCTGGAATAATGTGAACAGTTTTGGAACCCTCACCTGAGAAAAGATAAGGATCGAGTGGGGTCAATAATGCACATGTATGTATGCCAGGACTCCAGCAGCTGCCACTCTCCCCTTCAGTGTGCTGCTCCCTGGCCACCATTATATGGCAGTCAAATAGTGGGATGTAGCATTCTCAGTTCCTAAGGGAGGACAGCTGTCATTTGGATGCTCAGCCCTCAATTCTCCAGTACGCCCCCGAGTGACCTGAGTTCATTTCCAAACCCAGGCTGCTGGTGTGGTCAGTGGTAGTGCTACTGGGCTGGCTTACAGAAAGCACTCTTTTTTTCTTTATTGTGTTTGTCCTCAGACACCTCACTGGCCCCTCTCTGGACAGTCCCCCCCCCAGTCCAGTGAGCCTCCCTCTCCGGGACTTACCCCCTGTTTCTCCATGGTTTCCCCATCATGGCAGGGTTGAAGGGGTATGCCCTGCTCCTCCAAAGCAGGATCCATTCTGGTGCCCAGTCGGTGATACCAGGCCTGTGGGGGGGGGGGGGCAGTTCTTCATGCCATCAGGTGAGGGATTTTCTCCCCATGTTTCTGCCACAGAGATGTGGACGTACAATGATGCCAACTGTCTGTCACCATCCCACACCCTTCTGGCCTCACGACTGCCTTGAGACCCAGCCTCAGCTAGGTGTAAGGTGCATTGCAGGAGGTGCACCCCTCTCACCTATCTGAGAGGGGACCTGTCCCTTGGACACTCATTCATCTCACCCCCACCATCTCTTGTCCACTCCTGAACTCAGGTCTCCAGTGTACCAGATAGTGGCATTACAATGCTGCTACCAGGCCAGCTGTATTTAGCTCTCGTATAAATTATAAACTGTTGTCGATTTAACCAATCAGGACCAAGATTCACTTGTGTGCAAGGACCTCTTAAAATCACATGAGGTTGCAAGCAGCAGATCATCCCACTTTTTTTAAGAAGAGATTTTTAGTTTTATTCAGTCACAAAGCATTTTTATTGAGGCAGTTTTTCTGAGTGGTTAGTGCAGAGCTGTGAACCCGAAGACCTGGGTTTGACTCACAACTGCTACTTACTTGCTGTGTGACTCTGAGCAAGTCACTTAACCTCCCTGTGGTTTACCTGTCTCATCTATCTCTGGGCTATGAATCCTTCTTGTGCACTGAAAATGTCAGTAATATTCTCTCCCCTCCTGCTACTGGATTGTAAGGTGCTTTTGGGTGCAGTGAGCATGACAGATGCTGAATAAAAAAAACATTCCGCCCTTTGCTTCCTTGTTCTATACCTCTGTAGCACTATCTGCATCTCACCTGCAAAGTCATGTGCCAGATCCTTGATGAGGTGCCCCACGATGGCATATGCCACTGCCACCACAACCAGTGCTGCCATCAGCAGGTAGAGAACGGCTTTGGGGAGTGGGATCAGCTCTCGCTGAGGTGGCTTGTAGTCAATGTATAGAGGATTGTCACTGGAATGGGAATACTGAAAGGAATGTCCAGCTCCGTCAGTCAGGTTAACGCTAGACTCATTCATGGGCTGGAAACCAGAGCCCACCTCCATCTTCCCAGAAGTTTTCTGGGGACTGATATGTATATGCAGCTGCTCAGGGATCCCCGACAGTCTCTCAGTCCGAGTAGTCTTCCCCAAGGACTCTTTAATTCCCTGTTTGGAAAACAAAACATAAAATTTACTGATAACAAGGACTGGTGTAATTGTATTTTTTTCCCCATACAGAGTTTTGTACGTGGCTAGCTACCTGCCTGACATGGCCAGCTGTCTGCATTGTAGGGATATAGCCCAATTCAGGGATATTCCTGGCAGCTGGCTGTTTTCTCCCTGTGCTTCTCCTGTGCTTACCTCGGCTTTGTGGTGTGTGCATTTATCTCTCTGACACTGCATCCGCAGCACATTTGGGGGGGGGGGAGCAAACTCCATGGCCCTCCTGTAGGTGTTGCTGTGGTGGCAGAACCGGCCAACAGCCCTCCCTGAGTGGGACACACTTCCACATGGCAGCTTCCATTGCCTCTCCCTGATGTGGCCTCCACCCCCGAGTATGTTTCCACATCCGGGTTGCGTGCACGGTGATGCAACATACTGCTTCTGGGCCATGGGGGCGGGGTGCAAGCATTTGGTGTGCTATAGCAAAGGTATATAGTGTAACATGGGTGATGATTATAATTAGGGTGTAGCTAAAAAAAATAACAGTTCTATACCAAATGTTACACATAACCCTGTTTGTTGCCCCAAAGTTGTATACGTAACCCTGAGGACATCTGCATCAAGCCTGCCTGACTACAGACTGCTGGCTTCATCCCAATGTACAAACAAACAAAGAAAAGCCACACTGAGTGAAGGGCTGGTGCTTAATCAATGATAATGACAAAACAAAAAAAAATAAGCACCCAGCCAGAGCAGAATTAACGTACAAATATTTTATTTAATATAACAGTGTGTAAAATACTAGGCTAATCACCAAGATGGTGATGGGTTAAAAAAATATACACTCTTACGTTTCGCCAAGCATGCTGCCTAGCTTCATCAGAGATAATATATCTATGTAACAAGTAACTATATAAAGGGAAAATCACCACGTGCAAAGTGTGAGGACAATTAAAATCAATGCTAGAACAATTATGAGGCATTAGATGTCATTAGTGCTAGCACATACTCATTAAATAAGAGCACATACATTTAAATCATGGCTCTGTTAATTCATCAATTAAGTATTGCTACAACCACTCCATGTAAGTGAATGACATCAAGTTTATATAATAAAAATCACTTGATATAGTGAATGAAAATGACTCATGTAGGATGGAAAATTGTGACTCTACAATTATTTAATTAAAAATAGCTACAGCCATTCTATATAAGTGAAAAACAAACACGTTTGTACAATTGAAAATCAATTAATATAAAAGATGCTCATTCAAGTTAATCAACCTTTGGATCTAATATTTACCAAAAAGACATGTGGTGCCATAAGGCCAATTTAAATCAGCATCAAGTGGCTCACAAAATATTATGTCACAGAACACTTGAAGAGCAAAAAGGTTTACAGAAAAGCCACTAAATCTATGTCATAATTTAGACCCATGCCTTCCCTGGATCTTAATACAAAGATCCAGAAGCTTTCTCGCTGTCCTATCAGTTGTTTTAAATTACCTCCTCTAGGGCCCACTGTAACCTTTTCAAGACCCATGAATTTGATATTGTGTTTTGAATTTGAATTTCTACAACTCTGAACATGCTGCACTATGGCATATGCCATATCCATTTTAGCTAGTGCTCTAACATGTTCGCTAATTCTGACCTTAAATTCTCTCACCATCTTGGTGATTAGCCTAGTATTTTACACACTGTTATATTAAATAAAATATTTGTATGTTAATTCTGCTCTGGCTGGGTGCTTATTTTCTTCACCCCAATGTCCAGCAACAGATCATGAATGTGCCCTTCAATGGTACTTATCTGTTTGGACAGCAGGTAGAGCAATGACTCATAAGAGTTTAGACCAGCTCCTTTCAACCCACAGAGGGGTACATGATGTGGCTTTTTTCACAACAAGCATTCCTTTCGTGGGAGGGGGAGGGGAGCTGAAAACAACAAAGTTATGTTTCCTCAGCCCCAAAAGAAAGAGCAACCGAAGACACAGGTGCTAAAAATGCTCAGTGTCACAATCTGACGCTCCGACCCCAGATCCGCTTCAGCTGCCTAAGGCAGACCTTTCCTTCCCAGAAGGGGGCACCTGACCCATGTTTACCATCCGTGGGAATCCATCTCGATGGACACGTGAGTTCTCAGGAGTATCCAAGAAGGGTACTCCCTGGAATTGTTGAACCTCCCCCGGACAATTCTCCCAGAAGGCAACTCCCCTTGTCAGCTCATGTCAGAGCTTCTGGCAGAGGAGATTGTGGGCCTTTTTTTCCATATAGGTTTTTAGCCTCCTAATGGGCCAATGGCTCATGTCAGCCATCTATACCAGACATCCGCGTTCCCTTCGTGGCCACCCCTACTTCCCCGGCAGGACCACCAGAGTTGGCCTGGGGGTGTCATCCAGCCACTGCCCCTGCTTTTTCCATGTTTATTCCTCTTATGCACCAGAGCCCCAAACAAGGTCAGACGCATGTGTGGAGGTGCACGTGCACACCTTGGCTCGGCCGACTCCCCTCCGCCTACCCCTGGCCTAGCGCCCGACTCCCTCACTGCCTGCACCACCATCACACTTCCATGTGGTGGTGGTCTTAGGCTGAGAGAGATGACCTCCCCAATCTGGGAATGGAGAGCTGCCTGTTGGCTGCTCTATCCACTTCCAGCCCTCCCCCCGACCGACCCCTGGTGACCCGTGCTCATTCCCAAACATGGGTCGCCGTCGTGGCATGAGGTAAGGCACTGAGCACCTCAGCCCTCAGCACCACTGGGCTGGCAGATTGTGGATGTTCTGAGAAACAGGGCTGTGGAGATAGTTCCAGAGCCAGAACAGAACACAGGGTTCTAATCCTACAATTTTCTAGTACCAAAGAAATTGGAAGCATGTGCCCCATGCTCCACCTCAGGAATTTGAACAAATACATGGATCGAGAAAAATTCAGGATGATGTTTCTGGGATCTTTCCTACCTTACCTAAAACATCAGGATTAGCTAGCATCACTGGATATGCAGGCAGGATACAAGCACATACAGGTGCACCCCAGCCACAACAAGTACCTCCAGTTCTGTGTGGAGGGACAGCACTATCAGTTCTGAGTCCTAACCTTTTGGCTGTTCTCGACGCCATGAGTTTTTACAAAGTGTTTTCCAATACTCACAATGCATCTCAGAAGGCTAGAACTCCAAGTCTTTCTGTATCTGGGCAACTGGCTAATATCAAGCCCATCCAGACAGCAGGTAGTGGCCACTGCCTCTTAAGTCCTAATTTCTATTGGAGTCTTGCTGAACCCCTCAAAGGCTCAGCTGGAGCCCTCCCAGGAATTACTGTTTATAGGAGCTGTTCTGGACACCACCCGGGCTTGACCTTCCTCTCAGACAGCAGGCTACTACTGTCTTGCAGATGGCATGCTACGTCATGGAATGTAAGACTGTGCCAGTCCATTCCATGCAACGCATGTTGGGCCTAATAGTCTCCTCAGTATTCACAGTGCTTCTAGCAAGGCTGCACATAAGGACAACTCAGTGGATGCTCAGTACCTGGCAGACAAGCTTAGTCAAACAGAGGCAGATCCTCATGAGTGGTCAGTAACTCCAGATGTCATGAGATCTCTGCTGTATTCACTGAGTAGAGCGCCACAGATGTTGACCTTTTTGTATCCCTACTCAACATGAAACTGCCTTGATTCTGCTCCAGAAGTTCAGAAAATGGCATATTTTTGTTAGGATGCATTCAGACATCCATGGCAAAATCTGTTTCTGTATGCATTCCCTCCAATCCCTCTCATCCAGAGAATACTGTTCAAACTGGAGGCACACAGGGGCAAGATGATCCTAGTGGCCCCCTGCTGGCCTCAGCAGATATGTTCCTCTGTTGTATCAACATTCAGTTAGAAAAATGAGGGTTCTGCCACTCCAGATAGACTTGTGACTCAAGGTCAGCTGGTCCATCCCAATCCGCACTCCTTCACCTCCAAGCCTGGCTCCTGAAGAGATAGAAATGAACAGGTACAAGGTATTTCAGAGGATCTCTGAAATCCTTTTGGTTGTATGTAAACCTTCCACCAGGAAGACACACATAGCCAAGTGGAAAAGATTTTCTATATGGTGCTCCAGAACCTCAGAGAACCCCTTCAAGTGTCCATCTGAAATGGTTCTGGAGTACTTACTGGACCTTTCTGATGCTGGCCTGCAGTATTCCTCAGTTAAGGTCCACCTATGTGCTATTTCAGCATACCATGAACCTATAGGTATCATCTATCTGGTAAAACTGCCACTGTTTAAGAAGGTCCTTATGGGTATTCTGCACACAAAGCCTCCCATCAGGAAGGCGGTGGCCTCTTGGAACATCAGCTTTGTGCTGGATATGCTCACTTGCAACCCTTTGAACCTACTGTGACTTGTGACTTGAGATTTCTCCCTTAGCAGCATTTCCGGTAGCTAGCACCTCTGCATGCAGAGTATCTGAAGTCCATACTTTGGTCACAGATCCTCATTTACTGTTTTCCATAAAGCTAAGGTAGTTCTCTGTATACACCCCAAGTTTCTACTTAAGGTGGTGTTGGAGTTCCATCTTAATCAGGCTATAATCCTGCCTACCTACTTTGTCAACTTCCAGAATGATGGAGAAAGGACTCTCCACTAATAGGAAGTAAATAGGGTCCTTAGGTTTACCTGGACAGGATTAAGGACTTCAGACAGTAAAAACAGCTCTTTGTCTTTTTCAACCCCAATTAAAATGGACAGCCTGTCAATTCAAGTACATTGCTTGCCTTCACCACTGCTATGTATGGCTCAGGTTAAATTGCAGGACAAGGTACATGCCTACTCCACCAGTGTGGTTGTCGCTTCCCTGGCAGAGATATGCTCTGTGACTATTGGAGATATTTGCAGAGCTACAATGTGGAGCACAGTGCATACCTTTACCAAGGGCTATGCCTTAGATGTCCATGCCAGGCAACATGCTGCTTTTGGCAGGACAATTCTGAATGGATTACTATCCAGAGTGAGCCCTGAGCTCCAGCCTCCCTAGTCTGGGGTACATTCTCTGAGCTTGGTACTCTGACCCACAAGTGGGAATCTATGGAGAAGACTGATTCTTGGAAGATAAAAAAAGTTACTGTAACTGTTGATTTTCCATAGTATCTTCTCCAGAGATTACCACATCCACCCACCATCCCCTGGACTCACTCCAGTATTGTTGTGTTATGGTCTTCACCCCTTTGTACATAGTTTGGGCTGTGAAGATACTGCTACTGGGTTTGGTGGCCCTTCTTACATCGGTCACCAGGGCTACATAGAAACATAGAAACATAGAAGTTGACGGCAGATAAGGACCGCAAGGCCCATCCAGTCTGCCCATTTCTTTTTCTACCTTATAAATGTGCCATCGGCCTTTGCTCTGTCAGTGACCTATCTATTCATAGTCATTTGTATTGCTCCCTTATGCCTATCCCATGCCTGTTTGAAGCCCTGCACTGTATTCATAGCCACCACTTCTTGTGGTAAGCCATTCCATGCATCTACCACTTCTTTCTGTGAAAAAGAATTTCCTCACATTCCCCTTAATCGGCCTCCCTCTAATCTCATGCTGTGTCCTCTTGTCCTGCTATTTTTCTTATATTTAAACATGTTAGACTCTTTTCACCTTGTTTATGCCCTTAAGGTGTTTAAATGTCTCTCATTCACCTCTCTCCTCCTTTTGCTCAGGGTATACATATTGAGCTCCGTTAATCTGTCCTCATATGTCTCTGTGCAGTCCCTGCACCATTTGGTTGCCCTTCTCTGGACTGCCTCAATTTGGTTAATGTCCTTGTGAAGGTGTGGCTCCAATACTGCACGCAGTACTCAGATGGGGCTTAACCAATGTCTTGTACAGAGGGATTATTACTCTCCATGCACTTGTGATACCCCTACTAATACACCCTAACACCCCTAGCCTTACCTACTGCTTTAGAGGTCTGCTTGATGATTTTAGGTCATCAGTGATGATGATGCCCAAGTCTCTTTTTCCTTTGTGATGCTAGCAACTCCCTCTCAGCCTATAAGTGGCTTCAGGGTTTCTCTTCCCTATGTGCATGATTTTGCACTTCTTTGCATTAAATCCCAGTTGCCACTCTTCTGACCATTTTGCTAGTTTATCCAGATCTCTTCTCATTCTGCCCACCCCATCTGGATCATCTATTCTGTTGCAGGTCTTGGTGTCATCTGCAAACAGACAAGCCTTACCCTCTAGTCCATCTGCGAGGCTATTTTACGCCCATAGATTAACTGCATAGGTTACTCATTAAATTGATGCTGCTCAGCTCCTCAGTACTGAGGCAGTTGGAGGCTGATGCCACTGTATACCAGTGGGCATGTGCAGCGATGCTCACGTGGGGCCAACTCACATCACCAGCTCCCACCAGGAAAGGTCTAACTCCCACAGGGCCCTAGTGCCTGTGGCTCAGACCACCAGGTGGTAATCTATGGAGAAGATATTCAGGAAGATCTGGGGCAACAAACAGGGTTATGTATAAAACCTGGGCAACAAAAGGGTTATGTATACAACTGTAGAGCAACAAACAGGATATGTATACAACTGTTTAGCAATAGGGTTATGTATACAGCAGTAGAGCAACAAACTGTTATATATATATATATATATATATATACTACTGTAGGGAAACAAACAGGATTATGTATACACCTATTGGGCAACAAACAGGGTTATATATACAACAGTAGAGCAAAAACAGGTTATGTACACAACTGTAGAACACCAAACAGGGTTGTGTATACAACTGTAGAACAACAGAGCTGTGTATACAACTGTAGAACAACAGGGTTATGTATACTACTGTAGAACAACAAACAGGGTTATGTATACAACAGTAGAGGAAAAACAGGTTATGTAAATGACTGTAGAGCACCAAACAGGGTTATGCATACAACTGTAGAACAACAAAGAGGGTTACATATACAACTGTGGAACAACAAACAGGGTTATGTGCACAACTGTAGAGCAATAAACAGGGTTATGTATACAACTGCAGAGCAACAAACAGGGTTATGTATACAATTGTAGGGCAACAAGCAGGGTTATGTATACAATGGTAGAGCAACAAATAGGTTATGTATATAGTTGTACAGCAACAAACAGGGTTATGTACACAACTACAGAGCAACAAACAGTTATGTATACACCTGTGGGGGGCCAAAAAAACAGGGTTATGTATACAACTGTAGGGCAAAATACAGGGTTATGTACACAACTGTAGAGCAACAAACAGGGTTATGTATACAACAGTAGAGCAAAAACAGGTTATGTACATGACTGTAGAGCACCAAACAGGGCTATGTATACAACTGTAGAACAACAGGACAACTGTAGAACAACAAAGAGGGTTACATATACAACTGTAGAACAACAAACAGGGTTATGTACACAACTGTAGAGCACCAAACAGGGTTGTGTATACAACTGTAGAACAACAGAGCTGTGTATACAACTGTAGAACAACAACAGGGTTATGTATACAACTGTAGAGCAACAAACAAGATTATGTATACAACAGTAGAGGAAAAACAGGTTATGTACATGACTGTAGAGCACCAAATAGGGTTATGTATACAACTGTAGAACAACAGAACAACTGTAGAACAACAAAGAGGGTTACATATACAACTGTAGAACAACAAACAGGGTTATGTGCACAATTGTAGAGAAAAAAATGGGTTATGTACACAACTGCAGAGCAACAAACAGGGTTATGTATACAACTGTAGGGCAACAAACAGGGTTATGTATACAACAGTAGAGCAACAAACAGGGTTATGTATACAATGGTTGAACAACAAATAGGTTATGTATACAGTTGTACAGCAACAAACAGGGATACGTACACAACTACAGTGCAACAAACGGTTATGTATACACCTGTTGGGCAAAAAAACAGGGTTATGTATACACCTGTAAGGCAAAATACAGGGTTATGTACACAAACTGTAGAGCAACAAACAGTTATGTACACAACTGAGGGCAAAAAACAGGGTTATGTATACAGTTGTACAGCAACAAACAGTTATGTATACAACAGTAGTGCAACAAACAGGGTCATGTATGCAGTTGTACAGCAACAAAGAGGATTACATATACAACAGTAGAGCAACAAACAGGGTTATGTATACAACAGTAGAGTAACAAACAGGGTTATGTATGCAGCTGTATAGAAACAAATAGGGTTATGTATACAACTGTAGAGCAACAAACAGGTTATATGTACAACTGTACAGCAACAAAAAGGGTTATATACACAACAGTATAGCAACAAACTGGGTTATATACTGTATACTACTGTAGGGAAAAAACAGGGTTATGTATATGACTATAGAGCAAAAAATAGGGTTATGCACCCAACAGTAAAGCAACAAACAGGGGTATGTATACAACTGTAGAGCAACAACCAGGTTCTGTATACAACTGTACGGTGTGCCATCAGTGCAGTGAAACCCCTACATCAACATCAATGTGGGCACTGCAACCCAATTGACAGTCATTCCAGCAATTAGGATTTTACAGCACCCACCATCTTGCCGTCCCAGGGGTGTTGCACTGTCCCCCCCCACACCTCCGACCTGGAGGTGATTATAATATTTTTCAGGGGTTGCAGGTGGCTAAGCCCCCTGTGGTGGGAGGTGTGGGTGGCGAAGCCCCCTGCTAACAGCTGGGATGTGCCCCTGGTGCTTTGTTGCAATTGTGATCAGGCGGCACAATTGCCAGGCGACATGGTCAGATTTGGAATTTTTTTAATGTAATGCCGATCGACAATATTGCTGTCGAACCAACATGGTGGTACCCAACTGTACAACAACAAACAGGGTTATCTATACAACAGTACAGCAACAAACTGGGTTATATACTGTATACTACTATAGGGAAACAAACAGGATTATGTATACAACAGTACAGCAATAAACAGGGTTATGTATACAATTGTAGAGTAACAAACAGGGTTACATACCCAACAGTAGAGCAACAAACAGGGTTATGTATACAACTGTAGCACAACAAACAGGGTTATGTATACTGCTGTAGAATAACAAACAGGGTTATGTGCACAACTGTAGCACAACAAGGAGAGTTATGTATACTGTACAACAGTAGAGCAATAAACAGGGTTATGTATACAACTGCAGAGCAACAAACAGGGTTATGTATACAACTGTAAGGCAATAAACAGGGTTATGTATAAAACTGCAGCACAACAAATAGGGTTATGTACACAACTGTAGAGCAACAAACCGGGTTATGTGTACAACTTTAGAGCAACAAACAGGGTTATGTATACAACTGTACAGCAACAAACAGGGTTATGTACACAACTGTAGAGCAACAAATGGTTATGTATACAAAGTAATGTATACAAAGTACAAGGGGTGAGAATGGTGCAGAAATGGACACAAGTCCCTTTACACGAGAAAGGGTCCTGAAGGAACTGGAAGTACTAAGAGTTGATAAAGCAATGGGGCCAGATGGGGTGCACCCCAGGGTCCTTAAAGAACTAAGAGAGGTGGTGGCTGAACCTCTGGCTATCCTGTTTAGCCGATCACTGGAAACAGGGGAGGTACCCAAAGACTGGAGGACAGCTGATGTAGTCCCCTTATACAAAAGTGGGAACAAAGAGGAAGCAGGGAACTACAGACCAGTCAGCCTCACCTTGGTAGTGGGGAAGATCATGGAAGCACTACTGAAGGAGAGATTGGTGGAACATCTAGTTGTCAATGGACTACAGGACCCAAGGCAGCATGGTTTCACCAGGGGAGGCATGTCAGACCAACCTCGTTGAATTTTTGACTGGGTGACTAGGAGGTGGATCAGGGAGGGCAGGAACATGGCCTATCTGGACTTCAGCAAGGTCTTTGACACTGTGCCACATAGAAGACTATTACACAAACTGGGGAATATGGGTTTGGGCAGGACAGTAGTGTGGTGGGTAGGTAACTGGCTGGGTGGCAGGACACAGAGGGTGGTGGTAAATGGCTGTCACTCCACAGAGGGAAGAGTGACCAGTGGGTACCACAGGGATCAGTGCTGGGACTGGTCCTATTCAACATCTTCATCAGTGACATTTTGAGGACCTAGAAGGCAGAATTTCACTGTTCGCTGATGACACAAAGCTCTGTAACAGAGTAGACACACCAGAGGGTGTAGACAGAATGAGAAGCGACCTGCAGAAACTTGAAGAATGGTCAGGGGTTTGGCAGTTGAAATTCAATGCAAAGAAGTGCAAGATAATGCATATGGGGCACAAAACCCTGACACAATATATCAGTTGGGGGTGAGGATATAGCATGCACCAAGCAGGAAAGGGATCTTGGGGTTGTCATCTCTGATGACCTCAAGGTAGGGAAACACTGTGACAAGGCAGCAGGTAAAGCAAATAGGATGCTGGGATGTATAGGCAGGGGCATCACCAGCAGGAAAAGGGAGGTCATAATTCCGCTATACAAGACACTAGTGAGGCCCCACCTGGAGTACAGTGTACAGTTCTGGAGACCATACCTACGTAAGGACATAGACAGGGTAGAGAAGGTTCAGAGGAGGGCAACAAAGATGGTGCATGGATTGCATCACAAGTCCTATGAAGACAGGTTGAAGGAACTGAACATGTACTCCCTGGAGGAGAGGAGGAGAGAGGGATATGATAGAGACATACAAGTATCTTACAGGAGGAACAGGGTGCAGGAAAACACTATTTTTAAGCAAAAAGATGTTCCAGGACTAGAGGCATGGGATGAAGTTGGAGGGAGGGCGATTCAGAGGAAACATGAGAAAGAATTTCTTCACAGAACGGTGGTGGACAAGTGGAACACCCTGCCAGAGGAAGTGGTGGGGGCTGAAACAATCACAGGATTTAAGAATGCATGGGCTAGACATAAAGGAATTCTGGAGGTCAGGGGTAAGGGGCAACAGACTTCTAGGAAAACAAACTGAACTTACAAGCTCAAATGGGCAGACTGGGTGGGCCATAGGCCCTTATCTGCCGACACTGTCTATGTATAACTGTACAGCAACAAACAGGGTTATGTACACAACTGTAAAGCAACACACAGGGTTATGTATACAACTGTAGGGCAACAAACAGGATTATGTATACAACTCTAGGGCAACAAACAGGATTATGTATACAACAGTAGAGCAAAAAACAGGTTATGTACACGACTGTAGAGCACCAAACAGGGTTGTGTATACAACTGTAGAACAACAGGGTTATGTGTACAACTGTAGAACAACAAACAGGGTTATGTTTACTCCTGTAGAGCAACAAACAAGATTATGTATACAACAGTAGAGCAAAAACAGGTTATGTACATGACTGTAGAGCACCAAACAGGATTATATTTACAACTGTAGAACAACAGGACAACTGTAGAACAACAAAGAAGGTTACATATACAACTGTAGAACAACAAACAGGGTTATTTACACAACTGTAGAGCAACAAACAAGGTTATGTGTACAACTGTAGAGCAACAAACAGGGTTATGTATACAACTGTAGAGCAACAAACAGGGTTATATACACAACTGTAGAGCAACAAACAGGGTTATGTATACATACGAACATACAAAATGCCAGCAGAAACAGACCTCATGGTCTATCAAGTCTGCCCGATTGTGCAACTAGCCCCTCAACTTGCAGCTGCCCCACCCTGCCATCCCCTCCTCATAACTACCTTCCCACACTCTGCCCCACCCTCTCTTAAATCCTCCCACCGTTCTACACGATACCACCTCCTCAGGCAGAGTGTTCCACTTATCTACCACCCTTTCTGTGAAAAACTGTCTCCTGATTTCCCTCCTGAATCTCTCTATCTCCAGTCTCAGCTGATGCCCTCTCGTGTCCCTCCCCATTCTGATCTGAAGAATCCCCTCTGTATTAATCCTGTTAATACCCTTTAGGTGCTTAAAGATTTCGATCATGCCCTCCCATCCCTCCTCTCTTCCAGGGAATACATTTGCAGCTCTCCCAGCCTCTCCTCATAGGATATACCCTCAAGTCCCTGTATCATCTTTGTTGCCCTATGCTGCACCCCCTCCAGCAATCTGATGTCCCTCTTCAGGAATGGACGCTAGTACTGCATGCAGTATTCCAGGTGCGGCCTGACCAGTGACCTGTACAGGGGTAGGATCACTTCTCCGTGCCTGGAAGAGATTCCTCTCACTATGCACCCCAGCATCTTGTTTGCCATTGCAGCCGCCTTCCTGCACTGAGCTAAGTGGTTCATACTCCCTTTTATTAGTACCCCTAGATCCTTTTCTTCCACTGTGCTTACCAACTGTACCCCTCCCAACTGATATTTCCTCCCCTGGTTCTTTGCTCTGAAGTGCAGTACCTTGCACTTCTTGGTGTTGAACCCCAACTGCCATATCTCTGACCATTCCTGTAGTTTGGTCAGGTCTTCCTGCAGCCCCCTCCACACCTCTAAGTCATCTACCACTGCACCAATCTTAGTATCATCTGTGAACAGACTGATCCTACTCTGGATCCCATTTGAGGTATTGGCTATGAATATCCTGAACAGCACCAGTCTCAGTACTGAACCCTGGGGCACCCCACTCATAACGTCCCTTGGTGATGAGAGTTCCCCCACCACCACCCTTTTCTGCCTACCCCTCAGCCAGTTGGTGATCCAGTTGACCATTTTGTCCCCACCCCAATGTAGTCTAGTTTTTCCCCCAGCCCCCCATGCAGCACTGAGTCAAAGGTCTTGCTGAAGTCCAAATATAGGACGTCCACTGCATGGCCCTTGTCCAGTTCCCTGGCAACTCAGTCATAATACTCAACTAGGTTCATCTGGCAGGATCTGCCTGATACAAAACCATGGTGATGGCCATCTTGGAGCCCATTGTCCTCCAGAAAGGTCACCAGTCTCTCCTTTAGGATTGACTCCATGAGTTTCCCCACGATTGAAGTGAGACTCTCCGGTCTGTAGTTGCCTGGATCATCCTTTGGGCTGCTTTTATGAATGGGCACCACATGGGCCATCCTCCAGTCCTGTGACATGCATCCTGTGTCCAGTGATGTACTGAACAGGTCTGACAGTGGTCCCGCCAGGATCTCCACTAGCTCCCTGAGTACCCTAGGGTGAATGCCATCTGGCCCCGGAGCCTTGTCCACCCTCAGTGCTCTTAGTCCCTCCAGCACCCTGTCCTCTGTAATTCTGATATCAGTCACCCCCCCCCTCTGCCCACTCCCCCCTTCCAATGGGGTATCTGTCCCCCTCTTTCTTTTGTGAACACAGAGCAGAAGTACTCATTCAGTGCCTCTGCCTGGTCCTTCCCCTTCTCCACCCACCCCCCATCTTTCTTAATCCTCACAATCTGATCTTTGTTTCTTCTTCTCTCACCAATGTATCTGAAGAAGTCCTTTTCCCTGTTCTTGATTCCCTGTGCCAGTCTCAGTTCTCTGGAAGCCTTGGCTGCTCTGACTAGCCTTGTAACCTCCCTGGACTTCTTCATGTACTCGTCTTTGTCTTCTTGCCCTCCTAATTTCCTAAGCCTCCAGAATGCTTTTCTCTTGGCCCTCACCCCTTCCATTGCCTCCCAAGTCAGCCAGCTTGGCTTCTTTGCTCTCCCCTTCTTGCTCCGTGTCCTGGTGCAGGTCTCAATAGCCTCTGCCAGCCCTTTCTTAATGATATTCCATTTTTGGCTGGCACTCATGTATGTCTCAATTCCCACCAGATGCTCAACCAAAATTTACCCCATCCTTTTAAAGTCTGCTCCCTTAAAATCAATCACCCTGATACCTATTCCTCCTGTTACCCTTCCCATAGTGAGTGTGAACCACACCATATGATGGTTGCTGCCAGCCAAGGGGTCCTCCACTCCCAGATCCCTTACAGCCTCCCCTTTTGTTAATACCGGGTCCAGAGTATACAACTGTAGTGCAACAAACAGGGTTATGTATACAACTGTAGTGCAACAAACAGGGTTATGTATACAACTGTAGGGCAACAAACAGGGTTATGTATACAACAGTAGAGCAGAAACAGGTTATGTACACAACTGTAGAGCACCAAACGGGGTTGTGTATACAACTGTAGAACAACAAACAGGGTTATATATACAGCTGTAGAGCACAGGGTTGTGTATACAACAGTAGAACAACAGGGTTACATATACAACTGTAGAACAACAAATGGTTTTATATATATATATATATATATATATATATACATATATATATATACACACACACACACACACACACACACAACTATAGAGCAACAAATAGAGTTATGTGTACAACTGTAGGGCATCAAACAGGGTTATGTATACAACTGTAGGGCAACAAAGAAGATTATGTATACAACAGTAGAGCAAAAACAGGTTATGTACATGACTGTAGAGCACCAAACAGAGTTATGTATACAATTGTAGAACAACAGGACAACTGTAGAACATAGAGTGTTACGTATACAACTATAGAACAACAAATAGGGTTATGTATACAAATGTAGAACAGCAAACAGTTATGTACACAACTGTAGAGTAACAAACAGGGTTGTATATACAACAGTCGAACAACATACAAGGTTATGTATACAACTGTAGGTCAACAAACAGGGTTATTTATACATCTGTAGAGCAACAAACTGGGAGTTATGTATACAACTGTAGTGCAACAAACAGGGTTATGTATACAACATAAAGCAATAAACAGGGTTATGTATGCAACTGTAGAACAACAAACAGGGTTATGCATACAACTGTAGAACAACAAACAGTTATGTACACAACTGTAGAGTAACAAACAGGGTTATATATACAACTGTCAAACAACACACAGTGTTATGTATACAACATAAAGCAGTAAACAGGGTTATGTATACAACTGTAGAACAACAAACAGGGTTATGCATATAACTGTAGAACAACAAACAGTTATGTACACTACTGTAGAGTAACAAACAAGGTTATATCTACAGCTGTAGGTCAACAAATGGTTATGTATACAACTGTAGAGCAACAAACAGGGTTATGTATAGAACTGCAGAGCAACAAACAGCGTTATGTATACAACTGTCGAACAACATACAGGGTTATGTATACAACTGTAGGTCAACAAACAGGGTTATGTATACTCCTGTAGGGCAATGAACAGGGTTATGTATACAACAGTAGAGCAAAAAAACAGATTATGTACACAACTGTAGAACAACAAACGGTTATGTATACAACTGTAGGGCAACAAATGGGTACGTATACAACTGTCGAACAACATACAAGGTTATGTATACAACTGTAGAGCAACAAACGGTTATGTATACACTGTAGAACAACAAATGGTTATGTATATAGGGCAACAAACAGGGTTATGTATAGAACAGCAGAGCAACAAACGGTTATGTATATAACTGTAGGGCAACAAATTGGGTTACTTATACAAGTGTAGAACAACATACAGGGTTATGTATACAACAGTAGAGCAACAAACAGGTTTATGTATACAACTGGGGCAACAAACAGAGTATGTAACTTTCCTTTTTTTTTTTTTTTTTGCATTATCTGTTTGTACCTCCTCCTATGCGCCCGCTGTCATCCTCTCCTTCAGGCGGCCAGGTCCTGCCGTTGCCTCCTCTAACTGATCCACAATCCAGCTGCTCCGATGCCCCCATTGTCCCAGTTGTATCCCTTCACTGGGGGTCTCTCCCATATCCCACCAGGGCCATTGGGAGGAGAGACAGGAGTGCACAAAGCACTCCCTTGCTGCTTCACTGGGGTGTGGAAATGCAGCCTTGAGGCATCGTGGTTGGGAGATGCAGGGAGGCGGGCCACCATCATCCGGATGGCATGCGTGCATTTTTCATGCTTTTCTTGTCCCCTCTTGTGCACCACTCTTGCAACACCCCCCGGTCTCCACTGGGGACACTACAAACAAGGCTTCCCACTGCCCACCCCAGGAGAGGAGAGCAGTCCTCGGACACTTAATCCTCTCCTTCCCCTGCCAGCCCCAGGTGCCCCGAGTCTGTTCCTGAACCCGGGTCACCAGCGTGGTGTGAGGTAAGGTGCCAGCGCCTCAGCCCTCTGTGCCACTGGGCCGGCAACTTTCATTTTTATACATAACCCTCTTTGTTGCCCTACAGGAGTATACATAACCTTGTTTGATGTTCTGCAGTTGTATACATAAACCTGTTTGTCATTCACCAGTGATATACACAACCCTGTTTGTAGCTTCACAGTTCGGGGATTTATATGAGACAGTTAGTTTGCTTACATATTACATCATTCTTCAGTCTCCCTTACTCAGAAGAGCCATCTGGGTTTTATTTTTGTCAGCTTTAATTAAAACAGTATATTTGTTTCTGTTGATCCCCAAAGTGTACACTCACTGCTGTTGTATCCATTCCCAGTCCCCTAAGTTCTGTCTCTGTTGTCTACACGTTTAGTGTTTGGGCCAGGGACTATGAAGAGGCAGATAAAAATCCAAACCAGTGTGCAAGAGATTCAAACTGGGGCAAAATCATTAGATTTGTGGATATGCCAGGAGCAGGTCTGTAAACGACTAGCAAATTTGGGGGGGCTATGGAGTCTATTAGAAACATAGAGTCTGTCAGCAGAAAGAGACCAATGGGTCCATTGAGTCTGCCCATATTAAACTACCTCACCCCAGACCTAGTGTTCTGGGGTTGTCCTCTTCTGCCCCCCAACAACCCTCCCACCCTGTATCCCTCAAGTGAGACTAGAAGCCCTCTTGCTCTGTCCCAGTCATGTGTGAACCCATTTAGCCACATGACTGACAATCTGTTCCATGGCTCCACTACCCTCTCAGTGAAGTAGAACTTCCTTGCATCCCTCCTGAATTTACCCCCAACTAACCTCTAATCATGCCCTCTTTGTTACTACATTCTTATTTCTAACAAACAGGTCTTCACTTTTCACTTTGTTTATACCCCTGAAAAATGTACACATCTCTATCATATTCTCCCCCCCATTGCATCTGGCCTCCATAGAGTACGTGTTCAGGGCCACTGTTTTTTCCTCATAGAATCTGCCTCATTAGCTCTAGATAATTTTGGTGACCCTCCTCTATACTGACTCCAGTCTCTCTGTGTCCTTTCGCAGTTGAGGCTCCAGAATTGGGCACAGTATTCCAGGTGAGGCCTCACCAGTGATCTGTATAGGGGGGCCCTTGAGTGGACACATTAGCAGTAATGAATACTTGCACCATCTCTATATGGAGATGAGTTTATACATCTGACAAAAGGGTTAGCAAACAATGTTTTGTGGCTTAACTTAGGTTTCTTAATCTTTTTCCTGCATAAGCATAATCACAATAGTACAATCCCATTTTTAAAGGGAGTACAGTGCAATGATTTTTGAAATTAAAGCCCTAAAAAAGATTTTGGAGTAGTCTCACAAAATGTGTTACTCAAAAAAACTGTGTGCTAATATTTCAGATTAGGGACAGATCAAAGACTCAGCTACTAGAGTTGTCATGAAGGGGTGGTGAGCTTATCCATTGATTCGTTGTACACCTGTGGGACAAAACACTCCGGTGGGGGGGGGGTGATAGCTTTACATAGTGCTACAGTGAGAGCCATTGGAGGCATTTTCCAGTGGATGGCATGCAAAGACCTGCAGGAGACCGAGTACCAATTTAACTGGTACCATATAACCTGTCTGATGATGTGGTATCGGCAGACAAACAGACTCGGAGGGGCAGTGCCCCTGGTAGCCCACCCCCCATCGCTATGACCCTGGCCAGGAGACTTGGACTATTGGGTTTACCATGGCAAAACTTAAGCAGCGCTCAGTGGGTTGCGTGTGTGCTTTGTTTTGCTCATATTGAGCACAAAACAAATATTACAAC
This sequence comes from Neoceratodus forsteri, assembly GCA_016271365.2. NCBI lineage: Eukaryota > Metazoa > Chordata > Ceratodontiformes > Ceratodontidae > Neoceratodus > Neoceratodus forsteri. The sequence goes on along the minus strand of JADMNL010000033.1, from coordinate 75,947,762 downwards.
ATGTGGAGGGAAGGGAATCCCACATGGGGGTCAGCTGGGGGGAGGGGGGCGAGTGACTTACACAGATGAAGCACACTTTGACTGCTGAGGAAAGGAGGGCATGGGTTGTTCAATGTTCAAGAAACCCTGACAGCTGACCAGGGAGCAGCACTGGCAAAAGCTGTGAAGGTATCCCCCCCCCTGGAGTTAAAGGTGCTTTCGTGACAGCCCTGATTGTTAAGGTAGGGAGGCATAGTGTAAAAGAAGGGGGAAAAGGGGAAAATGGGAGTGTTAAGAAAAGTGGGGAATGGGAAATGGAAGGGGGAAATGGGGGTGTTAAAATAAGAAAAAATTGGGCCAGTGGTATTAAAATAAGAAAATGGGGTAAATGGTGTTAAAATAAGAGTAGGAAATGGGGGTGTTAAAATAAGAAAAGAGGGAAAATGGGGGTGTTAAGGAAAATGGGTATGATAAAAGAGAGGGAAAATTATGTGTTAAAATAAGAAAAGGTGAAAATGGGGGTGTTAAAATAAGAAAAGGGGCAAAATGGTACTTAAATAGGAGGGGACATGCGGGTTAAAAAGAACAGAGGGAAGTGTGGGGTGTTAAAAAACTGGAAAATAAGGTGGTGTTAAGAAAAGGGGGAAAATGGAATGTTAAAATAGCAAACGGGGAAATGGGGGTGTTAAAATAAAAGGAAAAAGGAGTGACAAAAGTGAGGGGGAAATTGGGTGTTAAAAATAAGAAAGGGTTGGGGATGGTGCTCCTCAAAACTCAGTTTGTACACTATAGCATGTATTATGTTTGTGTTCCTGCACCCATCACTATATTGAGGTTTGGTGCAAATAGGAACCATGGCAGAAGGGACCCTCTGTTAGAGAACGTTATAGGGAGGGAGCAGTGCATTGCTCTGGTACATCGAAATCTTACCAGGAGAGCTTATTTGTTCAACGTGTAACCTTAATGCTCAACATCTGTTCTCCTTACCCCCATGTTTGTCTCTAATGCCTTTCAACTGTCTTCAGTTGTCTCAATGCTTGTAAACCAGTTACAGCCCTAATGATAAAAAAAAAGTACTGGAAGCGTTTGACCGCCCCCCCCCCAGCTCTGCTCGAAAAATTCAAGTTTTAGTTTCTGCAGATCCAAGTTTTTCTGATCAGATCTCAAGGGAGACTTCCTGCTTTAACGAGTAACCTGGATCACCCCAGAAAATAAGCCTTCTAGTTTGAATGGCCTACCAGGCTACCAACAACTAATAAAAAAATATTTATTTATTTAGTAATTAATTTGAAGCAGCAGTGCATGACAGTGGTGAAAATTCTGACCTATACTTTTTTATTCTAGTTTAGATTGCCATCTATATCTTGACTTGTATGATACCCTATTTTACCACATTTTGAGTGAGCTTTATGCAGATACATAGATACAGAGAAGATGATGGCAGATAAGGACAGTGTGGCCCACCTAGTCTGCCCCTTTTCCCTACCTAATGCATTACCACAAACCCTATTGCTAGAGTACTCTTATGTCTATCCCATGCATTCTTGAATTCCCCTACTGTTTTTGCCCTCACCACCTCTGCAGGGACGCTGTTCCAAGCATCCACTCTTTCTGTGAAACAGTACTTCCTCACGTTGCCCCTGAGCCTACCCCCCTCTAGCCTCATATCATGCTCCCTTGTTCTTGTACACCTTCTTTTCTGAAAGATGCCACCCTCCTGCATCTTGTTTATACCCCGAGGTACATGACTGGCTCTATCATATCCCCACTCTCTCTCTCTCTCCTCTCCTCCAGGGAATACATATTGAGGTCCTCTAGTCTTTCCTCATATGACTTTTGGTGCAGTCCTTGCACCATTTTTGTTGCCCTTCTCTAGAGTGTCTCCAGATGAGGTCTCACTAGTGATCTGTACAGTGGCATAACCACCTTCATTTTTCCTGCTGGTGATACCTCTCCCTGTGCCCCCTAGCATTCCACTGGCTCTCCCCACTGCCTTCTCACATTCTTTGGTTACCTTTACGTCATCCGATATGAGTACCCCATGTCCCTTTCTTGACTGGTGGCCGTCAATACCCCTGCATCTTGTACCCTTCCCTTGGATTTCTGTGCCCCAAGTACGTAATTTTGCAAATTTTGCACTTCTTTGCATTGAATCTTAGCTGGCACACTCTTGACCACTCCTCAAGCATAGGTCCTTTCTCATCCCCCCCCCCGGAGTATCGACTCTGTTGCAGATTTCAGTGTCATCTGCAAAGAGGCATACCCCCCCCCAGCCCCTCTGCAATGTTGCTTATGAAGACATTAAAGAGGATTGGCCCCAGCACAGATTCCTGTGGCACCCTCACCCGCCCTCCTTGGATTGAACACCATTTACCACCACCATCTGTGTCCTGTCACTCAATCAGTTTCTTACCAGTTTACCACCCTTGGGGCCCACTCCCAGGTGCCCAACTTATTTATTAACCTCCTATGTGTGACAATGTTGAAGACCTTGCTGAAATCTTGGTAGGCCAACACCCTTCCCCTATCTACCTCCCTGGCCACCCAGTCAAAGAAATCTATCAGATTTGTTTGACAAGACCTTCCTGCTATGAATCCATGCTGCCATGGATCCTGTGCTCCACTGGATTCAAGAAATATCACAGTCCTTTCCTTTACTACTTAGTTGAAATAAAAAAAGGAGCACAACTTTTAATATGGTTCAAACCAGGTTTCATTAGTATTATCTGTTGTTATCGGTTGTTTTTTCAACACCCATTGTATAAGATCACCATTCTTATGACAAAAATGAACTAGCATGCAGCAGACACCACTTACGGGACACAAAGTGAAGAAAAACAACAAAGAATACTGATGAAGACCTGGTGCAAGCCACGTTAAAAGGAGCGCTCCTTTTATTATTTCAAGTGTGAAAAGAAGTGCTAAAGCAGCCTTGAAAGGGGGAAGAAGGGTACCGTACAAGTCAGAAGATAAGGGGCAATCTAAAATAGAATAAAAAGTATAGGTCAAAATGTTCAGTGCTATCATGCACTGCTGCGTTAACCAAGATTGTCAAGTTGAGATTCAATATCTCATTTTCTGTGGGGTCCTGTTTTTTTTTTTTTATGTTTTTTTCTCCTTACCCTGCCCTCATTTCAGAACTTCCCTCCATTTAGTCACTTGCCTCCTTTCCAGTCCCAGGACTCCATCTTATTGGCCTTGGCCTGGGCCCCAGGGTACCTCTCTATGTTATCTCCTTCGATAATGCACTGAGGTGGGAATCCCCCTTAAAGTGCTGCAGGAAGCATTTGCCCAGTACCCAGATGTGGTGCACAGCTGGCAGTGCCTGAGACCATCTGGGGAAGGAGGGGAAGTGGAGTCCAAAATGGTCATTGGGTGGGGGTCAGATATCACTGGCTTATCTGAGAGTGTGCTTTTCGCTTTTACTCCCTAACCCTGAGAGCGTGCCATGGACGCACAAGGTTGCAACATACCTGACACGCCAGCACTGGCATGTTCTCTCCTCACTAAGCACTCCACAGACAACCAAGTGGTAGTAAAGCAGGGGGAAATATATAAACTAATTAACCCCCTAGTGTTGAGAATGAGTAGATTCAGTGACATCAGCAGCACAAAAGTGAAGCCCAAGTGCTTTCTGATGTCACTGATCTAACAAGGCATTGAGAATCTGCTTGTTCTCAACACCGTGAGGTTCTGTTAATTTATATAATACAACTTAAGCCTGTTTACAACACCACATCAAAGTAGCAATGTGGATATTTCCTGTCAAAAACAGTACGGTATAAGAATGAATGGTTATGGTTTTAAAGCACAACTCTCTATTATAATAAAAAGCTTAAAAACACTAGATTTGTACTACTTATGTTTTAACTTTATTGTTTTCTAGTTCTTTGTTTTTACTTTCCCCTGCTGTTGGTCTACTAAATATTGTAGATAATGCAGCAGTAATTATTTCACCGAGTCTTTCAAAGTGTATCTGATTCTCCCCTGCTAACCAAACATTTGCTATTTTTGACATCACAGTCTGTTGTCATGGTACTATGATGTCATAAACGAAGACACAGTGAGGTAAATAGGGTAGAGGCAAATGTTTTCTATACAAAGTTTTTAGGTGGACTAACTGGATGTGTGGTAAATCTTGGACAGGAACATTGGAAATGAAAATAAAACATATTCTCTAGTAAAATGTTAACAACTGAAACATCTTATTTCTGAAAGCACATGCTGAAGTGCAGAGCTGCTCTTTGACAGCCGACTTTGAGTTGGCCTGTAATGCTTTCACTGCCAGGTCAAGGATAGCTGAGCCCAAGATTCTGTGATGCTCCCATAGTCGGAGCACAATCTTGATTGGTACGGCTGTGAAAACTTGCTCTTCACTTTCCGAAATACTAAGAACTATGGATTCTACATTCTGAAACATGACAAAGTTTTCGAGACCACCAGTAAAACAGGCTTAGAGTGTATTATACTGCCTGCCCTCCCTCCCCAGAAGGGGAGAGCATCCTAGGGGAAGTTCAGACCTCCTCGTGCCAGCCCTCCGCAGTGCCTGGCCACAAAGCATCATAAGTGGCAACTCTGCTGCTGCACCAATGAGCCAGTGGTGGGGTACTGTTTTTAATGGCATCAATGCACTCCAGGGGTTCAATTATCTTCTTCATTAATCTAACCCTAGGCATAGGGCATAAGGCACTCAGCTGTGCATCATGCCTCATGATCCCCTAGCATTAGATTTTATCCATTTTTTGCACCTTTATGAATTGAAGGGATGAGAGGTTAAGGGACTTGCTCAGGATCACACAGTGAGTAAGTGGCTCTGGTAAGATTTGAACCAGGATCTCCAGGTCCCCAAGACAGTGCTTCAGCCACTGGACCCCACTGCTTCTCTTTTATTATTTAATGCTTTCTACTGACCAGAAAACAACAGACTCAGGCAAAAAAGCCTTGTTTTTGACAGGGTTCAGGGAAGCAGCAGTGTACATGTAATGCACATAAAAGTTACAATGAAGAACACAGTCACAAAATGAGCTAAACATTGCATTTACACACATTTCACCTGCAAATATTCATTTATTTAGTTTTTGTTTGTCAGGTAGGTACATTAGACAAATAAATGTCTATTTTCAGGTACACTCTGGGACAGTACAGAAAAGCTTCATAACAAAGTTACGAATTTACACAGTGTACAATGGTACAAAGATGTAACAGGATAACAATGACACAGAGAAAGCAGCCAGTAACACAAGTGCCTTAAAGTAGTAAACAATCGATCAAATCAAGTCAGCACAAAAATGGTCATCTGATAAAATTTTAAACTACTCGGAAAGACACATCCATTGTAACATCTTTTGGGGAGGCACACTGGTTTCAAGCCTGGTAACAGTGAAAACTCTTTTAGACTACAAAATACAAACAGATTTATCTAAGCAGTCTCACTGATCAATATGTAAAGACAGAGTAACAGGCTTTAAACTACAAAAACTAATAGGCACAATATTAATTCCAAGAAAATTAAATAGCTATATCGTTTCTCTGCAAATTCATAAAGTAAGTCAGAAAACGTGCTACATTTTTTTACCTGAGAAACTGGCGGTCTCACTTCCCAGGCTGTACATAGCTCATAAAGTTTTAAAAATTAAAGCAGTCTTGTGTGTGAGAATTAGAAAAGATGAAATGCATAAGTTGTAAGCCAGCTGGTTGTGGGTTCTCTCTCTCGCCGTATCCCCTTTTTGTTGAAGTTGATATAGTCCCTATAATTCCAGTGATGCTGTCTCTTACCCTGCTGCGCTCTCTGTCTCTCTCTCTCATTGCTCTGCATCAAGTCAATGCTTGAAAGACACTCAGAACACAGGAGCCCCGCCTTCCGATGTGAGCTCAGTACTGCAGCTTCTTCCATTGGCTGTCTCAATCCTTGGAGGAGGTAGTTTGTTGTGCTGCCAGTTCCTCTTGACCTCATTTTACTTTGTGGGCTCCCAGATGTGAAGCTTTGTTCATCTATCCACACAGTGGGTAATACTGAATGTATGAACTGTTATTCTTCTTCAGAGTGAAATCAGTTGAACAAACTGTAACTACCGTTGTGCTGTTTGCACTGTCCTTCTGTACCTGATGTCATACCATGTGAATTCCACTTATCCTGAACTTGTTCTGTGTTGTTCCTGGAAAAAGGAACACAAGTCTCAGTGACCTCACCTGGTTACCAAAATCCAATGAATAACTAAATGAAACTGCATCATACCCCCCATCCCATCACATCCCATCCCCAGTCCCGAACCCCCAATCCCCAAATCAGGAACAAACAATCTTAAGGAAAACAAACTTTTTTTTCTTTGGTAACCAGGTAAGACCCAAGTGCCTGTTTTCAGGGGCACCCTGGTAGCACTGGGGAGGTTAAGTGACTTGCTCAAAGTCACACAGTATACAAGTGGAGGTTTTGGGACTCAAACCCTGATCTGCTGGATGTGCCAAGCTCATTCACAGCTTGTTACTCTAAGCTCTATGCTATACTGCCACCCCTACTTGGCTTTCCCTTTGATATAATTGTAAATATGAGCATGTGTGTAGTCTGTTTAATCTCTCTTTTGTACTGTGTCTTCTGTTTGGTTTGAACTATCCTTGTACCCCACCCCCACCCCAGTCTAGGACCCCTTGTTGGTGCTGGCTCTACCTCTGCCTGATATTCTTCTTTTTAAAGATTTAATTGAGGATTTAAAAGGAAGAAAGACAGGTATATAATGACATACACAACAGTTATTTCAAACCAAAATGAACTCAGCTTCTGGTGAGATAAAGAAATGCTTAACAATAGTGCATCATACTTGGAATACTTAAACCTTAAAACCAACCTACCACCACTACCTCCCAACCTCCTAGACAAAGCCACTTATTTTGGCTGCCCACTCCCCCCCCCTCCGTCTCTCCTCCCCCTCACCTTGACTCCTCAGACTCTCACATTAGGTGTCACACCTCTTTATCTCCTTCGCTACATACAAACACTGTCCTTTACCCTAGTTGAATGCTCTTGACACTGTACTATCACCATTGGTACTATGAATGACATTGTAACCTTATTGTATACTAGCTACCTACTATTTGAGTATTGTATGTAAACTGTTTGTTATTGTTGTCATTGTCACTGTTTGACGTGGAACCTTTGTGAAAGAGCTCTGAGCTCAAAGGTATGATCCGAATCCTAAATAAATAAATAATAATAAAAAAAAATACTAGAGGGTGAAATTGTTAAAACACTGTTAATCTAAACCAAGATTATAATAGCTAGTATTTGGCCCACTGCGACGTGGTAAAGGTTTCAGCTACAGAACAGTCCCTTAACTAGGAATTGATAGCAGATGATGGCCATTGACCCCCTGGGCCAGGCAATTCATTGTTCAGATTTCAGGGGGTGGTATACCCTGATGCTAAATTCTTTTAAAGTCAGTCAGGGATTATGTGTGCCCCCTACTGAGGGCCACCTATAAGGATCAGGACAACCCTTATTAATACGGAGCACCATGCATACCCTCAAAGGACAGGGCTTCACAACACATTTGATTTTCTAGGCTTATATCAAGCCTTGATCCAAACACATGGTAATTCAGTTCAACATGTTAAGCAAGCATGGGAGATGGATTTGGTGGTAGAGATTTCAGAGAAGCAGTGGGAGTATTGCCTGAAGCATATTCGTAATGTAACAGCATCATATAACTGGAAAGAATACTGCTGTGAAACAGTAGTCAGGTTTTTTATTACCCCTGACAGGAAATCTAAATATCACCTGACACATGGTGCCTCCTGCTGGAGGAAGTGTGGCACTGTTAGGGTAACACAAGCAATGTTTTGTTGGCATGTCCGGTTCTAGAACCCTTTTATTGGGTGTTACAGGCAGAATTGCAAGAATATTTTTTTACTGGGGGGGCACTGAATTATTGCCCAGGCAGTCCTGCTTCTGGATTCCCCAGTGGGTTAATGGATCCAGAAACTAGAAAGCTCCTTAATATAGCTGAGGTACTAGCTTAAAAAACTAAGTTATGTATGACCCCCACTGTTCCCCAGACAACCACCTGGAGAGATGTAATGAATCAAATATACCTCATGGAAAAAATGTCCGCAAATCTTAACCATACATACCTAGCCTTTTAGTTGTGATAGAGATGCTGGGTCGTACATATTATGTCGAAACAGTCTAACTTTGTACCCTGAATTTGTACATTGTAGGTGGGGTGTCATGGTACTAAATAAGAGGTTCCTGAACTGTCTCCATAGACACCACTGAAGGTGCATTTTCATCCCTTTCACTTTTAAATATGTTAACATTGTGGCACTTTCAGACTAGACATCTGTATCTTAATGGAAAATTGTCCTACATTGTCATGGGGAAATTGTTTAACCACGAAAGGCACACTAAGCTGGAGCCTATTTACAGGTGCGACCTGGGTGCACAAGGAAGTTAAGTGACTTGCTCAGGGTCACACAATATGCAGGTGGGGAATGATGGGATTCAAACCCAGGTCTCCAGGTTTGCAGCTCATACTGCCTCCAACACTGTTATGTTTAAGGAAGCAGCAATACCCTGTTGTACTGTCTATTTTGCGTACTTAAAACCTTTTAATAAAAAGAAATTTGAACCCTGGCTTCTCCCAGGACTTACTGTACCTCTCCCTGAGTCCCCCCCATGGCTTGCCCTCCATGGCAGGGCAGCGGGGAGTCCCTTAACCCACAGAGGCCCGGATCCTGATCTGGAGGAGCCTGAGTCACTGGGTGCAGGGCTTGTGGAGGTTTGGAAGGAACCATTCTGCCAGCCTGGGTGTTTCTGGCTAGAAGAAGGGCAAGCCAGGGAGACTGGAGGAGGAAAAACTGTAAATAAAAAATAAAAAAAAAAAAAGAAATTTGCAAAAAAAAAAAAACTCTTTTACAGGGATCAAATATTTTTTGAAAATGTTCTAATTTTTTTAAATTAAAACAACAGTGAATCTTTTCAAATGTAAAAATATCATTCAACTGTCACAAGTATTTACTTACTATTATGTTCACAGTTGCTGAGAAAGCCATTTGCAAGTTATGATTATAGACAACACTTTCTACCATTTTGTCAATGGGAAACATGCTTATCATTATTCACAGAATGGAATAAAAAATTAGACAGTTTGACTAAAGTCCAGAACCACTGAAATAGCTGGGTTCTGCATATTATGTTAGAGAGAGAGGATTTTGTGCCATAATAACAGTACAGTGGCTGCACCCACTTTTTGTGGGTAAGAAAGTGGGAGCAAGGGGTCAATTAATACTTATTCTTATAGTTAGACCAGTGGCCTGTGGTACAGTCACCTTTCACCATGCTGGCAAACCAGCTTTGGGAGTGGACTCAGGTCACATGGAGGTCGGATGGGGCAGAGGATTGAGCCTAAACAGACTGCTCTCCTCCCCCAGGGAGGGGGTGAGGACTCACCACGCCACTCCTACACTGCCGTGATGTGAAGATGTGGAGGTAAGGCAGTGGGTGCAACAAAACCTGGGGCGGCTGGCGCGTGGTGTGTGCACACCTCCAAGTACATGCACACCTGTGTCACTGCATGCTGACAGGTCAGGGGACAGAAATCGAAAAATGGAGTAGGCAGCATAACTTCCAAGTTGCTCGCTCCAGCCCTGCTACCCAGGTGAGGCCAAAATCTGGATGTGGAAACTGAGGGTGGCCCTCCTCCCTCTGACTCTGGCATGGAGGGGCAATCCATGGGAGATCTTCATGACCAGTAAGTCCTGGGGAGGCAGTCACCAGTCAGGGGAGCAAGCTGGGGCTGAGAGGGCACCCTGCACTGTGGAGAAAAAGGTTCTGTGGAAAACCAATACAGAGTCTTACGACTTCGTATCTATGTCAGGGAAAAGCTGCTGTTCCAAGATAGTCTTAAACCCTGAAAATCCAGTCCATGTAAAGGATTATAGCACAATACAGCACATATTATATTTCTATTAAACCACACATATAATAAAGGATGTATTATATACGCCTCTCTGTGATACTTCATAAATTTAAATGTACTTCTATTATGGATTGTTCTTCATCTCTGCTGAAAACTTAATAAAGCACACATTTAAAACAAATCATATATCTGTCTGAGATGAACCCCAGATGTAAAGACTGGGAGATCTTTGTCTTTCCATTTAAGAAGAAGACATCTCTTGGCCAGGACCATCCCAGTCATAATAAGTTATGACCCCCGAGTAGGAATGGGAGTAGGGGATGAAACAAACTCTAGCCAGAGCCGATAGGGCTGTGAGAGCTACCAAATGACCAAAATTATTTTCTTGCTGGTGTCATATAGTGCTGTTTAGTCAAACTCATCAAAAACTGCCATGCTGCTAAATCTGTCCTTTGTGCTCCCAGATTAAGTTTGCCTTTTTCCTGTAACTGCAGGGCAATTTTCCTATGTTTTCCTGTAGATTACATTATTTCCAGTGACGTCAAATTCCTCTGTTTTCCCATATAACTAATGCAAGTCTATGGGAAGAATTTCCCTGTAGATGGCTCCTAATCCCTGTAAACAGAGTTCCTTACCATTTAGATAAAATACCTGACATTCCCTACAAGCTTAGTTAAAGGAGAACTGCACTAAACCTGTGAGTAATGTTTCCTGTAAAAGCTTTTTTTTTATATAGTGGGTCCCCTTCTCTTTCTGCTCCACTTTTGTTACAAGATCATACTGTTCTAAAATGGTCAATGCCAGCATACCTCTCAAGTGTCCCTGATTTTCAGGGATGTCCCTGATTTTGCCTCAGAATTTTACTCTGTTCCTCCTACAAATTGTGTTTCCGTGTTGAAACAGAGGTGGTTGTAATCACAAAATAATGTCAAACAATAAAGTTACAGACTTGTTCTTTCTTAGAGAATGCATTTTACACAAATCCCCTTATTCTACCAGCTTCCTGAGTGGATATCAGCAATTTTGAAGATGTGTCCCTGATTTTCATTCCTTTGTCCCTGATTTTTTTAAGCCTTGTCCCTGATTTCTGAGGCAGCAGTTGAGAGGTATGAATGCCAGCAGTGTGTGAATCAGAAACATTCACTAAATTTAACAAAAGGCCAGTTAAGATTAAGCAGTAACAAAATGAGAACTGATATTTTTAAAAATAACATCTACTTCTACAAAAATGCATGTTTGTTGATTCAAGGCAGTTCTCCTTTGAGATATTAACAGCCTAGTCTAAACTGTTCACTATTTATGGGGCTGGCAGTATGACCTACAGGTTAGAGTAATGAGCTATAAATGGGCTTTGTACATCCAGCATTCTGACATGGGTTTGATTCCCACACCCTCCATTTCCATACTGTGTGGCTCTGATTAAGTCACTTAATCTCTCCAGTGTTCCTGGGTTGTCCCTAGAAACAAGCACCTATGCCTAGTTGGCTGTACCTGGTTACCAAAGGAAAAAAAATATATATATATATATATTAAATTACATTTATAAACTGTAAGCAAACATTAAACTCCAGTAGACAGATTCCAGATCCATGCAATAATCAACCTCTCTACTACAAATGGAGTCCATTTGTGTACTCTATCCCTCTCTGTAAATCTGTTATTTTTTGTTCCTTTTAGTTTAGTTTTACACTGACCTTCTGTTGCGCGGGAGTGAATGCTCACTCAAACAGAGCCTCAAATCATAAATCCTTGATAAGAGATGAGCAGCAGTCTGTGTCACATGACCCATCCCAAAGTAGGATTGTACACACACACACACACACACACACACACACACACACACACTTAAGCACTTTCCACTTGACACTTCCGACTCCAGAAACAGCAAACAAGCACAAAACACTTATTTTGTTCTATGTGTGCCTGGTCAGTTGGACTTAATGAACTCTGTCATGCTAGTGTATGCTTAGTTTTTTGTTTGTTTGTTTAAAGGGCAAGATCCTTCAGGCCAAAAAAAGTGATAGTGCAACAGCCCTCCCCCACCCTGCAGTTGGTATGTTTGCCCATAGGAATGAAATAGCTCACAGACTGCAGGTTAACTGCCTGTGATCTGACACTATAGACTACAGACATCATATAATGAGTTAACCCCAGGTTGCTGAAAGAAATAGAATACATTGATTAGACTAAGCTGGACAGATGATAGAAACAGCAGTTTAAAAAGTTTTTTTTTTTCTTAATATCCTGAGAAGTTCTGAGGCACAATACAGTAGCATCCCCCTCCCTTCAGATGCCTTTAACATAGAGCAGCAAATAGCAAAAATCAGAGGGGGTGCATTACTTTGCAGCTGTGGAAGAATACATCCAAATGTCTAAAAAGGAAGTTCCACAAAAAGTCGTTTTAGAGCTACAGTCTGATCGATGACAGAAGGGCTGTAGGCTCCACCCACAGCCCTAAAAAGGCCAATCATTGTTAAAGTGGTTTCTGATTTTTAGCCAAAAATTCACAGTTACCATCTGTAGAATTCAGTTTCCTCACCCCCCCCCCCCATTCAAATTTCTGGACATTTTATTTTATCCCTGAAGATGTTTTTCATGAAAACATGCTCTTTGTCCTTAAAGACTTTATCTGTCCCTGCAGTTTATCCTGCCTTGAAGTCACAATCCTCTGCTTGTGATAGCTGATTATCTTCTGTGGCTACAGGCTGTGCAGTCACAGCAGAGGATTGTGACTCCAAAGCATGGAAAAACAGCAGGACAGAGGAAGTCTAAAAGGCAAAGAGCTTGATTTTTACATTTTTGGGAATGCTATGGGATTCGAGTCCTGCTGATTTTTAAATTTGAAATTAGTGTTTTTAGAAATCTGTAAAATCCCTTTAAGAATTGTGTAAAGTGGCAGTTAATATGGGAGGCTTTGGAGAGGGTCTGCAGTATTTGTGTCCAGAAGTTGGGGAGGTATGTAAGCAATAAGACATGATGGGGTATTGTTTGTACTGGTTCTGCCATATACTCAAGGGTGTAGTAAGGGACAAGGTTGCAGGCCGAGTGTCTTCATCCCATGAATTGTGGTAAAACCAGTACAACAAACACGCAAAGTGTCTTATTGTGCTTATGTAACCCACCCCCACCAGCCCCCCTTGTTTAACTAGCAGAGCTGCTCCTCTCACACATGGCGCCAACGAGAGGGATGGAGGTTGTCACTACCACAGTTCAGTTTACCAGTACTTCTAATTCGGAACCTGCCTTCCTCAGACAGGCAAACCAAGTGTGGCCAATACCTGGCTCACACCTGGGGGGACCTTTTACCATGGCCATCAACCTGGGTCCCTGGGAGAAAACATTTGCTCACAATTGTGCTAGGTTTGTACTTCTGGTCAGGGGCACCCAAGTAAATCCAGACACAGTGGAAGCAGTAACAGTACTGTCCAAACCAGGTTGGAATTCTAGAGTGTGGCTTTTATTCACATACACAGAGAATAATCACAAAGCAAAGATGGACCCCCACAGGGCTACTCCCACTGGTAATGCAGATTACTGAGGTACAGAGAACACACACAGTGAACCCTCAATTTCTTAAAATGGAAACAGCAAACACTCTCTGGTTCTGAATGGAGATTGGCACACATGGCCCGAACTGGTACACTTCCCTTGACTAGACATCCTCGGCCAGTACTAGGAGACTTTCCCATATTTCATGAGGAATTACTGGTGGCACCCTTGACCACCAAAGAGCACATACAGGCTCAGAGAAAATCCAACTCACATCTGGGTAAACTATTTTCTTAAGGCACTGGCCAAATGCACTGAATGAAAACAAAGGTGCCCAAACTGAACCCGGAGAGGTAAACATGGTTACTTCAGATGGGGGGGTCTCCCACCTTTTGCTTCCAAATTTATACTCGGCCATTCATCTGGTTAATAACACCCTCACAGAAAACTTGTAGATGCTATCTTGAAATGTCTTTCACATTTAACATACTACATTACACACCTCTGAGGTGTCCTGAAGTTAAAAGTTCTATAAGTGGCAATGTCTCTTCACCAGACCCCAACTTTAGCAGGCACTTTTAAATCAGATATGAACTAAAAGTTCTGTACTTGGCAAGTCTCTCTCTGGACCCCCATAGTGGCAGACACTTTTAAACAGAAACAGTCTTGGTGTCAGAGTCCCTTTGTCAGAGAAAAACTCACCACAGGAATGCAGGTGCTCCAGGGCTTTTCCACACAAAAGTCTTGGGTTCTCACAGATCAGTTGAATCACAGACAGCTTCAACACAGTCCAGGCTGGACCATGGGATTGTCCCTGAATCCTGGAATCCCCCCCATCTCTCCGGGGATGGGCACTGGAAAACTCTCTTGGAATGGTTTCCATCACTTCACTCTCGGTCTTCTATACTCTTCTTCTAGGGTGAGATCAAACTTTCCAAACTACAGTGCCTCCTAGCGCTCCACTCCACTCTACAGACTGCTGAACTCTAACTCAGCATTCTGTCTCACTCTCCCCAGCCAGCATTCCAATGTGGCTTATGCTGCTGTGACAATTCTAAGGTGACATCATCACTGCAGCTCAGCTGAGACTGAAAAACAGAGTGGGACACTGTGAAATCCATTTAACTGGCATTTCACTAGCTGCCTCTCCCTGCCTGACACTGATTCTAAGTGGGATTCTAGTAACCCCTGGGAACAAGGGGGTTACACCCACCCTCAGCCAGGAAAATGACTGTCCCCAGTTATTGCCTACCCGGCACTAGATCATCCTACCCTAAGTGCTACCTACAGAGAGGGGTGATCAGGCCCTCTCCTACCATGTGCCAGGTACAGGCAGGCAACACTAAGGGCCCAGAGGCCATCAGCTGATACATTAGCCCCTACATTATGATCTTAGTATGGAAACCAGTGTCCCTGGAAGAACTGTCCAGAGCACAGCCCTAATAGACCAGTACTGTGGCCCCTTTCAGCCAGTCAGGACCACAGCCTGTCTATCCCCCTAGCCCTCTAGAGAAAACCTATCTGACCAAAAACAAATCTACCCAAAACAGGGGAACCTCCCCCATCCCAGATGAGTGTGTGGGGGGCATGTGGCCCCTAGGCATTGGCTAGTGTACCAAAGTAGGGTCCAGGAGCTTAGACGTGTGTGTGTGTGTGTGTGTGTGGCCTGTGGCCCCTAGACATTGGTTAGCATATCATAGAAGAGTCCAGAAGCCTCAATGTGTGTGCTCGGGGGGGGGTATGTGGCCCCTAGGCATTGGCTAGCGTACCATAATAAGATCCAGAAGCTTAGACATGTTGTGGAGGGGGGGCTTGTAGCACCTAGGCATTGGCTAGTGTACCACAGTAGGGTTCAGAAGCTTAGACATGTGTGTGAGAGGCATGTGGCCCCTAAGCATTGGCTAGTATACCACAATAGGGTCAGAAGCTTAGACGTGTATGTGGGGGCATGTGGCCCCTGCTCTTTTGACTGCTCTGTCCTGAAGAAGATGAAGATTAAAGAGTCAGAGAGGTCCAGATGACTGCAGACACAGATAACCTGATCTACACCCAGAGGTACCTGAGGCCTGCATATTCTAGCTGCCCCCCATCTGCACCAACTGAACCATCAACCTGAGAGGACCTGCAACTGCAGGATGGAGTAAGAGGAGCCCAAATGGACAGGGAAGCTGGCACATCAGAACAGTGGGTACTCTCAGGGCTTGCCTTGCAACTGGGAAATGTGTACAAAGTTTTACCACCAAACCTACAGAGTTGGCCAATGGCTCAGGAGCTACAAATACCTCATTTGGTGGAGGGGGGGTTGCCATTCAAGCAATTGCATGGCAGTGAGGTTTTGTATTTAACTGTTCTGCTTGTTTTTAGGTGCACCAAGCTGGCCAACCTGCTGCAACATCACTGGGCCTGCACCGTTCCTACAGCTGAGTGCCCAGTGAACCACAGGGATCTCCCTTTAATGGTTAAGAGTTAAACTGGTACCAGTGGGTAGTGTACCCAGTACAAGTGGGCTGGTAATACTAAAAGGTTTACGGTCATTTTTGCTACTGCCATGTCTTGCCTGGTGGGGGTGGGCGCTGTTTCTGTCCTTGTCACTGTTACCATTACTGTTTCTGTCCTTGTCACTGTTACCATTACTGTTTCTGTCATTGTCACTGTTACCATTACTGTTTCCTCTGTTTTAAAGTGTTTTACTGGCCCAGCCATGTCAGGCAGTTAATTTGGGTCCTGCAACAAGAATTAACAAGTTTCTGCCCAAAAAAAACTGTTTTGCCTTGCATTCCCCCATCCACTGTAAATATTCCCCAATAAATATTTTATCAATATTTTACATTTTGCCTTGTGAGCATATTATTAGTGTTAAGTTTTTCATTGCATTGTTGTTGAATTTAAGGTTGCACTGTGATTTTCCATGTGTGGGGGACACTGTGGGGAGGTACTGCATCCCAGGGGGTTTGTACTGCTCTGACACCAGGCCCACGTAAATCCTACTGTGGGTGAAGGCACCAAGCTAAACTTAAAAGATCTGGATCCGAAGCCACTAGTCAGGAAAATCAGAACCCTGACCCCTCAGCCTTGTTTGAGCCTACAAGACAGGGGTAGTAACCACAACATTCACAGTGACCTGGTTACAATAACATCAGTTAATCTAGTCTACAAGGGTTATGAACCTCATGCTTATGCAGTGCTCATGTTGCTCAGGTAAAAAGTGAAGGTAATCCAGCCCCTGGAGTGCCTTGGAGGACAGTGAATTCTCAGCTACCCTAACTACTGGACTGGGACCCAGAGGTCATGCTTAAGCAAACTGCCTATAATAATAAGTTTTTTCACACTTTCTGTATTATATTGAGCACTTTATATCTGGTTGATCCTGCGAACCTCCGTTCGCCATGACTGCCCCCTGTACCTCCCATTGTTGCTGCTGCAGCTGCGCCTCTATGGTTTTCAATGTTGGGATGAGCTGTGGGGGGCATCTATGTGCCTGCTTAATGTTTCTTAAGTTGTATAATAGTATAACTACATATTTATGCACTTACACTGCCAGTTAGTAAAATACTGGCGGTGTTGCTGAGACACATAGCTGTGATGTGGTGGGTGAGGATTCTGTCGCTACCCCAGTACTGACAGAGCAAGCTTCTGAGACTATGAATGTTCTAGGTTTCCAGTTCCTCCTGAAACCAAAAATCTCTCTCATCACTTACTCAGCTTTCGCACAAGATGATTTTCTGAGAAGGGATGCCACAGATGATTGCATCTCATTAGCACCCCCCCCTAAGTTTAGCTCCCTCACTTTCCACACTGCACTGTCACTGTGTGCCTTCATTTGCACCTCCAGCTGACAGCAAACCAGATGGAGAGTGGGGAAGGGAGGAGGGGAGAGTGAGAGGAGGGAGAAGGAGAGAGAGAGAGAGAGAGAGGAGAGAGAGAAGAGAGAGAGAGAGAGAGAGAGAGAGAGAGGGAGGGAGGGAGAGAGAGTCCAGAATCTAGAAACAAGTCAGGCTTTATGTTCAGCTGTAGACAAACAATAGCACAATAGCAGTATCGATGGCTCAGTAGGTAGCACACTTACCTCCAGGTCCAGAAACTCAGAAGGTCATGGGTTCTATCCCCACACCAGGTACTTGCGGTAATGCCCATAACTGACACTGTACTGCAGCATAAGGAGGGTGCCGTACTGCTGAGGTGCCATCGTTTGGATGAGACATTAAACCAAGGTCCCTCCTGCCAGTCACTGGCCACTGTCCAGGTGAAAGTTAAAGATCCCATGGCACTTATCAATGAAGGGTAGAGAAGTTTCTCTTGTGTCATGGACAATATTCCCCCATCAGTAAAACAGGTCCATGAAATGCACCCCCGGGACGTGCCTGGAAACATGCTATAATAGCTAAGGGTGCCTTTCCTGGTCATAAATTACAGTTAAATAATAAAGCAATGCAAATACACGTACCTTAAAACATGTCATTGCACTTCTTAGGATGGTAGTTGATGTCCTTCTTGTGTATTGTTGATTTAAGCAATATACCATGACAGAGAGTGGGTATATTGGTGGATTTACCACGCCTGGTGTGGTTTGGTCACAAGGCGTAGCTGGGTGACTTAACCACACCAGAAGTGGTAAATCCACCCATATACCCACTCTCTGTCATGGTATATTGCTATTATACAATGTTCAACTTGTTTTTTTGTTTCTATTGTGATATAAAACTTTCACAGTGGGTATACTGGAGGATTTATCATGGTCATGTGATGTGTTTTGACCAATGAGGTTACAGGATTTTCATACCCTATTGTATAATTAAGCAATAAACCACGACAGGGTGTTGGTGATGCTGGTTTTACCCACGCCTGGCGTGGTTTGGTCACGAGGCCGCAGGCCGAGTGAGTAAACCTCGTCAGGCGTGGGTAAAACCAGCCTCACCAACACCCTGGAGTGGGTTATTGCAATTATACAATGTTCCCTGATTTTTTGTAACAAAAAATGAAAAAGAGAAATAGAGTTTTTCCACTTATAATAATTTTTATAACATTTGTCATTCCACCACAAAAAATAGTTCCCTATTAATCCTAATGCAACCATATATAGAGAAGTGCTGTTTTGTTTGGGTGAGTTTGTTTTTTTTGGCATTAAAAAGAGGACTACAGTTGTGGGCTAATTATTTTTTTTTTTTACAGAGACAGCATGGGAGATTTAAGTAACCGTCAGTGCTTAAAGCAGTAACAGGTGGCACCGGAGACTGTGTGCTTCTGGGTTCAACTGTTCAGGAAGGAGACAGTAACTGTAGAGGTCGAGAGAAATTTGTTTCCACTTCTTTTTACGTATTTTTTTACATTTAAAGTTAAAGTATTCAGAAAGCGGCAGTAGGAGTTCAGGTAGAGAACAGACCACGAATGAAGCGGGAGAGGAGTGACAGACCGGGAGAATGGCGTGAGTAGGAGTGGAGTGAGAGATCGTGAAAGTAGTGATGAGAGACATACAAAGGAGACGCAGGTACAATGAAAATTACATTTGTGGTGTGGTGAAAATTGTCCCTCAGCTATTGTCTGCCTCGGATGCAGTAACGAAAGTATGCGGTGTTTGTGAGGGTTCGGAATAACAACAGCTGCATGTTTGAGTTGAGCTGGTTGGGTCGGGGTAAAAAAGTTCTCCGGGGTTCTGAGCAGCAACGGCTGCATGTTTGAATTGACTGAAATGTATTGGGCTGGGTGGGAGCGGCAAGCGGGTAAGTGTGGAGCAGCCATGAGATAAAAAAAAAAAAACATTATGTGCTGTTTGGCGGGCATTCAATATCGCGGTTTCTCACCCCTGACATTTGGTGTTGGATTGATTTTAGAAAGACGGCTGGCTGGCACTTGTTCCTGTTGGTGATGCTGAATTTTACAACAGGGTGATAGTGCCAGCTGACCAATGGGAGCAGGGTATTTTAGTTGCCATTGTATAATTACTATTATTCTATGGTAACCAACTGGTCTGTTTCACACTGAGTGACTGTGTTCTGTAATGTCTCCATGAGTTGGTTTGCCTATGTATAGACCTTATCTTTTCCATGCATCTGTTGATTATTAAATGTGTGTACCTTGTAAGACAATGTCAACTGTTCTCTTATATGTAACTAATCCAGGGTTGCCCCTGAAAAAGGAACCTTTGGTCTCAGCAGCCCTACCCGGTCAACAAAATTCGATAAATAAA
The DNA here is from genome assembly GCA_016271365.2 of Neoceratodus forsteri. Lineage (NCBI taxonomy): Eukaryota > Metazoa > Chordata > Ceratodontiformes > Ceratodontidae > Neoceratodus > Neoceratodus forsteri. The sequence continues at coordinate 75,928,199 of JADMNL010000033.1, read as the reverse complement.
TTGGTCCACAGGGTTCAGTAAAAGCAATTCTTGCAGGCTCCATGGTCTGGGTGTGGACCTTTGCAGGCATTGTGGACAAATGGCTAGTGCAGATAAACCAGGAGACCCAGGTTCAAATCTCAGCATAGCCACTTACACATTGTATGACTGAGCAAGTCACAGAACCTATCAGCTTTGGCTCCCTCAGCTGTAAAAATGACTAAAGACAGGGTCCCACTGAAAACGAGATATTGCATCTCGCTGGATTATCCTGGGTAAGTATGCTGTAAACAAAAATGAAAACTAAAGGGACAGTTTCTGGAAACATTTGCCAGTCCCTGGACGTTTCTGCTTGGTTACTGTAAGATGCCTCTCCTCCTAGTTTACAGTTTGCTCACCAGATTTCCTTTGTCTCTCAGTACCCATTTTGCTATGCGTGATCTGCAGCTGCTTATAGGGCAGGCAGAGATTCCGAGAAAGGCTAGTGGATGCCCATAACTGGCTCATGGTTCGCTATTTGTACACCAAGAAAAGTAGATCATCCCCCCCAGCAGCCAGCACCAACAGTCCCACAAGTTAGTACAGTAAATGCACAAAGACTAATGTCACACAGGGGCATACAAGGCCTGGGTGGAGCTGCGTTTTGTTTTTTTGTTGTTTTGTTTTTTACTGAGTCTGAATTCTCATGGGCTGAAGAGGTTTGTAGCAGCTGGAACATTTCCAAAAAATATTTCTTTTTTTTTTTCTGAGGAATTTAAGTTTATTTTGTTGTTCCATTATTTTCTTTTAATAATTTGGTGGTATTTCTTATTTAAGGGATTTCACTCCCCCTCCCCCCCCAAAAAAAAATCAAGAGACTGTATCTCATGGGGTATTCACTGTAATATGTTGTGGGTTTCATAGTTAGGTAACCTACAATTTGGTAAAGCAACCCTACCTGCAGAAACTGGCAGAACAGTCACAATTAGGGTGATTTATTTTTCCTTCAAAAATGTTCCCCAAAAAGCTTTTTTCATATTGGAGAACTTGTGGGCACGCTATGAGCCCTGCCTCTGCCTCCCCCAACTGCCACTCGCCTCTCCCAAACCTCTGGAGTAGTCCACCATGGATTCCCCCCACCAAATTGGGGCAGAAAGGGGAGGGCTGGTTCTCTGGTACAGCAAATCCAGATTTCCAGTGGTCGGGTAACATGTGGAAGAAGGTGGGCAAGGCTTCATTTAGCCCGTGCGGCTCCCTTTTACCATTTTCTTTGTTCCCACCCGCACCTGCTGTGGTGCATGCTGTGTGGGGGGGTACATATACACCACACCAAACCGGCGGCCCTTCAAATTGTATGTGCCACCCCAGCCTGCATCACCACCAGGCTGCCACCTAGTGGCAGTCAACAGTGGGACTGCCAAGAACCCCTTCCCCCCCAGGAGAGGAGAGCAGTCCATTGGAAGATCATTCCTCTGCCCCCTGCTGGCCGACCCCCAGCAACCAGAGTCTGCTCCCGAACCCAGACCTCCAGTGTGATGGTGGGCAGTAGTGCTACTGGTGCACCCATGGACTGTAGTTAGGGTGATTTACTTTTCTTTGTTTTTGTTATTCTTTTTCCCTCTGGTCACTAGAGAGGTGGCCTCCCTCAGGCATCATCCCGGTTGTCTCCCACGCAGCCTGAAACCCCCCCACTCTGGGTCCCCTCCCAGGGCTCTGCAGATGCCTTACCTCTGCCTGGCAAGAGACCTCCCTGGCTTACCCCCCAGGGTGGGGCCACCACTCCTACAGGTGCCCTAGACATCCAGTATCATCCAGGCAGTGGTGGCATGTGGCGGATCGACACCCAGGTGGGCGGGGTCCAGCGGTGGGCATAGGGGTCAAGGCATGCCGTTGCCTACCACCACTCTGGGGCTTTCTCCTTGTTCTGGTGGTTCCACCCCCACCAGGCACACATGATCATGCAATGATGCCCGGTGGAGGAGATGCACTCACTCCTGAGCACATTCCTGCCAACTTCTGCCATGCGCCACCTTCCTTCTTGCATGCAGACTGCGGCACGTTGCCTCCCCTTTGCTGCCGGGAGGCACTCAAGTGCCAAGTCCTGCATCCCTCCTTCCCCAGGAGAATGCGAGCTGTCAGCAGACACTCAAGCCTTCTCCTCCCCAGCTGATCCCCGACAGCCCGTGCTCGTTCCCGAACAAGGGTCGTCAGCATGGTGCAAGGTGTGGCGTCCAGTGCCTCAACCCTCAGTGCCACCGGGCCAAAGGGTGATTTACTTGCAGACCCTAACTTTGGATTTCCTTTTTACTCTTTGTCTGTAACCCTAATATTATTTTAACATAATTTATGTAATATATTTCAATACATATAAACTCCCCCACACACGAATGAATACTCCAGTCCACTTCCAGTACCAATATATTACTTGCCCTCCCCCAGTAGCACCCCTACCCTTACCCCATCCAGCACCTAGCACTCTCTTGTGTCCAGCAAAACAACCTCCCTCTCACCCCATTCAATCCCACGCACTCTCTGGCATCCAGTGGCACCGCTGTCCCTCTCCGCAGCCCTGTGCCAGTTGTGCCAGTGAACAAGACAGCGGAATTAAGGATGATATATTTCCTGAAAAAGTTGGATCACTAATCCTGAAGAAGCGGGGTGCTGATCCGCGAAATGTTAGTTAAGTTGCATGTGGCGAGAAAAATGTTGCCTCTAATAAATGTATTTTGTGCACAAAAAAAGGCATCTGCCAGTGATCATACTAAAGGGGTGTCCACCAGTCACAAGCCAGAGTTACATAGAAACATAGAATTTGACGGCAGATAAGGACCACTTGGCCAACCCAGTCTGCCCATTTACAAACAACTTATTCCATGGCAGTCACAACTGTAATTTTATTCTCAATAAAATGGACTGCTGGGAGCGCAGAACAGGCATTCCTCTGGTAATAAAAGTATAGTAGTGACATCATCTTACATTACATTCTGATTGGTTTGCACTCACAGCAGAAACTGTGAACCAGTCAGTGCGGGCCCACCCCCCAAACTTAAAACATTTACAACAGGATAAAAAAACAAATACCACTAGCTTTTTCATTAAAGCATATTAACACAGAAGCATAACAGCAATAATGTGTTAATTGGCTCCGAATTCTCGGCAATAATGTGATTGTCCCCTGAGGATATGTACTCTACCTTTGGCCTCTGACTTTATTCACTTGACAGTCACATTGCTGCCTCATGCAGTGAGCCGTTTAGCACATTATCACTTAAGCATACAGCCCTTTATACTGTAGTCAACACTTGGAGGATAAAACCAGAAAATAAAAGTCAAATTGTGCCCGAACACCATGGTTTCAGTTTCCTTCGCATCTGTAGTACTCCAAAGTACTTATAGTTCATGCTGAACTGTGTCACTATTGCAAAATACATTTGTACCCTAAAAAGGTGTTCTAACCTGGCCTGGTGGCACATGTGGTAGTGTGTTAAGATACCATATAGGCAATGTGGGTACACGCAGTGAATCTGACTCCTCACTCTGGGGCATTGGAGTCTGGGACATTATGAGGTACCATGTTTAAACTCTGGAGGAAGAGGGCGAGGATGACCTGATACACCACGTCCTATAGTGGCTGAGATTTACGGTATAGGATACATAGGTGACCAGTCTGCCTGCCAGGTCCCACCTATAGGACAAGCACTGGAGGTCTTCTCCAGTCGGCTTGGAGAATCTGGGAGAAAATAGTTGGCCCCCAGGTAGAAGACATGTCTTCCTGCCACCACACCATCAACGGCCATGGACTGAGGGAGCTCTCCCTCACTGGCCCAGTAACCCCCATGGGGCAGAGCTCTTGTCAGTTTCTTGGAGTACATCTCTGTGTGGAAGTCTCTCAGCTAACAGTAGGGTGGGAGAGGGGAGACTGGAGTAGTGGGAGTAAGTTCATCTCACTTTATTTATTTATTGAAATGTTTCACCAGGAAGGCACACTGAACAACAAGTTGTTCAGTGAATATACATAAAAACAGTGGATATACATACCGTCTCAGTTAAACATACAAGGGAGATTAGGTACAGAGAATAAAACAACAATAACACCAATACACTGGTGGATTAGCATTTCAATTAAGCATCAGTAAAATTTAATCAGATGAAGTGCTAAATAGAGGAGCGGAAGGGAATAGAGGGTCTGCTAGATGAAGGTGAAGCAACATATAGAGGGTAATAGAACAATAAACAATGGTTGGCACTAGGCACAGGAGGGGAAGGTGGGTGGGAGCAATCTTGTTGGGCTGGATTTGCAGTACAGAGCAGCAAATAGTATGGCGTGGCCTTGTGGGGTAAATAAGTGCAATGGGCACAAGGCAGAGAGAGGGAGAGAGAGGGAGAGGGAGAGAAGGAGAGGGAGAGAGAGAGAGAGAGAGAGAGACAGAGACAGAGACAGAGACAGAGACAGAGAGACAGAGAGACAGAGAGACAGAGAGAGAGAGAGACAGAGACAGAGAGACAGAGAGAGAGAGAGAGAGACAGAGAGAGAGAGAGAGAGATCCCTCCAGGATGTGGAGGACCCTGCCAGGGGTTGAGACAGGCAAAAATGAATAAGGGTGAGAAAGGACTGGTGGGTCAGGGGTGCATCAGAGGGATAGAAGAAAGAGAAAGAAGGTACATGAAGGGGATTAGACATGTTAGAACTTGCCCCTCCAGGGAGCTGAGATCCCTGCTGGGGGAAGCACTTTAGCGAGGATACAGAGTCAGAGAAGATGGGGCCCCCAAGGGGAGGCCAGAGAAAATGGCAAGGGGTGCATTAAGGGTAAGGGATTAGGTATGGACCTGGGGAACAGTCCCCTGGGAAGGAACTTTAAGGAGGGTTAAAGCAGGAGCAGCTAGAGGAGAGGTGGTTGTGTAAGGCAGAGGCAAGGGAGGAGGAGTGTGGTATTTGGGGGGAAGGGAATTCCAGAGGTGCGGGAATCAATAGGAGAAACCAGTCTGTCCAATCTGAGTGGAGCGGTGAGGGACCAGTAAGGTTCTAGAATCCGTGGATTGGATTGAGTGAGGGGGAGGTGGAGAGTTTGACATTGGTGAGCAGGGAACCCAGGTAGATGCTGCTCTCGTGAGAGAAGCAAGTGTCTGGTCCATGGAAGGGGGGGCGCGCACAGCTAAAAGGTAAAAATCAGGGATAAAAAATCATTCTGAGTTAAGCCTTCCCAGATATTTGATGAACTTGAACTCACCCTCTCAGTGGTATGATTTTTTAACAAAACTGCTTCCTTCAACATTTGTAAAACTTCTAAACCTCTGCATATCTTCGTTAAATGGCTGTCACATAGAAGCGTATCATCAATATCCCCTGTGCCGTCTACAAGATTTGCAGTGTAACTGACCAGTTGGACATTTGAGGAACTAAAAAAACCCCACTAAGGTTTAACTTTGCCATTCTTTATTTTTTATTAAAACTACTAACCTCATCCCCTTGTTTAGCATTTTGAGCTCAACTTCATTGTCAGATATGTGCTTGTGATAGACAGGCACAAGCAGCCAAGCTCGCTAATGCACATCAAAGACATAACGGATGAATAATTTACTAATCGCCATTAAACTGCAGTGTCGTCTAATTGAATTGTGTTTTTTAATCAAGTGTCTGACTTTTCTTTTTCAATTTTACTCTGAAGAGAATAATGGGCCGGTAAAGTGATGATCCTTTTATGTGGACACGTGGAGCAACCACGTCTGACAGGCTCCAGACTGGAAGCTTCTCATCCTGGGAAACAGTCGAGTGCTGTGATTTTTGATGCCTGCCATCGTAACATAATGATGCGCACCTGGCAGTCCATACCACGTGGATCCTGAAAGCTCTCTCTGTCGTTCACAGACACATGCTATGTGTCCAGTCATTTCTAGTTAGGTGATGTCATTTGCTGTATTCACACATCAGGATGCAATGGATGTGTCTACCCTTTCCCCTCTCCCAGGATGCATCTGGAAGCAGGGCCAGCCTTAGGATATGTGGCATGTGGCACCCCTAAGGGAACATGAAAATGGTGCCCCCCCCCCCAAAAAAAGAAACATTTTTAAATCATCCCTCAGTTGTTTTTTTTTTGTTTGTTTAATTTTTTTGTGTTTTATTACAAGAAGTTATTTTCTATTGCTGGGCTCCTTAGGCAACTACCTAGTTTGCCTATTCTTAAGGATGGCCCTGTCTGGAAGTGAGCTGTTCTTAGCTCAGTCCGCTCTTCCTGGAAAAATAAATGAAATTTTTAAAAATCATGAGATTTCAGCTAGGCACTCTTAATAGTTATAAGAATTTCTTCTCACACATTTTTTTTAATTAGTAATTTTTAGGTTTTTGTGCCCCGGTTTTGACCCCATCTTAGTGTGAATGCGTGCATGTGGAGGCATGCGCATGTCGCAATTGAGACACCCTCCCTTCATGCCGTCTCCTCCTGCCTGCACAGTCACCAGACCTCCACCTGGCAGTGACAGAACCACGAGGGGGGCGACAACAGCTCGATCCAGCTCCTTCCCCTCCATGCCGGCTCCCCAGTTCCCCAAGGTCATTCCTGAACCTGGTTCACTGGTGTGGCGCAAGGTAAGGCATCCAGCATCTCAACACTCAGCACCACCAGGCCGGCTGTTCTCACTCATTTTTATGGTGACACAACTATGATCTGAAGGTAAACAGTTTTTGCACACTAAGGGTCCAAGAGGGCACACTATAATCATGAAAAGGTGTTAGCAGTCATATAAATGTATTTTAAATGGTTCAATTTATAATATAGTGATAGAAAATGTATTACTATAAAAAATTAAGTTAAAAAAGTTCTCAGTAAAAACAATTTTACCCCCTGCTATTCTGTAAGTGAAACATTTCACTTTCTCAAATCTTGCACGAGAGGCCCTCTTATGATTGTATGAGTGAGCCTCACGTGCTGGGTAATCACCAGCACCGATTGGCTGAATCAGCCTTGACAGTGTACCATCCTGTGTTCAGTGGTGTGACAGCCTGAAGAGGAACATTCCACTTCAGCATTGGGGGGCATTACATTCATTTTTTAAGTAATAAAACTTGAAACATACTGCATCATCAATCCTCATGACTCAAAATGTGGGACACTGGCCCTTTAAAATGTGGGAAAATGTGGGACACTGACACTCAGAATGTAGAAAAATGTAGGACATGACTCAAACTGTGGGAAAATGTGGGATGCTGGCCCTTTAAAATGTGGGGAAATGTGAGACACTGACACCCATGATGTAGGAAAATGTAGGACATGACTCAAATTGTGGGAAAATGTGGGGCACTGACACTCAAGATGTAGGAAAATGTTACCACTGACTCAAAATGTGAGAAAATTAAGGACATGACTCGAAATGTTGAAATATGGGACACTGTCTCTCAAAGTGTGGGACACTGACACTCAGGATGTAGGAAAATGTGGAACATCACTCAAATTGTGGGAAAATGGGCATAAGCACTTTAAAATGTGGTAAAATGTGGGACACTGACACTCAGGATGTAGGAAAATGTAGGACATGAGCCAAATTGTGGGAAAATGTGGGACGCTGGCCCTTTAAAATGTTGGAAAATGTGGGACACTGACATGCAGAATGTAGGGTAATGTGGTACATAACTCAAATTGTGAGAAAATCTGGGGCACAAGGATTTTAAAATGTGGGAAAATGTGGGACACTGACACTCAGGATGTAGGAAAATGTGACCACTGACTCAAAATGTGAGAAAATTAAGGACATGACTCAAAATGCTGAAATATGAGACACTAGCTCTCACAGTGTGGGACACATGGGACACTGACACTCAGGATGTAGGAAAATGTGGCACACTGATGCAAAATGTGGAAAAATTAGGATGTTGGGCTTGGGCACTACCCCAAAAACTGTGGAAAACCGTGGGACACAGACTCGAAATGTGGCATACAATCAAATAATGGAGATACTATCTTGGAACACTGTGGACACTAGTGCTTCAGTCTGTGGAAAGTTTAATTTAGACATAGTATCACAGATTCTTATAAATTTCTATTTCAAAGTCTGGATCTTTGATTTAACACAGCACCTTCCATGCAGAATAGAGCACTTCTGATTGGAAAAAAGGGAGGGTTAGTTGAGAGGTACAGTACACATGGTTTATTTTGAGGATGAAATGGTTAAAGTCGTTGAAGGGACTGGCAGTAGATTAGTGCACAGATGGGAACTTCAGACCGTCTCCCAGTGTGACACAAATTAGCTTTATTGATGCTTTTCAGACACTCACCAGGACAGACCTTCATTGCAGTTCCACAGAACAGATTGCTGAGGAGTTAACCCTTCTTGTGCTCCAAAAATATTTTACTTAAGTAGGACTGTTCTTATTTAATTAAATATTACTTGGCCCCACCGATGTTTGAGGTAACCATGGCCACATTCTTCTTCCAGCCAAGAAGGCAGGAAAGTGGCTGACTTCACTGTTGACACAAATGTCACTCCATAGCCAGCCGGCAAGAGGAGGGGGGTGAATTAATGCTGGGTGTCCCATGCTCACCCTCCCTCGTGGCTTGGGGATCAAGAGAAAACAAAAAATGAAGATTCACACTATTCCTCCCCCCAAACACACACACACACTGCATAGTGCCACTACAGACAAGCAATCAGCTCTCAGCTGTGATCTAGTTGGAATATGAATATAATCTTTTCCCCAAATATTCTGATTTAGTGTGTCTTTACAGACTGGGCAAGAACTGGGTTTGTGATAGCTCTAGATTGGATCAACTAGCAGTACCAAGTTCTCCTACTTGCAGAGGTCTCCATCCCTTTACATAATAATGAAAAAAAGGGTGCTGGCCCACTGGTGCAAGTGGTAGCACTACTGGTTGTGGTGTCAATGACCCGATTTGGGAATGGGCCCAGAGGGTCAGCTGGACGGAAAAGGACAGAGCATCTGGTTGGCTGCTGTTCTCCTTCGAGGATGGAAGGGCATACAGCAACAGTCTGATCCCTAGCTATGGCTAGGGTCCAGCGCACTGCAGGGTGGTGCAAGTAGTGCACGGCTTCGCCTTGCATTAGAGACGAAGTGCTGGGGTAGTTGTTCGAGCACCACTAACAGAGACTGCAATTTATATCTGTTTGAAATAAATCACATTTTCTTTGGAATACCAGTTTAATCTCTTTTTTTTGGTTGGAGTGCATCCGCTTTAGAAACTGTATGTACAGATATAGTGCCTGGGGAGTGGAAAGTGACCAGTGTGGTTCCCATCTTCATGAAGGGGGTGAGGTCAGACAAGGACAATTACAAGCTGGTCAGATTGGCATCAAAGCTGGCCAAAGTTCTGGAAGCCATTATCAAGGTCAGAATAATGGATCACTTGGACAGAGGCCAAGGTTCAGCATGGCTTTCAGAGGGGCAGATCATGCAAACCAATCAGATCACTTTCTTCAAGCAGTGACCATGGTGGTGGTGGACTGGGGTAGGGCCATAGGCATATTGTATTTGGATTTCAGCAGAGCCTTTGACACTGTGGTGCATGGTAAGCTTCTGGTCGAAGTGAACCAGTGTGATATACATGAGGCATACACAAGGTAGATTGCTGTCTTGGGGCAAGACGCAGTCAGCTGTGGTTGATGGTCAGTACTCCAGATGGAAACGGGTACTCAGTGGCATCTCTGGGGGACCAGTATTGAGGTCTCTGCTGGTCAACATTTTCATGAACAATCTGGAAATTGGAGTCTCCAGTGGGAGCTGAAGTTTGCTCATGACAGTAAACTGGCCAGGGCAGTTGACTCCCTTGGGGATGGGGAAAACTTTAGGACAATCTAAACAAGCTGGACAACCGGTCAGACTCCTGGAATCCTAGATTTAATGTAGCAAAATGCAAGGCACTACACTGGGGGGAAGAAACAAAAGTAAGACCAACATAGTGGTGGGGAGGAGAAAGAAGGACCTGGGGGCATAAAAGACAAGGGGCTTAAGCATGACAAACAGTGTACAGCTGCTGTCTAGAGATGTTGCGAAGTTCTGGCAAAGTTGCAAAATTTGTCCTCCTGAATAATTTTGCAAATTGCCCACTTCGCCACTTTGCATTGGGTTTTCCTGGGGAAATGGCACTTTTTCAGATGATGTCAGGCAAAATCACAGCGACGATGCAACCTCGATGGACAGTTTACATAACTTTGCCTGAAAAAGTGCCACTTTGCCTGCCAAAGACTTTGCAAAGTTGACACTTGGCACTTTGTGAATTTGGCAAACTTCCCAAATTAATTTGCATTGCCAACTTTGCACAGCTCTACTGCTGTCAAGAAGGCTGGAAGAATGCTGGAGTGCATCAAAAGTTGGTGACTAGCAGAGCAGGGGAAGTAATCCTGCCACTTTGCAAGGCCCTGGTCAGGCCCCGCCTAGAATGCTGCATGCAGTTTTGGACTCTCAAATACAAAAAGAACACAGGATCAGTCCAGAGAGTACAATGCAGGAGCACAACAATAACCAGGGGTATGAAGGACAAAAAGTGAGGAGAGGATGGACATCATTAACATGTTTGTATTGGAGAAAAGGAGATGGAGGGGGACATGATCTCAGTCTTTTACACACTGAAGGGTATTGACAAGGTGGGAACAGACAGAAAAGCCCTAAAGCTCAAAGTTGGTAAATGTAGGGGTAACATTAGGAAGCACTCCTTCTTCCAGATGGTGGTGAACCTATGGAAAAGCCTTACAGCAAAGACAGTGAAAATCAGACCTCAGAATACTGGGCACTTAAGTGGAAAAGTGATGAGAATTCATTATATAGTAAGCATGTATTTATCTCTGAAGTCTAAAGTGCATATATATATATACACATTGAAGGTGGGCTGATGAAAAAAACACTAGACACCCCTTGGGCAAATTTCTGCTCACCAAGGGACTCACAGGCTACCCTGGGTGGTAGGATGGATGAGTAATTCTTATAAATGGATATTTGCACAAAAGAGTTATTCTTCCCTGCTTATGAAGCTGGGGGGACACGATGGATCTATAGTTCACTTGCAGTCTTGTGTTACTGTGCTAATTCCTCATGAATTAGCTTCTTTTCATTCCATTTAATATTCAAAATATGTATGTCATTTCCACCAATATACTTGTTTTTAACAGGAATAAAGCTCCAAAATTAAATACTTATATTACTGACATTCTCATTACTGGGTCACTGAGATCCAGTCCTGGCCAGGGGACCAGACTGGGTGAAATCTGAGTCAAGTTAATGTGGGTTGGTCATAAGAGGGGACTGATCATCTGCTGCAGGCCTGGTGTGCCCAAGCTGAGCCACAAAATAAGACCAGATTCTTGCAGCATTCCCCTCATTTGCTCCAGAGAGAGAGAATTTGTCCCATCCTCATGTGTTGAGGAAATTAATTGAACGCCTCAAATCAGTTTGTTAAGAAAGCCAGCAGATGCCCACTCTATAGGACATGATGGAGATGCCAACTGTACTAGCAGTTCGCCAGCTTAGGCTGAGTCTGCAGGCTTGCGGCCACGCTGGTGTTTTTAATTAATTTCTGCCTTTTTGGTATCCAGCATTACGTATGTGGGAGTCGGTGTCGGTGAGAGCTGCCGCTATGTCTGCCTGCTCTTTGCCATCTAGCCTCTGGGCGGATGGTGGGCTTAAGGGTTGCAAGCTACGTTCATTTTCTTTGCCCTTTCAATTAGTCAGTGTGCCGAATTCATTGTTGCACCTCTCACCTGTCCCTGATTTTTCAGGGCTGTCTCTGATTTGGACTCCATGTCCTCCCCATTCTGACTAAAACTGCTGTTGATCGACATTTCTGAGTAGGAATTTTCAAAGCATAAACTACATACAGTATAAATGACATGCACGCTAACTGTGTGACCTTGTGCAAGTCACTTAACCTTTCAGTGCACCAGTCCACCAAGCTCTGGAAATAAGTAAAAGCGGGACACCACTGAAAACAAGATATTTCATCTTAGCTGGGCTATCCTGGATAAATACTATGTAAAAAAATACATTTAAAATTGTATTTTATTCTATACCTAGACAGATATACACACAGACATACACAGCTATAGATATACATACCAATATAGATATAGAGAGATAGAGATAGAGATAGACATATAGATATTTACAGTACATTGTCACCATCAGCCATGACCAGATGTTCTGCCTTGGTACACAAGCTCAAGAAATTTCCCCATGCTGCTGAAAATTACTTTGTTTTCTCTGTAAATATTAATTATTTTTATCCTTGAACTGTAAATCCTTCCCTGCCGCTTGCCCTAGGACGTCTCTGGAAATGAACTGTCCTCAGTTCAGTAGCTCTTTCCTGTTGAAACTTTTTAAAATAAATAACACAGAATTGGGTGCAAAAATAGAAATTGGTCAGTTCTGTTTTTTGCCTAGCTGTCTGCCTTTTTCAGCTCTAATTGATAGGGTGCCCCTAATTTGAGTTTACTGTCCCTAAGTTAATTGTCCCTGATTTGAGTTTATTATCCCTGATAGGAATTTACTGTCCCTGATTTGAATTTGCTGTCCCTGAGTTGAGTTTACTGTCCCTGATTTAAGTTTGCTGTCTCTGATATGAGTTTGCTGTCCCTCATTTGAGTTTATCATTGATATGAATTTATTGTCTCTGATTTGAGTTTACTGTCCCTGATTTAATTGTCCCCCATGTTAATATATTGTCTCTGATTTGAGTTTATTGTCCCTGATGTGAGTTTATTGTTCCTGGTTTGAGTATATTTTCCCTGATGTAAGTTTATTGTTTCTGATTTGAGGTAATTGTCCCTGATGTTAGTTTGTCTCTGATCTGAATATGTTGTCCCTGATTTGAGTTTATTGTGCCTGATCTGAGTTTGCTGCACCTGATTTGAGTTTACTGTCCCTGATTTAAGTTTGCTGTCTCTGATTTGAGTTTACTGTCCCTGATTTAAGTTTGCTGTCTCTGATTTGAATTTACTGTCCCTGATTTGAGTTTATTGTCCCTGATATGAATTAATTGTCCCTGATTTGAGTTTATTGTCCCTGATTTGAGTTTACTGTCCCTTATCTGAGTTTATTGTTATTGTCTCTGATCTGAGTTTATTGTCCCTGATTTGAGTTTATTGTCCCTGATTTGAGTTTATTGTTCCTGGTTTGAGTTTACTGTCCCAGAGTTAACTGTCCCTGATGTGAGTTAACTGGCTGTGATTTAATTTTCTTGATGTGAGTTAATTCTCCCTGATTTGAGTTTATTATCGCTGATTTGAGTTAATTGTCCCTGATCTGAGTTTACTGTCCCTGATTTTCGAGGTGATTGTTCCAGATTTGTCTGCCAAAAAAGCTGAGAAGTATGATCATCATTCACTCAACTTTTAAATACAAGGAGAGACGTTCAGCTGCAACAATCTGGCTGACACATATCCAAATTAGTGCCTTGCATAACATTAGATGCAGTATGTAGTGTGCTGTCTCTTCTTAAAGGGACCATTCATCTGCCATGCTTGATGCAATGAGCTTCCTTACTCAGTTGTTTGTAAAATAACGTTTATTGTGTAATTTGTTGCTGGTAGTCCTCAACAAAATGTTAGGTATAAAGGAAAATTCTGCTCAGATCATTAGCTGGAGTGGAAATATCCACTGTTCTCTGAGCTGGACTGGAAATAAATGATCTATTATACCCACTGGCATTGAGTAAATGTATTAATTTAATTTATTTATTTATGTAGTTATGTATGTATGTATGTTGTTTGTATGTATGTATGTTGTTTGTATGTATGTATGTTTGTATGTATGTATGTTGTTTGCATGCATGCATGTATGTATGTTTGTATGTTGTTTGTATGTATGTTTGTATGTATGTTGTTTGTATGTATGTTGTTTGTATGCATGTTATTTGTATTTATGTATGTATGTTTGTTGTTTGTATGTTTGTATGTATGTATGTATGTATGTTGTATGTATGTATGTTTGTATGTATGTGTGTATTTATTGAAATTTGGTAACTGAGAATGGTGCACTGAGCCAGGGCTGATTTTCAGGTGCGACCCAGGGGGCAGGAAGGGGTACAGGGAGACAAGCACATACTATGAGAAAGTGTGAGCAATGTCAGCAAAACAATATACAGGCAAATATGATCTACCAAGGCAAAATAAGAAGTGGGGATGAAGGCACACAATAGTATAGTGAAAATGAATAATCTGGCAATAATGGCCACCCGTGGCAATACTGTATGTACAAAGAGCAACACCTTGACAAAGAATGTAGGCAAGCTGTCGTGGGTGTGTCATAAAAATATAACACAATGGCTTACTAAAAATGTGTTCAATAAACCACAAGTTGTTTGTGGCCCGGTGATGGTGAGGGCTGAGGCGCTGGACACCTTACCTCATGTCACGCTGGCAACCCGGGTTCGGGAATGAGCCCGGGATCGTAGGAGAGCCGGTACGGGGGGAGAGGGAGGGAACAGGACTGAGCAGTTGAAAGGAGCTCTCCTCTCCTGGGGAGGAGCTCTGTCACCCACCATAGCTCCACTGCCACTGGATGGAGGTCTGAGGGCAGTGCAGGCGGGCGGCAATGTAGTGGGAGGGCTTCCTGGTACCGTGGCATGCATGTGCCTCCACATGCACATGCAGCTGGGACAGGGACGGGGAGAAAAATGGGAAAACATGGGGTAAAAAAGATAATAGAAAAAAACAGAAGTTGTTAAAGAACAGCCAACGCCTCAATGAAAACTTTAAAAAACGTAATATTTAGGTACAATTCAGCTTGTATTTCATATATCTTGTATAGATTTCTCCTCCCTAGTATTAATTACTGAGGAAATGTGTGTGATGACCTGATCTTTATCTGTTAAAGTTCATCTGCCTCTATAGCTTACTTCCTACTTGAAGTCATAAGCCTCTGTTGTGACATCAAGTCTGTTGCCATGGGAGTAACTGTGATGTCACAAGCAGTGCATTATGACCTCAGGTAAGGAATAAGCAACAGGAATAAATGAGATGTTCAGGAGAAAAGACCTTACTTTCATGCAAATGACCTCAGTAATAAATAGTGGGGAGGAGAAATACAGAACTAATGTGAAATATAAGCCAAATTGTGTTGAAATAGTATGTTTTAAGATCTCCTGAAGGCATCAGCTGCTCTTTAAATAAACTGAATTGCAAACAAAAAAGTCTTAGCTTTACATCGCAGCTCTATAAAATAATGCAATTCATCTGAAGCATTAAGCCTTCACTGACTGAACAGGAAAGTAAATCAAATGAAGCCCTCGTCATGTGAGGCAATCTGACTTAAGGTTACCACTGGCTGGCTCACAATTACATTTAAGCCTATTACGGTCACCCAGGCTAGAACTGCTAAGGAGCTCAGCTCGTAAGGACAAGCTCATGGAAGGGCCACTGTTCTGAATTCATTGTCTGACTTATCAGCTAAAGCTGTCCAGAGGCAGCAAATCTGGGGAAGCAGATGGCACCATGCCCAGCCCAGTCCTTTAGAGTGTTTGTCTGCAGCTTCTTCACTGGCACTGCTCCCTCCCCCAACCCCCACCGCCAAGTTATGCCATATGTTTAGCTCTGTACAGACTTGCATGATTAAACCAGTTTAAGTTAGTTAAAAAGACACGGTCAACCTAATTAGCCCTCAAAGTGTCCTTAGTGTACAAAAAAAGTTATAACTGTGCACCTTCTGTAGAAACTACTAATGTAACTGGTAGCTTGATTCTCATTCTTTTTTCTTTTAAAAAGTAAAAAAACAGACTGCCCACTATACTGGTATTACCACACAAAAACGTTTGTTTACATTCCTTGATCAACTCCCACTGGATTTTTCCTAGATTTAGGAATACTCCCAACACGGTCTAGTCGCTAATTATGAAGTGGGAGTAGAGGAGCCTATTGCATCATGAGTAGCTGCACTTTTTTGGGGTGTTACCGATTTTCAGGAGGTATGCAATCAGAGTAAATCAATAATTTACAAACAAAACAAGGTTGTGTAAACTATACATTAACATGCATTTCAGTTCTTCCAAAAAAAGCATGCAAATAAAACCAGCAACATTAGTGAATTTTAGGGAAGGTAAACAATCATAAAATGTGGGGTTTTAACTAGGAATAATATGATGCAAAAAAAGGCTGACAATGTCACTTTAAATCGTTAAAAAAAAATTGCAGGAATAGCAGCATCCAAATTAGGCAGCATTTTAATCTGTTTTAAGAAACAATGTTTAAACCTTACTAATTTCCTAGTCATTAACATGGCTTTGAAAGCAATTCTTATTTAACATGGTTCTTCTTTTTTGATGCAGATGTCACCCTGGCCAATCCTGTAAGCTCTCCCCAATGACCAGTCACTGCGTTCCACTTCAAAGAAGTCTCATTGCATGAAGCCCGAAAATACACCTGTAAAGCAACTGGTAAATCTAGACACAGTGGGAACTCCCTTGACCTCAAACTGCTGTCCCTCACCCTTCAGGAAGTGTTAGCACTTTTAACCAGGATCTTTAACCTCTCATTCAGACTCGCACAGTTCCCTAATAAATGGAAATCAGCCACGGTTACCCCGGTCTACAAAAGTGGAGACAGAACTCTCACTTGAACTGCTGGCCTATCTCCATATTACCACGTCTCTCTGCGGCTCCTGAACGCACTGTAACTGACCAGCTTACTGATCATCTTGACAAACTAAGATCCAATGCACCCAACAATATGGGTTCAGAAAAGGGCATAGCACCACCTCGTCCCTTATGGAATTCATTGGTTCTATACACAGCTCCCTGGACCATGGTCAATTAGTTGGTGCTGCCTTCATCGACTTGACAAAAGCATTCGACATGGTCCATCATCCTCTACTGCTGGAACAACTACTTAATGCAGGGCTCTCCTCTGGCTCCACTGCCTGGTTTAAAAGTTATCTGGACAACCGCACTCGACAAGTCAAAATTGCCGACGTCCTCTCTGACTCAAGACCTGTTCGCTCTGGGGTTCCTCAAGGGTCCATCCTGGGCCCACTCCTATTTAGTCTCTTTCTAAACAGTCTCCCAAGCTCCTGCCCTGAACAACTCCTACTCTGTGCAGATGATGCCATAATTTACACAACTCATCTGGAGCCTATACCTCTTGGGAACCAGCTACAGCTTGGATTTGCCTTGGTAGAGAAATGGTTTAGTCATCACAAGTTGATACTAAACTATAAAAAAAACTAAGCTTATGCACTTCAGCAGCTCCCATAACAAACACAGGCAACATCCTCTGACTATCACTAACTGCCTTGGTACTGCCATAGTCTAGGTACACTTCTTTAAGTATTTTGGAGTCACCATAGACAGCAACCTATCATATGGGGTGCGTATAGATAACGTTGCTCAAGCTGTAAATATTCATATTGGTCTACTCTACAGACACAGGCGATCTCTGACCCCTGAAGCCTTAAGGATAGCTGTGCAGAGCTCTATTATTTCTATAATTGACTATGGACTGATCATCTATGGCTCTTCGACTGATACCGCCTTCCGATGTATCTCCACTGGTCTTAACAAGGTATGTCATCTCATCTCAGGAGCCCATCATTTCACCCACACGTGTGACCTCTATGCCCTAACTGGTTGACTACAGCTTAAAAATTGCATCAAATACCAAATGTGCCTGATGGCCAAGAAAATAACCTTAGGCCTCTTGCCACCTGGAGTACAAGATCTTCTAGGCCCCCCTCATAATCCACGCCGCATCTGAGGTTCTGCATCTCAGCTCCTCTAGGTCCCTCATCGCTGAACCACCCAGGGGCAAAAATCATTCACCTACAGGGCCCCCCCTCTGGATGAATGCTTTCAACAGTGACATCTCCTCTGAAACTAAGCTTGACCTGTTCAAATCCAAGCTTCAGTCTCTACTCTCTACAGCTATCACCTGTGACTGTCTCCCTTAACCATGTTTTCCCAAACCTCGACCTTAGCACTCGACCTCTTTCATAGTAACTTAGCACTCTTGCCTCCTACCTCTCCCCCCTGCATCCCCAACCCCCTCTCCACCCTTCCTCCCCCTCCCTTGCCCCACCTCTCCTCACATCCTCCAGTCCCACCCCCCTGTCTTACTCTTCCCAGCCCACCCTCCCATATTCCTTCCTACACCCTGTGCCCTGTTTATCTTGACAAAGCCTGCTGGCCGATATCAATGTACAGTATGCATTTTCCTGTGCCTGAAACTGATTAGCATAATGTGTCTCTGTTGTTTTACGTTGACTGTCCATTATGATTTTGTATCCATTATGATTTTTGTACCTCCTAGTTACACTTTATTGTATAGTACTTTACTGTCCTGTTTAATCTGTTGTCCTTTCTACTGACATGGAACCTTTGCAAAAGAGCTCTTAGCTCAAAGGTATATGTAATCCAAGACTTAAATAAATACTTACAAGTGCGGGCTCTCAATTGTACCATGCTTGACTGTTTGATGAGGTTGTGTGCTCTCTTGAATCATTGTAATAGTTATACCTCTGGCTTCTCTGTGTTATTGAAACTGTGTAACTATGTTGACCTTTGTATGTTTGTTTACCCTCCATAATGACGTGGAACCTTTGTAAATGAGTTGTTCTTGCTCAAATGTAATTGAAATCCTAGAGTTTAATAAATAAAAATTCAAAAAAACCTAGTTAAATGGTTTTTCACCTGCTCACTCTTCTGCTTACTTAGCTTCCGCTGAGACTGAAGTGATGAGCTCATTTGGAACTCTCGCAGCAGCATAAGCATTGTGCCAGCAGTTGAGGTGGGAGATAGAATGCTGAGACGGGAGTTGTAGTGTGGAGTCAGAGTCAGTGCTTAAAGTTGGAGTGTGGAAGGGAGAGCTGCTCTGCCAGTGGGCTCGGAGTTGAGATCCTGAATTCTCACCCTAGTTCTGGTATTCCCCAGCTTGCCAAGTGAAGTGGTGGAGACCCTTTCTACAGCAGGATTTCCTGAATTTCATCACTGGTGGGGTGAAAAGGACTGCTAGTGGATGGATCCAAGGGGCAGTCTCCTGTTTGGTCCAGGATGTTCTGAAGCTGCCTGAAATGTCTAACAGTGAGTGAATTCTGACTTTTTCTGCCAAAAGTAAGTACCTGTTCTGTTGTGTTCCATGCCCAGAGAGGAGGCACAATTTATTTTCCTGTAAGTACATACTGTACATGCTAGACTGTCTTTGAAGTAAAGTTGGCTGAGGTGTGTGATGTCCAGAGGTATGAGTATATCACACTGTTAGGGACTTTTTACCTTTACACTACTGAGGTGGTGAATTTGAATTCTGAATGCCAAGTTTCATTCAAAAGCAATTCAAAATGTGTTTCAAATGTTTAAGTTCAAGTTCAGGTTTATTGCAGGAAGACTCCATTGAGCAAGCTCATTCACAAGGAGGTCCTGATGATTATACACATACAATGACACATTATATAGTGCAGCGCCTTGGTAAGGTATAAGGTGTAACTCTGAAAGAATGGCCGAGTATGGATTTGGGAGCAAAGGGTGGGCAGAGCCCCATCTGGAGTAACCAGTTCAGGACTAACAGGTTCATTAAGGGCGCCTGGTTACTTTAGACAAATAGCGAAATGTCTGAAGAGGATTTTGTTTAACCCCCTGCAGTGGATTACAGTTTCTTCTCTGGTTATGGAAGAATGGTGCTAGTGCTAGCCAAATGTGTTTTCAGTTGTGGCCAACATGCCGCTGAAAGAAATGTTCTAAGTCCTATGACATGTGGGAATACCAAGTGCAAGCGGCATATGTCCTACTGCAGGGGGAATTCAAAGAGTCTTCTGTCAGATGCAGTCACTTTGTTGTTCTGCAAGTTCCTAGTGCCATGATGTGTAAACCTTGAGGTCCACCCTTGCTTTAGAGAACATCTTTTAAATGAAGTCCCACTGTAGAACCCCAACTATGGTCTGGATAGTTAGATTATTGCTTCCTGTGTGGATTTACTGGGTACTCCTCCAGAAATTAGGTCTAGCATATGCCTAGCAAAACAATCTCTCCCCAGGACCTGCTTTGTAAATACCAGTGGTTATGTTTTTGTACACCCTGATCTCTAGAAGAATGAGCCTCGTATACATTCCCAAAGCTAGGGTGGTACTATTTCTAAATGTTTGAGTGTGCGCCCAGTATGGGTGCCAGGGGTGCTAACTGAGTAAAGTAGCGGGGGGGGGGGGTGGTTACATAAGGATGGACTATTTTACCTTTTTTAGCAACATGTTATATTTTTGTGTGTCCTTTTAAACTTTAAGAGTGTTTGTGTTTAAAAATGTTCCCATAGACCCATTTTATAAGTGTAACCCCCTTGTTCCCAGGGGTTACTAGAATCCCACTTAGAATCAGTGGCAGGCAGGCAGGAAAAGGCAGCTAGTGAAATGCCAGTTAAATGGATTTCACAGTGTCCCACTCTGTTTTTCAGTCTTGGTTGAGCTGGAGTGATCATGTCACTTTAGAATTGTCGCAGCAGCATAAGCCACATTGGAATGCTAGCTGGGGACAGTGAGTTAGAATGTTGAGTTAGAGTTCAGTAGTCTGTAGAGTGGAGTACTAGGAGGAGGCTGCAGTCTAGGCAGCTCCTCAGTTTTTAGCTTTGACAGAGAGCTTCCACTGTAGTTTGGGTAGTTTGTTCTCACCCTAGAAGAAGAACATAGAAGACAGAGAGTGAAGTGGTGAAAACCGTTCCAATAGGGTTTTCCAGTGCCCATCCCCGGAGGGATGGGGTGGGGGAGATTCCAAGATTCAGGGGCAACCCCCTGGTCCAGCCTGGACTGTGTTGAAGCTGCCTGAGATTCAACTGATCTGCGAGAACCCAAGACTTTTGTGTGGAAAAGCCCTGGAGCACCTGCATTCCTGTGGTGAGTTTTTCTCTGACAAAGGGAATCTGTCACCAAGAATGTTTCTGTTTAAAAGTGTCTGCCACTATGGGGGTCCAGAGAGAGACTTGCCAAGTACAGAACTTTTAGTTCATATCTGATTTAAAAGTGCCTGCTAGAGTTGGGGTCTGGTGAAGAGACATTGCCACTTATAGAACTTTTAACTTCAGGACACCTCAGAAGTGTGTAATGTAGTATGTTAAATGTGAAAGACATTTCAAGATAGCATCTACAAGTTTTCTTTGAGGGTGTTATTAACCAGATGAATGGCTGAGTATAAATTTGGAAGCAAAAGGTGGGAGAACAACCTCCCCCATCTGGAGTAACCATGTTTACCTCTTCAGGTTCAGTTTGGGCACCCTTGTTTTCATTCAGTGCATTTGACCAGTGCCTGAAGAAAACAGTTTACCCAGATGTGGGTTGGATTTTCCGTGAGCCTGTATGTGCTCATTGGTGGTCGAGGGTGCCACCAGTAATTCCTCATGAAATATGGGAAAGACTCCTAGTACTGGCCGGGGATGCCTAGTCAAGGGAATTGTATCAGTTCAGGCCGTGTGTGCCAATCTCCATTCAGAACCAGAGAGCGTTCACTGTTTCCATTTTCAGAACCCGAGGGTTCACTGTGTGTGTTCTCTGTACCTTAGTAATCTGCATTACCAGTGGAAGTAGCCTTGTGGGGGTCCATCTTCACTTTGTGATTATTTTCTGTGTATGTGAATAAAAGCCACACTCTAGAATCCCAGCCTGGGTTGGACAGTACTGTTATTGCTTCCACTGAGTCTGGATTTACTTGGGTGCCCCTGACCAGAAGTACAAACCTAGCATAATTGTGATCAAACGTTTTCTCCCAGGGACCCAGGTTGATGACCATGGTAAACGGTCCCCCCCCAGGTATGAGCCAGGTAGTAGCCACACTTGGTTTGCCTGTCTGAGGATGGCAGGCTCCGAAGTAGAAGTATTGGTAAATTGAACTGTTGTAGTGACAACCCCCATCCCTCTCGTTAGCACCATGTGTGAAAGGAGCAGCCCTGCTAGTTGAACAAGGGGGGCCGGTGGGGGTGGGTTACAAAAGGGAGGCACCGCTGTCGATGTATTTTGAATTTGGGAGAAAACAAGAGATGTTTACTCAGGTTATGGCTAGCATTTTGTCTGTCTGGCAGTTGGTAGTCCAAAATTGGAAGCTTTGCGCGTAAGGAGTTTGCCCAGAGTAGTGTCATCCATATGTGCCGCTGTATGCCCGCCGTTCATGTGCTGCTATGATTGTGCCAACGTTTTACCAAGAAGCTGTAAAGCCAGACTGTGTGTGCCAGCTTTAATTTTTAAGTTGTGACAAGAAAAAAGTATTATGAACTATGGGAAACAAAGAGACAAGTGTGCCCTGACATTTCTAGATGCTTGCTGTGTGAACTGGGTGAGTTGCTAGAGAAATTGCCATGAAAAATGGTTCAGAATGGTGCTCCCGCCATGGAGTTACAGTTGAAAAGAAAAAAAGTTGTTTTACAGTTTAAATATTGCCTGCTCGACGATGGCCGTGAAAGAGAAGCGCATGAGAAGAGAGAGAGAGAGAGAGAGAGGCTCTTTTGCATGGTGTTGAGTGATTGGTGAGACTGCAATCAGTCCCACTCCCAAGCCAGCTTCAGAGTGCTGCCCAGTGTTCGAGAGGGAGAATGCAAGTGGTGTGCGAGCTGGCTAGCCAGGAGGTTCGTCATGGTGACTGTAAACATTCTAAAGGTTGAAACAACTGACTTTTCTGTGCTAAATCGGGCTCAACCCGTATTCTGATCGACTGGGGAGAAAGCGTGGTGTTCATAGGGACAACCAGCAGGATCGCCAGCCCATTTCAACCCAAAGGCCTTCCAAGATCAGTTGCAGGCTGAGAATTTCCATCGAAAAGCCAGCTACTGATTTAGTGAGTACCATTCAACAAAACTGAGCTCCAACTCTGTGTGATGTTCCAAAAACCAGCTGGATCTGTGTGTAAACAGTGTGATTGTTTTTGCAAAGAAGGACTGTGTAAAGTAATCAAACTCAAGCAAGAATTCTGAGCATTAGACTGTGAGCATGTATTATGGATTCAGCAACAAGGTAATTTTCTGAGCAAACAGAGAGACTGTGAGTTGTATGAGAGGCTGCAACAAACAGGCAATCCTGTTCAAGAAATACTGTGGCTTTAATGACTTTAAACAAGTAAAAGTGATTGAAAGCTAATGGTAAAGTCCTATAAAATCATACAGATGTGCTGCGGAAGCAAAGCAGTGCAGTCTGTGCAGTTTGAGTAAAATTTATCAGTATGCAGTAAATCGAATGGGCAGTGGCTTGAGTCAGATGCAGAATGTCAATGCGCCAGGAGTGCTGCCACCGCCATTACAGGGTGGGGCAGTAATGTAAACACAGCAGCAGGGAGCCATTTTGTGAGACTGTTCAGGTAGAGTGAACTCAGTAATAACAGTGAACTTTTGTGTTTTTCTACAGTCATGGCTTCGGGATCATCCCACTACCTGGATCATGCCTGGGCTATGATAGTTAAAGAGGTTAACAAGCTGAAAGAAACAGAAAAATGTTTCTATGGTGGAAGTTTGCCTCTTCATTTTGCGATAACCGGATATCCTGTGAGAGTATGCATAATGTGCCTCAAGGCTGGAAAGGACGTTTTCATGATTCCTCACTGTTCAGAGTGCTTAGAGAAGCAAGGCCTAACTAGTGCACCTAAGATTCATTTGGCTCCCCCGTGGACAAAGCTTCAAGATCCTGCAAGTAGCAGCACACAGCACTAGGTTGAACCTGTTGGGGGAGGCCCAGCAGAGTGTAGCACAAAGGAAGAGGGTGTAGATGTACTGGCAGAGCAGAATCCTCATGATGTCTCCATGCCTGTGTCACAGGTGGACAGTGCGGAGTAAGAATCAGTGAATCCATGGAGAGAGGGTCCTAGTCCTAGCCTCATTGGAGAAGATGAGGTTTGAGAAATCCTAGATTAGGAGGTGGCTACCTCCATGCCCAGTGAAGACTGGACTGTCTCCGGAGTGAGGGTGACTGCTCACTCCTGGGCCCAGGTCCTAAGTGAGGAAGAGGAGGAGGAGGGAGCTATGTATCTTTACGATGAAGGTTCTAGTCCACAGCCTCGGGCTCTTGGCTTGGAGGAACCAGAAGAAGTTGGTGACTCCACAGCCCTGCCTCCAGAAGGAGGGGTCAGGGACAAGTTCTATGTAGCTTTGAGTATAAGACACTGGCAGAACCAGGACTGGCCACCCCCAAGCCAGGCCAGGGGTTGCAGACTGAAGAAGAGTAGTAAGGAGGAAAGACTGGTTCGTAGGAAGGCAGATGAGATCTATGGAATGTCCTTTCCTACCTTTCCTCGGAGAGTCTGGGAGGAGATTGAGAAAAACAGGACAGCCTGGCTAATGGAAGAGGCATCTAAAGGTCTACACCCAGGTGCAAGTCGTTATGTCAAAAACAAAGTGTACAAAGACAAACGTAGGTTTTGGAAGATGGGCAGGACATTGCTAATAGACACTGTACGTTGTATGGACAAACATGGAAATTATACTTTCCATAATGTGAATTATGAGCTCCCAGATGGGGTAACAATTCTTGCACCAGACCCAAATTGGTACTACCCTCAATAGTGCCATCATCCTGTGAATGTGCCCATGCCTACCAAGTGGAAAGCAGAGCAGTGATAGCCAGTGCCGCCATCCAGCCATTGCCGTACCCATGTTGTTCCACCAGTCTGGTATTCCAGGATCCAAAGGTGCATCCAGATTCATCAGCCTTGCAGTGTGCCTTTTCCAGTTCCGTTGCCTGGCCTTCCGAGATGACATCAGCCCAGCTGTTTCCTGATTCATCACCTGGGATTTCGGATAACATCAGTCCAGCTGTTCCTTTCCTGTTCCAAGATTCCATCCCCTAGATGACATCAGCTTGAAATTACATCAGCTCAGCAGTTTCCAGATGTCCATCCTGTTGTTTCTGGAAGATTTCCACCCAGCTGTATCCGAAAAATGCTGCCAGGGAGAGTCTTCGGCTGGAGATCCAGGTGCTGTTCCATTTTTCGTTCTTCAAGGGACTGGTAAGTCCAGACTTTTCTTACTTTATTGACATTGCAATACACATCCTGCACCTGGCAGACTACAGACTGTTGAACTGTCCACAAAGACTCTCCCCTTTGGGATTTACAGTACGACAAGAACTGTGCTTCACCGGGCTCCGGCCCAGGAGAGGCACTTTCATGGACCCTGCGTTCTGGCACTGTTTGTCACTAGTTGGGACATTTAGAGCATTCCATCCCCAAAAGGTGTATTGTACATAATGTTGATGTTTTCTACTTTTTCTAAAAAATATTTTTTGGGATTCTCCAATGTTTTGATGGCAAGGGTTATGGTCGTGTACTGTGTTTGCAGATTTGGGGTGTGTTTTTGTCTTTTCTCTTTCAGGTGGATCCTGATAAAGATAGAAGAGAAGACAAGAAGAGTATTGGAGGGATTCATCGGAGTTCCTCTGTGCTTTAAAGTGTTGTTTTAAAGTACAGTGTAGTTGTTAACATGTGTTAACCTCTTTCCCTTTCACAGGTGTAGTTGTAGGGGAGTGTGGCAGTGTAATACTTGTGTATAGTGTTAGCTCCAGGGTGTTTAGTTTGCAGATGTCCATGCCTAGGGGCCACATGCTCCTACCAACACATGTCTAAGCTTCTGGACCCTACTATGATATGCTAGCCAATGCCTAGGGGCCACATGCCCCCCCACACACACATCTAGGCTTCTGGACCCTACTGTGGTATGCTAGTGAATGCTTAGGGGCCACATGCCCTTCACACACATCTAAGCTTCTGGACCCTACTGTGGTACACTAGCCAATGCCTTGCAGTTGCCCTGTCTGCCCGTTTCCCTGTCTGCAATCTTGATGTAGGCTTTCACACAGCAGTACTCAACACAGTATCAGGTCCATACTGCAGGCCAGTAGCTAGGATATGCTTACTGGATCAGCAGGTTTTTGCCACCTTTAACAGGAAAAACAGGAACAGTCTCTTTCTCCAAAAGGTGTCACTCTGACACAGTCAGCAAACACACAGATTTTCATAAGTGTGAAGACTTGTGATATTTGCCAGAGCTTCAATCACACTACTGGGCGATGCTGTAAGAAAGCTCTAAAAAATTTCCTTCTGTTAAAAACATTTAAAGCCATGGAGAAAAAAAAAATGCTCAAAATCTGCTTCTCCCTCACCATCAGCGGAAAGGTGGCTGTCGAAGTTTAAAGACCGGGACAAGAACTGTCATTGTCGTGACCTTCCTCATTGTCCAGCCATAAACATAACCACTGAGAAAAAGAAAAGTTTGCTTCACCGGAGAGGTCCTTGTCACTGTTCACACAAGGTAAACCTTCATTATTGCCTGCTCCAGCAGCACTCACTACAGTCCTCCAAATGTCACTGAGATACCAAGGTCAGGGTTTGGCTTAAGCACTGCCGTACTGTGGATGGTATGACACCATCATGGTCAGGCCGAGGCCCATCAGTCCTGGCTGTTTGCAGGGTGCCGTTGACTCCCAGGCTGTGCTAGTGCCATTTTTTGAAATGATTCAACGCATTCTGCCTGGATTGCCAATGCAAGTTTTTTTTTCTACCGATGGGTCCCTTTAGCACTCAGCCCCCTGTCGATGGGTTCCAATAGCATGCCACAGATTACTGCCTATCAGCCACCATTAGCGTCGCAGGTCTATTCTATGGCTCCCATCAACAATCGTCCCAATGACAATGAAATGGAATATAGTCTTGACCTCATGCACTTAGAGGAGGATTTACAGCAACACAGACATAGAAACATAGACTTTGACAGCACATAAGGACTGCTTGGCCCACCTAGTCTGCCCATGTCCCTACCTATTGGATAAACTGCAGATCCTAGTTAACCAACAGCCTACTTCTTCCTACTCCCCGCTATAATTGCCTTATGTCTGTCCCATGGATTCTTGAATTCCCCCACTGTTTTTGACCCCACGACCTCCTCAGGAAGGTCGTTCCATGTGTCCACCACCCTCTCCATGAAAAAATACTTCCTCACATTGCTCCTGAGCCATCCCCCCCTTTTCTTCAAATTGTGTCTCCTTGTTCTTGCACATCTTTTTTTCTGAAAGAGGCTACCCTCTTGGACTTGCTGATTCCCTTGAGGTACTTGAAAATTTCTATCATGTCCTGCCTCTCCCTCCTTTCCTCAAGGGTATACATATTAAGCTCCTTTAGTCTCTCTTCATGTGGCTTCTGGTGCAGACTCTGCACCATTTTAGTTGCCCTCCTCTGGACTGCCTCCATCCTATGTCCTTGCGGAGATGGGGTCTCCAGAACTGCATGGAGTACTCCAGATGGGATCTCACCAACTGTCTGTACAGAGGGATAACTTCCTGTTTTGTACTGGTGATGCCTCTCCTTATACATCCCCGCATCCCCCCAGCCCTCCTTACTGCCTTCTCACATTGCTTGCTTACCTTTAGGTCATCTGATATGACTACCCCCAGGGCCCTTTCCATTTGTGTTGTTGATAGTACCCCCCCCCATTGTGTACTCTTCCCCTGGGTTTTTGTTTCCCAGCTGCATTACTTTGCACTTCTTTGCATTGAATCTAAGCTGCCATACTTTTAACCATTCCTCCAACCTTGCCAAGTCCCTTCTCATCCTTTCCACCTCCCCTTGTGTATCAACTCTGTTGCAGATCTATGTGTTGTCTGCAAAGAGGCATACTTTTCCCTCCAGTTCCTCTGCAATGTCACTTATAAAGACATTAAAAAGGACCAGTCCCAGTACTGAACCCTGCGGTACCCAGCTAGTAACCCCCTTTCTCTGGAGTGGACTCCGTTTACTATTACAAAGGAGGAATATGAGAGTGAACAATTTTGAGGGTGTCTCCCTCACTCTAGCTCTGCCCTCTCATCTTGTAATGAGGACTCGGTGGTCTATACCCTGAAATGTCTTCCTGAAGACCCATCTTTTCAAGCCAGGATGGAGCAAATACAGTCTGCCATGGGATTTGAGGTGGAAGAGGAATATTCTTCTAAAATTAATCTAATGGAATTTTTGAAGGTGCCCTGTCCCTCCCCCATTGTTATTCCACCTATATATCCTGTTTTAGAGGATGCTACTATGCTGCATGGTATAAACCAAACTCCCTGCCTGCAGTCCCTAGAAAGGCCGATACGCAGTATCCTGCACCATCTGCTAAGCCTTGTTATGCTAACCAGCCAGAAACTGACCCTGTGGCCATCAAGGTTGCCCATGATGGGCCTAGAGCACCTAGACACATGAGTACTTTGCCCCCTGACAAAGAATCTAGGAGGCTGGATGTGATGGGCAAGCGTGCATATGCCTCTGTCTCACTAGGCCATAGGATGGCAAACTACTAGGCTCACATGATCAAATATCCGAACAGCCTGTGGAAAGCTGCTCATTCTGCTGCTCAGGCGTTGCCTGATGGCTCTGCTAGAATGACCTGCTAAAAACACTGTCTGCGGGTACTGAAGTTGGCAAACATGTGCTGTGCTCAGCTTTTGATGTCTCTGATGCCTCTGCCAGGGCTGCAACATCTGGCATTAGCATGAGGAGATATTCTTGGCTTAGAGTTACTGGCTTTGCTAGTGATGTTCAACAGGCAGTTCTGAATGCTGTTTTTTTTCTATATAGCTTTTTCTTCCGTTGGGGGCTGGTAGGCAAGGCTTCGTCTCCCGCTCTGAGAGCTCTGGTCCACACTAATCAGGGCATCATGTAGCCTGCCAGTGTCCTCTTTTTCTATTTTCTCCCGTTTCCCAATCACTGGGGCACATACATCAGCGTACAAACATGGAGGTGCATGCATGCTGCAGAAGTCCTGCAGCACCCTCCCTTCATTGGCATCTTCAGTCCTGCACTACCCTCAGGTCTCAGGCCTCAGGCCTCAACCTGGGGGCAGTCGTTCAGCGGGAAAGCCAAGCTTCCCTCCCCAGGAGATGAGGACAGACCTCCAGATCCTCAGTCTTCTCCCTCCCCGGCTGACCCCCAGCAACCTACGTTTACCACTGAACAAAGGTTGCTGGCATCGCAGGAGGTAAGACATGGATGCCTCAGCCCTCCACATCACTGGGCTGGTCTTGAATGCACTCTTTAAAGGTTCAAAACTATTTGGCTATGTTGCTGAAGAGGCCGTACCTGACCTTCAAACTTCAAAAATGACTCTAAGGTTTGTAAAATCTCTGTATTCCACTCCCGCTAGAGGTAGTGATTGAGGGTTTCTCTTGTCCACATGCTGCCCGAGGTAGTCATGCCTACCATCAGCAAAGCTGTGGCAGGGGAGGTAGCCTGTTTCCAGGTTTCTTCCCCCGGTCCCCACACAAAAACACCCAAGTGAATCAGTTCTGGTGGTTCTGCTATTCCCCGCTCTGCCTGATTCTTTTCCATCTCTCCCCCCACCTCAGTTGTTACCTCCAGGGGTGAGTGTGGGGGGGGGCAGGATCTCCTTGCATGTAATGTCAGGAGATCACTATCGACAGAAAGCAGAGAGTGGTGGTGAATGGGGTCCAATCCAAGGAAAGGGGGGAGACCAGTGGGGTACCTCAAGGATCAGTCTTTGGGCCAGTCCTTTTTAATGTCTTCATTAGTGACATCGCTGAAGGGCTGGAAGGGAAGGTTTGCCTATTTGCAGATGACACCACGATCTGCAACAGGGTAGACACTCCAGGTGGGGTGGAAAAAAGAGGAGGGACTTAGGAAAGCTGGAAAAATGGTCCAAGGTGTGGCAACTAGGAGTCAATGCTAAGAAGTGCAAAATCATGCACCTGGGGTGCAGAAACCCTGGGGAGAGTTACAGGATGGGGGAGGAGTTACTGATGGTCACCAAGGAAGAAAGGGATTTGGGAATAATCATCTCAGATGACCTAAAGGCTGCCAAACAGTGTACAAAGGCTGTGGGGAGAGCCAGTGGCATGCTGGGATGCATAGGTAGGGGTATCACTAGTAGAAGAAGGGAGGTGGTGATGCCACTGAACAGAACACTGGTGAAGCCTCATCTGGAGTACTGTGTACAGTTCTGGAGGCCACATCTCTGTAAGGCATAGACAGTGTGGAGGCGGTTCAGAGAAGAGAAACTAAGACGGTGCAGGGCTTGCACCAGAAGACATATGAGGAGAGATTAAAAGACCTCAATATGTATACATTGGAAGACAGGTGAGAACGGGGAGACATGATAGAAACCTTCACATATCTTAGGGGCATGAACAAGGTGTAAATGGGCGACAGCTTTCAGTATAGGAGATGTACAAGAACGAGGGGGCACAATGTGAGATTGGAGGGGATCAGGATAAGGGGGAATGGGAGAAAGTTTTTCTTCACAGAAAGGGTGGTAAATGCATGGAATAGCCTACCCCAGATGGTGGTCAGAGCAAACGCAGTGGAGGGATTCAAAAATGCATGGGATAGGCACAAGGGAACCCTAGAGGTGGGAAAAGGAGGCTAAAGCCAATGATCAAGTAGTGTCAATGGTCGCTGATACAGGTAGGGAATATGGGCAGACTGGATGGGCCTAGTGATCCTTATCTGCCATCAGGTTCTATGTTTCTATAGTCTGTGGTTCTGGAGATCTGTTCTTGGGACATGAAAGGCATATACCTGCATGTCAAAAATCAGGAAGCAGACCTTTGCAGGGATGGCCTGTATGTTTTCCCTTGTCTAGAAGATTGGCTCCTGAAGGCCAGCTCCAGGGAAGTTCTGCTACATATATTGTCTTTGACACATCAGCTGTTCAACACTTGGGGGGGGGGGAGGCACAGTAAATGTGTCAAAGTCTGTGTAGACTCTGTGCCAAAGACTGCAATAATAGGGGTGATCTTGGACACAGAGGAGGGATGTGCTCTCCTACCACTGTCTGATTGCCCAAGCACACTTAGTATACAGGAATCACTATGTCTGTGCAAGAATAATGTTATGTCTCCTGGGTCTCATGGCTGAGGCCACAGTGACTGTGCCACTGAAACATCTTCACATGAGAATGTCTTAGTGGACATTAAAGGCCCCATGGGATTAGTTGACAGACGAGCTGGACCAAATGATTCTTGTCACGTCTCTTCTTCACAGAGGCTTGTTATGGTGCGTGAATCACGAAAACCTACTAAGGGGTGTTTCCATTACTTGTATCAGCTCCTGTACAGAGCCTCATCACAGATGTCTTGGGCTCCGGCTGGGGTGCTCATCTCAGCCCTTGCCAGACACGAGTCATGAAAGGTAGAAGCTGAGCTGCCTATAAATGTCCTGGAAATGAGGGCTGTCCTGTTAAGCCTCCAGGCATTTTAGAATCATATCTGCCCCAGTTCTCTGCTAATCCAGATGGACAATATCAGTGTGATGCAAAACAAGGGGGCACTCACTCCTATCCCTTATGCAGGGAACAATGGGATTATGCTACTGGGCTCTGTCTCATGTCCTTCAGCTACTGGCCATGTATCTTCATCTCCAAAATGTCTTGGCAGACAGACTAAGCAGGTTCCACTCAATGGGTCATGAATGGGAACTGCTGCTGACCTCCATGGTAACCAACCTCTTTGCAAGATGGAGTCATTCAGAGTTGGATTTCTTTGCGTCCCACACAATGCAAAACTACCACGTTTCTGCTTGCTCGCTCCAGGGCCTTTTTTTGGTGAGACGCGTTATCTTTGTCTTGGAAAGGGAAATTCCTATATGCATTTTCCCCCCATTCCTATCAAACAGAGACTTCTGCTCACACTTGGGTGGAGAGTACCACTCTCATCCGCATTGCTTTGTTATGGCCTCAGCAGATGTGGTTTCCACTCCTTCAGTAGCTGGCAGCAGAGCATCCTGTCCCACCACCTCTAAGTCAGGGTCTGTTGTCATAGGAAAAGGGGTTCCTGGTCCATCCGGACCTGAAGTGCCTTCATCTAAATGCATGACTCCTGAAGACATGGCCATTGCACAATTTAGGGTATCCCCTAAGGTTGCTGTTGTCCTGATTTGTGGCTAGGAAGCCTTCTACCAGACAAATGTATTGTCTGAAATGGAAACGTTTCACTTTGTGAACTACTTCCCGGAATATGGACCCTTTTACATGTCCTGTAAATGCTGTGCTGGAATACTTGCTTTCCTCGTCAGACTCTGGCCTGCAGTATTCCTCGCTTAAGGTGCATTTGGCCACTATATCAGCCTTCAATGCTCTTATTGATGGCCATATAGTTGCCCAATCAGAGGTGTCTCATACATTTCTGAGAGGTATTTTTTCATATGAAACCTCCTATCCATAATCCAGTCCCACCTTGGGACTTAAATTTTGTGCTTGAGAAATTGATGTTGGTTCTTCTTGAGCCTGCCACAATTTGTGGCTTACGTTTCCTGTTATGGAAAACGTTTTTAGTTGCAATAACTTCTGCTTGGGGGATTTCTGAGTTTCAGGGTCTAATAAGTGAGCCTCCATATTTGATTTTTCACAGAGTCTCTTTATGTACAAATCCTGAGTTTCTACCGAATGTGGTTATCTGAGTTTATAGTGAATGAAACAATACACCTTCCTGTATATTATCCTGAGCATGCCAACCAGGGTTAGGTACTGCTCCATACTTTGGATGTACATAGAATACTGTGATACTATATCACTTGCACCAAGGACTGCATAAAGTCCTCCCAGCTTTTTATTTAATTTGCCCCCGGCAAAGAGGACACTTCTGCATCTAAACAGTGCATATCCAAATGACTGGCACACTGCATTACGTTCTGTTATAGGAAATACTGTATGGTACAGAGCCGGCCCGGTGGAGTTGAGAGTTGAGGCATTGGATGCCACACCGGCGACCCGGGTTCAGGAACGAGCCTGGGCCACTGGGGGTCAGCAGGGGAGATGAAGGATCAAGTGTCTGGAGGACAGCTCTCCTTCCTCAGGGAGTTCCAGGGACTATGCCTGGCATAGCAGAGACCTTTGGTGGAGACTGGAGGTACTGCAATGCCTTAGGGCTCTTCTAGAGGGCTGTGGAGCCATGACAGGACATCCCCTGGCATCATTGCACATCGGGGCGCCACCTGGGGGGTGGGGTTGAGGGCAGAACAGAAAAACGGAAAAACCCTCCACCACCTGATAGGTGACGGAGGGTCGGGGGGGGTCAGTCCACCACGCTCAATGTCGGGCCTTCCTCTCGCTCCTGTGTGCTCTTCACTGCCTCGTTCCACCAGACTAGATTGTAAGACAGAGCGCCAGGAGGAGTATATCTGGTGGTCCTGCCTCAGGGGACACAGAGCCGGGGGCCCGGGTAGCAGTGAGGGTGGCTGAAAGGAATGAGAGGGGGCTTCAGATGGGCGGGATCAGGACCAGGATCCCATGTGACTACTCCTGAAAGAGTTCAGGATTGTGAATTGAAGAAAGAAAGTTAAAAAAAAGGAAATATGGTACAGAACTTCCTGATGCTTTTTGTAGTCACTCCACAAGGGGTATGGCCACTTCTGTTGCTTATTTAAAAAATGTACCTGCTGCCAACATATGTGCTGCAGCCACATGGGCACAGCTCATACTTTCACTAAACATTACCGTCTGGGCATCATCTCTCTTAGATGTGCTGACTTTGGGCTTGCTGTACTGCAAGGCCTTCTGCCTTGATTACGTATAAGATTGGGCTGTCCTCCCAGTTTACTGTGCACTGCTTGGGAATTGTTCCAAAGGTGTGGCCTAATGGAGGAGATATCTTCTAAGAAGATAGAACAGTTATGTAAGAACTTACCGCAACAGCAGATCTTTGAGAGACTCTCCTCCATTAGGCCATGTCATCCTTCCTCCCCGTCCCCCTTTTTGCATACAATGGGGGTCATATCAGATGCCATACCTAAAAACCCACTCCACGAATCCTGTATCCAACCCCATGCCACACCTTGTATGCCTGGTACTGGTCTCATCTTCTGGTTCCCCATGACTGGAGGTCGTCTGTGGCTAATGTCTGGCTGGGAACTTTGGTCTCGTGGGGCTGCCTAAGTTTGTATACACATAGACGCTGCATGTCATTGTGGGCAGCCCACGGCTAGCAAAGTTTCTGTGTGGTCCTACCATTGATGGCTTATAGTTCCAAAGGTGTGGTCTAACGGAGGAAATTCTCTTGAAGATCTACTGCTACGGTAAGTTCTTACTTAACTGTCCCTTCAAACTCCCATGTCGGCTTCGTGTATCTTCCCTTGGACGACTGCCCCCATGACTTACGGGCAACATGTCCCCGAACTCTGGTAAGCAGCACTTCATCCCTGCATGATCTACTCTCACTCTCTGCGGGGTTTCAGAGCTGGAAACTCCTGGTGAAACCCTTCCCGGTACCTCTCTACTTGGCTTAAGCTCGTGCCTCACATTCAGGAGGCAGTCCCAACAGGGCAACTTGCTCCAATCCCAGCGGGGTGGCATATCTTGGGGCTCGAAACTCCGGCCATTGCCATGTCCTCCCACAAGCTTTCTTTCTCCACACCTTGACCTAGAAATTCTACAGCTGTCTGGAGTGGGCAATCACCCCAACTCCAGCCTCCTCTTCTCCCGGTCTCTTTTCCTCCCTCCTTTCCTACGCACCCATGCTTATACCCCGCCCACCCATAGCGACCTCCTACCAGCAGTAGGTCCCTGGAGGGCAGCCCAGGATTAACCCTTTCCTTGACAAATGGTCTATTCCCCACTAATTACCTACCAAGGCACGAACTGTACCCAATAATTACCTACGGGCATGGACTGTACCCTGCCTTAGGCTCTAACCCCATCAAGGAGTGGTTACAGTTTCTTCAAAAGAAATGCACTTCCCAGGTTCATTCAAAGGCACTCTGTCTTTTTTACCAAACCAACATATTCACCTAGCAACATCCTAACCATAGAAAAATAAAACCTTTTTCCATTAAAAACGTTTTTCATCGTATAAGTGCAATATCCCACTCCAGGTCATGTGTTTCTTAAGAATTAATGCACATCCCAGGTATGCTGAAAGTCAGTCGGCCACTGGCATTGTGCCTTCCAATTCATCCAGGGCATGTATTAATTCTTTAGAAGCACTGGCAGTACACCCTAGAGGGTAGAATAATGAGCTATGAATGAGCTTAGTACATTAAACAGACCTGGGTTTGATTCCCACAACCTCCACTTGTACACTGTGTATCTCACAGCAAGTCACTTAACCTCCCCAGTGCTACCGGGTCGCCCCTGAAAATAGGCACTTGTGCCTAGTGGGCCTTATCCAGTTACCATAGAATTAAAAAAAAGGCATGCCCTGTTGTTGGTCATTGCTTCTGTAACCAATGTTGAATGTGTAATCCGGTCACAGCCCCCTCCCCACAGCTTTGTTTTGAGTCTGGGGAAGGGGGTGGATTCTGACCTGGCCCTAGCACACGATCTGACCAGTGGAATGATGGGACAGCTGCAAGCCTCAGGTTTTCTATAGAAATGGTGTTTCCAGGACTCACAATCTATTCTTTTTCTGTCTTTTTGTGCCTTTTAGTAAGTTCAGTGGGTGCTTTAGATTTCCACACTGATGGCATGGGCCATTTTAAAACCAAACTATGTACAGCAGTTTATGTCCTTGCCTTGCTGAGCTCTTACACTGTTGTCACAAAGCATCCTTGTTCTACTGTAGAACTGTGTGGCTGACAGAGAGGTAACCCACATCGTAAAGTTGTAAAATGGTATTGACCTGGGTGTAAATCCAAAACACCCACTGAGTCATCTCAAAGGACAGTCAAGATGGAATATTAGAAACACAGAATTTGTCAGCAGAAAAGGGACCACTTGACCCACCAAGTCTGCCTATTTTTTTCCCCTGCCTATTCTTTCCCAGTAGAGCTTAACTGGTTTCCGGTGACCCTCTCCTCTTTTTATTTATTAGCATTCCACTGTGTCTATCACATGCATGTTTAACCCCTCCCCACACACACACACACAGACCTGTTGTGGAAGGCTGTTTCAGGCATCCACCACTCTTTCCGTGGAATAGTATTTCCCTGCATCCCTCTTAAAATTCCCCTCGCTAGCTTCATTGCATGCCCTCTTGCTCTGTTGTACTTTTTCATTTGAAACAGACTCCCCGCCTGAGTCCCGTTGGCTCCTGTGAGGTACCTGTAGGTCTCTACCATGTCTCTTCTCTCCTCCTGAGTGTACATACTGAGATCCCTCAGTCTCATTGTACGGTTTCTCATGCAATCCACGTACCATTTTAGTTGCCCTCCTTTGGATTTCCTCTGCCCTGTCCCTGCCTTTTCTGAGATGTGGCATTCAGAACTCTACACAATATTACAGGTGTGGTCTCAGCTATAATCTATACAGAGGTAATATCACCCCCCTTCTTCTGTTTATTATACCGCTACATATGCATGCCAGCATTCCACTCGCCCTTCCCGCTGCCATCTCACACTGCCCTGCGATTTTGAGGTCACCAAATATTATAACCCCTGGTCCCTTTCCTTCTTAGTGACTGACAGTACTCCCCCCTCCCCATTTCATACTCAGCACCTGGGTTTCTATGCCCCAGGTGCATGATTTTACACTTTTTGGCCCTGAATTCCAGCTGCCATACCCCTGAGCACTCCTCAAGTTTTCTAAGGTCCCTTCTCATTTTCTCCACTCCTCCTGAGTATCCACAATGTTGCAGATCTTTGATGTTATCTGCAAAAAGGCATACCTTTCCTCTCAAGCTCTTCTGTGATGTCACTTACGAAGATGTTGAACAGGATAAGCCCCAGTACTGAACCCTGTGGCATCCCACTGATAACAACAGACTTAGAACCAGTGTTGAAAAAAAGAGCATCTGCAGGAAAACACAGCTTGTAGGTTCTGTGCTGTTCTTTATTGATTTAGAACCTTTGCCCTGCAGGATATTCACATTTGGGGGGTCTAGTTTTCAAGGGGGTCCTGTTGGGGCAGTTACAGCAACAGGAGATAAACAGTTTTATATCTTAGCATGAGTGGTGTGCCAGCTATAAGCCATGGCAGGTTTGCATGAAAGGAGTTTAATGCACGCCCCAGGGGAGTAAGGTATGAGGCCGAAGGCCAAGTCTCTTTATACCCCTAAAAAATACATTTCAATTTTTGAATGCACACCCTGTGGTGGCTTTCTGCACTTATAAAATTACTCACTACTCTTTTGTATGTAATTGGAAACATTTTTAATAAGATTTGTGGTACATAAATCATTTGTTTAAATACATTTTAAATAACAAAATATATGGATGAAATAGTCCTTGATTTTGTAGGTAACATGGCTTTTTTTGCATTGGTAATGAGATCCAGCCCCTGACTGTGCAGTGCTGGGAAGTTGATGCACGGTCAGGCGACGCCTCTTGTCTGATAAAGTTTCTAGATTTTTTCATGTCATTTTATAAATATATAAAAATATACAATATACTGTATAACAGAAACCATTATGTACACACATTTTAACAGTCAGCTTTTCTAAGACCCATTAGGAAGACACTCCATAAAGACAGTACACGTGAAAAACCCTGCTCAATCAACCCCTCCCCCACACACATTCAAAACGTTTTGTCCATGAGGCAGTCATGTTTTATCAGATGGCAGTGACCTTGCTTTGTAAACCTCAGCAGAGTTTATGCTGTGCTTCTGTAAACTCGGTCTTCTTCAGATGCTGTCCCGTTCCCATTGATTAGAACTGTCATCAGTGAAACTGAATCTGGGCCTGTCAGACACAATAGCCTCAGACGCTAGGAGAGTTACTGCAGCTTTTGACACAGCAACACACCCAAGGGAAGAGTTTAGTATCAGCCTATAAGTGTTCATTTATTGGGGAAGGGGTCTGTCTGAGGGTCAGGTAAGTAGTATAAATAGTATTTCCAAAAATGCACATTGAAGCCCTGGGGCCAGATATTCAAAAATGGGTGCAAACGGACTGCAAAGGTTTGTGGCGCACCTGTCCCAGTCCCAGAGGCTGTTATATACAGTTGGCTAGTGAACCAGCACTATCCAACTGAATAGTGGCCTGTGTTGGTGCAATGCTAAGTCAATCTGTGCTGCCCTGACATGGACCTGTGCCCCGGGACCCGATAGCACTGGAAGCCATGAAGCAATATTCAGCTGCACCATACAAATGAGTCCAGCAGGCATGCAAGGCGCTAAGGGGCCATTAGCATGCCCATTATGGCCTCATTTGCATGGGAAGCAGCAGCCCGTTTGCTCCCAACCTGTGGGCACCTGCCATGTCATCCCTGGTGTCTAGCGGCACCCCCCCACCCCCCGAAAGCTCTTCGCGGTTCTACCAAATGTTCCCTGGTGTCTAATGACACCACCCATTCTCTGACCACCCATCATGGTTAGTGTCAATGGTTCCCTGGTGTCTAGTGGCCCCCCCCACCCTCTGCTTACCCATCCTGGTTAGTGTCAATGGTTTCCTGGTGTCTAGTGGCAGCCCCCACCCTCTGAGCAGCTGGCCCATATATTTCACCCCATTCCATTTACAGGATGGGTAATGAGTGGTGGGTACCTGCCACTAGACATCAGGGAGCTGTCTGACAGTCATGGGACTGGTGAGTGGGGCAGGGAGGTTGCAGTACAGCCATCCCACCATCAGTGGGGTGGGGTGCAGGCTTAGCATCCAGTTAAGCTGAAGTTTTTGGAGGTGGTAAATTGCACCACTTTGGGTGCCATTTACTACCAAAGCAAACCTCTGAAATTGATGCTGCGCACATATGCAGGAGGGAACCCCCTCATCTGCACAAGTGCAGCATTATGTTAACACCTAAAAAATGGGCACAGACCTGACTAGTGTGGGCAAAAACCCATTAGCACCAGCACCAACTTTTAAATATCTGGTCCCTGAAGTTTTATCACACCTCGTTATGATCTAAATTGACATTAAGAATATATCTATTATAGTATGTTTGATTAGCATAATGCTATCCAACTGGTTAAAAGTTAATCTTATTCTTACCTAAGAAGGTATCTTGCATTAGAAAACAGGTTGAAAAAAATCCTGAAACTTGATTGACTGACAGCAGTCATAAGACATGAGAGTATCAGTCAAGACCGTCAGATAAAAATAAAAGAGTCGGTATGCAACTCACACTTCCGTGCTGCAGCTTGTGCCGGTCCTGAAAGCTCTCTACTCCACTCACTGCTGCCTCTGCTCTGCAAGGCACTACTTGCTGCACATTACAACCCCATTCTATTGCAGTTAAAGAATGGGTTGTGTGTGGCCAACACAGACCATTTTTTAAGCTGGATAAGGTGTTTCAGGGTCTGGGTTGTTACAGAGCTACCTGCCGTTCCAGGGCGGTGGCGTCAGGCCTCACTACTTCCTTGT
Organism: Neoceratodus forsteri; assembly: GCA_016271365.2. NCBI lineage: Eukaryota > Metazoa > Chordata > Ceratodontiformes > Ceratodontidae > Neoceratodus > Neoceratodus forsteri. The sequence continues at coordinate 75,889,156 of JADMNL010000033.1, read as the reverse complement.
TGGGCTAGTATACCCCAACAACACTCCCAATGAAGTGACAGATTATGAAGTGCTGGGTGGCTCATCCTGCTCCTCTGTATATATATATACACTTACAGTCTGAGTACCAGCATCAACAAATGTCCTGTGTATGTATAGACCATTGATGAAAAGCTTTTATGTGACGGTCCTGCAATTTCATCTCAGTGAGTGCTGAATGAATTTTTACTTTTTTTGTATTATCTTTTCATCCTCCTTCCCTTCCTCCCAGCCTGCCACTTCTACAGGCAGCTCAGTGTCCCTGCTGCTCTCCAGTTCTCCCCCACTGCTGATTCTTGCCACCTGCAACCCCGGGTCTTACTGGGGTCCTGGAGGGTTCCGGCTTATCCCTGCCAGGGTCCCTTCTCTCTGGGAGGGCAACAGGGAGAGGAGTAAGTGGGCTCACTTAGGTCCTCCATGGCGACAGGTGTGGGGGGATGGGAAAGGTGCGCCATGGGGACTGTGGCATAGGACGATATGGCCACTGTTATCCGGCCTGGCTGAGTTAGGCCATTTTCCGATTTACGGCTCACTCACCTCCCCATATGCGTGCGGCCATAATGGCGTCTTGGGGACGTGGGCATTCAGAAGTGTGTGGTCACCCACACTAAGAACACCTCCACTAAGCCGCCACCAGGAGCTGCTAAGCTAGTGGCTCACAGTGACCCACCCCCCTGGCAGGGAAGCATCCAAAGGATGCTCGAGACTCCCTCCTTGACAGCCCACCCTGACATCCGGCTTGGGGTAAGGAACCTGGATCGTCAGCATGCCACAGCGATCTCCCCCATCACTCGGTGCCACGCAGCCGGCTTTTTTACCTATCTTAATGGCACAGCAATGTTGCTCTAGATGAATATCAACGAAGTGAAATTTATGATGTTAAGAAAGGACTCTGTATGGTAAAACATTATTTTTGTCTCTTTATGTGTTGTGTTGTACTCTGAATATTTGGATGGTATAATGTAGCGAGTGATTTAGAGCACCCCTTCATTCCAAAGTGCTATAAAGTATGCCCCCCTTGTGGGAACTGGTGGTTTGGCATATCCCCAACAACCCTCACCTTGACGGGTCTTATTGCTTACATAACCCACGTGTGGTGTCACTGCACTTTTCCTACTTGCCTGTTGTGACAGAGCACCACTTATTTGTGTCACACAGATAAAGTGGCTACAAGTGTGGCTTAATTAGAGCATTTGTAACCATTTTGGTTTTTTTTTTGTACTTTTTATGTTAGCGCACTTGCGCAGCCAACATCTTGTGGTAGTGCAGATTTGAAGGTGCGGTCACTGTTGGGCGAATGCAGGGCACGCATCAGTAGGTGCATCCCTCATTCCCCAATCAGCCTGCATGCCGGCGCCACACCACCCGGGTGAGCACATCTAAGGAAAGGTCTGCTGCAATGCGAGCAGAAGCTCGTCACCTTGTGGACCTCCAGATATCTTACCGGAACACAAACATGGCGGCACACTTCGGCCAAATTGCCGACTTCGGGGTGCCAATCCTCTGTCAGCTTACTCCTGTCCTCACGTATGTGCCGATGGGGAGCCTTCACGCCCATCAGCATAAAGAACCCCCATTTGTTATATGTTGAGGGGGTGCCCAATCCTCGGCTCTTGCCCCGCTTTCCTTGTGTGCCGTGGGGTGCCCAATCCCGTCAGCATAAAGTAACCCCCTCTTTTGTTGTGTGCCGACGGGGGTGCCCAATCCCCCATCAGCTACAGCTGCCCACCCAAAAACGGCTCAGTTGGCACACTGGGAGCCCACCCCAGCGTGCCACATGCCCCTGTAAACAGAAAAACAGTCCCTCGATGTGTTTTTTTTTTTGTACCTGTGGAAAAAGGAAACGGTCCCTCGGCAGTCTCCCTGCCCCACTCCCACAACCCATGCCCACCCACTGCGCACCCTGCCTCCCCACAACCCTCCCTCACCCCATATTTACCTGCGAAGTCCAGCACGACGCTCTTCGGTGGACCGGGAACACGTCTGCACTCTTCAAAGCTGACTGCGAATTGAGGAAATGCCGGTAATCTGTATAATGGAATAAATAGGGTTTTTTCAACTTTGATGCATATCTCAGGCATTTTTTGGAATTTTTGCACCAAATTTTCAACATGGGGTTTTTGGGACCTCTCCTCATGAATTATGGCACTGTCATGGTGTTATTCGGTCCTGAAAAATGATTTTGCGGTCACTGTGCGGAATCACCTTTCAGGACTGAGTAACAAAACGACAGTGCCGCTGTTCATGAGGGAAGCTCTCAAAAAGCCTATGTTGCAAATTTGGTAATAAAACTCCCCAAAATGGCTGTTTTACGAGCGTGCGTTGTGTTGTTTCTACGCACGCTTGTAACGTCATGAATTTGTAATATTTTCACTCCAGATTTTCAAACTTGGCATTTTTCCACACCTCCTGATGAACAGAATAGCTGTCATTTTACATATCCTGCCTGAAATGTGTTTTTGCATGTCTGGCGCAGAATAGCATGGTCGCTGTGCAAAATCACTTTTCGGGACAGTCTGAGGAAATGACAGTGACACTGTTCATGAGCAGAGCTCCTAAAATGCCTATGTTGAAAATTTGGTGCCAAAAGTCCATAAAATGACTGTGTTGCAAGCATGCGTTGCGCAGTTTCCACGCACCCTTGTAACATCGCAAATTTGCAATATTTCATGCCAGATTTTCAACACTGGCATTTTTTCACACCTCCTTATGAACAGTACAGCTGTCGTTTTTCACATCCTGCCCAAAATGTGTTTCCGCACCTGTGGCGCAGAATGGTGTGGTCGCTGTGGGAAATCAACTTTTGGGACAGATTAACAAACTCGCACCACCACTGTTCATAAGGGGAGATCCCAAAATGCCTATGTTACAAATGTGGCTACCAAAATCCCAGAAATCATTGGGTTACGGATGTGTGTTGAGCAATTTGTAAGCATGCTCTTTGTTTCACCAATCTTTCATATTGTCACTCCAGATTTTCAATGTTGCCATTTTTATACGCCTCCTCATGAACAATAGAGTTGTCATTCTCCACATCCTGCCCAAAAATGTGTTTTCATCCCTTTGTCGCCAAATGGCACAGCCACTCTGCAAAACCACCTTTAAGCTAACAATGTGATTGTGCCGCTTTTCATGAGGTGGCCTGACAAGCAGCCCATGTTGAAAATGTGGAGTGAAACTACCACCACATGCCTACGATATTAGGGTTTCCAACTGTAGCACTCCACCTGGTACAGACTGACAGGCATCAGGGGTGTGACTTGGGATCATTGGATGTAATGCTCATACCATTCCACCCCCCCATTCCCACCCTGCAGCCACTGACAGGCAACGTGGTGTGCCTTGCACTGTTCGGCCACAAAGTTCACTCCATGCTCTTATACTGCACCCATGTCAGCGTATTTCCTTATGGAATGCGGTAAGTATAACGTCCAAAGACCCCAAAGCACACCCCGACACTTGTCAGTGTCTACAGAGTAGGGTGAGGTACAATGGCATGAGCATTATAGCTGACAACCCAAAGGCACGCCCCAATGCCTGTCGCTCTTTACAGGGTGGGGGTGGGGTTGGCATCACTTCAATACTTCACTACCATTCCTATTATGCGTCTCTAGCTCCGGCAATGCCAATGCCAGTGCGACAACATTCAGCATTGACAAATGCTTGTTATTTATGCCCTCATTTTCTCCAGTCCCTCTGGTCACCCTCACTACTTCCAGGCACCTCCCAATCCCTTCCTACCTTCCAGTCATGGCCGCTTACCTCTGTCAAGACTTGGCTTTGCCCTCAGGCGGGGTCGGGGTGGGGAACTGTCCCCAGACATGTTTGTTTTGTCAGGCACGGCATGTGCTGGTGAGGTGGGGGACCCTGGATATACCAGGGTCATCACTAGTGCAGAGTTGCTGGGGTCATGGTCTTTCTCCTTGTAGGTGCCCCCAGAGCATCACAGGTGATGTTGTTCGGCCATGCATGAACACACTGTGCATGTGTCCCCATGCTGACGTCTGTGACATCCCCCCTCCCAAATCTGTCTCCAGCTACACTGCCACCTGTGGTCACCCAGGTGGCGGTCTCTCAGCAGAGAATGGCACCCTGCCTCCCCAGATGAGTAGAGTGTCCTCTGGGACTCTCTGTTCTCCTCCCCTCAGCCGGCCCCCAACAACCCAAGCTCGTTTCTGAACTCAGGTTTCCAGTGGCATGAGCCGTGGTACTGCCACTGCACCGACAGGCTAGCATCTGTAACCATTCCTAGCCTACACTCAGAAAACCAACACATACAAGACATGTGGATCATATGAACATGTTCAAAATGTTCCGGATGCAGTACTGTGGGGATGCTGTACTGTCTGGGGGTGCCACCCTTCAGACGACATGTTAAACCAAGGTCCCATCTGCCTTTTCTGGTGGTTATTCAGGTGGACATTAAAAAATCCAAAGGCACTTCTCAAAAAGAGCAGGGGTATTTTTATTTAAAAAACAGAACAAAATACAAAATAAACAACACTGACATGTAACGAGTACATTAGTGAACTAACACCTCTAAATATTATCACAAAGCAGAGTTAACGAGAGAAAAGTGACAAGATATTTGAATACCTGCAGTTCCAATGTATGACTGCCAATGTACTCCACACCAGAAATCAGCAAACTGAGTCCTAAGCAGGCTAGTGAATTCTTTGTGGTAAATTTCAGTTACTTCATAATGCACTTTGGGGAATAAATCTAGGTTGAAAAGGGCAGGGGAATTTCCCTGGTACCCTGGCAAATTTTCCCCATTCACTAAAAATGCCAGGAAAACTACACCCTCCTATCATTTAAAGTGTATTTGTTTCACATGTCAACAGACAGCTCCTTTCCTGTAGCTGTTAGAGCTACTGTATATGTGTTACCTTTAGTTTCTTTTCACTGCTCATGGTAACCCCTGTGACTGCCCTGGGGGGTCTCCATTTCATGGCTAAAATCTTTTTTTTCCCTTCTAGGACCATGCTCATCTTTAAGGGATATGCCCTGTTCCCTGGGATGTACCCTGTTCCCAATGATATACTGTTTCCAGGGATATACCCTATTCTTTGGGATACACTCTATTCCCAGTGATATAACATTTCCAGGAATATACCCTGTTCCCTGGAATATTCCCTGTTCCCAGGGATATACTAGTCCCATGGATATACCCTTTTCCCAGAGATATAACCTGTTCCTAGGGATATACCCTGTTCCCTGGGATGTACCCTGTTCGCACACAGTGATATACTGTTCCCAGTGATATACCACTCCCAGGGATATACTCTGTTACCTGAGATATACCCTGTTCCCAGGGATATGCCCTGTTCTCTGGGATATACCCTGTTCTCTGGGATATTCCCTGTTCTCTGGGATATACTCTGTTACCTGAGATATACCATGTTCCCAGGGATATGCCCTGTTTCCGGATATATACCCTGTTCCCTGGGATACACCCTGTTCAGGCCCGATGACCCCTGTCCCCTAGGTCCAGTGCCTAACTGTCTACCCCCATGGCTTCCCCTTCATGGCAGGGACTCCAGTGTGAGGGCTGTCCCCCCCCCACCCCAAGGCAGTTCACTGTATGAACTAGCATCCAGATCTGGCAGGCGCTAGGACCCAGGGCATCCAGGGGCCCAAACCATCTTACCAAAAGACTTGGGATTTTCTCCCCTTTGGTGTCCTCCCACCTCCTGATGTGAGCTCAGCCTTCTGGGTGGTCTTATGCACACGGAGCAAGTCCCAGTGGCAGAAGCAAGCTCCCAAGCCCAGTTGCAGGAGTTACTGTGGGGCTGAAGGCTCCCAGAGCTCACTGTCTACCCTCCTCGATGCAGGCACACTGCCACACAGTAGCTACCACAGTCTGGCCTGGCTCCCAATATGGCAACTTAAGCAGCACAAGGCACTGGCACTGGGGTGTCTGCACATATGATTTTAGGAAAGAAGATGGCCCATTGGGATTTTTCCCCTCCAGCTCAGTGGGAATACCATGCCTCCCCATTTTCTTTCAAAGCACGTATTAAGTCCAAGTTTAAAGTTAGCTACAGTACTGGCTGATACTACCTGCTCTGGGAGTCTGTTCCACAAATGTGCCACTTGATCCGTATCATTCTTCCTGACGTTCCCTTACTTTCTTCTACTTTCAGTAACACTATGTGCCCTCATGTTATCAAAACCTTAGATATTCTGGAGAGCTGTGTTTACTCTGGTGGTATGGTTCCCTTTCCGGTGTTTGAACACTATGAACAAAAAAGCTATATATTGTGTGTATGAGATCATGTTATATAGAGAGAGAGGCAGTATAACCTAAAGGGTTAAAGCATCAAGCGGTGAACTTGGAGATCCTGCAAACCAGTGTATGAAACCTACAACTCCACTCATACTGTGTTACCATGAGCAGGTCACTTAAAGGGACACTGTCAACCCCCCAAGGCCTCAAAGTGTCTCTAGTATAAAAAAACAAATGTTATGATTGCTCACGTTCTGTAGTGACTACTGATGTAGTTTGTTTGATTCTGTTTCTGTTTTGTTTTTCTTTTTAAAAGTAAAAAACAGACTGAAAACCATACTGGTGTTACCACACAAAAATGTGTTTGTTCACAGTCTTTGATAAAACTCCCACTGCATCTTTCCTGGACTTGGGGACACCCAAGACACAGCCCAGCTACACACGATACAGTGGGAGGAGAGGATACTACTGCACTATTAATGGCTCCAGTGATTGGGGTGCTCATAATGTTCAGGAAGTATGCAGTAAGAGTAGATCAAGGATACAGCTCAGAATGCCTTAGTTTCTGGCCCCCCCCAAAAAAATAATAATAAATAAATTATCTAAGGCATATTTGTGTGTGGTTTTGTCCCACAATAACTCCCCACCCTCACATGAAGACTAGAGAGGCAGGATACAAAGATATTTATATTATGGAAGCACGGCAGTGCTACCATAGTTAGGGTTGAGGAGCCCTTTTAAGGTTAAATGGTTAAATTTTGCACCTTAATAACTTTGCCATTGTCCAACAAATTTACCTGAAATTTGGCAGGCATTATTGGGCATGGTAGATCTTGGGATCTGTCAAGTTTCGTACCAGTTGGATATATGGCTGCGGAGTTATAAAGCGACAACGAAAAGCGCATTTACGCATTTTGGTGAATTCTTTGCTCGTGCCTACGGGTCGCATGGTTTGCGCGACTGGTCCAAAAACTTCAGGGACTGTGCAGTCAGGGTCCCCGGTGTGCCTTTTGAAGATTTCATGAAAAAATGTTAAATGGTTCAAAAGTTATTCAAAAAACAAGTTCCCATTATAAGTCAATGGGAAAAGTTAACAAAAAGTTCGACAGTGGGGGGGTCACGTGGTGCAGATTTCATGGTGGCTACCTGATTGTACTGTTCCAGCCTCCTGCTCCATTACAAGCCTTTTATATACAGCTAAGAAGGAGCTATACCAAGTGTGATTGCTAAGTTGTGTACCTGAATACTGCCAGAGCTCCCTGCAAGGTTTTCAAGAGCCGATGGATGCAGAGATGAGAAAACCCCCGCCGAAACATACCCGGCCAGCGTCCCCGGCCAAGGCCTTGTCGAAAAAAGCCAGAACCTCTCCGCAGGCAGGAGGCCTAGAAAGTGAAAGCGGCAATTCAGAAAAGGAGCCCCTGACGCTGGCGCAATTTCTAGCAGAGTTCAAGCCTTTCCGTACCAAGCTGTGCTCAGTGACCGAAGAACTGAAAGCAGTGACACAGGCTTTGGAGGATTTATCTCGTCGAACGGGAGACACGGAAGTCAGGGTCACCTCACTAGAGAAACGGATGGAGAAACAAGAGCCTGAGCTAATTCAATTGAAACAAAAAATTAATAAAATGGAATTGAAAATTGAGGATCTGGAGGGAAGAAGCAGGCGTAACAACATGATAATAATTGGTCTCCCTGAAAAGAAGAGGGACCCGACGCAATCGCGTTTACTCAAAAGTTCCTCCATCGGATTGCTGGCCCCACGCCCTTCGGTGACAACTACACAATAGAGAGGGCTCATCGGTTTTAAGGGCTATGCCTCCCGCCGCTCCTCCACCTCACAGATATTGATTTTCCGCTTCCTAAACTTCCAAGAGAGACAGTATGTTCTATCAAAAATTAAAGATCTCAAAGAAGTAAGGTGGAGGGTGCTTGGTTGAGAATTGCCCAGGATCTCCCACTAATCAGCGCTTAAAGGAGAGCCGGAATACCATCAGGTGGCCACTAAGTTGATAGCCGCAGGCATTCGTTTCTGAATGGGGTACCCAGCGCGACTGCAGGTGGCCCTGTCTGGCCAGTGGTCCAGCTTTGAAAATGCTCATGCTGTGGCAAAAGGGTTGCAGGAGGCCCTTCCGGACCTGTTCAAATAAAAGTAAAGACTGAGTCTATGCCTTATAATAGTCTCGTCTCGGAGGGCAAAGAAGAATAATACAGTAGCATGAAGAGGAGAGAATGATGCACCCACCAGGCAGAGTGCAGGAAGTCGCAGAGATATATTATTAGATGTTGGATCCCAAAATAGACAAGTTTTACTGGAGAGATGCGGTTCGCTCAAGAGTACCTCAAACGGTACCCCTATGTATGGCTTTTTGCTTTGTGACTTTTGGAGCAGGAGCTAGAAAGCGGACTCCGGGAGCTGGTTGGGATCTTAGGGTTTTTGGAAACTGCAAGCCAATCGGAAGGTAGCAGTCACTAAATGTCACGCCTCAAGAAGTTCTACTATATCACCGGAGCGTTTTGGGGTGACTTGCTCTAATTATCATGCACTCATTGGAAACTTGGAGTCGGTCCTTATATCGTTTTAAATGACCCCACATTCCATGTCAAAACCTGGCACTTTTCAACATGCACCTTGCTCCTAAGCAGGGTAACGTCTCCTCATCTTGGCAAGTATCCTCGGGGATTGTTTCATTTGCTGCTCGGATACATGGGAGAGTGTTCGGGGGAGTGTGTTCCTGTTTTTGTCAGCAGCATCGCCCGATGGACTGGAGCCGGGTTGGAGGGGGCTCCGCTCACAGAGTTTCGCAGCTCGTGGCATTTTTGTGAAGTTTCCATGGAAGTTAAGCAATGTCGTCCTGAACATCAGCCACTAGAGGGAGCCCCAGTATTACGTTCTCCGTTGAGAGCCCTCTGCTAGGGGGCTTTGAAAGTCTAATCGATCCTGCATCCCCTGGTTTTTGCAAGCTGCAATCTTGCTGCTTCTCTCTCCCTTGGTTACACTTTTTCTTTTTTTGTGCTGTTGCTTGATTATCCCCAATATAGGGGTCCGGAGAGCAGTTGCATTGTTTTTCTTTCTTTTTTGAAGAGTCAGACTCATTGGGGAGCACACAAATTATGCCGTGTGTTTTTCTCCCCATTACTCGTGCGTATTCAGACTAAACGGACACGATCTTCTGGACAATTTCCACATGGAATCTATTATTTAAGTTGTTGGTGTGCTGTGTAATTTGTGGGGTTGCTTAAATGTTTGTTAAAAATCGCTGATTGACTCGAAGCACAGACTTAAGGGAAATTGTTGGGTGAATGCAGGGTATTTGGGGCAGTGTCTTCTTTCCCTAGGCTACAAGGAGGAATTATCCCTTTTTTTTTTTTTTTATTACTATTTTAAAAAATGCCTGGGAAGGTTCAAACTGTTAAGTACCTTACTCTGAAGAGCAACAGACCTTACATAAAGTAGCCCCAGGAAGAGTTATTCTGGGATGTTGGGTAGTTCTTTCTAGGTGAAGTGTCATGCCTTCTTGGCTCGGGGGAGTTTAGTTAAAGGGTTTGTAATAGGTTAGGCTTTCTTCTGACAAGAAATTGATTATGCTGTCAGTGGGAGGGGGAGGCTGGAGGGGAATCGGGAGCTTTGGAACTTGCGAACTCATGGGCCGGGAGGCAGTTTTGTTGGTGGGAGGGGAGGGTGGGAATCTTTATCAACCAAAGTTAAGGATTAAGGTAATTGATGTAGGAGGGGACAGGGGGGTAAAGAGTAGTAATTTGGAGGTCAGAGAAGGGGATAGGGAAAACAAGGGGGGTCGGGTTGAAATAAGGTTTAAAGGTAACTGCTCGGAGGGATCTGCTCATAAGGGAAGGCCAGGTGTAGAAGTAAGAACTGGAGTGCAGTCAAATATAGGTGGACTCCAAATGGAATATAGGGATAATGGGTAGTACACATGAGTTTATCACATGGAATATTAAAGGGGCTAGGAAGGAATTAAAGCGTTACAAGGCTCTGAGACACTTGCAATTGCAGAAGGCTCAGATAATATGTTTGCAAGAAACGCACTTATTGGAGAGGGAATCTAAGGTTCTGAGACGTCAGTTTGTGGGTCAGGTATACGCTGCGGGCGATAGTACCGCCAGTAAGGGGGTAGCCATTTTAATAGCCAGGAATATTCCCTTTGTATGCAAGGAAAAACTGGCAGATCCTGAGGGTCGGTATATAATAGTAGTGGGGTGTAAAAATCAAAGAAGGATGGTGATAGGTAGCATATATGGCCCAAATGGGGATTCACCCTGGTTTTTTACAGATCTACTAAAAGCTTTGTCCCCCTTTCTTCATCTCCCTATGTTGTTAGGAGGCGATTGGAACCTTGCATTTAATGCAGAATTGGATAAGGAAGGCAGGCGAGATAGGGGCCTCTCTCCTGCTCAAAGAGCCATTAGGGATCTTACAGACAATTTGGGCCTGTGTGACCCGTGGAGGGTCTTGTGCCCCTCTAAGAGGGAATACACATTCTTATCGGAGGTCCACAAAACCAGGTCTCGAATCGATTACTTTTTGATTAGTCAGAGCATGCTCTCTGGCCTGATAGATTGTAAAATTGCTCCAGGGGTCATCTAGGATCATTCCATGGTCCGATGTTCCCTAAATCTTGTATTCAACACCCCCAAGCAAACCATCTGGAAATTAAACAACCAGCTTCTCAGCGCTCCAGAGATTAGAGATAGTATAAGCCAGAGAATAGTACAATACGAGCAGGAAAACTGCAAATACCTAGCAGTAGGAAGCGATATAGAATGGAGGCTCTAAAATCTGTGTTAAGGGGGGAGCTCATCAAGATAGCGGCTGTTAGGAAGAAAAAGAGAGAGAGTTTGGCCAGACAATTGCTGACCCAGATCAGAGATATAGAGAATATTCTTTCAAAGGCTACTCCAACGGTAACTAGGGAAAAGTTGGTCAGGCTCCGGTATCAATATGATGATATTCTGAGAGAAAAGGCTGAGTATGCCATTAATAAAACGAAAGCCCTATATTTAGATCAAGGGGAGAAAGCGGGTCATCTCCTCGCCATGCGACTTAAAGCAGCCGAAACATCCAGAATCATTCAAAGTATATCCTCCCTCACAGACGGGTCCATTAAAACCACTTCTCACGAAATTGTTAAAGAATTTGAGGATTATTACAGAGAATTATATAGCCCTATGCCCAATAGACCAAGTGGTGAGGAAGTCAGGTTTATCTATCCACGTAATTTACCTCGGATAATGGAGGATCAGAAGGAAATGCTTTCTCCCTGATATCAGAGTCTGAAATCCTAAATGCGATTCAGATGCTCCCAGCCGACAAAGCTCCCGGACCGGATGGGTTCTATCCGATTTTTATAAATGTTTCAGGAGACAGTTATGCCCAGGGTTAAAAAGACTATTCCATAGTATATTTACTTCCGAAACCACTGATAGTCACCTTTTTGAATCCCTGATAGTGCTTATCCCCAAAGAGGGAAAGATCGAGATAAGGTCCCGAACTATAGGCCCATAGCCTTAATTAATTATGATGTAAAAATTTTAGCGAAAGTACTAGCAGCCCGCCTAGCTAAGGTCCTTCCTAGGTTAATCCACCAGGATCAGGTGGGATTCATGAGCGGTAGACTAGCATCAGATCATCTCCGTAAATTATCCCACATCTTCTCATTATCCAAGGATAGTAAAATCCCATGTGGTTTGATGTCTGTCAATGCTGAGAAAGCATTTGACAGAGTAGATTGGAGGTTTCTGTCTTTGACCATGGAGCATTTCGGTTTCCCAGCTCACTTTATTGACATGGTGTTTGCGTTATATAGATCACCGTCCACAAAAATATACTATAACGGGGTATTTTCGGCAAGCCTACCCTTGTTATCGGGCACTAAGCAGGGTTGTCCTTTATCCCCTCTTTTGTTCAACTTATACTTAGAGCCACTGTTGTGTAGTATCAGACAGGATCCCAAGATTAAGGGGATAAAAATTGAGTTGCTGGAACTTAAGATCTCTGCATTTGCGGATGACATTCTACTCCATATTAGCCATCCCCGAACCTCAGTGCCAGCGGTGCTCGAAGTCATTGCATCCTATGGTAAGCTATCCAACTATAAAGTTAACATAGGGAAAACTCAGTTTTTCCTCTTAATGTGAAAGTTTATAAGTCGGATATTTCGAACTGGGGATACATTGGGCCCTCTCACCCTGAAATATCTAGGCATCGCTTTAGCCAGTTCAGAGGCCAAATGGTGAAACTTAATTTGGACGCCTTAGGTAACTATAAAACAAGATCTGGAAAGATGGGGCAGACTTCCACTCTCTCTCTGGGGAAGGGTCAACATAATAAAGATGAATGTGTTGCCAAGGATTTTTTACCCTCTAAATATGCTTAATGTATGGTTACCCTTAAAATGGCACAAAGCACTGCATTCAATTATCTCAGAGTTTATCTGGGGAAAGAAACCACCCCGTAGAGCTTATCATAAACTTGCCACCCCCAAGGAGAAGGCTGGTTTAAGATTGCCGCATTTCGGGTTATATCACTGGGCAAGTAGTCTCTGTAAATATATGCGCTGGCTCCTGCCCCTCAGGGATTTGGAACTATTACCGCATGTTCCTCCCTGGGTTGAACTGGAAACAGAGTTAATAAAGGAGGCTGGTGTAGATCCGAAGGCTCTCCTTTTCATTCCATTAAAATCTTTCCCCTCTAGTCTAGCAGCCACCCCAATTAAACTTTCCTTACGTCGCAATTCAACTATGTGCTTCCCTTCACATTCTCATGTGTAGATAGATATCAGCTAATATGTTATAACCCTAATCTGTGGATTGGGGGAAATGATAAAGGAGTCCTGGCTCCCTTTCTGAAAGGGTTAAAGGTGGCAGATATCATGCAAGGGGAAAGGTGCCTATCAGTTGCAGAAGTTCTAACAAAGTATAATATAGGGCCTAACCAATCTTTTAAAGTATATCAACTCACACACCTGTTGGAGAATTTCAAGACTAAATTAAAAGAGAAAAAGATTAATGGGGCATGGTTTGAACCCCTGATCCGCTGGGCTTGGGAGCCGCATGCGGTTTCTAAGGTCTACAAGGCACTATTTGAGCAAGTTTATGCAGACACTGTCAACAGGCCGAGATTCTGGTTGGACCGTTTGGGGGATCAGGACCGGAACTGGGATCTTATTTGGCGGCACATGTACCAGTATATCACCCAGGATAGATTACGTATCATGCAATACCATTTTTTAAATAACTTGTTCTGGACTCCTTCCAAATTATATAAGGTTGGACGTAGCCCAGACGCGTTATGTATCCGATGTCAGCAAGCTGAGGGAGACCTATTTCACATTTTCTGGGAATGTCCATCTGTAAAAGGGTTGTGGGACCAAATTAAGCACAAGGCGGATTCGTTATTGGGCATTGAACATTGCTTTACCCCTGAAATCTGTCTGATAGGTGACTATACTGGTATTGCTGTAAAGTCCCGAAGATACTATATGGCCTTGATCTCATCCTCGGTCAAGAAAATAGTGTTAAGGCACTGGTTGGATAACACCTCACCCAGTTATGTGGAATGGCTACAAGAATTACTCTTTAACTTAAATATGGAAACATTTGGGGCTATGAGGAGGGGTAGTTCTTCGAAATTTGATCGAGTTTGGGGCCCCTTCCAGACTCTTTATTTGCTCCATTCATAATCAGCCATTGCAGGACAAGTCGACCCTGGTTCGTTCCCTTATGAGCAGATCTATCTCAACCCTTGTAGTTCTGGGGGAGGGTGGGATTGGGAGGTTAGGTGGGGGAGTTAAATCGGGGGGGGGTTAACACCAGAAAATTGTCGTGTTTATTTTCTAATGGTACATTGTAAGTGGCACTGTGCTGTCACAGATTATCTTCTGTAAGGCTTTGTCTTTCATCTGAGTGCCGACAGTATGTCAATAAACTTGAATTTAAAAAAAAAAAAGTTCGACAGTGTTGCAAATGCAGTTTTTAGTGTCACAAATGACCCCAGTAGTGTCGTGAGTCAGCCATTTTTTTTTTCAGTTAGTGATCACAGAAATGCTTGATATTTAAATTTGGGACCCTCTAGGGACACAATTCTTTTGTATTCACCTAGTTGGACCCTGCAGATGCTAGCCATGTCTTTATTTGGGGGTTAAACACCCCAGAAATATGTTTTTCAAATTTCTGGAAAAAGTAGTGCCGCAAAATAGTGTCGTACTCACAACACTTTCGCAAAATTTGTGAAAGCTGTCGGAAAATTGCAACACTACTTTTCCAGACTATGGCCAAAATAACAAGAGTTCTTTGCCACCCTACTGCAAAAGAATGGTTTGGTCTTTTGAGCTGAAATATGGAGGGAAGGCAGCCAACATCTCACAGATGTGCCTTTTGGTGGATTGGTGAAAAAAATATTGCATGGCTGCCAAGTTACGGTACTCCGAAGTTGGCATTTTTTCCCATAGACTAACATGGTGGCATATGCCGCGCCTTTTGGGGCTCATATCTCGAAAACGATATGAGATACAGATTTTTTTGTTGCGAATAGCAAAAACCTAGCCAGTAAAATCATGATTTTTGTGAAATTTAAATTTGTTTTCTACGTCGTGCGGTTGCTGAGATATTAGCAATTAAGTACTTATAATGCTCGTTTTAAGCTTCAATGCCCATTGCAATGCACACATTCTTTGTACACACTGTGTTCTCTATGCACCTGTTCGGCAAAACAGGGTGTGCGCTTCTGTTACTGTTACAGTTACTGTTTCCACTTGCGTTTATGTCCCCATTTGCGTTACCACCACCGTGTGCGTTACCCTTTGCATTCTTATTTGTGCTTGCGTTTTCGTTACTGTTACCATTTGTGTTTCCACTACTGTTTCTGTTTGCGTTTTTGTTTGCGTCACTGTATGCACTGCCATTTGCATTTACGGCAGCCCTTTCATTTGCATTTCCATTTCTCTTGCGTTTTGAGTCTTCCTTGCTACTACTGTTACCATTTGCATGCCCGTGCACATTACGGTGTGTGTTTCAATATGCGCTTGCATTTTCTTTTGCGTTTCTGTTTCCTTTGCTGTTATTGTTGCTGTTACCGTTACCATTTGCGTTTACAATTGCGGTACTGTGCCCATGCGTGTTTTGGTTTGCGTTTCCGTACACGCTTCTGTTCCCATTTCTGTTTCCTTTGGCGTTATTCTTCATGTTAACTTTACCATTTGCATTTACAATTGCGGTACCATGCCTGTGCACGTTACGGTTTGCGTTTATGTGTGCGCTTGCGTTTGCGTTTCTGTTCCCTTTTGCGTTCTTTTTGCTGTGACACTTAACATTTCCATTTAAAATACTGCTGCCATCACTGTTCGCATTACCAGTTGTGTTTTTGTATGCACTTCAATGTCCGTTTGCATCACTGTTCGCTTCGGCATCACTTTGCGCTTGCATTTCTATTAACTTTTTCTTTACCATTTACGTTTGCGTTACCATGTGTGCCACTTCTGTTTGCATTGCTGTTCCTGTTACTTTGTCTCAAGACATCATGTGTCGGGAACACGGGGCCCAAAGGGCCCCGCACTCCCGCCGCCGCATTATATTCACTATTTCTCGTCATCATTCTCAAAAAGAAGGGAAATTAGAGGCAAAAAACTCCATTTAATGCATCAGTTAGGGCTGTTCCACAGTGACAAAAGCAAGAAAATTCGGTGTTAGGGTTGAAAGCCCCCCTTGGACCCCTCCAGCCCACCCACCCAACTGGCATTGGGGTGTGCATTGGGGTCATCGGTCCTGTTGATGGGGGACCTTAATATGCCAGATGTTAACTGGAGCACCTTTGCGGCAGCCACATCCAAAAGCAGGGCCATTCTTGATGCCCTTCAGGTGGCATGCCTCAGACAGCTAGTTTTGGAACCTACTCATGAGGGAGCAATGTTAGACCTCGTACTCTCAAATGGGGACAGTGAGAGGATCTCAGATCTAGAAGTGGGTAGCCATTTGGAAACAAGTGACCACCAAACAGTGTGGTTCATGATAAACTTAGCTACAGAGTCAAGCCATACAAAAGTGAGGGTTCTGGACTTCAGGAGGGCTGACTTTGGCAAGATGGGAGAGTGCCTTAGAAAAGCACTAGCAAACAGGCTAGAAGGAGGGGTGGAGCAACAATGGGGAAATATCAAAACTGCCATCACAGAGGCAACAAGCCTTTGTGTGAAGCAAATAAAAAAATCAAAATGAAAGAAAAAGCCACTATGGTTCTCAAAAGAGGTGGCGGTGAAGGTTAGGGAGAAAAAATAGCATTTAGGAAATATAAGAAACACAGAAGGAGCAGGACAGAGAACTGTACCAATTAAGGCAGAAGGAAGCAGGGGGGGTAGTCAGAATAGCAAAGGCACAAACTGAGGAAAAGATAGCTAACAGTTAAGAAGGGGGATAAAACCTTTATAGGTATATCAGGGGTGGAAAGACAAAGGAGAGGATAGTGAGGCTGAATAGAATGGATGGTGGGTGGGCAGAGACGACAGTGAAAAAGCAGGATACTGAATGAATACTCTGTTCAGTATTCACAAAAGAGGAAGTGGGGGAGGTGCCAAATCCAATTAACAGAAGCACTCTGGAGAGGGGGGTTGATCCCAGTCCTTTCACTGAAGAAAGGGTTCTGAAAGAACTCCTAAAACTGAAGGTGGACAAAGCAATGGGGCCAGATGGAATTCACCCCAGAATTCTAAAAGAATTAAGCAGAGACCTAGTGACACCACTGACTATACTTTTTAACAAATCATGGGAGGATGGTGTGGTACCCGAGGACTGGAAGAAGGCGGATGTGATCCCCCTTCACAAAAGTGGGACGAAGACAGAGGCAGGAAACTACAGACCTGTCAGTTTGACCTCTGTGGTAGGGAAAATGATGGAATCACTTCTGAAGGAAAAAATTGTTGAGTACCTAGACGCCAGTGGGGCACAGGACCCAAGGCAGCATGGGTTCACAGCGGGAAGGTCATGTCAGATGAATCTAATTGATTTCTTTGACTGGGTGACCAAAGTAGTAGACCAGGGAGGGGCTGTGGACATGGCCTACCTAGACTTTAGCAAGGCATTTGACACAGTCCCACACAAAAGATTAGTAGTCAAATTAACCAGTCTGGGAGTGGGTCCCAGGGTGGTAGCCTGGGTAAAACATTGGCTGAACAACAGGACACAGAAGGTAATTGTAAATGGAGTCCACTCTGAAGAAAGGGGGTTACTAGTGGGGTACCACAGGGTTCAGTATTGGGTCCAGTCCTTTTTAATGTCTTTATAAGTGACATTGCAGAGGGACTGGAAGGAAAAGTATGCCTCTTTGCAGATGACACAAAGATCTGCAACAGGGTTGATACACAAGGAGGCGTGGAAAGGATGAGAAGGGACTTGGCAAGGTTGGAGGAATGGTCAGAAGTATGGCAGCTTGGATTCAATGCAAAGAAGTGCAAAGTAATGCACCTGGGAAACAAAAACCCAGGGAAAATTACACAATGGGGGAGGTAGTAACAACGACAAAAATGGAAAGGGACCTGGGGGTAATCATAACAGATTACCTTAAGGTTGGTAAGCAATGTG
Source organism: Neoceratodus forsteri (assembly GCA_016271365.2). Lineage (NCBI taxonomy): Eukaryota > Metazoa > Chordata > Ceratodontiformes > Ceratodontidae > Neoceratodus > Neoceratodus forsteri. The sequence goes on along the minus strand of JADMNL010000033.1, from coordinate 75,871,329 downwards.
AGAAGGTGGTAGGGAGGGCTGGGGGGATACTGGGATGTATAGGGAGAGGTATCACCAGCAGAAAACAAGAAGTTATTATCCCCTTGTACAGACAGTTGGTGGGACCCCATCTGGAGTACTGCGTCCAGTTCTGGAGACCCCATCTCCGCAAGGACATAGACATAATGGAGGCAGTTCAGAGGAGGGCAGCTAAAATGGTGCAGGGTCTGCAAGAGAAGCCATACGAGGAGAGACTAAAGGAGCTTAATATGTATACCCTTGAGGAAAGGAGGGAGAGGCGGGACATGATAGAAATGTTTAAGTACCTCAGTGGAATCAACAAAGTCCAAGAGGGTAGCATCTTTCAGAAAAAGAGATGTACAAGAACAAGGGGACACAATCTGAAGATTGAGGGGGGACGGCTCAGGGGCAATGTGAGGAAGTATTTTTTCACAGAGAGGGTGGTGGACACATGGAACAGCCTTCCTGAGGAGGTTGTGGGGTCTAAAACTGTGGGATAATTCAAGAATGCATGGGACAGACATAAGGCAATGTTTGTGGGGGGTAGGAAGAAATAGGCTGTTGGTTAAATAGGATCTGTAGCTTATCCTCTAGGTAGGAAAATGGGCAGACTAGGTGGGCCAAGCAGTCCTTATCTGCCGTCAAAGTCTATGTTTCTGTGTTTCTAACTCTCACCCCATTCTCCTATTCCTCAGCTTCTTTATACATGTGATGGGGTGAGAGTTAGGGCCAACGACCCCAACGCGCACCCCGATGCCGGTTGGGGGGTGGGCTGCAGGGGTCCAAGGGGGGTTTTCAACCCTAACACCGAATTTCCTCACTTTTGTCACTGTGGAACAACCCTAACTGATGCATTAAACAGAGTTTTTTCCCTCTAATATATATAGGCCAACAAGGGCCTGTTGGATAAGCTGGGAGAAAGGGGGATGGGGAAGCAGATGATCAGATGGATAGGCAATTGGCTCCAGAATCGGACCCAAATGGTCATAGTTGGCGGGATAGTCTCATCTTCAAGGAGGGTCATTAGTGGTGTTCCACAGGGATCAGTCCTTGGGCCCCTCCTGTTCAACGCCTACGTCTCTGACATAAGGACAGGTATTAGGAGTGAGATGAGTCTCTTTGCAGATGGTTCAAAACTGGGGGCGGTGGTGGATGGGAAGGAGGGGAGGGTGGCCCTACAGGGGGATCTGGAGGCTCTGGAAAGATGGTCTAGAAAGTGGAAGCTGAGGTTCAATGCAGGGAAATGCAAGGTACTGCACCTGGGGGCCAGAAACCTGGGGGTGAAATGCTACAAGTCTCGATGGCTGAGAGGGACCTGGGGTGGTGGTGGATGTCAAGATGAACAACTTGAAGACTTGTAGGAGGGCAGCAGCCAAGGCCAACAGGATGCTGGGATGCATCGCTGGGGATCACCTCCAGAAGGAGGGAAGTGATACTCCCTCTGTATAACTGCTTGGTGAGGCCGCACCTTGAGTACTGCGTGCAGTTTTGGAGGCCGCACTTAAAGAGGGACATTAAACTCCTAGAGAGGGTCGAGAGGAGGGCAACCAAAATTATTTGGGGCTTGGGGGACAGGACCTATGAGGAGAGTCTCGAAGAGCTAAATATGTACACATTGGAAGAGAGAGAGAGAAGGGACCAGGGGGACATGATAGAGGTCTTCAGGTACATGAAGGGGGGGTACATGAAGGGGTAAATAGGGAGGAGCAATCAGGGTGCTTTGAAGGAAGGAGGAGGGGCCACTAGAGGGCATGGGTGGAAGCTGGAGGGAAGATTCAGGGAGAAAGGAGGTGCTACTTCACTGGGAGAGGTAGTGGAGCCATGGAATCGCTGCCTAGAGGGCTGGTGGAGGCAGAGGCGGTGGAGAGGTTCAAGAGGGGTGGGACAGGTACAGGGGAAAGGTTCTGGAAGCAAAACTCAATGCGCGAATATCCGGAACTGGGAAGGGAGAAGCCAGAGAAGGCGAGGGGGGCAGCAAGGTCAGCTCCCAGGGTGGGGGCTGACCAAACGAGCAGACGCGGAAGACTGTTAGGCCTATTCTGCTGGCATTTTAGTATGTTAGTATAGTTAGGGTTGCACGGTCATTTCTATGTTAAACTTCAAATTTTGCACTTTAATAACTTTGCAACTGTTTGTCTGACTTGCCTAACATTTTGCATGCAAGGCCGTCAACCATTTATCTCTGGATCTGGAAAGTTTTGTTCCGGTCACATGTACAGTTGCAGAACCGTAGAGCGTTCAAAACATGTTAAACAGTCAACTTTTGCACATTTCTTCAGTCGGTCATAATGGACTGAAGAATGCATTTCAGTGGATTCAGATTTGTTTGTCTACATGTAGCCTGGGTTGAACTGGTGCCTTTTGAAGATCTGGTGAAAAAATATTGCTCCATTCAAAAATTATTAAACTTTTTCATGACCCATTATAGCCTATGGGAAAATGTATGTGTGCATTGCGAAAACTTTCACAATCACGTTTTTGTTGTTGTGCTCCCTGAATTTGTTTTTGTGCTGCCGCCATCTTGTTTTCAGTTAGCGAGAGAGAAAAAACATTGTAACTCAAAAAAGAATGCTCTTTGGTAAACACGCCAACAGCTGTGTTTACCTAATTGGGCCCTGAGTAACATAGAAGCAAAGAAACATAGAATTTCACAGCAGATAAGGACCGCTTGGCCCACCCAGTCTGCCCATTTCCCTACCTAATGGATAAGCTGCAGATTCTAGTTAACCAGCAGCCTACTTCTTCCTACCTCCACCCCCTAGAATTGCCTTATGACCCTGGCATTAGTTTTTCACCAGCTGGTCTGGAAATATGTTTTTCAAACTTGTTCCACCATTTTGCAGTTTTCTGATTGTAGCAACATTTTTTGTTGCCGCGACAACAATCGCGATAAAAAAAAAAAAGTAACTGCGATAACATTTTTCTGTGTGTGACAACATTCCCATTATAGTAATAGGAGTGCCACGAAAACATTAACGTGATCGTGATAACACTGCACAAACACATTTTCTAATGTGTTGTTTTCTTTGTCACTTCATTGTGCCAAGGTGGATTGTGCTTTTGGCCTGAAATTTGCAGGATGGCAAGCTCTGGTCCCAACGGGGCCAAAGTTACAGCATTCCAAAGCTGAGAATTTTCCCATAGGATAACACTGCGGTGCTCATGACGCCTTTTGGCACCTGTATCTCGAAAACAAAGTGAGATACGGATTTTTCACTACCCACAGCTTAGATCACCTTTAGGTGAACTAAGCTACAAAAACATGTTTAGAAATCATAGATTACACCTGCAGTGGAATTTTTTCCTGTTTGCTACGGTTACAGAGATATTGACAAAAACGTGTTACAAGGGTGCCTTTGGAGTACTATGGCACTGCTGTATGGTGCCGTACTAATGTGTAAGTGGAAGCACAAGGCCTGGAGGGCCCACTCTCCCACAGACACATATCATTATGCACAATTGGGCAGCTTGGTGGGAGCATGGGTTCGAAGAGCCCACACTCCCACCAACACATACCAGTTACCAGGTACATTACACTGTAAATAAATGGTTTGGTCTTTTGGCTTGAAATTTGCAGGGTATAAAGTGGGTGTTCCAGAGATATGAATTATGCTGTTTAGGCATAAAAAAAATTATCGGTTCTATAGACATGGCATAATGATGTTCAGATTTTTCCCATAGGATACACTGTGCCACACACAGTGCTTTTCAGTGCCTGTATCTTGGAAATGATGTGAGAGATGGATTTATCTCACATGGAGGTCTCACTATCATGATTGCAATGGCACTGGAATTTTTTTCGTAGCTGGTACGGTCGCTGAGATATTGGCAAATTAGTGTTACAACTGTTCCTTGCCCTAAAGGACTGCTGTATGGCTCCGTACTTATGTGTAAGTGGGAGTACAGGGCCCACAGGGTCCCCGGTCCCACAGACAAATATCATTATGCACAAATGGGCAGTTTGGTGTGAGCACGGAGCAACACATACCATTTACTGGTTACATTACACTTTTTCAAAAAGTAAGGAAATTCTTTGCAAAAACTTGATGTCACAGCGACAAAAGTTTGGAAATTCGATGTTAGGATTACCTCCCCCATCCCCCATCCTCCACACACCAACAGACGTCAGGATGTGCCATGGGGTCATCAGTCCTCTCACTCCATTCTCCTATGCTGTAGCATTTCAGCTTGCTTACATGGAATGGGGTGAAGTTTAGCCAACGACCCCCTTGCTTTTACTCCCGGCTGTCTGCTAGTGTGTGGAAGGATGGTGGTGAGAGTGGGGTGGTGGGTGGGGTTAACTTAACATCGAATTTCCAAACTATTGTCACTGTGATATCAACTCTAACTGATGCATTAAGAAAGATTTTTTGCAAAGAATATATATATATATATATATAATAGAAAGAGAGGGAAGGGAGAACAGGGTGTCAGAAGGTATAAAACATGGAACCACACATGATGACAGCCAAAAAAGGAAGACAGTCCATCCAGTCTGCCCATCTTATCCTATCATGCCCTGGGACCTCTTGTCTCTCTTGGGCCTTCGCGTACCCAAATCTCCCTGTTGTTCTAAATGTTCCCCCTCCCTCATCCCTCTGAGTAGATACTATCCCTTGGCTCTCTCCCACCCGTGTTTGATGCCGTTAATGGTTTTAACACCCACTATCTTTGCCAGCTGATCATTCCATGCTTCAACCCCTCCTTCTGTAAAATGATACTTCCTCACATCCTCTTTAACCCCCCCATTAACCTCCACTCATGACCCCATGTCCTAGCTTCACTACTCCTCATAAATAGCTCTTCACAGTTCACTTTTTTATTCCTTTCAGGAGCATAAAGGTCTCTATTATGTCCCTCCTCTCTAATCTGGTTTTGAGTGAATACATGTTTAATGCCTTTAGTCCACATGGAATCTGCCCTCTTGGCCCTGAATCAGCTTGTATAACATGGGATTGCTGTGCTGCCTTCCTTTCCCTTGCAATTGCAGTCTTATTATAAATGGAGCAGTATAGTCTAGGGGGTTAGAGCACCAAGCTGTGAACCTGGAAATCCAGCAGGCCTGGGTTTGAATCCCACAATCCATGCTTGCATATACCATGCCGTCTTGAGAAAGCCACCTAACCTTTTGTGCTCCTGGGTCGCAAATGAAAAAGAGTTTCAGCTCAGTGTGACTTTCCAGGCCCAAGAGTTCTAAATAAAAATAATATTTTGTTTTCATGGGTGTCCTATGACAAATCAGAGTTCTAAAGTGCAAGATATAATATTTGTAGGGCTATGCGCCCAAGGTTTGGTAGGGCAGTTGATGAGGTACGCCTCGCTGATGAGTGGTACCTATATTAGACATCCATGGAGTGTTTGTTTTTGTTGCTCCCAGAGTCCTTCCTTCCCTCCTCCTCCTCTGGGAGCTTCTGTCATTCCATAAGGGATCTATGGACTTCTTCCCTAAGGTACATTTGGTCTAAGGGGACTTCATCCCAGTGGCATCTCTAAGGGTGAAGCCCTCCTCAATAGGGTTTTTGTGCTGCTGGCGCTCCGGTGCAACAGTAGTGCTACTGCTTGTGATGCCAGTGACCCATGTTCAGGAGTGGTCCCGGGAGTTGGAGGGCTGGCCGGAGGGAGGAGGACTGAGCATCCTAGGGACTGCTCTTCTCCTCCAGCGGGGGAGGGTGGGTTAGCTGCCAGCGTTCGATTGACCCTTAGCAGAGGCCAGGAGAAATGATGGCTGTAGCTTGTGGGGGGGGGGAGGCCAGACAAACAATGGCATGCTTGCCATCAATGTCATTGCTCACCACGCCTCTCAAATGACAGAAAACTGGGAAAAGGCTGACAGCAAGGTATGCTGCCCTCCTTGCTCTGCAGGTCCCAAACCATTGCTCTGTGGTGCTCCCCAGACACTGAGCTAACAGTGTAATGGGGCCACCCCCAAAAATTGCAGGAATTTTTGGCGCCCTGCTGCAAAATAACGGTTTGGTCTTTTGGGCTGAAATTTGGAGGGAAGAAAGCCAACATCCCACAGATGTGCCTTTCAGTGGTTTGGTGAAAAAATATTACAGGGAGCCAAAGTTATGGCACTCCAAACTTCTTTCTTCCCATAGGATAACATTATGGCCTTCGCCGCGCCTTTCAGGGCCCATATCTCGGAAACGGTGTGAGATACGGACTTTTTGTCAGAACAATTCTTAGCCCCCTAATCAGGGCTAAGTACAAAACTAGCCAGGAAAGTCATAAATCATATGACTTTTACATTTTATTTCTACATCGTACGGCTCCTGAGATATAAGCAATTTAGTATTCCAACTCCTCATTTTCTGCTCCGAGACCCATTATTATGCATGCATTCTTTGTACTCACTGTCTTTCTCTATGCAGCTTTTGGGGAAAACCAGCCTGTGCTCTAACATTACTGTTACTGTTACTGCTTGCGGTTCAGTACCGGTTTCACTTACCGTTACCGTCTGCATTACCCTTTGCGTTTTCATTTGCGCTTGCATTTGCGTTATTTTTACCATTTGTGTCTACAGTACTGTTTCTGTTTCGCTTTGCGTCACCATGCACATTACCATTTGCGTTTGTGGGCACCATGTTACTATGTGACAAGACATCACATGGCGGGAGCTCGGGGCCCTTCTGCCGCCGCATTACATTCACTATTCCTCGTTATCATTCTCAAAAAGAAGGGAAATTAGAGGAAAAAAAACTCCATTTAATGTATTAGTTAGGGTTGTTCCACAGTGACAAAAGCGAGAATTGATGTTAGGGTTGGCCCTTGAACCCCCAACACCCCAGCAGCCAGGGTGCGCATTGGGGTTGTCAGGTCCTAACTCTCACCCTATTCTCCTATGTCTCTGCTTCTGTACAAATGTGATGGGGTGAGAGTTATGGCCGGCAACCCACATCTTGCATGCTGGTTGAGGTAAGGCGGGTCCAGGGCTTTCAACCCAATAATCGATTCCTCGCTTTTGTCGCTGTGGAACAACCCTATCTAATGCATTAAACTGAGTTTTTTGTCTCATTATATATATATAACATATATATATATATATATATATATATATATATACAGTATATATATATACACACATTTCAAGTCCAGTTTTATAACAACCTGATAGGACTTTCAACTTTAATTCTTACATTTATTTTTACAGGAAAACTGCCCATGCTGGACCCTGCTGTCTCTCAACAACCTGCCCTAGAGAAAGCTGGCACCCACTTCATTGGTAAGAAATCCATGTCAAAACACTATGAATATACACCTCAGGCACATCACAGGAAAAGAGACGGACTTTTGGGAAAGACAAAAGCACTCTATCACTGTCTTAAGCAGACGCTGCTATTAATTCTCAGAGTACTGTATGACCTGTAAAAGCAGTGTGACTCTGGCTCACTGCTACCAAAATAATCAGCGCTGTAAATCATGAATATTCAGCTCCTTCCAGCTGTTTTGTTTTTCTACAGCACAATATCCTTGTCCTTTAATGACTTTGTTCAGTATTGTTTCTGAACTCAACATAAGAAGAGATGTCAGTAGCCACAAAGAGTGTCAAAACATAGGAAATGATTGGGTGGGGGTGGGGGCTGAATTTGAAAAGCACTTAATGTTTGAAGGGTTTAAACGGCACTGGAATGTGGAGTGTAAAAAAAAGAAAAGTGTTGGGGGGGGGGGGGGAGTGGAAGACAGATAATTCCAGGATGCTCCTTGAAAGGTGGCAGTACTACATTGGACTGGAACTGGATAAAATGCAGAATGGTTTCAGAACTAGATTGTATCTAGAACCAGGGGTGTGGAACAGTAACTTTGGAATCAGCTGGAATGCAGCAAGCAGAATGGTTCTGAAAACACCCAGAACTGGTTGTTGCATTCTGGGTGGTTCCTGGTGCATGTTGGTTCTGTTACCCTGGCTCGGGATGCACTCCTGTTAAGGCACTGTAACCGTCCTGGAACCATTCAGTTTGCTGCCTTCTGGTTGGTTCTGGCATTCCATTTTCAGAACTATGGTTTCAAGTGCATTCTGGTTTGGGAACCATCCTATTTTATACTAAATCTCCATTGAACTTTGCATCTCTTTTTCTCCCTAAATGTATCTCATTTCACCTCCACAGGAAGAAAAGCACCCCATAAGATGCTGGGGGAGGGTGCCCATTCTCACTGCGTAACTGTGCCCTGGTAACCCTTGAGAGGCTGGGGACACTGGCGATGGCAGAACCCATGAAAGGGAGGGCTGATGCTGATGATGGATTCAGCTGCTCAGCATCAGAGAGGATGGGACACAAAAACAACTGAAAATAAAGTCTCCAAACCTCCCACATCTGCAAAGGTTGGATGTGTCACCTCCAATTCACACCGCCCATCCACAGCTGGATTTGGGATCCCAGTTAAACACAGGAGGGAGGATTTGGTTGGAACCTCTGTGGAGTGAGAAGAGCAGTAGGGGGCATTCAACTTGGTCCATGTCAGATTGCATTGTGCCGACATGAGCGGCACTGTTTCTCCAATGTTGGGGCACCCCTCTATGATGTGTATGCCTCACCAGCACCCATTCAAGTGCATAGACGCTGCTGAGGCACAGATATCATTCTGGGCACCCAGCTTTACAAAAACAGTGACACTGTGTTGGTATAATGTTGTATGACTTGATTGTAAATTTTAAAAAATGGAGACCAATCTGCATGCACTGAGTAATTTAGCAGTTCAGGCCACTTTCTCAAACCACTCTTGCTGACACACTTCTTAAAGGAGAGCAAATGTCCTCCCACCACCCCTTCCCCCCAAAGCAACTCCCCCCTCCCTGCTTAGGATTTTAAGCCCAAAAATTAATTTTTTCTTTACCTCCCTGTCTTTACACAGACTCTGATGTAGTAGCACTAATGTCAAATGTTGAGAAGCATGGCACCATTTCACACGTTCAGCGCAGCTCCGCATCACTCCTATGCATCACTTATACAGTGGAGCGTTGCACAGCTGCACTGGTTGCGTAAAATGGCACTGACCTGCTCTATATTTGTTTACATTATGCTACCAATTGGAGCCACTATAACGACAGGGAGGTAAAGAAAAAAAAGTTTTGGGGTCAAAGGTTTTGCTTTGGGGTAAGGGGTGCTGGGAAGACATTTGTTCTCCTTTAAAAACACGTTTTCCCCATCAGTAAAACAGATCCATGCCACCCACTCCCCCAGAACGCACCTGGAAACAAGCTATCATAGTTTAGTGCACCTTTCTTGGTGAAAAAATTACAAATAAATAAATAAAAGTAAATAATATGTACCTGCAGCTAGCCATTTAGTTTGTCCTGGAACTCCCTGCTACCCAGAACACTATTACTCCTTTAGTCAGTCAGTCAGTCAGTGGAGTCAATCAATAATCACTCAGTCAATCATCAGTCAATCAGTTTATTCATTTATGAAATGAAAAGGATAGACCATGCCCAGCTGGTTAGTGCAGCACTACTGCTACCGCTCACAAGCCTGGCGACCAGGGTTCAGGAACTTGCCTGAGTCATTGGAGGGTCCGCCAGATGAGGAGGATCATGCATCCCAGAGGTCACGTTCCTCCTCGTGGTGGAAGGGTTCACAGACAGCTCTGTGCTACCACTAGCTGGGTAACTGTGGCTGGCAGTGTAACTGAAGCATAGGGATGGAGAATGCCAGTGGGCTTCGAAGTGCATTGACACACATCCGCGTGTGTGTGTGTGTGTGTGTGTGTCAGTGAGCCTACACTGTCTTACAGGGAAGGGATAAAACAGAAAAAAAAACTGTCTGCTGCAGCATGAAATTGGACCCACAACCAGTGACACGACTTGCTATATTCAAAAGTATCCATGCAAATGTCCCCTCAGTGTACACTAGCCACTAAGAGGTCATCTGCTTGACATGATGGCCTCATTAACTTGAGAGGCACTAGTTGTTGACTGACTTTGGGAAAATGAGAGAGTGCCTCCGAAAAGCACAAGCAAATGGGCAAGAAGGAGGGGCAGAGGAACAACTGGGAATAATCAAAACAGCCATCACAGAGGCAACAAGCCTTTGTGTGAAGTGAATCAATAAAACAAATTAAGGAAAAAAACACTATGGTTCTCAAAAGAGGTGGCAGGGAAGGTTAAGGAGAAAAGGACAGCATTCAGGAAATGTAAGGAAACACAGAAGGAGCAGGACAGAGAACTTTATCAGTTAAAGCAGAAGGAGGCAGGGAAGGCAGTCAGAATAGCAGAGGCCCAAGCCAAGGAAAAGATAGCAAATTCTGTTACAAAGGGGGATAAAACCTTTTATAGGTACATCAGGGAGCAAAGAAAGACCAAGGGAGGGATATGGAGACTTAATAAGGGGAGGGACTGTGGAAAGAGGGTGATAATGAAAAAGCAGGGATACTGAACAAATATTTCTGCTCAGTATTCACAACAGAAGAGGAGGGAGAGGTACCTAAACCAAACAAGAGAAACACTCTGGATAGAGGGGTTGATATCAGTCCATTCACAGAAGAAAGGGTTTTAAAAGAACTCTTAAAACTGAGGGTGGACAATGCAATGGGGCCTGATGGGATTCACCCCAGAAATCTAAAAGAACTAAGGGTAGAACTAGTGACATCACTGACTACTTTCTTTAACAAGTCATGGGAGGATGGGGTGGTACCTAAGGACTGGAGGAGGGTGGATGTGATTCCACTTCACAAAAGTGGGAGCAGGGCAGAGTCAGGAAACTACAGACCTGTTAGTTTGACCTCAGTGGTAGGGAAAATGATGGAATCACTTCCGAAGGAAAGAATTGTTGAGTACCTAGAGGCCAGTGGGGCACAGGATCCAAGGCAGCATGGATTCACAGCTGGAAGGTCATGTCAGATCAATCTAATAGATTTCTTGACTGGGTGACCAAAGAAGTAGACCAGGGAGGGGCTATGGGTATGGCCTACCTAGACTTTTAACAAGGCATTTGACACAATCCCACACAAAAGATTAATATACAAGTTAGCCAGCCTTGGAGTGGGTCCCAAGGTGGTAGCCTGGATTAAAAATTGGCTGGATAACAGGACATGAAGGGTAATAATAAACAGAGTTTACAGTGAAGAAAGAAGAGTAACTATTGGGGTACCTCAGGGTTTAGTACTGGGACCGGTCTTCTTTAATGTCTTTATAAGTGACACTGGAGAGCACCTGGAAGGAAAAGTATGTCTCTTTGCAGATGACACAAAGATCTGCAACAGGGTTGATACACAATGGGGAGGTGGAAAGGATGAAAAGGGACTTGGCATGGTTGGAGGAATGGTCAAATGAATGGCAGCTCAGATTCAATGCAAAGAAATGGAAGGTAATACACCTGGGAAACAAAAACCCAGGGGAAGAGTACACAATGGGGGGTGAGATACTAACAACAACAAAAATCGAAAGGGACCTGGAAGTAATTATATCAGATGACTTTAAGGCAAGCAAGCAATGTGAGAAGGCAGTAAGGAGGGCTAGGGGGATACTAGGATGCATAGGGAGAGGCATCAACAGGAGAAACAGGAAGTTGTTATCCCTCTGTACAGACAGTTGCAGACTGTGTGAGAGACCTTTTGGTACCATGCATTTCAGCTTAAAGCTGAACCAACATAATATACTGTGGTGATTTGCGTATACAGCCCATGGTGCTTTGCATTATGGGGGTGGTGTGATTTTGTATTTCTTTGAAACTTGGCTTCCCGGCCAGTGCCCTCTGGGGTAACTATTGCATCAGTGCTTTCGTGCTGAGGTTCTTTGTCTTTTAGCTTGTTTTTTGTTTTTATTGGGTTCACCACAACATAACCCAGATAGACCATCTTAGGGTAGCTGGTTCATTTCACTGGGGTGTCAAACTGATGAGTCCTGGTAGGATGAAACACGTGTATGTGTCTTCTGTTCACACCCTTTGCAGACTGTGTGAGAGACCTTTTGGTACCATGCATTTCTGCTTAAAGTTGAACCAGCATAATATACCGTGGTGATTTGCATATACAGCCCATGGTGCTTTGCATTATAGGTGTGTGTGTGTGATTTTGTATTCCAGTTGGTGAGACCCCATCTGGAGTACTGCGTGCAGTTCTGGAGATGCCATATCTGCAAAGACACAGACAGAGTGGAAGCTGTTCAGAGGACGGCAACCAAAATGGTGCAGGGTCTGCACCAGAAGACATATGAAGAGAGATTAAAGCAGCTTAATATGTATACCCTCGAGAAAAGAAGGGAGAGGGAGGACATGATAGAAACTTTCAAGTACCTCAAGGGAATTAATAAAGTCCAAGAGGGTAGCATCTTTCAGAAAAAGATATGTGCAAGAACAAGGGGGCACAATTTGAAGATGGGGGTGGCTCAGAGGTAATGTTAGAAAGTATTTTTTCACAGAGAGGGTTGTGTATGCACAGAACAGCCTTCCTGAGGAGGTTGTGGAGTCAAGAACAGTGGGAGAATTCAAGAATGCATGGGACAGGCATAAAGCAATTCTAGTGGGGGGTAAGAGGAAGTAAGCTGTTGGTTAACTAGATTCTGCAGCTTATCCATCAGGTAGGGAAATGGGCAGACTAGGTGGGCCAAGTGGTTCTTATCTGCCGTCAAATTCTATGTTTCTATGTTAATGCCCTAAATTTGTCTAATATTAGACTTACTTTGTCCAACAATTCCCCCAATTCCATACTGCCATTATGCTAATTCTGTAATCCAATGAGGTCCAGTGGTGTAACCCAAACAGCTGGCAAGACCCCTCTGCACACTTCCGCTGGCAGCCATCTGCCTCACTCAAGTAGTCAATTTCTGTACAAGTCACCATCGATACTGTACTTGTGTCAGTACAATATTGACACAGTGGCATGTACAGCATGATGATAACTGATAATGGGGCCCTTATCTTTTAGAAGCGCTAACTTTGGATATGTTAGGGCTAGAAACTTTTTTTTTTAATGAAAGCTTGGAGTCGGCTCAGTAGGAATCAATCATATGGAGATAGTTTATATTTGCTTATATATATATATATATATACACATATATTAGAGGCAAAAAAATCAATTTAATGCATTAGTTAGGGTTGTTCCACAGCGACAAAGTGAGAAATTTGGTGTTGGGTTGAAAGCCCCCCTTAGACCCCCCAGCTCACCCCCGCAACCGGCATTGGGGTGTGCATTGGGGTTGTCGTTGCTAACTCTCACCCCATTACATGTGTGAAGAAGCAGAGGTATAGGAGAATGGGGTGAGAGTTAAGACCGACGACCCCAACACACACCCCGCGTTCTGGTAATTTTCCAGTTTGCCAAGAGAAGTGGTGGAAACCGCTGTGTACAGCAGGATCTCCTGATTTCATCCCTGGAGGGGTGAAAAGGACTGCTAGTGGATGGATCAAAGGGGCAATCCCCTTTTTGATCCAGGATGTTTTGAAGCTGCCTGAAATGTCTAACAGTGAGTAGGATCTGACTTTTGCTGCAGAAAGCAAGTAACTTTGCTGTTGTGTTCTCTGGCTAAAAGGCAAGTGCACAACTTTTCTGTGAAATTCTGAAGCGTTAGACAGTTCTCATTTAAAGTTGGCTGAAGTGTGCAGTGCCCAAAGGTATGACTATATCACATTGTTCGGGACTTTAGTTTCTCCACTAGTATAATGATTCAAATGCTGGATGCCAAAGTTTCATTCAATAAGCATTTTCCAAAATGTATTTCAAATGTTTAAGGTGTAAATCTGAAAGAATGGCTGAGTACGGATTTGGGAGCAAAGGGTGGGCAGACCCCCATCTGAAGAGAATTTTACCCCCGAAGTGGGTTGTGCTAGTTCTTAGCAAAACGTGTTTTTAGTTGTGGCCAGTGCCACTGCAAGAAGTGTCCTATGCTATGTGGGAATACAAGTGCAAAATGTTCCATGTCCTACAGTGTGGGAATACAAAGAGTTTTCTGTCAGATGCAGTCGATTTGTTGTTCTGCAAGTTCCTAGTGCCATGATGTGTAAACCTTGGGGGTCTACCCTTGCTTTAGAGAACATCTTTTGGAATAAAGTCACACTCTAGAACCCCAACTATGGTTTGGACAGTTACGTTATTGCTTGCTGTGTGGAGTTACTGGGTACTCCTCCAGATGTTAGGTCTAGCATAGTCCTAGCAAAAAGTTCTCTCCCCAGGACCTGTTTTTGTAAATACCTTATTGGTCATATTGCTTTTGTACACCCCCACCCCTTGATCTCTAGAGTAATGATCCTGGTATACATTCCCAAAGCTAGGGGTGGTACCAATTGTCTAAATGTTTCTGAAATCTGTGCCCAGTCATGGGTGCTAGGAGTAGCTAACTGTGTAAAGTAGCGGGGAAGGGGTGGTGGTTACATTTGTGTATATATAGAGCAACACTCATTTGAAGCTGTTTTTGTGTGTATTATCCACAGATGTGTTTTAGTTGCGGCACAGCAAAAAAAAAAAAAAAATACTGCAAACACATTGTACCAATACTATTTTTTTGTATCAACAGAATGTATTGATACCATTTGTTGGATCAATACATAAAATGGCATGACAATTTAAACTTTTTAATAAATATTAATTTTTACTTTTTCTGAATTTTGTAATAATGCACATTTAATTAGAACAGTGGTTTGTAACTTAATTTTCAGTCACCTTCGGCTCTTAATCATGCTGCGGACATTTCCCTCTCCCTTTAGCAATCCTTACTCTTCTTGCTTTTTGTATCAGAAGACAATAAAAGCATTGTTACTTCCCCTCGCTGTGAAAGGAAGGTTCCCCCTTCTCGAACTGCTGAACAAGATGCCAGCCACACACACAGCGTAGGAGGGTCTGCAGCTCTCGGTGCAGACTGGCTGAAATCACATAAGGGGTTTATAATTTGATACCATGACCTCAATTTTCCCAGTGAGGGGGAACATTTTCTTAGTCCTCAGTGTGTTGGGGGATATATATTGTCAACTGTGAGGTTTATATGTACAAATGTAGCCAGCCCCACATAAACACAACAGCAACCCTAAAACCTACCACAGGTGTGCAGCACGTATTGGCGAACCTTTTGATTTTTTCCATCAAGGCACAGCTCCCATTTCTTTCTATCTCTTTTTGTTTTGATTACTGCATGTCGAACTTCTGTATTCATTAAGATTATGATAGCTATGTGCGAGTCCCAAGACATTAGAGAGCTAGATGGTAAGACATCTGCTGTAGGGAAAGGAAGCAATGCTGGGCATCTCAAATGTTTCAGCATTTTTTTTGTGCAATTATTTCCATGCGTAATACAAATTCTCAGCTCTTTTTGCATCCCTTCATCTTAATTTTCTTTTTGGTTGCAAATGAAGAGGTCAGAAAGGCACCACACACAAATCATTGTCCTAAGTTTGTTTTCTATAAAATCTAAAAATGTTTTAAATTCCTGTTAGGATTTGAACCTTGGCCTTTTGCTGAAAAATACAAACGTAATATGCCTACTTGGATTTGCACCCCTGTTCCTGTGCGTGCTATGCTAATCAGAAGACATATCTGATGTGTCACCACACTGCACTTAAGTGAATGGCAGCTCCTGTGGTGTAGAGGTTAAGTCACAACCTACAGAGCAGGCAGTTTGGGTTCTAATCCTAGCAGGAGCATTTACATTACAAGCTACATAAAAAAATAAATATATGCCCTGCCTAGTGGCAGTGACTGGTGGATCACTGCTCCACTATATGAGAAACATGGGATTGATCTGTGGTCTGACTCCCCTGCCTTGGCTGATAAGGTCTGGAGCATGATGTGGTGGTACTGCATACTGACCCCAGGGAGAGGGTGCCAAACATCTTGCCTTCTGAATACAACTTGCAGGTCAAAGTGGGACATCCTTGGCACTGTGGGCGACCACACAGTGTTGGCAGCTCCCTGCCTACAGGTTGGTGTTGTGGGCACTCACTGGCAGCATGGTAGGGAGGTGGGAGGCCAGGAGGACCTAACCAGAAAACCCACAGAGCAGCATGATAGTTGGTGTGTTCAGGCCCCGGTCTCCACTACCAGTCACTCCAAAGCCAAAAAGGGTGTCTCCCACTTCGTTAGCTGGAGTGGAGGGGGATGATTCCTGGCTGGGGCCAGGCTCCACATTGGGGGTAAGCTGTGGGATCAGTGTGTGGCGGTAACTGCTGGAAACTTGGAGGGATGAAGCTGGGCTTGACTGGAGGGTTGGAGAAGCCACACCATGAGGGGATAAAACATAAATTGTACAATGGGAGCTGAGAATATTGTGCTGATTGGTCGGCTGATACTTTTGGCATGGGGTCATTTCTGCATAACTACCGCCGATTGCACATGAAAATTAAAAACAAATCACTACACCCTCCCAAGTGTTCCAACCCAGATTGTAAATGCTTCCATGTTTAACAGATAATGCTCACTTGCAACTACTGAGCAGCCTAACAAAACAAAGAAAACCTGTAACAGCCCTTTCTGTGGCACATCTCATACCCACCACTCTCTCCCAGCTCTCTCACTCCTAACTCTGTCTTGAATACTGACGCCATTACCACTGCTCACTGTACACACTCACTCATGGTGGCAGTGCTCCTCTCGCACTTCACTCGCATCACAGCTCTCTCTCTCTCCTCTCGCTTGCTGCTGCCGTTTGTTGATGCCTAAAGTGCCTCCATCTCCTGCACCAGTTCCTCCTAGCTGCCCATTAGTTTACCTGCACTAGGAGAAGCTTCAGTCCACAGTGCCTTGGATTTCAGGGTAGCAGCAAGGCTCTTGGGAGCGGGGGGGTAAGTAGCTCGCCATCAACCGAATCCTGTTCTACCTAGCAATAAGATAGAGAATAATGGATAGTTACGTATCAGTAACAAACTGGTTAGTTCATCGAGAGGTTACCATGGCAACCACATTAACCTCAAGAGCACAGGTCGAGAGGTTAGGTCGCCATTGGTAACCTCGAGATGAACTAACATAGCTTGTTACCGAAAGGTTACGATCCATTGTTTTTTATAGTGTAGGATGCCCCCACAAGCAGTAAAAGTAATTGGTCCTACTTTTTTTTCTCTCAGTGCCACTTTTCTTCGACAGTCTTTTCACTGCGTCCGTGTCATAGACACATACATAGACAGTGTCAGCAGATAAGGGCATATGGCCCACCCAGTCTGCCCATTTGAGCTTGTAGGTTCAGTTTATGTTTTCCAAGAAGTCTGTTGCCCCTTACCCCTGAAAAGTGTAAGGCGCATGCTCTAGCACGTTCCATATTGTTATGCTGTAGCGACTACGTAGCTATTACAGCATAACAGCTACGATGACGTAGCTACTACAGCATAACAATGTTTTGAAAGGTACCAATTTTTATCGGTAACAACGTTCCATCATACACTATGACTATTTTAAATACAGAGGACAGATAGTTACACTAAAAACCAGAAAAAAAAAAAAAGCTTTTTAAGGGCTGTCGGTAGCTCTGAAGGTTGCGGCGCTGGATGCCACACCTCGTGCTATGCCAGCGACCCGGGTTCAGGAACAACCTCGGGTCACCAGCATGGGGGGGTGGAAGGAGTGGGATTGAGCCTGCCATTGGGCTGCTCTCCTCTCTCGGGGGTGGGTTGCAACCCTCCCATCCGGTTGGGTAACGTGGGTGGGTGGGATGGCAGAGCGGGTGGGAGGAAGGGTCTGAGCTGGCTTCCGGTGTGCGTGCCGCCTCCCGTGCATATACAGCCGTGTGCCAGAGCTTCGGGGTAGGGAGAAACCCAAGAAAACCCAGAAAATCTATATATTAAAAAGAAAAAGGCTTTTAAAAACATAAGCTTCTTCAAAATGTATTTTGTTAAACCTTTACATCCTACCAATTGTATAATCATAACAATCCACTCCAGGGTGTGAGTTATGCTGGGATTCAGCCACTTCTGGTAGGGCTAAGTCACTCAGCTGCAGGCATATGTAAATCCCAGCCCAACCCTCACCCTGTCGTGGATTATTGCTTAATTTATAAAAAAAAAAAAATTAATAAAATAACCGAATAGCTCTGACAGGAACATTTTCTGGTGCCTTTACTACCAGATTGTTGCAACCACTGAAGGCAATGCAGCATACCGAAGTCTGGAGTGAAATTCTATACATAAGATCCATGATTTTTGGCAAATTGATATACAGAGCTGTATAAAGATACAATACTTGAAACTAGTAGACACTAGAGGTCATAAGTGGTGGGTATATGCTGGCTGCTGTCAGCGGGACAGGGCAGGGGTGGGGGACAGGGCAGGGGTGGGGGCATGGAGGTGTTTGGTGCCACTGAACAAGAACTAACATGTTTACTCTACACAGAAACATAGACTTTGACGGCAGATAAGGACCTCTTGGCCCACCCAGTCTGCCCATTTCCCTGCCTACTGGATAAGCTGCAGATTCTAGTTAACCAACAGCCTATTTCCTGCAACCCCCCACTATAATTGCCTTATGTCTGTCCCATGCATGTTTGAATTCCCCCACTGTTTTAGACCTGACCTCCTCAGGAAGGCTGTTCCATGTATCCACCACTCTCTCCGTGAAAAAAAAATTCCTCACATTACCCCTGAGCCGTCCCCCCTCTATCTTTAAATTGTGCCCCCTTGTTCTTGCACATCTCATTTTCTGAAAGATGCTACCCTCCTGGACTTTGTTGATTCCCTTGAGGTACTTAAAAGTTTCTATCATGTCCCCCCTGTCCCTCCTTTCATCAAGGGTATACATATTAAGCTCTCTCAGTCTCTCTTTATATGCTTTCTGATGTAGACCCTGCACCATTTTAGTTGCCCTCCTCTGGACTGCTTCCATCCTGTCTCTGTCCTTGCGTAGATGAGGTCTCCAAAACTGCACACAATACTCCAGATGGGGTCTCACCAACTGTCTGTATAGAGGGATAACCACTTCCCTTTTTCTACTTGTGATGCCCCCTCCTATGCATCCCAGTATCCCCCCAGCCCTCCTTACCGACTTCTCACATTGCTTACCCACCTTTAGGTCATCTGATATGACTACACCCAGATCCCTTTCCATTATTGTTGCCGTTAGTACCTCCCCTGCTATTGTGTACTCTTCTCCTGGATTTTTATTTCCCAGGTGTATTACTTAGCACTTCTTTGCACTGAATCTAAGTTGCCATATGTCTGACCATTCCTCCAACCTTGCCAAGTCCCTTCTCATCCTTTCTACCCCCCCCTTGTGTATCAACTCTGTTACAGATCTTTGTGTCATCTGCAAAGTGGCATACCTTTCCCTCCAGACCCTCTGCAATGTCACCTATAAAGATGTTAAAGTGGACTGGACACAATACTGAGCCCTGAGGTGCTCCACTAGTAACCCCCCTTTCTTCAGAATGTGTTCCATTCACTATTACCTTCTGTGTCCTGTTGTGCATCCAGTTTGCTACCCAGGCTACCACCCTGGGACCCACTCTCAGGCTGGCTAACTTGATTATTAATCTTTTGTGCGGTACTGTGTCAAATGCCTTGCTAAAGTCTAGGTAGGCCATATCCACAGCCCCTCCCTGGTCTATTACTTTGGTCACCCAGTCAAAGAAAGAGATTAGATTTGTCTGACATGACCTTCCTGTTGTAAATCCATGCTGCTTTGGGTCCTGTGCCCCGCTGGCCTTTAGGTACTCAACAATTCTTTCTTTCAGAAGTGATTCCATCATTTTCCCCACCATTGAGGTCAAACTAACAGGTCTGTAGTTTCCTGCTTCTGCCTTGCTCCCACTTTTGTGAAGGGGAATCACATCTGCCCTCTTCCAGTCCTCAGGTACCACCCCATTCTCCCATGATTTGTTAAAAAATGTGGTCAGTGGTGTCACTAGGTCCTCCTTTAGTTCTTTTAGGATTCTAGGGTGAATCCCATCAGGCCCTACAGGATTGGATGACTGGGGGGGAGGGACTGAGTGTTTTTATGTTTGGTACATACACAGTATCTTTCAAAAACCAACAGACTATACCTGCATGCACTGTATGCATGCAGACACCCCTCATTTGCATGCATGTCTGACAGACATTAGCACTCATGCCCTAACAGTTTAGCTCCCTGCTCACTGTCCTGTTGAATATGGCACTGAGCACACTATCACCCTCTCTAGTGTGTGCAAAGCACAGTTAGTGCAGTGCTGTTTGAGTACCTGGGCCCTGGTGTTTTCCGTTTTATAACTTCGAAATGCAGTTAATGTAAGTCACATTACAGCAATACTAATGCAGAAGCAGCTGCTGTGGCTCTGACCAGAGTTTGTTTCTAGAACCAGCTCTGCCAGGTCCCATTAGATTTGTGTCAATATGTAGCGCTCATTAAGAAAAAAAATACTTGCATTCCTTTTCAGGTGCCTTATGCTCAGACTTTGAAACAAATGGTGGCTTCTAATTATTAACCAGTGCTAATTAACAAATTACTTTGCAAACAAAAAAGGAAGTGTGTGTATACATATCAAAGGTGTGAGTTTCAGCTGTGTTGCTGTTCACACCTTTGCTCCTTGTTTTCCATCCTTGTCACTGGGGACTGAATGCCTGACAGGCTCAGTGCTTTTCAGCCAATAGAAATGTTACTTGCATGTGGTATCTAAGCAATCTAAACACTGCCTGTTCAATGACCATATATCTCAACCTTTCTGCAGCCTAAAATGATGCAGAGGTATAAGGAGAGACTGGGCATACTCAAATGATTCAGCATAGAGAAGAGGGGGCTGACTGCACGGGGAGAGGGGTTACCAATCAGGACATAGTATATGAAAATGGGACTTGGCAACTGTTGGACTACATCAGGAAGGGTGTTATACAACCCACAGGGCTTGGTGGCATCTCATTCAGCCATAACCTAGGAGATTTGGGTTCAAGGGTGACCCTGGCTCTCATGCAGCCTTGGCTGATGAAGATAAAATGTCACAAAGGTGAACTGTTGGAGGTGCCATCCCTCAGACAAGACGCTAAACTGCAGCCCGTCCAGCCCATCTGTGGTGGCTGTGCCGCCAAAAGTCTAAAATCCAGTGGCCCTATATCCTGTGTCCTGGCCATTTCCTTCCACAGTAATGCAGATTCTAATGCAGTATGGCTGTGTGTGTTATCAGTATGCAATAACATATATCAGGGCGTGCTATATAGCTGCTCACCCTGAGTGTGTGGTGGACCTACAACACCCATGGTGTGTGCGATAATAGCTCAGTGCAAATGCTGGATTATGGTACTACACTTATAAAATGGATTCTCAACATAAAAAGAAAGAAAAACCTGTAACTTGCATTAAGCTATATCATGGCACAGTCATGTGGCAGGTCTCAGCCAATTATATTTTAGCGACTCATTTTATAAGCATCTTTAACAGCTGTTGCATGTGTACCTCATGCACTCCCTGCACTACCAGTCTCTGCCTCTTTGACTTGTAAAGTGCTTTGGGATACTGTGTATACAAAATGTGCTACAGAAATCCACATGTCTGTTTCTATCTCTAAAGTTGATGTGTTTACTTTCTTTTATTTATTCTTTCTGCCATTCCCACCCACACCTTCTCCACCTGGCCCAGCTCCCAGAGTGAGAATCATCTCCTGCCGCTGGTTATCCATGACTTCACCTTAGTGGCAGAGCTGCCATTGGGCTGTTACCACTGGTGAGGAACATATTCACCAGAGCTGGGATGCGGTTTTTGTGGACAGCCCTAACCCTTCTTGCATGGCCAAGAGGTGTGTTTTGCCTATGAAAGTTGGACTTAGCATCAGATTAAAAGACCACCCACCTGTGCCTCTTTTGGCCACAAGAGTGGGGGAATGTGGAGAGATGGAACTTAGGTAAAAAGAAAATGAAACACTTATTTTGAGTTCTTCAAGGAATTGTGAAAGAATAATTACCTTCAGGTGAAATAGTGTCAGTGTCAGTGGCTCAGTAGGTAGCACACTTGCCTCTGAGGCCAGGAGATCAGAGGGCTGTGGGTTCAGTTCCCACATCTGGCACTTGGGTTAATATCCCAGTACTGACACTGTAGTGCAGCATGAGAGGGGTGCTGCACTTCTGAGGTGCCGTCTTTCGGATGAGACATTAAACTGAGGTCCCATCTGCCTGGATTGGTGGTAGTTCAGGTGGATGTTAAAGATCCCATGGCACTTATCGAAAAGAGTAGGGGAATTTCCCTGGTGTCCTGGCCAAATTTCCCTCATTCACTAAAAATACCACCAACAGCTTAATCTGGTTCAAGGTCAGTTGACATTCATCTGTATCCCCTTCCCCTGGGTCGTGCCTGAAAATAGGCAGGATTTGTCTAGTGCACTTACCTGGTCAACAAATGCTAAATAAATAAATACGACTGATAGGATAATGTTTCGGATGGAATGCCAAGATACATATCCTGGTATTCCATTGCTGCTGCCCTGAGCTAGTAGCAGTTTTGCTGTGCTTATGTAAGCAATAAGACACAATGGGGTGTGCGCTGTGAAGCATGACACTCAGCCCCTGGGTGTGCTTCTGACAGCACAATGCACAAATCTGGACTGTCTTATTGCTCTTATAAAAAGGATTTTAAGTGAAAGTATTTTTTTAAATAATTTTTATATGACTTAAACATGGAAAAAATATTGAAACATTACTGTAAAGACTAAAATAGTCCCTCTGTGTGTCGCTGTCCCTAGAGGGCACCAATATAGTTTATTTTTGCCAGTGTAAATGCTGCGATGTTTACTTAAATTGGCTCAATACCATATTTTATACTGTTTTTTTTCCAGGTCTCTCAGATCTACAAGGATTCCTGTATTTACAGGGATTTGGAGCCATCTACAGTGAAATTCTTCCAACAAACTTGCATTGGTTACGTAGAAAAACAGAGCAATTTGACTTCCATAGGAATTAACATAATCTACTGCAAAACACATGAATGCCAACTCAGTCTGGGAGCCGAACAGCAAAACAACTGGCCACTACTCAGACCCATCACTATATAAGGAAGTCATTTTTTTTTTCACTGTGTGTTTGTGACTCCTTTCTGATGGGTCTGCGTGGTGCCCGATTGGTTTGCTGTTCTTAAATTTAGTTACTTTTATAGAAAGAGTGGTGGATTCCTGGAATGCCTACCAGCCAGTGTGGTGAGGGTGAAAACAGTGGTGGTGTTCAAAAATGCATGGAACAGAAATATAGTGAAAAGGAATTTGGGGGGGGGGGGGGAAACCAGAGCTCAGGTAGGGTCTACAGAGATACTGTAGGCAGGGAAAAATGGGAAGATTAGGTAGGCCAAGCGATCCTTATCTGCTGACAAGTTCTCCATTTCTACTTGTGCACACTTGTCTGTTCCCCATTCAGCATTTTTTTTAATATGCCATTCAATATTTTTCACACCCACCCTCTCCCCTCCGGTCGACCACTACAATGGTAGGAAGTGCGTGTTGAGGCTGAAGCAAGACCGCACTGCATGACTGTCTCCCAGCAGCACTCCTTACCATGTGCAGTTCCTCCAGACAGAAAAGACCGCCGCTCTGTGTATAGGCAGTGACTCGGCTGACAAGTGGAGTCAGACTCCAACGTTTCAGAAGTTTAAGAAACTATCATGTTTTCTAGTGAGTTTCTTTTAGGTCTGGGGAATTTTGTGAGAAGTTTGCCTTTTTTTTTTTACTTTTATAGATCGACCGGTTATATAATCAGGTGGGCAGGAGAATGAGTGATAGAAGCAGGTAGTCGAGATTGCAACAGAACCGACATTTTGAAAATTCTTCACTTTAGCAATAAATATTTAACAGAATGAAAATGGTATTAAATTTCTCGATTACTGGGTGCTGATGATTGTGGGCACATTAGTGGGATTCTGGCTTTATGGGAATATTATGTGACCGACTGTGGCTAAATGATTTAAAAAATGGCTGCCTCATTTTTAATGAGAATTCTAAAGCCTGGCGCAATAATTTCTTAAGGTGCTGGGTCCTGACTGCCAACACTTCCTTTACCCGTGCATTGTGCTTCCACAGATACAAGCATGCTAATACTGAACTAGTTGATCTACTGGTGGTTTTTAATGAATGGGGGAAATTTGTCCAGGACACAGGGTGAAATTTTGAGAAGTAGCTTGGGATCCTTAATGTCTACCTGAACAATTACCAGAACAGGCAGATGGCACCTCGGTTTAACATCTTACCCTCAAGACAATAACTCACAACAGCACTGTACCCCCAAACACCATGCTGAGGCAACAGTATGGTTATTTTTAACCAAGGGAAGGGTGTCCCCTGCACAGAAACCACCCCCACCTGCAGCTCCTTATGTCTTTCTCTGTTTAAAATGTGTCCTGTCGTTTTTATCATGTAATTGCAGAAAGCTTACAAATTAATTTTTTTTCATTCACCATGTGTTTGTACCCCTTTTGTCACCACCGGCCCCCAAACCAACCCATCCTCCACTATCCCCAGGATTTACTTGGTTCTAGATAGTACATAGTCAGTGGTGCAAGGTCTGTGGCAGGCTGGCATGTATCATCCAGCTGTTTTTTTTTTTTTTCCCTGCTTGATGTTTCACCCCATTCCCCGAGGTCAGCACGTGTGCCATTGTACGGACATGTGGAATAAAAATGTCGTGCACACACTGAACGTCTACACCTGGCCCTTTGAGAGGTGGCTGTTGCTGTACCACCCAGCCTCCGCTAGGTGGCAGCCAAACGCAGTGGCATGCACCCCCCCAAAAAAGGACAGCCATCATTGGACACTTCATCCTTCTTCCCTGGCCAGCCCCTGAGCAACCCTGGTCTGTTCCTGAACTCGGGTTGCTGGTGCGGAAGGCGGTGCCTCAGCCCACCTTGCCACTGGGCCAGCTGATGACTTAGGATATTTGATCTGACTTCCTCAAAACAGAGCTTTATTGTCAAACCCTAGGTCAGTGTCATGCATTAGTGATTTGTGCACTCCTGTTTTCAGTGATGACGGATTCTGTGCCTATAGAGCAGGAAGCAATAGAACGGGAAGGCAGGTCACTCCAGTGCAGTCTCTCATTAATGTTCCTCTAGATCAGGCAGCCAAGAAAAGCAGAACCTCGTCCTGACTCTGGCACTTGGAAGATGTCCAGCTGCAACCTCACACCACTGTGCTCTCAAGTGCGATCAAAGACAACCTTCAGAAGTTGTCTGGCAAGGTGATGCAAATGGCACGATCCCAGCAGGTGTGCCAATTACTATACAAATGGTCCAACGACCCCTTCAAGTGACTTTTAGGAAGTCCTCCAACAGCTCTACACAACTTTGCAAAGGCTGGCTTGTGCACAGACTTATCTTCTGACTTACAGTAGGCACTGGCCCGATTTCCTGCTTTAATGCTGAGCTACTGAAGAGAGGAGCACAGTTTACATTTTCAATTTGTTTTCATTTTATGACTTTTTACCATTTCTATCAGACAGCTAAACACATGTAAAACTGACTTCGACCACCCACGAGATATCAACAGACCCATACCCTCTCATGAAGATAAAAAAATGTTATCTTATGTTAGCCCTGTTTATCTTAGCTTAACAACAATCAGGCTTGACATGGTGGGTATATCACACAATATAGCCTGGTCTGGATAGATGCCAGATCTCATACTGGACCATATGCCAAGCTATAGAAAGGGGCCAAGCAAATCCTGCTTACTGAGGCTGGTCATATGGAGATGAGATAATGTACCTTGTAAAATGGAAAGGAAACATTCTGAAACCTCACTGGCTGAAAAACATCACCTGACTGTGCACTAAAAAGTTAGTAATGCATGGTCAGGTGCTGGATGTCAATACCAAAGTAAATAAGCCTCATCACCTACAAAAATTAGAGACTATTTCATGTATATAATTTTGCCATTTAAATGTATTTAAACAAATGATTTTATATAAAAAGTCGTGCTAAATGTATTTCAATTCGCACATAATACACAAGAGCAGCAAGCCATTTTATAGGCACAGTAAGCCACTCCAGGGTGTGCTTGAAGGATATGAATGCATATCTCTGTTATAGCTTATTGCTTACTTTAATAAAAATAAAAAAAACACATTGTACCCTTCCCCCTTGTTCTTAATCCAGGGGACTATAAATTTATGTAGTGAATCAAGTATTATATTACAGCTTAAATAATACGCGAGGTTGCAGATCTTATCGCTATCAGTGCAAATAACAGATTCACAATTAATGTGTGGTGAACACAGGGACATCCCCCCCCCCCCCCAAAGTCTACAAAACAAAAAAAGTGGTGTACTCCTTGAGACTCGTAGACAGGGCAAGTCCATGAAACACCAGAGACAATGCTATGTAGTCATTCAGTTTTTAATGGTGCAAAACAACGTGATTCCTCTTCTACACAGCCAGCCAGCCCTCATGCTGACCAGAGGTGCCATTGCTCTGAGATGCATTAACTCTTCATCAGATCCGCATGAGGGCTGGCTGGCTGGCTGACTGGGTTGGACAGGAATCACCTTGCTGTTCTGCATCATACAAAACTGGACGGATAACTATATAAATGAAACAACCCTCATGGTACATTTCTGAATATTTTAAATGCCAAAAGGAAACAATAAATGATTAGTTCTGTGGCATGCCAGAGCAGCATTTCATTTTGAACGTTCTCTTGATCAGTTCGGCTGGTGAGACTTATTTGTGAAGAGACGAGGTTTCCACTCACAAATCCTGTTAGGAGCATTTTCCATTAGTGACACTATTCCTGTCCCAGAGACCGATTACAAGGATCAAAGAAACAGCCAGCTAAGATGCAAAAGGTGGACGGGATCAGCGGCAGCCAGTCAGAAGGATGACGTAGGTTTTTATTTATACATTTACATTTTCTCATGCCCCAGTCCCCCACCCCAATCACAGAGCTGGCCCCAGCCCCACACCTCAGCATCACTGGAACTTACCTGTAGTCAGTTCCAATCCCAAGGGCTTGCCGCCCCCCCCCCCCAAAGCAGGATCTAGCCTGGCTGGATCCATTCCCTTGTTCTTCTGCATGTGAAAGTGGAGGTTCCCTGGGTTCTTCTGCTTCAGCCAGTAGCTGAGGTCAGCCTGAGTGCATTCTGGTCATGCTTGCTGAAGCAGGGCTTTTTCTTTTTCTGGTCCTATCCTCTTGGGATGTTGACTTGCTCCAAGATCCAACTGGAAGCATGCTTTGTGGAGGCCTCTGCCAATGCCCCACCTCCCACTGCCATCTCCACCACCACCTGTGGTGACCCAGATGGCAGTGTTGCAGCCGTGGTAGCCCTCTCTCCCCGGAGGCAGAGAGCGCCTGCTGGGATGCTCCATCTTCCTCTCCTGGACAGTCCCTGAGGAACCAAGCTAATTCGCAAACTTAGGCTGCCGGTGTCATGAGTGGTAGTGCTACCACTGCACCCACAGGTCGGCTATGACATAGGCTTTTGTTACTAGCAGTGTCAGTGATTCTGCAGGTTGCACACTCACCTCTGGGGCCAGAAGATTGGAAGGTTGTGGGTTCTAGCCCCACACCAGGACCGTGGGGTAAAATCTCAGTACTTGACACTGTAGAGCAGCATGAGGGGTGCACTGCACTCCTGAGGTGCCATCGTTTGGATGAGACCTTAAACCGAGGTCCTGTATGCCTGTTCTGGTGGACAATAAGGATCCCAGAGCGCTTCTTTGAAAGAGTAGCGGAATCTCCCCAGTGTCCTGGCCAAATTTCCCCCATTAACTAAAATCTTACCAACAGCTACATGTGATTAAATGTCAAAGGTTCCTTCTGTATCCCCTCCCCCTGGATAAGGCTGAAAATAGGCAGAACTGTCTAGTCCTCCTTTCCCAATCAACAAAAAACAAGTAAATAAATGTTATTCTGGCACTTTCTTCAAGGAATACAGTGGAGACACGTACTGAAACTGTCTCACTTTAGCGACAGTCTATCAGCTATGGTGGTTGGCGGCAAAACCATTAATGGTTTTAAGCTTGGTTGGGACAGAGTGAAGGGTACAGTGGTTACCCAGGGCAATGGTTAACAGGGAGGGGAATGGGAGGGTTAGGACACTGTAGGGACCATTGGTCACGGGGTTACATAGGGACCCATGGGCAAACTGGACAGACCATCAGTCGTCTTCTGCTGTTTCTGTGTTTCTAAGTGATGGTGAGCAAGATGTACAGGATTCCAACAACGCTATTTCTTCTGCAAATTACAGCAGCATGTCATTCCTACAAATTAATAAAATATTATTTCTGAAAATGAAAAATAAGGATGGGGTAATCATTTACCACACTTTTAAGTCTCCCTGATCATACCCACATTTTCAACATCCCCCATCATATTCTGGTGCTGTTGCGACTCCCCAAATCATCGGAATCGAAGAACAAAGGACTCCTCTAGTCGATTACTGGGTCGAGCGCTGCATTTCTATCATCTTACACTGAAGAGAGGTACATAAATTAGGAGCCTGTAAAAATCCCTCTTGTTTTAGTGGTCAGAATCAAGAGATCTTGCTCACTTGTGGAGTGAGGACTTTGTAGTTCTATTTCGTTGAGCTCAAAACTCTTCCGAACCTAACAAGAGTAAACTGAGCTAGAGATAACATCGTTTTGCCATTGCGTACTTCTAGAGAAAGTATTCCACCAACTTTTTTTTTTTTTTTTTTTTTTTTTTAACACCTAGGATAGCACATCTGAGATGCCACATCTTGTTTCCAGTAGGGTCCTGCTTCTACCTACTTTCACAGCTGGGCAGTGACTATTTAGCTCTAGCGGGGTTTGAACCTGTGATTTACTGGCTTCAAAGTCAGTACTCTAACCTTTAGACCACACAGGCTCTGCTGCTTTCCTTTGCTGTCTTAGCATCTGGGAAGACTTTAGAAACCCTCGGTGTATGATGACCACATAAACCTCTCTTTGCTCTCAAGGCTTATAGGTCATCACACACCTCTGGTGTGTAAAAAAAAAAAAATAAACCAACTCACAGCACTCACCTGCCTATGTATTATTCTATATGTATATATCCTATTTATAAAGCTTTTAAACAAAAAAACTAATGCTTTTTATCTGTCCAGAGCAGAACCTGCCTATCAGATAATGGGGACAATATATACATATGTAACTTTATGCTGTTTAATTGGTATTGCACTGGGAACACTTGGAAATCAAAAAGGGCTACTATTTTTTCCTCTTTTTCATCTCTGAATGTTATACAGGTATGGCAGCATAGGCGATGGAACTGGGGGGGCGAAAGGGGCGGTAGCCCCTCCATTTTTTATTTTTGTATGGCAAAAACTAGTATAGAAAAAGTTTCTTTTGTAACCTCATAAGTGCCCTTCCGATTCTCAGCCCCGCAGCTTTTACTATCTTCCGGTACCCTTGTAAGACAGACTGCATTTAAGGTTTTCATTTTGACTTCTGCACTGTCAAATGTTCCTGCTTAATTATAGACAAGTGGGTAAGGATGGATGCGTAGAGACAGAGGGATCAACAAACAGCATGGTGATTTGGGAGCTAGGTTATGTGGTTAGAAAAAGATGTGAAAGCCCTACCATATTAACAGAGGAAGGGGGTGAGGTGTGTGTGAAGACAGCAGCTACCTATACAGAAATCCATCTGCCTCAACTACAATGGAGAATGTTGTTTACTGGCAAACTTGGAGGCAGCATTCTTATTTAAAAATGGTACAGTACACTACCACGCAAAGGTATGCGGCCACATTAAGGTTCACTCCCACGCTAAGGCATGTGGCCACATTAAGGTATGCTGTCACACTAAGGCACATGGCCACATTAAGGTACGCTACCATGATATGGTACGCAGCCACATTAAGGCTCAATGCTATGCTAAGACATGCAGCCAGAGAGGGAGAGGGGGGCAGCAAGGTCAGCTCCCAGGGTGGGGGCTGACCAAACAAGCAGACACGGAAGACCGTTAGGCCTATTCTGCTGGCATTTTAGTATGTTAGTATGAAAGTACACTCTCGCACTAAGGCATATGGCCGCATTAAGGTACACTACCATACTAAGACATGCTGCCACATGAGTTCACTGTCACACTAAGGCATGTGGCCTCAATAAAGTATAGTGCCACGCCAAGAAGTACAGCCTAATTAAGGTACACTGGTAAACAAAGGCATGAGGCCACATTATGGTACACTGCCACACTAAGGAATGCAACCATATTAAGGTACACTGTCACGCTACAGCATACAACAATATTAAGGTACACTGTCACGCTACAGCATACAACAATATTAAGGTACACTGCCATGCTACGGCATGCAGCAACATTAAGGTACACTGCCATGCCAAGGTATTAAGCAAAATTAAGGTATGCTGTCATGCTACAGAATGCGGCAACATTAAGGTACACTGTCACACTAAGGCATGCAGCTGCATTAAGGTACACTGCCAGGCTAAGGCATGTGGGCACATTGCCACACTAAGGCATGTGGGTGCATTAAAGTATATTGCCACACTAAGGCATGTGGGCACATTAAGGTACACTGCCACACTAAGGCATGTGGGTGCATTAAAGTATGTTGCCACACTAAGGCATGTGGGTACATTAAGGCACACTGCCACACTAAGGCATGTGGGTGCATTAAGGTACACTGCAACACTAAGGCATGTGGGTACATTAAGGTACACTGCCACACTAAGGCATGTGGGTACATTAAGGTACACTGCCACACTAAGGCATGTGGGCGCATTAAGGTACATTGCCACACTAAGGCATGTGGGTGCA
Organism: Neoceratodus forsteri; assembly: GCA_016271365.2. Lineage (NCBI taxonomy): Eukaryota > Metazoa > Chordata > Ceratodontiformes > Ceratodontidae > Neoceratodus > Neoceratodus forsteri. The sequence goes on along the minus strand of JADMNL010000033.1, from coordinate 75,840,771 downwards.
TTAAAATATATTGCCACACTAAGGCATGTGGGCACATTAAGGTACATTGCCACACTAAGGCATGTGGGTGCATTAAAGTATATTGCCACACTAAGGCATGTGGGTACATTAAGGCACACTGCCACACTAAGGCATGTGGGTGCATTAAGGTACACTGCCACACGAAGGCATGTGCGCATTAAGGTACACTGCTACACTAAGGTATGTGGGCGCATTAAAATACATTGCCACACTAAGGCATGTGGGCGCATTAAGGTACACTGCCACACTAAGGGACATGACTGCATTCAGATACACTGCCCCACTAAGGCATGTGGGTGCATTAAGGTACACTGACACACTAAGGCATGTGGCGCATTAAGGTACACTGCCACATTAAGGGACGTGACTGCATTCAGATACACTGCCACACTAAGGCATGTGGGTGCATTAAGGTACACTGACACACTAAGGCATGTGACGCATTAAGGTACACTGCCACACTAAGGCACGTGACTGCATTCAGATACACTGCCACACTAAGGCATGTGGGTGCATTAAGGTACACTGACACACTAAGGCATGTGGGCGCATTAAGGTACATTGCCACACTAAGGCATGTTACTGCATTCAGGTACACTGCCACACTAAAGCATGTGGGTGCATTAAGGTGCACTGCCACACTAAGGCATGTGGCTGCATTAAGGTACACTGCCACACTAAAGCATGTGGGTGCATTAAGGTACACTGCCACACTAAGGCATGTGGTTGCATTAAGGTGCATTGCCACACTAAGGCATGTGGGCACATTAAAGTACATTGCCACACTAAGGCACGTGGGCGCATTAAGGTATACTGCCACACTAAGGCATATGACTGCATTAAGGTACACTGGCACACTAAAGTATACAGCCGCATTGAGGTACACTGCCATGCTAAGGCATGCGGCCACACTGAAGTACACTGCCATGCTAATGTGGGTGCATTAAGGTACACTGTCACACTAAGGCATGTGACTGCATTGAGGGTACACTGCCACACTAAGGCATGTGGCTGCATTAAGGTACACTGCCATGCTAAGGCAAGAGGCCACAATGAGGTACATTGCCACGCTAAGGCATGTGAGTGCAGTAAGGTACATGTAACTGAATTAAGGTACACTGCCATGCTAAGGCATGCAGTTACAGCAGGCCCGGTGGCACTGAGGGCTGAGGCGATGTACGCCTTAAGGGTCTGGGAACGACCATGGGTCATCAGGGAGTCGGCATAGGGGGAGGGAGGGAGCAGGATTGAGCAGCCGAAAGGCAGGTCTCCTCACCCAGTGGAGGTTGCTTGCCCCCCCCCCCATAGTTCCACTCCCATTGGGTGGAGTTCCAATGGGAAGCGTTGGCAGAGGGGGCAAGAGGCGACTGCCAGGGGTGGTGTGGAATGGGCCAAGCCAGTACCCGGTGTGTGCGCCTCCATGTCCACGTACTCGCGTGTCTGCCAGGGGGGCCTGGGTGGGAATGAAAATGCAAAAATTGTATTAAAAAAAAAAAATAGGCATGCAGTCACACTGAGGTACACTGCCACGCTAAGGCATGCAGACACACTGAGGTACACTGCCACGCTAAGGCATGCAGCCACACTAAGGTATGCGGCCGCATTAAGGTACACTGCCACCCCAAGGCATGCGGCCGCATTAAGGTACCACTTACCAGAGCAAAGGAAAAGGATTAAGACTTAGTTTGGCTAAGCAGATTTACTGTGTGGTGGTGTTTTAATTTTTTACTCACAGGGATTGCTACTGTTTGTTGCTAACATTTCATTGCTTTATTTTTTCTCTGATTCAAATTGTTGTTGCTGGTATATCTTCTTCTGCATTATTACAAGGTGTGCCTACAGGTGTGTGCTAACAGATTACTCCTGTAATCTTCTGATTCAAATTGTCTTTTGCAAGGTATATCTTCTGTTACTGCTTTATTTTTCTGGAGCAAAGTGTTTCTTACAGCATATATCTACTTGAAATTATTACAGGTGGTGCTTTACAGGTTTTACAGTTTTATCTAACATTAGGATAAGCTTTCAGGGTTACTGCATTTGTTGTTGACTGATTGTTTCTGCTCTTACCTCCTTGTTCTTTACGTCCATTGGTTCTTCTTTTTAGGCAGGGGAAGGGCCCAGCCACCACCCCATCCCCAGCTACCCCGCTACACTCCTTTTATAGGGTACCACAGTTGAGACATTTCCTGTGGCAGAGCAGGAAGGGCGGATCAGTGGGGCCTCCACAAAGATGATCTCATTTACAGGGGCACTAGTAATTTAAACTTGTTATAACAAGTTAAACAAAGCACAATTAAACCATTACTTGCATTTTTTCCTTTTTTTCCTTCAATTACTCTGACTAGGTTACAAACCCAGCAACTTATTTGGAATGGATTTCATTAACTGCAGGTACTGTGGAACAATTTTCAGAAGGACAGTCTTACAGGATTTAGGGCGCTGTCCTACATTCTGAGCCTTTGGAGATCTTAGGGCTCAGCTCCGGGCAGCATGGGCGAGATTGCCGCCTCAAATTTCATATTGAAGAGGAAATACATTATAAGAACCACCCACCATTTCCCCAGCATCCAACAGAAAAACCTCGACCGCAGAGGGTAGTTGGTCCAGGAGGCTGGCAGGTGGTTAGGAGGAGCAAATCAGGTGCCCCATCACTCTCTGCTCTCCAACACATTACCTCCAAAAACCATATAAACACTACAAACAGGTATCTGGCTCCATCTCTGAAATCAAATAAAGAGGCAGAAGACACTGCAGAGCAGGAAACTGCAGCACAGGAGCTAGCACAACAAAACTCACCCAAATCAGGAACCAAAACAAAACAAGCACAAAGGAAATCCAAAAAACTTCTGATCATAGGAGACTCCATGATTCAGGGAGTTGATACCCATCTCCAGCCAGGGTGATGGTCAGATGTCTCCCAGGTACATCAGCATGGAGAGCACTGACCACATTGCTAAATTGTTCACAAAGCAGGAGAAAACATTGATGTCCTAGTACACATAGGGACTAATGATCTCGCCAGCCGGTCAGTTGTGGAGACCAAGGAACACCTGACTAGGCTGGGTGACAAACTATCATCTATTTCATCCAGCATCTCCTTTTCTGAGATCCTGCCAGTCTGGGAGAGGGGAGCAGATGGACGGAAGGTCAGAGAAGGGGAGATAGGGGAGCTAAACACGTGGCTCAAGGGCTGGTGCCAGGAAAAAGGACACAGATTTGTAGGGAACTGGCAACAGTTCTGGGAGAGAAAGTTCTTTAAATTTGATGGACTGCATCTGACTAAACAGGGAGTCGGTGCATTGGGGCAGAAGTTTGACGTCTTTGCAGAATATTTAAACTAGCAAATGGGGAGAGGGTGCAGCACCCATACGTCGAATGGGAAGAACACCCTTCCCCCCTCAGCTAGTGGTCAAACAGGAATTCAGCATGTTCACGTTCATTTGCATCACCAGGTAAGAAAAAAGGTTTGTCTCCCCATCACGACGCTGGGGTAATGCCAAATTTCACCCAACAACTAACACACCAAAATCTGCCAATGGAAAATCATGTACACAAATGCTCACAGCCTGGGAAATAAGATCCCAGACCTGCAGGCAATAATGTCAGAGGCTAAACTGGACATAGTAGCAATTAGTGAGGCGTGATTTACCAGTAACTACTTAGGAGACTTCAGTACCTGGCTATGTATTGTTCAGAAGAGACCGAGGTACAAAAGGGAGGAGTGGCCCTGTATGTTAATGAAAATATCAAAGCTACAGAAATTCAGAATACACATAAGGAGCCAGAAGAACTGTGGGTCACCCTGGAAACAGGAAATGGGACAGCCATAAGAACTGGGGTTGTCTACAGGCCCCAGACCAGAGGGAGGACATAGACACATTACTGTTAGAAGATATACAAAACATGACAGCTAAAGGGAGGTTCTGATAATGGGAGACTTCAACATGCGGATACAGATTGGTCAATACCAGCAGGAACATCTGCCAGAATTAGACTCATAGTGGATTCCCTGCAGGGGAGGGCCTCAAACAACTGGTACAGCAACCCACAAGAGACAGAGCTATCCTAGATCTAGTACTGACTAACAAGAAGGGATCACAGATCTCCAGGTAGAAGGTCACCTGGGGCCAGTGACCATCACATGGTATGGTTCAATTTGGCTACTACATCTAAATCATCCCATTCCAAGGCAAAATATAGGGACTTCAGAGGAGCTGACTTTGATAAGATGGCCAACAGAGTTAAGCTAGCCCTGGCAAAAGAAACACAGGTGAGGGGTACAGGCAAAGTGGGCAAGCATTAAGGATGCAATACTTGAAGCAACATCCCATTGTGTCAGACAGAAAGGAAGTGCAAAGAAGAAGGAAACCACTTTGGTTCTCAAATACAGTAGCAGATAAGGTCAGAGCCAAAGGCTGGCCTTCAGGAAATATAAGGGAACACAGCGGGATGAAGATAAGGCATATCAAACTGCCCTAAGGGAAGCAGGTAAGGCAGTAAGGCAGGCAAGTCCCAAACTGAGGAAACACTATACGAACAGTAAAGAAGGTGACAAGACTTTCTATAGATACATTAGTGAAAGGAGAAAGTCAGAGGGGTATTGCTAAGCAATGGAGAAAAGGGAGCATGTGAGGAGGAGGACCCTGTAAATGCATCTATCCTAAATAGATACTTTTGCTCAGTATTTACTGAAGAGAAGGTAGGGCAGGGCCCACAGCTTAGCGTCATGGACACAGGAGGGAGGAGGTGAGCACTACTCCTTCACAAAAAGGTCCTACAACAGCTTGCTAAGCTCAGGGTGGATAAGGCAATGGGACCTGATGGCATACATCCCAGGGTACTTAGGAGCTAAAGGAGGAACTAGCAGAGCCATTAGCAGAATTGTTTAGTGAGTCTCTGAGCACAGGAGGGTCCCAGAAGACTGGAGAAGGGCTCATGTGATCCCGCTCCACAAGAGTGGTAGCAGGGAGGAGGCGGGAACTACAGACCTGTCAGTCTTACCTCAGTAGTGGGCAAGATTATGGAGGCACTCCTTAAGGAAAGGATAGTGCAACACCTGGAATCCATAGGGGCACAGGATCCAGACAGCATGGGTTTACAAAAGGAAGGTCCTGTCAAACTAATCTCATAGATTTCTTTGACTGGGTAACCAGAGTGGTGGACCAAGGGGGAGCAGTTGATGTCGCCTACCTTGACTTCAGCAAAGCTTTTGACACTGTTCCACACAGAAGATTGATAAATAAGCTGGGTAGGCTCGGGGTGGGTCAGAAGTTGGTCAACTGGGTGGCAAACTGGTTGGCGGACAGAAAACAGAGAGTGGTGGTAAATGGTATACAGTCAGAAGAGATGCAAGTCACAAGTGGGGTACCTCAGGGATCAGTCCTGGGGCCAGTCCTCTTCAACATCTTCATTAGTGACCTTGCAGATGGACTAGAGGTAAAGCTTGTCTGTTTGCAGATGACACCAAGATCTGCAACAGAGCAGATGATCCAGATGGGGTGGGCAGAATGAGAAGAGATCTGGATAAACTAGCAGAATGGTCAGAAGAGTGGCAACTGGGATTTAATGCAAAGAAGTGCAAAATCATGCACATAGGGAAGAGAAACCTGAAGCCACCTATAGGCTGGGAGGAGTTGCTAGCAGTCACAAAGGAAGAAAGAGACTTGGGCATCATCATCACTGATGACCTAAAATCATCCAAGCAGACCTCTAAAGCAGTAGGTAGGCTAAGGAGGTGTTAGGGTGTATTAGTAGGGAGTATCACAAGTCGTAAGGAGGTAATAATCCCTCTGTACTAGACACTGTTAGGCCCCATCTGAGTACTACGTGCAGTATTGGAGGCCACACCTTCACAAGGACATTAACCAAATTGAGGCAGTCCAGAGAAGGGCAACCAAAATGGTGCAGGGACTGCATCAGAAGACATATGAGGACAGATTAACAGGGCTCAATATGTATACCCTTGAGCAAAAGGGGAGAGAGGTGATATGATCGAGGCATTCAAACACCTTAAGGGCATAAACAAGGTGAAAGAGTCTAACATGTTTAAATATAAGAAAAATAGCAGGACAAGAGGACACAGCATGAGATTAGAGGAGGCCGATTAAGGGGAATGTGTGAAATTCTTTTTCACAGAAAGGGTGGTGGATGCATGGAATGGCTTACCATGAGAAGTGGTGGCTATGAATACAGTGCAGGGCTTCAAACAGGCATGGGATAGGCATAAGGGAGCAATACAAATGACTATGAATAGATAGGCCACTGACAGAGCAAAGGCCGATGGCACATTTATAAGGTAGAAAAAGAAATGGGCAGACTGGATGGGCCTTGCGGTCCTTATCTGCCGTCAACTTCTATGTTTCTATGTAAGGTACACTGCCATACTAAGGCATGCAGCCACATTAAGGTACACTGCCACACTAAGGCATGCAGCCACATTAAGGTACACTGCCACACTAAGGTATGCAGCTGCATTAAGGTACATTGCCAGGTAAGGCATGCGGCTACACTGAGGTACACTGCCATGCTAAGGCTTGCAGCCACATTAAGGTACTCTGCCACACTAAGGTATGGGGACACATTAAGGTACACTACTATGCCAAGGTATGCGGCAACATTAAGGTACAATGCCATGCTAAGGCATGTGGCCGTATTAAGGTATATTGTTACTCTAAGGCAAAAGCCAGCATTAAGGTACACGGTTATGCTAAGGTATGAGGACACATGGTACACTGCCACGCTAAGGAATATGATGGCAGTAAGGTACACTCCCACACTACGGCATGTGGCCATGTTAAGGTACACTGCCACACTAAGGCATGCAGCTGCATTAAAGTAAATGTGTGATTTGTTAAAATCACACTTTGGGCTTCATAGCCCGCTACCCTGGGGCGGTGATAACCCCGCTGTGTAAAATTAAAAATTTTTTACTCACTTGTGAAAGTTTGGGAAGGGATCGTAATTTGTGCAAACTGCGAACTAGCCGATCCCTTCCCACTTCCTGGACTGCCTGCTCTGCCCCAGCGCTCCACCATTTTGTGATGCAGTACCACGGAAAGTGCGGGGACATGCCCCATGCAAGCCTATGGGGCTTATTTTCAAAACCTTTTTTTAATACTTTAAACTACCTTTTGATAAAAAAGAAAGATACTGCTCAACTAATAGGGTCGCACTGCCAGGCTACGGCATGCAGCTACACTGAGGTACACTGCCATGCTAAGGCATGTGGCCACATTAAGGTATACTACCACACTAAGGAATGCGGCCACATTAAGGTATACTGCCACGCTAAGGCATATTACTGCATTAAGTTACACTATCATGGCAAGGCATGTGGCCACATTAAGGTATACTACCACACTAAGGCATTCGGCCACATCAAGGTACACTGTCATATTAAAGCATATAGTGGCGCTTTGTTGAATTACTGAGCTAAAAGATGTGGCCATATTAAGCGACACTTCCACGCTAAGGCATATGGTCATATTAAGGTACACTGCCACGCTATGGGATGTTAAGGCAAACAGCCACATTAAGGTACATAGCCATGCTAAGACAGCCACATTAAGGTACACAGCCACACTAAGACAGCCACATTGAGGTACAGAGCCATGCTAAGACAGCCACATTAAGGTTCAATGCCACATTAAGGCATACGGCCACATTACGGTATACCTTAGTGTGCTGTAGCATAGTAGTATGCGCTAATGTGGTCACATCCCTTAATGTAGCAGTGTACCGTAATGTAACTGTATACCACTGCCACAAACTATGTGGCTGCAGCAGAATGCTACCCCTTCTCCTGCTATAAAACCCTCAGACTAGTGCAATTCTCCCACAGGAATCTGTCTAGTGCTGCTTTGAAATCTTGAATGGTGCTAGCTTTGTGCAGCACAAAAGGTATCACACAAAAAAAATCTAAATTCACATTATGATAAGGTGCTGAGGAATCATTTGTGCACTGACTGGAATAAAATCACAGCAGAACCCCCCAAAGGTTATACTTGCATGAGCAGATCTGCCCTTTGCTGATGCCTCATCAAACGTATCCATCATTAATACTGGGAAAAAGGAAATGTATTCAGTGCAGATTGACTGCTTAATAAGGGCTGCATGACAGAGTCAAATTAGCGCTGTCAGTCTGAAACAAGCATTCCTGACAAGCTTTCCTTTTCATGTAGTAATTAAAACAGCCCTGACAACTGAAAAAAAAAAAACAACCTTTTAAAATTAAAAGATCTTCTCTTCCCCTTAATTGCCAAAAGTACTATAACAACTTAATTACTTGAAACAGGGGATGGTGGTGGTCACACAAGGACACTTGAGTTCAGAAAGTTTTATTCAATTTTTTTTCTAACAGAAGTAGTGAATATAATTCTTCTCCCCCACCAAAAAAAAATCAAGAGTAGAGATTACACACAAATGTTTCTAATTAACAAGCAGCAAAAATACTGCAGCTCTTTCAAATGATTAGCTAGTGTTTGACTGCAGCTAATCATTTTACGTAAAATAATATACAAATATTGATCAGAGGTGAGAGAAATAGTGGGAATGGATGTGCTACTGCCTTATAATGGTTCTACTGCCCAAAGCCGAAGGCCAAGGGCAATATGACTGTTGGAAGGCAAAAATTCATCCTCACCATATCCTGACAACTCCAGTCAACAAGTTTTATTAAACCTTTCCTGAGTTACAAAGATTAGAATGAGTAAGAGTTGAAAGAAAAAAAAAAAAACAACTATGGCCCAGTTCTAATGAACTCTTTGCTGGGTGTAATGAACTACTGCCTGGTTCTTTGTTTTGAAACAGGCAATAGTTCAAAAACTATGCATGCCATGTGATTGGCTCTGGTCCAATCAGAGGCCAGGATTTTTTCCCTAAGGTTTAATAAAAACATTTGTTCGGAGGGGGTTATTAAAAAGATGAAACAAAAAAGTGTCAAAACATTTATCGGGATGCAACACTGTGTCGATTCAAAGGCAGAGTGCAAAGTAATTTCCAGAGTCTTTTCACCCATGGATTCAAACTGATTTACTGATTAAACTATGCAATGTTAAAGCGACTCAAGCAGCTGAAAACTAGCAAGCTCTCTCTCTCTTTCTCCAAGATCATTCTATTCAGGAAAAACAGAACAAGATATGTTGTTTCAAATATTGAATGGAACAACACACCTATGTATTTCTTTTTAATTCAAGCAGAAGATCTTAGGAGAGTTAGTACTCTGCTAAACAAGATGCCTTGAAGTGGCGCTGAGATTCACCCCTTTCATTCAGTATGAATCCATGGAATTAGATGCCTGAACGGACTTTGAGATTTGCTTTAGTGGGGAAGGTCATGGTGCAATATTTCTCTTGTGTGCTAATTCACGTGAATTGACACTTTGAACGGTATAAACAAAACGGATGAAATTAGTCGAAGTCTCAAGAAACATCATCGGAGTTTGTTGATATTTGTTGGTGATATTACTTCCAGGGTGTCTTTTTGCAACTGTAAAATGGCTCCTCTCGATTTTTATTTTAAAAATGAGTAATGAGGTACAGAAAATTAAGTCGTTCTGACTTGTGTTGCTGTGCTGGTACGATCCACACTCATTTTGATCACGTCACCAATCAGATTTCTTGGTTTATCTTGCCAATTTTAGAAATAAAGATTATCACTATTGGAGTGGGTGAGCAGGACAACTTTAATTTATGTATAATCTAAATCCAAGACATCACTGCAAGCACACACTGTGGCTAACATTTAGCTGGTGGGCATGATTGAGGACCCAAGCTAGGTGGATTGAATGAGGTCATTCTGACCAGACAGGGGAATCTCTGTACCTTTTACTTGACCACTGTTGTGTAAAATGGCTCAAGTAAATTTCTATTCAAAATGTTGAAAGAATCAAGCAGTTTTTTTTGTCTCCAAGTCTTACAATGGCCTTTTTCATGGAATCCTACTTCTCAACTGTAAAGGCCTGTAGTCCTGTGATTGCTCTACCCAAGATTAAAGCATGTATGTCATGAGTACCTGGGAAGGAAGAAAAAAAACAAATGATTACACAGGTTTAAAAAAATATATGGATTTATTTATTCATTCATAAGTATAGTTGAAGCAGCAACATTAGACGGCAAAAAATGTTGTCATATACTTTTTTAAGCAAAAATGTATTTCTGAAATCCTAAGATTCAAGATCAATATATTTTTCATTTTCTTACATACTGTTAAAACAGCTTTTACACTTAATTTAGTAGTTAATGGCTCGTGTTGTTAAAGGTGGCTGCCACTCGCAATTTTTTATTTCCCCTGCTGAGGTTACTGTTAAATTTACATGCTATATTGACACTGTAGCTGTATTAGGATAGTGTTACCACATGTTTCAGATGGTAAGCAGCACAGCACTGTATCAAGATAATACAGTTTTTCATGGTGCATGGCACAGAAGTGGGGCCTTTTAAACACTTCAAACTCCTGTATCTTGGTTGAGAGATGAAAGAAAACGAAAATAAAAATGCGTATCTTGATATTTTTGTAAGACAAACATTACTGCAGAAGAAGTATATGGCTACTAACAAATACTGCTGCTTTAAATATTCATGACCCTAACTGAGCTTGTGTTTGACCCTGGATCAGTCATCAATCTCCCAAAAATGACCAGTTCTGCTGCCAACCACACACTGCACAGTATGCTGCATCAAAAATGTCAAGACATTGTTGCGCTGTACCGCTTGCTCCACGGTACTCCACAGAGAAAAAAAAAAAGTAAAAATTAAAAAATAAAAAAACCACTCAAAAGCTAGGTTGCTATTGCAATCAGATGGATAACTGCAAGAACAATCTTCAGAGATGGTCATTTCCCAGGATTAACAACTGGCTGGTGAGAGGTGGTCCTCTGCTATGCCTCTGGCCTTCCATCTCACTATCTATTTGTTAATGCTCAGTCGGTACAGCCTTAAGCATTTCAGGCTTGTCATAAATACTCGTACCTGTCCAGATTTTTTTTGTTTTAAAAATAACTGAATGACCTGCATTTTCTTTCTTAAACCCATTTTTTTCTTACTGGTTTAGAGTTTATTTACCCTGGACAGTCCAGCTGAGGTGTAACAGCTCATTTTCCGTGGGTCCAGCTTACGTCCTGTTTTACAGCTGACAGGACTGAAACACTGGGACTGTCGGTGGTGGGTTGAAAGAGTAAAGAACTGACACAAGGAATAGGTGCAAAAGTCACACAAAAGTGTGAATTTATTTAGAACAGCAAAATAAAAAATAACTTTCAGGAAAAGAAAAAAAAAAAAATCAAAGAAACATTACACAGTATGGACCTGGCATTAGTCCACCCTCTGTGTTACCTCAGCCTATTCCCAGGTTGAACTGACCTGAATAGACTGAGAAAGGGATCCCTTTTATACAATAAAATCACATGATTTAAGAGGCTCTGCCTCCTAATCTAACAAATGCTTCTGAATTAAACAAACATGTGTATAAAAGCATAACATAGAAAAAAGCATAAATCAAGTTTATATATTAAGATTATATATATATATATATATATATAAAAAAAGGAATGCAAACTATTTTTAAACACTTTTCCTCCTGAAGCCCCACCTACCTACTGTGAGTGACAGTAGTTCCCAAATAAAGACAGAAGAGCAAAGGGGCGTTGGTCCCTAAGAGAAGGTCTGCACTCAGTGGTGCCGAACTGGTTTGAAAAGTGGTAGGGCCAATGACGTAAGGGGCAAATTTCCCCTGTTAAATATATCACCATGATAGGAAAAAGTGATAGGGCCACTTGTGAAAGTGGTAGGGCCATGGCCCTAGTGGCCCCCCGTTCCGGCACCTATGTCTGCACTGCAGAGTTAGGTGAGTTATCAAACAGAAGTGCAGGGCTCCCAGATCTACAGGGATTCCTGCATTTACAGGGAAATGGAGTCATCTACAGGGAAGCTGGTCCCATAGACTTGCATTGGTTATACAGAAAAACTAAGCAATTTGGCTTCCATAGGAAATAATGTATTCTACAGGAAAACACAGGATTATTGCCCTGGAGTTACTGGGAAAATGCCAAATAAATCTGAGAGCACTGGAAGTGTTATCTTGGCTTAGTTCCTGGCACAAAAGACAGTCACAGAAAGAAAAACACAGCAAGTTTATTTAGCTTGGCTTCACTTGTACTGCAATACAGGCTGTTACTGCAATACAGGGCTTTTGTTGCAAGGTAGGGCTTTTTGTTGTTTATAAAGGAGGAGGAAAAAGAAAAAACCCTCAGAAATAAAGAAATGAGGCAAGCTGACTGGTCACGGATGGGCTTTCTCAAGAAAACAGCATAGTTTTATAAGAGAAAGCCTCTGTGACATTATTTACCAGTTCAGGTTGTTTACAAGACGGCTCTGCGAACCTGCGAGTCTTTCTGGCGCCAACTAAACACTCGCAGGGCAAACACCTCTTGAAAACAACCTGAAAGGCTACAACTATATGCAAATTACAGAGAAAAATATTTAGCAGCTAGCGACTACATTTTAGGGCATTTTGCTAGTTTTGGGAATTTTTAAAAGGCTGACTTTGCGGGAGACAGCATCTGTATGTGCTACAGCACACAAAACAGAGCTGATAACCGCAGTTCAGCTCTTAAAAGGAGCAGTGCAAGAGCACTAAATTACTCGCGTCTATTTTATTTAGTCCTGGTTTACCCTGAACAGAGAGGAGACTCAGGAATGCGCACTTATCTGGGAAACACTTTAACTCTACAATAAGACTGAGAGATAGGAGGATGGACACCAACTCCTTCTCTCACTGTTAATACAGGAGCACGTTCGTTCTTTATTTTCAAACATCCCGTGGCAAACATCTATTTTTTTTTTTTTTTTTTTAAGACTTCCTGACAGCCTACATCGGTAAGCAACACAGGTACTGGAATGGACACAAAGGGGGAAATACCTGGGTGTCATTTCTAGCCACAAAAGCTGCGCTTTTCAGTATAGCAGCTACAGAGTGCTGCGATCCTGCGCACATTCATGCAGGAATGCGAGACAGCACTAGCACATTACAAGAATGGCTTAACAGAGCAGCTCTGCTTCTAGCACTCTAAAACAGTGCGTTTAACAATTTTATTTTACTGGCATAACAGCCAGACAAACAGGCAAACTGGGAGATGGTAGGCAGGGCTCCCCTGTGGCAAAGGGAGAGAGACAGAAAAGGAAACAAGAAAGGGGATTTGTAGGTGGCCAGCCTACATGACAGAAAAGAAAAAGGAAAGAAAGGTGCTGTTGTGCAACAGTCTTAAAGGAGGATATAAAGCAGATAGTAGAAAGTCTCTCCCCTCAAACTGGGGGGAGGGGCACAGCGAACAGGAACCTTGACCACTATACCACACTGACTTTACCTGGGTTCTGTGGATGTCCCCTTTACACTGTTTCCCCTACGTCAGCCCAGCTGAGAAGCAAAATCTCATTTTTTTGAGGTCCCGCTTCTAATCAGTTTTAGCCGGGAGGACAGAAGCAGTGAGAGGCTAAATAACTTCTGGGTTGGGGGAGTTGGTGCTATATTTTCTTTATTAATTTAAAAAGTATATATAAATGCTGGTCTGCTGGCACAGTGGTGGAGTCACCGCTCGCAGCGCCAGCGACCCAGGTTCGGGAACGAGCCTAGGAAGCTGGAGGGTCAGTCGCGTAGAGATGGATTGAGCAGCAATGGCATGCTCTCCATCTCTGAGGAGGAAGGGGGGAATCCCGTACCTCTCGGTGTAGCGCCCCTGGGTGATGCCGGGGGCGGCTTGCTGGGGGGGGGTGAGGTTGCAGCTATGAGGCGTGCGGGATACTGGGCGGGATTCCGCCATGGCGTCACTGCACGCCATGCATCTGGTTCAGGGAAAACACACCTCTAAAAAAAAATAAGCACAGCCTCGACCAGTCTCCGAGCTGCCGCTGCCTTAAGGACCACATAATTAGGTGGATGTGTTGGGGGCTGTGCCGCCTTCTCGCCCCTGCCCAGAGTAAACCGCGTTCATGGGGGCGGTCGGCAGCGATGGACTGGAGGGTCAGCAGGCGGCATCAACAAAAAAAAAAAAAAATATATATATATATATATATATATATATATATATATATATATATATATATATATATATACATACACACACACACACACACACACATATATACACACACACAATCTTGGGTAAAGAAATTATAAATTTATACAGTAACAAACTACAGAAAATTATAAGGATGAAACAAGTGAAAGACAAAAGTATCCGATTAAGTAAACATATATGATGGAAAGTGCTCAATGTTTTTTACTTAAGTAGTTGGGAAGAATTTCCAAAACTCGGGGGCACACCTTTGGGATATACATCGGCCACATCTGCAGCTCAACAGTTAGATCACTTGTGAAGTGGCCCAATTATCCGTCACAGTTACCACGATTTGCAGAACTTAAAATGACATATGCCTCAGAAATGTTACCTTTCACAAATGCTTGAGAACTTTTGAAAAAAGCAATTAAACATTTTGATGTATCTCAGAGGACACACGTGCAGCCCAGAATCAGAATTTACACCCATGTCCTCCCCTTTGGAAATCAAGACCTTAAGACTCCAAAACCATGCAATATGAAATGAGAGATGTGCTGATGGTTACTAACTGTGGAAATAAGGATGGCTCTTTCTTGAGTCAAGGATCTGGATTACATTAAGATTAAAGAAAGGAGATTATATTGAATGGAACAGTCAATCTAATCTAATAATTGACAGCCAATGCTCGCATTAACAGGAGTCTGCCCATGTACTGAAGCTATTCCATTAAAGATCAAGGTACAGGATCCCTCCATTTAGACAGGATTAATCATCTAAACCTTAGCCCAGTTGCTAAAAGTCAGATTTAGTGATGCCTGGGGATGTCTGATAGTATCCATTGAGCACTGTCTTCTTGTAAAAAGATGCCCAGGTCATGCATGATGTTTATTTATTTCATAATTTGGATTTACAACCTTTGAGTCAAAGACTCATTTACAAAGGCACCTCGTCGCAGGGAGGGTAGACAACAATTGACAGTGAAGTACAGCACTGGAGAACGATACAGGTGAGATGCAATAAAAAACAAAATAACACACAAAGCAGTTCCAATAACACAAAGGTGTACAGAGGCTTGCAATTAGTTACAATTTGATCTATCATACATATAAATAATAAGGTACGCTCTAGAGGGTCTAGGGAGCGAATACCTGGGAAGGGTGAGGGGACGTGATGTGGCATCTTGAGTTGGATAACAAATCAAAACATTATTCCAAGCAGGTGTTAGCTTGGGAAAAGATCACAGTACGTGGCTCAGTGCAGCTTGGCAAAAGATCACAGTACGTGGCTCAGTGCAGCTTGGGAAAAGATCACAGTACGTGGCTTAGTGCAGCTTGGGAAAAGATCACAGTATGTGGCTCAGTGCAGCATGGGAAAAGATCAAGTACGTGGCTCAGTGCAGCTTGGGAAAAGATCAGAGTACGTGGCTCAGTGCAGCTTGGGAAAAGATCACAGTACGTGGCTCAGTGCAGCTTGGAAAGATCTGATCACATTGGCTCAGTGCAGCTTGGGAAAAGATCACAGTGCATTGGCTCAGTGCAGCTTGGGAAAAGATCACAGTACGTGGCTCAGTGCAGCATGGGAAAAGATCACAGTACGTGGCTCAGTGCAGCTTAGGGAAAGATCACAGTGTGTGACTCAATGCAGCAAGTTTTTCAGAGCCTGTCTATGGCTTCCCATTTCTGATCTGAAAGCCCAAAACTGAATGACTGCACAGTCCCTATTGGTTCATGCTGCAACGTCGTATTTAGTACACTGACATCTTTATCTCAACAAATGAGACACGACCATGGTTCCAAATTGAGAGGGTTACACTTTACCATCAACTGCTCAGTACCCAGAGTACTGCCGCCTCCTTTGTCCAAACAGGGGAACTCAGGATTTGAACTTACAACCTTCTGGCATCAAACCAAGGTATCTACCACCAAGCTAATTGTTTGTTTTTCCTCCTCTTATTATACTATCCAATCACATACTCTTCTACTCAAGAGGGAAGCAGCTTTCCCTACTTTAAAAAGAACCTCAGCACATAAGCACACGCAAGAGTCATCCAAAAGGGGCAGTGGCAACAAAGCCAAGTTTCAGAGAGATACAACATCGCGTATACCTCAATAATGCAAAGAATCACAGGATGTATATGCAAATCACTATGAAAATTCAGACTGGTTAGCATTGGTTAGTACTGCAGAACCAGTTAAAATTTCCATGGTGATCTGCATATGCATTCCCACAATGTTTTACATTACTGGGTATGTGTGATTTTATATTTCCCCACCTTACTCAGTTTATCCTCTTTCCAGGGTCTAGTGTGGGATTCCACCACTGACACCATATGTTAAGTTTCAGCCACTGTCACCACCTGCTGCTCACTCTGCTGTACTGCAGTCTCATATTTCTAAAGCAGGGGACTTAGGATTTGAACTTGGCAGCCTTCTGGCTCCCAACCCAGAACTCTGCCACCAAGCTAAAGGAGCAGCTCCAGTAGCTCAGCTAGTCAGAGATCCCTACATACTTTAGCCTGTTACCCCACCGCATCATTGATATACACAAGAAAGGAGCTGTATAGCTAAAAAGTCGGCATCTGATACTGGACAGACACACCAGATCTACAGGAACACTGTTACTATGCAGTCACGTGGCTTATACAGAAAAGCAAGCAAATCAAAGTTCCATAGGAAATAATTTAATTTACATGAAAATACAGGAGAAGAACTCGTTACAGGAAAAATGACAAGTAGATCTGGGAACACTGATAACTACAACAAGCATCGGTCATTCATTAGAACTACACCAGCTTAGACCCAGAAGGATAAAACATTCACAGGTCAGGTATGACGAGCGTGGAGGAGCCAAGCTATGCAGGATTTTAAAGGTGATGAGCAAGCTCCTAAAATCAGTTCTAAGAGAAACAGACCCCAGTGCACAGTGACCGGGGCAGGGGGCGTTAGTAATATAGCCCATATATCTTGCTGTGAATATCGTCACATATGCACACATGACAATGTAATTGATATGTTTTTTAAAAAAAAAAGTAATGGTATCCAAGTCAGCAAATTAAAATAGTTTGGCGGAGGACTCACCTTCGTAAGTATTCACTGCCTCCAGGTTCATGACGTGCCGGATGACGTGGTACTCATCAGCAATTCCATTTCCGCCCAGCATGTCGCGAGCTTGACGTGCAATCTCCAGTGACTTTCCACAGGAATTCCGTTTCAGCATTGAGATCATCTCAGGGGTGGCCCTTGAACAATACACAGAAGAGCACAACCATGAAGTGACCAGTGAACAAACTGCAGTTCAAATGAATGAAGAAAGAAGAAAATGCTGGCCTGTTGGCAGGATTGCTGCTTGTGACACCGATGACCTGGGTTTGAGGATGAGCCCAAGATGTCAGGGGCCGGTGGCTAGAACATCCTACAGGACATTCTCCTCCGAGGAGGAGGGAAGGAGCCAGCATCTGCTGCTCTACTGCCACCTGAGGGACCACAGGTGTCAGTGCAACTGGAAATATGGCAGGGAAGGGGAGACATCAACCGGCTCCAACACGCAAAGCATGCTTTACGTGTGCATGTGCATCATTGAACCAGACCCCTCAGTGTCTCGAGGGCAGGGTTAGAAACTGGATAAATTCCATAGCAAAGCAGCATGACACCAGCACCCTTGCACCTGACGATGCAGACTACATGGCCTAACTGCATAGAACTTGGCTGTCTTGCAGGAATAAGCTGGGCCTCAAAGGTACTATCACAAAGTGTACATCTGAGCAAAAGAGGGATGGGCCGGGGAGGTTAAGAGACAGAGAAGGCAGAACAGGACTGCTAATGCCGAGTAGGGTTGTTCTAGAGGAAGGAGCGAAAAAAAAAAAGGAAGAACATCATGAAGGCAAAATATCACCTCGACACCATCGAGATCTCGGAAACCCAGCAGTAAAAAAACACTGATCAACAGTGGCTTTAAATGGCAGCAACAGTGCAGGGCAACAGCTAGCAAGGGAATCAAAATCATGACCAGAAACATTGTAAGCAGGATGAATAAAAAGTTATGTTGCCATGCAGGTCAGAGAGTAGAACTGATGACAAGACAGTAGGCGGTAATATCCATTATTTCACTAAGCAAGGCATATTACACCAGCTTTTAAAGTCACAGAGTATTCATCATCATGTGCTCTGTGAACCAGGTACACAGTGAGGAATACATACGGAGAACTCAGTGCTAAGTAGAATCATAAATTCAAGATTACAGGTGCTTTTTTTTTTTTTTTTTGTGCCCCTGGTTTTGGCCGGTCCCTTACCTGGGCATGTGCAGCGTTTGGAGAGCCTGTGCACGCCGTGGTCTAAACACCTCCCAACTTGCCGCCCCTCTGGTGGCAGCGGAATTACAGGGGGAGATGACCTCCTGGGAGAGAGGAGAGCTGTCGGTAGGCTGCTCGATCCTGCTCCACTCCCCCCTGTGCCGACACCCGACATCCTGAGGTTGTTCCCGAACCCAGATCGCCGGCGTAGTGCAAGGTAAGGCATAACTCCTCAGCCTTCTGCGCCACTGGGCTGGCCCAAGATTATAGATTCTAATCAGCAGAGTGGTGACAAAGTCTCTGTGACTTTGAAGGCTTTGTTAATAAGTCTGTCAGTCAACTTTCGAGTACAGAAACATAGAGAATGATGGCAGAAAAAGACCAAAGGTCCACCTAGTCTGCTCCTCAACCTATTGTCCATATGGGGTTTTATCCTTCCTGGTCCACCTCCCTGCTCCCCTTCCTGCTGCTACCGACTTGAGCGGCCAACCAAACCCTTTGCTCTGTCCTACCCGTGCTTGAAGCCATTTACAGTCTTGGCGCCCACCACATCCACTGGCAGAGTGTTCCATGGCTCCACCACAACCGGGTTTGGCAAGCAAGCTGCATCTCTTCCACCACACTGTTCAGAAACCAAAGAAAGCCTCCGGCGGCTGTCTACCTTTCTTGATCTTTGAGGCGCCCCAGCTGTAGGCAGGCCTGTAGCCCAATGGTGATCTCTGTCATCATGTCTGCCAGCTTCTTCTGTATCAACTGATTTCTGGCCAGAGGCACGTCAAACTGGATCCTGAATGAAAGATACAAGTAAGAAATCTACATTACCGGGCATAGCTGGTCATTTATAATATATACTAAATAGTTACTATCTGGCATAATTGCTAATGAAGAGTTTTGATGCCATTCTGTCATGTTGCCCAAGAGTTTTTCTCCCAGCATCCAAGAAAACTTTCTAAAACATAATATTCAACATACTTTGCAGGTGGGTTGTGCTGCCGCTGAACTTCAGGACCTGCTTGGGGGGGTGGCAGAATGGGAGAGGGTGCCAGAGTGGGTGGGGGTCAATTGGACCACCAGGGCAGGAATGGACTTTGGGACCCGCGTTGCAATGGGGTCGGGATGGAGGGGTTCTGGTGTTACTTGCCTACTGCCAGGGTGCAGCATGACAAACATGAGTCGGGCATGGGGGGTGTTCTGTACCTATAGCACTACTGCTGCAGTGTACAGCATGTGATCATGGATTTGGGCAGGGAGGGGGGGTTTCTGCCATTGATACTGTACCATCGCAGTGTGCGGTATGCTGTCAGGGTGTCGGGCACTGGGGGTGTCATCTCATATATCTCTACTGCTGCAGTGTGTGGCTTACATTCGGGGATTCGGGTTGGGTGGGGGGACCACTGGACCATCGGCTATATGTGTGGCCCATAGCCATTGCAGTGTGCCTGACGCATACTGACGGATGCATCCCTGCTGTATGCATGCAAATGGGGCCATAATGACATGCAAATGGCCCCATTGCACCTTGCATGCCTAATGGCCCCATTTGCATGCTACTGGCTCTGAACGGCTATGTTGGGTGCAGTGCATCGTGAGATGTGCTGCCCCACTGGACTTCCAGCCCAACCAGGGGATTGCGCCGGCACATCCCAGGCTGGGCACACATGTGGTATTCACTGAGGGGATGCACCAGGGGCATCCCCCGGCGCATCTTCTGTGAATACCACAGCTACAGCTTGGTGCATCTCATTTGCGCCGAGGCATCAGAGATGCACCGAGCGCATGTCCTTTGTGAATTCTGCTCAGTGTATTGTTTCTAATTTTTTTTTTTTTTTTTTAAATAGTCCCATTGGTAATGCTGCCTTTTTCCACCCACCCAATATACATTTTTTAATTACTTATCACTTCTGCAACCCGGTGACATCAGTTGAGTGGACGCCCAATAAGAAAAGTTTCACCCTAGGCTTCTGTTCAACTAAGGTCACTGTGTTCTGCAACAGTTAAGTAATTCAAAAATGTATATTGGTTGGGGAAAAAGGGAGCATTGTCAAGAGACCCTAAATGAAAAAAAACACAGGATGATTTCAAGACAGACACACAATAGGCTGGGGCATCAAAGAGTCTTTACACATACTCAAGCTTCCAATTACATTGAAAGACAACTATACAAGCTATTTAAAAACAAACACGTAAAATTCAGCTTCATAAAGAGGTAAATGAAAGGCTACTATTTACATTTATGCTAAAACTGCATTTAGATAATTACTACAAATGCAGTTCCGTAGCATTCGAAGTATATAAACAAAAGTCCTCTCCTTTCAAACCACTTAACGTGCATTATTTTTATAAATACACATGATAGGCTATGGTTTTGCTTATTTTCTTTCCTTAAAACTAGCGTCTGTAATTCAGTAAACTAGTTAACAGCAGTGCAGTACACGTTTGCAGATAAAGTACCTGGCGGTCTGGTGGAATGCTTCCTCGATGTGGCATTGTGTGTCGCTGGTCCGGTCCAAATACAAACTAAGAGTTCTGCTTGGTAACCCATAACAAGTCTTAGATATGTGTACAAATGCGTGTGCACACTCTCTGCGCAGCAGCCGCCAGCCCAGGTGCACTCATACAACCCGCCCACCTGACGTCTCAGCACACCACTTGCTCATATTGCTTTTCAATACAAGTGAGCGGTGCCGTGTCGCACTTTTTTATTTATTTTTTTTTCCAATTGTTTTAACCAGGTGAGACACACTAAGCTGAAAGCTTGTTTCCAGGTGTGACCTGGGAGCACAGGGCAGTTAAGTGACTTGCTCAGGGTGTCACAGTATGCAAGTGGGGGCTGTGGGATTCAAACCCAGGTCTCCAGATTTGCAGCTCAGAGCCTTAAACCACTGTGCTATACTGCCTCCTGCACTGTCACATGAAATTGCACCGTGCACCCCTCATCCTTGAGTTTACAACTAGAAATAATTAAAAGTAAGTTAAAACAGTCCAAAAATTGCTTTTGGTTTGTGAAAAGTCTAGTTGGGGGTAGGGCTGGGGGTAAGGCTCTGGAAGGTGGGGAGATCACCCCTTACAGGCAATATGGTACCTGGCTGCACCACGTGCCACATTATGCCCCCAGGAGGTGATTAACAGACCATTAACTTAAGCCTTGGTCATCCTTCTTCCTTAAATATGGGAAGGATGTCCAAGGAGTTGTAGTCCCTCACCACCGAGATGTAGAACACACCAGCAGGCTAACAGAGGTAGAAAGACAGGTGCTGGGCATTGATGACACAGGGGAAACTTGCCTGCTGTAGTGACCCAGCTAAGGGAAGAGGCTGATTAAAGGACTAGTTACATGCCCAAGAGAACCGGGGTCAGGGATACTAACTGAAACAGCTGCCAGGGGTAACCAAGAGGAGAGAAACTTTGGAGTTTGTTTCTACGTGGTAGCCAAAACTCCTAAATTTGAACTGCAAGCTAGATCAGTTGAAACTGAACTGCGTGCACTGGGTGCTGGGACCTTGATGTCCCACCAATCAGCACCCATGGTATATCGTATTCAGGCTGCATATCTATGGTGATAAGCAGCAGATCTTGGTCAGACCAAGAGTAACTGGTGCATGGAGGGCACCAGCTGTGTGTGTACCAGAACATCGCGGTCCAGCTTCAGAAGAGATGTCACCCCATTGGTCCCAACATGGATCAGTTACGAAAGAAAAAAAGTCAAATTCTACTTCAGACACTCAAAAGAAGTGACAATCGAGAAGGCGGGCCAGCCACACGTGTTCATGGAGGTGGCTGCAGTGAAGCGATTCATGCGGCAACAACTGAAGAGTTGTGCACGGAAGATGTACAACTGCGGATTAACACAGATGGCAGCGAGGGTGATGGTTCTGTGTATACTCCATCCCTCTTTGTTCCTGACCTGACCAAAACCTGATGATGTTCCAGACAAGGGGTGGGGCCTTCAGAGAAAAGGGACAGCATCGAGCTACAATCTTCTGTAATAAACAATGACTAGCGTGCATACCATAGTTTAGGGAGAGTGTGACTGAGCAAGTTAGGAGTTGGATGGGGTGAGGGGTGCCTCTAGAAACCAGAGAATGGCTGACTCAGGATAGGTTGAGGGTGGGGGGTGTCAGACACCATTGAGTGCTTGAAACAGGATGGGACTAGGGCTGGGGGGCAATGGACACTACAGAATGTTCAAGAGGGATGGGTGAGGGATGGGGGTGGCACTGGCCATCACAGAACGCTTGAAAAGGAGAGGGTGAGAGAGTGGGTGCCACCAGACACCAGGAAATGTCTGAGATGGGATGGGCAAGGGCAGAGGCTACCGAAACCATGGAGTGCTTCAGATGGGATGGAGTGTGGGAAGGGTGTGCCACTGGACATCAGGAAAATGCTCAGCATGTCTTGGGTGAGCATGCTAGGTGCTATGGGACACCAAGGAGTGCTAGACTTGGCATGGGGTGAAAGCGGAGGTACTGCTGGACACCTGGAAGTGCTTGAGATGGGACAGGGTGAGGGTGGAAGGGTACCACTGCATAGCAGGGAGTGCATTCGTGGGATTGATGGAGTGCCAGTGGAGACCAAAGAGTGCTTGAAATGGGACAGGGTGACAGAAGGGGGTACAAATGGACACCACGGAATGCTTTCTTAGAATGGGGTGGGGGTGTCACTGGACACCAGGGAATGCTTGAAAGGGAATGGATGGTGAGGGGCAGGTGACACTGGGCTGAGATGGGACAAAGTGAGGGGAAGGCTGTTGCTGGACAACAGGGAATGACTGAAATGTGACAGGGTGGGGGTTGCCACTAGACACTAGGGAGTGCAGAGATGATAACGGAGCAAGGATGGAGGAGGGTGCCACTGGACACAACAGTGGACTTGACACCGACAGGGCAACAGTGGATACTATGGAATACTTAACATGGATAAGATGGTTTGGGGGGGGGGGTGTTTCAATGGTACCTCCAACTGAAAGCCAAATAAAGTGTGAATCTTTCACAGGTAACTGCTAGTATTATAATAATAGTGTGCCCTGGCCTAAGAGGAAGAGGAGTGATCTTGTCAAAGCAGTCCAGGTTATTCATATTTCAGCTGCTTCATGAAACTAAGAACTCCCCTTTAAATTATGGTAAGGAAAAAGAATTAAGTAAGAAGGCAGAAGATCCTGAAGTGACTCTCAGTATCTTTTGAGCAGTATTTGGTTTTGGGGTGCACTGGATTCTGTTTGTTAGAAAGCATTTTAATACATTTTTAAGGCCCAAACATCTGTAGAGAACAGAATGTAAAACTGTTAACTGTTTTGTTTACAGGGCTAATGCACTCCTGTTTTTCCCACCCCCTCCCACCTGTAACTTTCCTCAGCTGTGAGTGTGGGTGAGCATTTTTCAAATGACACTTGCCATCGGTGGGCAGCTAGTACGTAGGCATGGGTCTTCCTTGACCCTACGTGATGCCACCCTGCAAACCCCGGCCTAAGGACCAAGGTATGCTACCGAATGCTGCGGATTAAGTACATACCTTATACCCTCACCGGTCAAATAAGTGAAAATGCCTGGACTGCTCTATCAGTACTGAAAATTTTAATACTGCCTGTCTTTGTCCTTGCTGTACCTTGTATTACCCTCCACCCCTTGTAACCAACGTGGAGACTCTGAAACACTGATGTGTCAGTTCTGAAATTGTAAATACTACTTGTTTATGTATGTCTTTTCTGTACATGTCTACCCTCCACCCCTTGTAACCTGACGTGGAGCCTTTGCAAAAGAGTCTATGACTCAAAGGATTGTAATTCCGATCTTAATAAATAAATAAGTAAAATATTTGAGTGCTGGGTAATTACGGCAAGTTGAAAAATAGTTTTATTTCTCGCTCTCACACTGCACGTTTATCAGCAAGTACAGAAACAACACAGCGACAACTATTAACAGGCACCTCACAGAGAATCGGTTTCTTTATTGTGCAAAAATGGTGTACAGTGTTAAAGAGACATTTGTCAGCCCCTTTTGCCTCATACTATTTCTAGTCAAAACCCACATTTTATGATTGCTTATCTTTTCTAAAATTCATTGATGTTGCTGGTTAAGTCTGAAATGCATGCCGACAGTGTAATTATACCCAAACTTGTTTCGCTGACCACGAAGACCACCACCAAACAGGCAGCCACGCATGATGCAACAGTTATCTCCCTTCCCCCACTGAATAATGAGTGGCTAGATTCTGTTGGGGTTATTCCAAGTCCAGGAAAGATGCAGTGGGAGTTGATCAAGGACTGCAAATAAACATATTTTTGTGTGGTATCACCAGTATGGTGAGCAGTCTTGTTTTTCACTTTTAAAATGAAAGAAAGGAAAAAAAAAAATGACCCCAAATCAAACTACCAGCTACAGCAACAATCCCTAAAGAATGTGACCAATCGTAACATGTGTTTTTTTTATATCTACAGACACTTTGAGGCCTAAGGGGGTTGACAATGTCCCTTTAAATATCATTCCAGCATCATGTTCCTACTTACTCCTGTACCTGTAGCCTACATTTCATCCCTCATGTGCGCCTTGGCCACGGCTGAGCAATATTCAAGACACAAACAGGTGTCAAAACATCGGTTAGGGGTCTGCGAACACGGGTGTAGGAAAAGATGAGACTAGAATGTTCGGCACCAGAAACTTCAACCCAAGAAAGTTCGGCACTGGACATAACGGAATGAGAAACTTATGCACAACGTCTAACATGGAAATTTACTCCTGCCTACTGAAATAACAATTAAAAACTCATTTGGGAAGGGAGGGAGTCGGGGAGGAGATTTAGTATTCTGAACTCTGGGGGGGATGGGACGCAAGTAGGGGTGTGTGATTCAAGTCGCTCACAGCTAAAAAATGTAACTGACAACCTCAAGAACACAAAGGCCGTATGAATCGAAAACAGGTCTGTTGGATGTAACGAGCCCATTCACAGCTTGTGACTCTAAACTCTATGCTGCCAGCACACTTTGATGGCGCACACTCACTGACTTCAACCCAATAACTCGGGGGAGAGTCAAACTCACGGAAAGCGCTACAACAAGTATAACCAAATGTCCACACTCACTTGTGACAATGCTTCCAGAGGCAAACTGTTCAGTTCCAAACTGTCCTGAGCCCAAAATTCCGGTGCCAAACTCTCCAGTTCCATCTTTTCTGTGCCCCATGAGCACACAGGGACACGTGACTGGAATGAGGTTTCACTCCGTGTGCCATTTGTCACAGGTATAAATCTTTGTTAACAGTGCCTTTTATCCACCGCCGCCAAAGCTTCTATTTCTGTATCTGCTGGCCATGTGAATTGTGACAGTGCGAGGACTGACTCAGTGCAATGTGAAGGCAGCACATGCCCAGGAAAAGAAGAAGGGCTGGAAATCAGTTTTATTTCGGGGTGGGTTTCTCCATTTAAACAGTTCCCTATTGTTGTACTGTTATGTTGGCACTTTCTCTCCAGCAGTAGCGGAAGGGAACTGTTTAGATGAAAACTTATTTTCAGCCAAGCAGGCCCAGTGGTGCCGAGGGTTGAGGCGCTGGGTGCCACACCTCACGCCACGCTGGTGACCCGTGTTCGGGAATGTGCATGGGCTGCCGAGGGTCGACGGGGAGGACAAGGATTGAGCATCTTTGGACAGCTCTCCTTCTCCGGGGATGGATAAGTCCAGCGGTCAGTGCTTGCCTGGCTCCAGCGGTGGCTGGGGGTTGGCGCACCTAAGCTGCAGATGCAGATACGTGGGTTGGGAGTGGGGCAGATGCTTGACAGGGCACACATGGGACCGTTCGCGTCACAAGCATCACTGCACGCTCTGCTCCCGAAAGGGACCAAGAAAAGAGAGAAATTGCTCACGACGGGTGAAGGGGGAGTTCGCAGGCTCTGCCCCTGTCCAGCAACGGTGCTGATCCATTCTCAGTGGGGGTGGGCCCCCCACACCGACCCTGCCGGGGGGGGGGGCAAGCCCTGGAGATATACAGCCAGCACCGGATGGTAGACATTGGGGTGACGGGGCTGGGACTCCTCCAGAATGCGAGGGCTGTGGAGATGGACAATAAATACCGAACCCCCCCCCCCCAAAAAAAAATAACAATTTCAGCCAGCTGCATCTTACCTGTCCAGCGCGTACTGCCTGGCTGTATGAAAACAGAATTCAGCTGCCCCGAGGGCGCCCCATGAAATGCCATAGCGTGCATTGTTGAGACAGCCAAATGGGCCCTGAGGAGGAAAAATAACACACACTTAAAATCTTTATTTGTACAACAGCTGTATATTCTACACTGTAGAAAGAAATGTCACAAAATGAAAATGATTTTATTTATTTTTTTTACATTTTATTTATAGATTTTGCAATCAGATACTGTTGAACCCAATTTGCAAGATATCTTGATAGCTTGCATTATTTGGAGTATGTCACAACTGAGATCTGGCAATGCTTGGTATGTCACAATGAAATATAGAACCAGTTAGAGAGCAGCTTTCCCAGCGCTGATGACAACATAATAGCCATGTACAGTAGTGAAGCCAGCAGTTGAAATCAAAAGCCCCGTTTACACGGTCGCATTTGCATTGTGGCAACCCGAGTGCTCAAGTTGCTCCTGTGCAAAGGCTTCCATGTAGACACTTACTCGATTGGGGTAAGCCGCTGATTACTGCACTCCCAGATTCTCTGGCAAACTGGGGATGCCAAGCGGAGCGAGTGGCTTAAGTGGTGGTGTGGACTGTCTGTGCTGCTTGCTCCGTGCTAACTCATCCTTTTCCCCATCATTCCTGTGCCTCCTGTGATGCAAAAGCATTCCCTTATCAGGAAGTGAGGACGCAGAGAGTTGGGTCCTGCGGAAGCCTTTATTTAAATTACAAAAATATAAAAAGAAAATAAATAAAAATAAACTGAGATCATCACAGCAGCAGAGGCCAGTCTATTACGGGTACTTTGCACAACTTATGCGAAATGGTCAGTTGTGAGCATGATTAAAAAGACACAGGTCCAGTGTCCAGCTAGCAGTGTGGTATTATTTTTGAATTTTTAATCTTTTCTCCTGTTAATATTTTTCCTTCTGAATAAAATCCAACTGTTCACAAAAAGAGAAACACAGGAAGTAACGGCTGCCCCAAAGTAATGGACCCTCACTAGCATATCTTGCATTGTTGCCGACATGGGCCGTCTGGATGTGAATAAACAGGGTATCAGGAGGCGCAGACCACAGTGGAGCATGAGAGCGCCCAACACTCGGTGGCCGTGTAAACAGGGTAATACAGAAACAGTTAAATATTCACACTTACAAAGACTTAGAAAGCTACAACCAGTAAACACACATTGTATACATTTTGGAACCAGATCAACTATCTCCGGAAAGGATGTTTCAGAAGGTACTGCACAGGACATTATAGCAGATAGAAATGTTGTATCTGAACCAGCTGCCTCAGCTAATGCTTTTAATAACTTTTTCACTGATCTGGACAAGAACTTAGCACCTCAAACTGGAAATGTGAGACATTCCCTTAATTCAAATCAACCCTCTCCTCAATTTCACTTCCATTTCAATCACCAGTCAGGAAGTACTTACGCAGCTAAGATGGATCAAACTAGATGGGTCACCAGGTTTTGATAAACAAGAACCAAAATGTTTGAAAACAGCTGTTCCTGTCGCTGGTGTGGTGGCGCTGGAGGTTGAGGTGCTGGTCGCTACACCTTATGCCACGCCGAAAACCCATGTTTGGGAACGAGCCCAGGTGCCACGGGTTGGCAGGGGAAGAGAGGATCAAGCATACGGAGGACTGCTCTCTCTCGGGGTGGGTGGGAGGCGACTTGTCATCCCACTGGTTGGCTGCCCTCTGGCAGTAGCTGGAGGGCAGTATGGGTCAGGAGGCATGTACCAACGTCTCTATGTTGGTAAGGGGGGCAGGAGAAAAGATGAAATGGAGCTTGGTAGGTTCCATGATGGCCCCTCACGCCCCTGAGGTCACCCGGTGTCTGGACTGTGTCTCGGGGGAATCGCATGCAGCTGCTCCTTGGCCCTTCTCGCGGGGGCCAATCCTCAGGGAATTTCAAGGGGGTGGCAAGAGCGGGGACGTGTGGGACTGGAGAATGAGTTCCTCCATGAGGAGGACCACAGCCACCTGCCAGGGCTCACAGAGGAAAAACACATAATGAAAAAAAAACGAAAAAAAAAAACCGCAGCTTCTATTATAGCCACTCGTCTTAGAAAGCTGTTCAATAAATCCCTTCTGCTGGGCTCCTTTCCAGTCAAATGGAAAACTGCCTAGTGGTCCCCATCCATAAAGGTGGTGCTAACGCCTTTGAGAAAGGACTGTTTGGAGGTCCGAAACATGTCAGGCGAGGTCCTGTTTGTTTGTCCTGTTTTTTAATATGGAATAATAAATTTATTTATGTGGTATATTCCTGTTCCATACAATTTCTACGTCCCTCTAAGGGATTTGGTGTGTGCTTGAAACCTTGTATTTGCATTGTCTGGTGAGTTTCTTGAGTACCATATTCCTGGTGCGCACTTCTTCTAGTTTTGCGGTGCTAAAGACCTAGTTGAAAATCACAGACCCATATTTCTCCGCAGCACACTAGCTAAGATTCAGGAGAAGCTGGGGTACACCCAAGCTCCAAAACTACTTGGAACTACATCACTCACTTTCCGATGCTCAACATGGTTTTAGAAAAAAAAAATCATGGAACGGACACTGCTCTTGTCTGGCTCACTTCCAATATACTTGGGACTATGGTCCATGGGCTAGCGACTGGAGCCGTCTTCACAGACCTAACCAAGGCATCTGAACTCGTAAACCATGAGCTTCTGCTGTCCAAACTTGATCATACTGGACTGCATGGTCATACACACAACTGGTTCTGGCACTACCTAGCAGAATGCAGCTTGTGAAATGGAAGGGAAGTATATCTGACCTATAGCCTTTACCTACACGGCTACCCCAAGGAGCCACACTTGGTCCATTGTTGTTTTCATTGTTTATAAATGATATGCCCAACAAGTGTGTGTGTTGGGGGGGGGGGCAAGCTACAATTGTATGCGGACAATGCCATACTGTGCAGAAGTGCAGCACATATAAATAAGGTATACCTGGACCTAAACACTGATTTTAGGAAATTGGAGGGCTGGCTTTTAAACAATAAGCTTGTCCTAAACTTCAAAAAAAACAAAAGCCATGCTGTTTGGTTCCAGGCACCTGGGTAAAGCGAGACAAAATCTTCTCCAGCTATCCTCACTGGCTGGGAAGTGGCTGACCCTATAAGATACCTTGGGGTCTGTCTTCAGTAGGAACTCACACTGAAACTTCATGTTGAGGCTGTGACAAAATCTCTGCATCAGAAGATTGGTCTTCTGTACAGACTTAGTGGCCACCTCAGTAACGAAGCGTGGCTGGCCACTGCCACTGCCAACTACTGCCTCCTTTACCTTATGGAGCCCAACTCCCACAGCACCTCCATGGATCTGAGCTAAGCAGACTACAGGTATTGCATCACAAAGTGGCACGTTTTGCGGCAGGAGCTCAGCACGCAGACTGTCACTGTAATGTGCTCTCTGTCCTAAACTGGCTCTCCCTTGAAGAAAGATTAACTATTCGGTTCTCTGCCTAACCTTTAAGCCATTCAAGATTGCTGCCCCTCCCGGTCTCCACGGTATCCTCCAGGCTGAAACACAGAAAATGGCGCTAAGGTCCTCAACCTATCCACTGTTGGAGGTCCCGAGGGCCTGATCATGTGCAGGTGACTGGTCTTTTGCTGTTTCTGCGCCATCACACTGGAACAGCCCTACCACTGGAGGTGCTGCACTGCTTTTCTGCAGCCGGCCTTCAAAAATACCCTCAAGGCTCATTTGCTTGTGGGTAGCTGTTGTAACTGCAGTCGATGACTCTGTACTTCCTTATTACTGTCTATGTTATTCCTCATGGTACCACGGGAACTAACTTATAGACACTTATGCTGTAACTCTGATCCTTGTACCTGTTCTCAAGCTGTACAATATAATTTAAAGAGTAATTAACCTTGGACATGTTCTTGTTCTATGACTTGTGCAATACTGCTTTCCACACTTGCGTGATACTGTAATTTCTAATCTGTTTTCTGTACATCCTGTATGTATACTTTTCTGTTATTGCTTTGTAACTAATTCCAGGTCACCTCTGAAAAAGGGACACTCGTCTCAGCTGGCCTACTCAGACAACACATTTCTACACATTTAAAAAAAAAAAAAAAAAAAAATTAAATAAACTGAATATGCAATAGGCTGACCCAAATTATGCAACGAATCATCATTTTTTGAGGGGGGACTTTTATAACTAATGTGTGGTCCTGCCCCCCGCTGCTCATGAAGACGCTATATATAATCACCTGTAAACAGCCCTTACATATAAGTCGACCCCCCTTACCTTGTCAATTTTAGCAAAATTACAGACATTATTTCGCAGGCCAGATCTTATGGGAAAATACATTTTTTTTTTTTTTACCATCAGGCACAGTATTTGTCTTTATGGCCAGAACTAGACACAAAATTAGGTTACACAGTTGTAACAATGGTTTACCATTGTAAACCTCGCAGACAGATCAACCTTGCAGATAAATCCCCATTCTTAGAGGTTTGTTTTTAGCATCAAAACCCCGACTTATCCATGAGTACAGTAAATTACATATTTTGAGTCAGCCTACTGCATATCCCCCACTCATCTTTCAACAGCTTGATGCAGTCCAATAAGATACTCATCTGAAGAGCGGGCAACTGCAAACGACAAGGAAGGCTTCTGTAATTTACACTAATATAGTAATATGCAACAGGGTGTGGTTCATCGATGGATATCATCATGCCTTGGGTGCTTCAATCGCCTGAGAGGAAAAGACAACTCATGATATATCACACCACGGGGCAGATTTATATCATGATATAACCCACAGCTGTAGGGACAGGGATGATCCCAGCTCAGACCCGCTGATGGCACAACAAGATATTGCGTTATCATGAGACGTCAAAAGAATGCTCAGCATGTCAGTTGTCCGAAGTGCTTCTACTCGTTATTCAATTTGAAATCATGACTTTCCTTGCCCCTTCCCAGCTTAAACCCCAACAAGTGGTGAGAAAGGAAAAGCAGACATAAATATGTGCCCGTCTCAAATCAGAGAAGTTGTGTTTTTTAATCACTGAGCCTCCCAAAAAAGACCAACATTCCGACGGTTTTCTTAAGAATATCAAGCAATGGCACGGGGGGGGGGGGTCAAAAGGAAGAAAAACAAACTTACAGGGAGTTGTGCCACACTGGAGGAAGGAAGGAAGGAAGGAAGATAAAACTTACTGCAAGTCCTGTTACATTTGGAAGCTGATTTTCCTCTGGAACTTCCACGTCCTCTAAAAGGATCATCCCTGTGGTAGAGGCCCTTAGGGAGAACTTCCCCTCAATTTTTGGTGTGGATAGACCCTTCGCTCCTCTCTCGACAATGAAGCCTCTCACCTTCCCATCCTCGCATTTTGCCCAGACAACACATATGTCAGCAATGGGTGAATTTGTGATCCTGGCATGAGAGAACGGGCACATCAGTGTTCAGAAAAGATTATTAAAAAAAAAAAAAAAAAGGAAGTACAAATTTCACCCCCACTACAACTGATTTTTGTGACAAATGAACACTGAGCTGGTTTACTGCTTCACTTCCTAGCATGCTGTGTACTTTTATATTTTCTGATGCTTTTGGGTACATTCAACAATAATCACGAAAATTTAACACAATCTAAAGGTCCACGTTTTTACACGTTTAAGGTCTCTGATACTCTAAATAAACAAAGGGTGCCCCCCCCCGAACAAAATCCCAATTATCCGCTTAAAGCAGCAGTGCATGATAGCGGTGAAAATTCTGACCTCCATATTTTTATTCTATTTTAGATTGCCCCATATCCTGGCTTGTACGATACCCTTCTTTCCCCATTTCAGTCTGCTTCAGCACTTTGTTCACATCTGAAGTACTAAAAGGAGCGCTCCTTTTAATACGGCTCGGACAAGGTTTTCATCAGTACTCCCAGCTGTTTTTTGTACACCTGTTGTGCATTCAGTCAGGGAGCAGTGTCTGCTGCATGCTAGTTCATTACACTCACAAGAAACGTGATCGTAAACAGATGGGGCTCAATTCCCAAAAGGGAGTGAATGCCACAAGCCCCCTGGGAGTGTCAAACACACGGTGCAAGGGGCTTGCGACATTCTCTGGCTGGCAATCGGGATTCTCGATCCCACGTGCCACATGCCCCCCGTTAGACCGTTTTATAGGGTTTGTACCAAATATATGGTGCAAGCCACCTTAGAAAAGGTAAAGTGTTGCAAATGCGTATGACCCGTGAGACCCGGCCACATGGTGCAGCACTGTGTTTGGGGCAGCGCAGGGTCTGAAGTCCACCTTTGAGAATAGAGCCCTTGGTGTTCAAAAACAGACAATATTAATAAAAACCTTGTCTGAGCCACATTAAAAAAAAGAACACTCCTTTTATTATTTTCAACTGTTAGAAAAAGTGACAAAGCAGACTGAAAATGTGGAAAATAGGGTATTCTACATTTCAGAAGATAGGGGACAATCTAAAACAAAATAAGTTTAGGTCAAACTTTTCATCACTGTCATGCACTGCTGCTTTAAATCCTTTAATCTTTTTAATTCTGCTTTTTCTCATTCCCAGACTCCCCTGATGGCACCCTGCCAGCCCCATCACAGACATACTACTTGACATACCGGCGATTCACCATTTGCCTAGGACTAGTTGTAGTGGGTGGTCTGCCAGACTGATCATGAGTGGGCCTGCCGGGGGGGAGGGTGCCAGTGCAGCAGCAGCGAGAGCTTGTTCCTCCAGCTCCTGGCTTATCTCCCCAGGGGTAGTGGTGTGCAACGACGCACACGTGCCAGTGTCCGGCAGCTGCCCCTCCCCTATGCTGCGGCCCCACTGTGCAGTCTCTTGGCCTCTGCCAGGTGGCAGATGAGCAGCAGAACACTGTACCCCCCCCACTTCCCTATGCAGGAGAGGTGTCCCTGGGACACTCAATCCTCTCTCCCCAGTCGACCCCCAAGTGACCAGAGTCCATTCCCAAACCCGGGTCACCAGCATTGTGAGCAGTAGCACTGCCACTTCACTACTGGGCCTGGGTCCTTTAATCTTAACAGAGAGGGCCAGCAGCTACTCGAGTCCTGGAGTTCTTGCAGTGCATTTCAGGGATGACAGATAGGTGCTACCAAGTACTGTGTCCCAAGCAGCTGCCAGGAGGGAAAGTGCACTGAAACCAGATTCCTTGAGACTCCTGCGGACACTGTTTGACTGCCTTGGTGATCAGATTAGCGGTTAAAACCATGCTGTTTTGTCTTGGGGTGGTCAGCAAACCTTTCACACTTCAAGTTCAAACTAGCCTGAACTTTTACAATTCTACTGAAAGACAAACTGCACCCCCCCCAATCAACACAAAGGAAGTCTTACCTCCTGGTAAGGTAGCCTGGAGAATTACAGAATTTTATGGGGTGTACAAATAGGATCACAGTTCATTTCTATTGAGATGGGAGCCTGATACGTCCCACTTTTTGATGTGTTATGCCCTGCAGTCCCCTCATTCAAACGTTTTATAGTATCTCAGGTTGGAGAGCACTACAGACCTCACCCCGAAAATCAGTAGGGGTATCACTTTTTAGTATTTTAGAGCATTGTTCATTTCAGATCAGAGCAAATGCCCAACTAACAAATGCATGCTACTGCCCAATTTACAACTTTATGCTGCTCGACCAACAAATGCGTGTGAGGCAACCTGTCACCATACACGCCTGCTTAAAGCAGAACTAGTCTAAATTCTTTTACAGAGATTTAAAAATACTTCTCATGATAATTTGCATTTTGAGATATGTGTGGTTTTGCATTTCTTTTTCTAACAAATGCACCATTATGCTACTTCCATGCTGACCTGTGTCAGGCCACAGAATGCTGGACATATGCATCCTCACTACCTCTGCAGGGCGAGTCATGAATGATGGGCAACAGATGCGTCAGTGAGTGGGGCGAGTGGCGGGGATGGAAGTGCGGGTGCAAGCACTGGAACATGAAAGAGAAAACAGAAAAATGTGAGATGCAGGGAACAGCTACTCAGCCCCACACCTACGGGGTACAATCTCTTCCTGATACTCTGGAGGGGAATCCCCAACATGGGGCAAGCTCTGATGGACAGGGGAGAGGGATCCTAGTGGTGGCAAGTTTGGTGGGCCTCCGGTGCAGTGCAGAAACACAACTGAAAAAACAAACAAAACTGAGTTCACAGGTTTGCTGGTTCATCATATGCTGCTAATTTTAAGAACAAGCAGCTGTTCCTTACCAAGTCTTTGATCCATTGAGGGTGTAGGTCTTACTGGAGGGGTTGTACTGTGCTCTTGTCTCCATTCCTCCGGGATCGCTGCCATGGTTCGGCTCCGTAAGACCAAAACAGCCAACCAGCTCGCCTTTTGCTGTAACAATTAAAAAGAGGCATAAACGATATTTCAATTTGGGAGAAACAGTTAAGTGCTGAGGGTATTCCACTGAGGTCTAATGTTAGTTTACACTGATAATGAAGGCAGAAAATGTGCTCTACAGGGCCACCAGAATAGCAGCTAACCTCCAGTCAAGCTTCTGTTGATTATCTTTAAATCTCAGTAAGTGGCCAAATTTGATTATACAAAAAAGTTGCATTTTTTTAAAGTCACATCAGAATACATTTTTATTAATAAAAAAAAAAAAAAGGA
Organism: Neoceratodus forsteri; assembly: GCA_016271365.2. Lineage (NCBI taxonomy): Eukaryota > Metazoa > Chordata > Ceratodontiformes > Ceratodontidae > Neoceratodus > Neoceratodus forsteri. The sequence continues at coordinate 75,805,671 of JADMNL010000033.1, read as the reverse complement.
CTGGCCAGATGCCGGCAGAAGCAGTTCATTGTGTTACAGTGTGGGGGACACATATTTTTTTCCGAGACGCCCATACCCTGGGCCAAAGAGTCTTGGGTGGGCTACAGCATAGAATCAGGAAACATGCAACTAAAAAAAAAAAAAATACGGTTCAACAGTCTTAAAACTCTATATTTAAGATACTTTTACCCCCCCTTTACTTTTAAAAGCCCCAAACTGCCCCATTGATGGTGGGCAGTGCACCTACGTAAACTTATCTTACTGGGATAAAATGCTGTTTGGAATTATTTATAAAATGGGTAGGAAAAATCCTGTTTCCAGATTGGTGGAGAAAGTTTCAAAATAGTTCAGTTCGGGAATAGTAACCACACTACTAAACTTATCTTAATTTTCTTTTACAGTAGACTCATTTGATAAGCACAATAAGACACTTCAGGGTGTGGGTTATGATTCCTGAACCGCATTTCCAGGTGGCTGAAGGCACTCGACTCAAGTGCCTCGTGCTTCACAATGCACTTAGGCGTGAGGTTCAGGAACCATAAACAACACCCTGCTGTCTTTATTGCTTACTTATTCACTGAGGATAGCCTGAGGTGCAGCACTGATTTTTTTTTTGTGGGGGGGGGGGTCACTTCCACCCAGTTTTCTTTGCTGGAAGACTCTGAGGCACAGGGAGGTCAACCCCTTTGCTGAAGGTCACCAAGTGAGGCAACGGCTGGGGCAAGATCTGAACCTGGGATCTATCAGTGCTTAAGCAACCTTGAAGGCTTTATTGCCATTGAACTGCTTATAACTGTGTAAGAAAAACAGCAGAACAGGGAGCAGTTTGTAGGCAAAAATTATAATAAAGCAGCCCGGTGGCACTGAGGGTTGAGGTGCTGGATGCCACACCTCGCGCGACGCCGGTGACCTGGGTTCGGGAATGGACTCTGGTCATTCGAGAGGTCGGCAGGGGGAGGCAAGGTTGAGCATCAGCTCTCCTCCCTCAGGGTGGGGGTCTGTGTGAATGGCACAACTAGGGCTAAGCCCGCACCCAGTCTTGGTTGTCCTCACGGAGGTGGGGCAGCTACTACACCATTGCATGATGCATTGGCGTAAAGGGGGAGAAAAAAGGAGGAAAAATCCCAGCGGCAGGATGACGCCTGACTCCCCACAGGCACGCTCCTGGGCTGGGCATAAGGTAAGCCCTGGTAATTTCGGGGACGGAGCTGGGGAAGAGTCGGGCAGAAGGGGGTTGGGCGCAGTAACAGCAGCTGTGATAAAAAAAAAAAATTACAATAAAGGGAATGGCTTTTTTTCCTTTTTTTGTTTTTTAACCTTTGGAACCAGTTAGACACTTGCCAGACTCGCTGTCCCCAGTCTTCACCACTCTGGATGGCACCCTACTTGAAGTGGTTCAGTCCTTTAAGTACCTGGGGGTGTAGCTCGACAGTAAGCTTGACTTGTCTGCCCACACTAATGCCATCCATGCCAAGCTCCATCCCAAGCTTGGTGCCCTCTATTGTGACAAAGACTGCCTGTCTCTGCATGTCCGTAGGGAGCGCATTACCAAAATGGTGCTCCTTGTCTTCGACTATGCAGATGTAGTCTATGGCTCTGCCTCTACACTTCCCTCGCCAGACTGGATACCACCCTTAACTCCATCTGTCATTTTGCATCTAACTCTCCACCACGTACACATCATTCCTCACTATATTCCTCCTTATCCATCCTCCCTCAGCTCTCTTGCTGCCAGGCCCATTGCGCTTCATTCATCTCTAAATTTTGGTTCAGCACCCTTTCCACCTACCTCTTCTTGCTCCTATCCCAAAACACCCCTGCCTCCTGTTCTCTCTGATCTAGGGACCATCGCACATTTGCCATTCCTCACCCATGTCCCTCTCCTGGAGAATCTGCATTCTCCTATAGGCTTCCCTCACTCTGGAACAAACTCCCCTACCCCCTCCGCCTCTCCCCATCCTCCAGCTCCTTCAAATGCCAGCTGAAACTTCTAATCCCCTCCACCTGCTCCTGCTACTCGTCTTCCAGTTTAAGTATTTATTTTAGTCCACAGAGAAGAGGGCAATTGCTGGCACCTGCACACTGCCGGAAGCTCAAAATGCTGAGAGTTTTAACATGTTTCCTCGAGGGCATCAATCTTGCAGTAGGATATCAGGGTTAAGAGAAAGAGCGCATACCTGAAACTCCATTCAAAAGTACATCCATTTCATGTACACAGAACCTTTGACAAAATGCTGTGTGCCTGAAACGCATCAGGTGACGTGGAGCCTACCTGTAAGTGGAGGGGGTTTTGCGAGAGGAGCGCTTGTAACTCTATGTTTGCCTTTTAACTGCTTGCTGTGTACACGAAGTGTCTGCACTAGAATGAAGCACTTTTAAATGGAGTTTCAGGTATGTTCTCTTTCTTTTACCACTGTAAGATTTATGCAAGATTAATACTGTTGCGGGAACTTGTTAAAACTCTCATCATTTTGAGCTTCTGGCAGTCTGCAGGTGCCAGCAACTGCCTTTTCTCTGTACACTGACCTTATTTAGCGAGGCACTGCACACCCCAGGTGCGATCTGTCTTCCACCTATTTAGTTTAGTCCCAACGTAGCTTCTCGTGATTCTGTGCGCTACTAACGTTTACTGCGCTTTGTTTTAGTTGCGGTACATGAATTGTTCTTTATTTATCCTGTTATTGTATTTACATTGCTCGTCTATTCAGATGCTGAGTTTGCTCAGTCTGCGGCTGTTTGCTCCATCTCCTCCTTCCCAGGGACACCTGGAAATGAAATGAGCCTCGGCTCGGTATGCCTTTACCGGTTACCAAATTTTAAGTAAATACATTTTCTGAATTTTGTTTGATGTTATGATGAAGACAACAAAAGAACAGAAAAAAGATATGCCCTTCTGTCACAGAGGTCATTTTATAGCATGTATATCTGCCTCAGATTTCTTTTCCATCACTTGCTCTGGCCAGAGGGTAAACGTAGCAAAGTAATTTTAAAGGCTACCTAAACATACTTGAAATGGAGTACACAGTTGTTAAAACCATCCCGTGGAAGCAGAGCAGACAGGGAGAGATTTTGAATGGTAGAAGCAGTTACCTTCAAATCCAACGCTCAGTGCTTTTTCGGCGAGTTTTTTTGTAATGTTGAAACTGTACATGTGATCAAGCTCTCAAGGTACACATATATTACTAATTTGAGACACAGAACATAAGGCTCCACATGGACCGACTACTGAGAATGTCCGGACTTGCTAAGATTTCATCATCACGTTAGACGTTCCCAGCAGTCTTAGGCTCAGATAGGCGCGGGGCTCTAAAACTGTTTCCGTTTCGGCGTTACAAAAAAACTTGCCGAAAAAGCACTAAACATTGGATCTGAAGGTAACTGCTTCTACCATTCAAAACTTCTCCCTGTCTGCTCTGCTTCCACAGGAGGGTTTTAACAACTGTGTACCCCATTTCAAGTACGTTTAGGTAGCCTTTAAAAGTATTGCTGCCTAGTACAATATGATTGTTTGCTGTTTTCCCATATAATCAAAGGCAGTGGTAAAATTAACAGGTGCACATTAAACGGTACATAGTCCTCTCTCAATGTTTTTCCCTCCTATCGTGTTTACCAAACATTAGCCAGAGTTTATGGTTTTAATGCACTGTTCTATAATTATTTGTTCGTAACATCTAAATACATATTAGTAACTATGTTTTTCTAATGGTGGGACTTGCTGTTATCGGGTTGTGGGGAAGTGCTATACATTTCCACGAGTTTCATGCTTGGGATGAGGGCATATCCCAGCTTTAAGATGGACTTCACTTAATGCCTTGGTATATTTTTTTATTTTTATTTTTTTATTTGGCCTCTCACTCATGCAGGGTGTAGCTATTCAGTACGATTATGTGTGACGTGAGGCACTAGTCTGTAATACAGAGGATAAGGTATGGTCTTTGGTTAATAACCACGCTGTAAATACTTTGAGAGGTTGCCATGACATCATTGTAAACCTTGAGAGCGCAGCTTGAGAGGTTTTCAGATGTCATAGCAACTTCGAGAAGTGTTTTCAGCACGGTTAACTAAAGACCGTACATTATATTTTATAGTGTATGGGCTACCAAGATTGTGTAATTGCGGATTGAATTACTTTACGGAACATTGATTGTTGTGAGCATTCTGTATTGTTATACCATTGATATGATATACTCAAGAAGAGTTAACAGAGTGATGTCATATCAATAGCATAACAAGGTTCTAATCTGCTTGATTTCAGTTAATAAGAAGGGCTCCCCAGACATTATACCCCTCACAACACAGCATCAAAATTACTATATACTAGTTTTCACCACTGAATGTATTTGTTGTAAAATGATTATTATCTGACATGAGTTCTTGTATAACTTGATAAAATATAAGTTAAAAAAGTGCTACTGCATGCTGTTTCTCTGCTAAAAACAATTCTCTTAGTTTCCAGCAAGAAGTTCAACAGCTGGCACCAGCAGAACTCTATTACACAACATTTAAATTTCAAGACCTTGTACAACCTTTTTTTTTTTTTTTTTTTTTTTAAAATCGATGAAATCTCATTAAAACAGGATCTCTTCTCCTGAAGACTCCATCTGTTCATGTTGCCTATACCTGCCTTGTACTCCTAATCCTCCACTTGTGACATCACAACTTGTTGCCACGGAAATGACAGAGGATTAGGACTTCAGGGCAGGACATGCAGCAGGAACAGATACAGTCTAAGGGACAAAGAGCCTGTTTTCTTACAATTGTTGCTAGTGTTGCAGAATACACTGAAAATTAAATTTATTTTTAGATGTTATTACATTTGCATCCTGCCACTGCTAGCAGTCATTTTATTTCGCAGAAAACTGAAAAATCTCCTTTAAGGCCGGCACTCCGTTGTACAAGAAGGAATCAGGCTGTACTTACTGACCTAACTTGGGCAGGTACTTCTGTCTCTGTTCTTCAGTTCCATAGGCGTGGATGGGATGCATGACCAGAGAGGACTGGACGCTCATAACGGAGCGGTAGCTGCTGTCCACCCTCTCCACCTCCCGAGCAAGCAAACCATAAGCCACATACGTGGTGCCAGCGCAACCGTAACCTTTAAAACAATTTAAAAAAAAGATCAAAAGAAGTTTTGGTAACAGCAGGGTGCCTGTCTTTTCCTGTCTCTGCATCTCCTTCAACTTATACAGAATCAGTAGACCAAGAAACATAGCATGGATATGCTCAATAATACAGTACCATCAAAAATTATACTTGTAATACTATCACAGAACTCCAGCAACAGATAGTATTATGGGATTGCAATACTACCAATAAGGTCTTATTATACTACTGATGAACAGCCATTGAAAGTATTACAAGATTTTGTAATACCATTGATGAGTATCTTCCGATAGTATTATGATATTGGACGCCTAGCTTGTACCGCACACACTGTACTGAGCGAAGCACAAGGCAGCTTTTACTGTAACCACCGAGTACAGCAAAAACCGACCAGCATCACAATGGACAGAAATGAAAACCAAAAATGGCACAAAACGAGCAAGACAATATAAATGAGGACAGGTTACAGTTTAAATGTATTTCTTCTCGGTGAGCGCAACTTAATATCGATCTTGGATCCAAACAATACAAAAAATAACAAACAGGCTGCTGTGTATAAATTGGCTATAATCCCATCTCATGGTTCTGGCGTCATGCTGGAACCTCTCGATCATTGCTCGAGGTTCGCATGTCACCAGAACCTCTCAGTGGTATTATAGCTCTGTAATACACAGTCCCCTATCTATTATTGTATACATAACTCGAGCTTCACGTGTTACCAGAACTTCTCGATGGTGTTGCAGCATTGTAGTACACCGTCCCCTATCTATTATTCTATATATTACATGAGCTTCTCTCTTGAGATTCACATGCCATCAGAACATCTTAATGGTATTACAGCCTTGTAATTCGCAGTTCTGCATCTTTTATTCTTTACATTACACAACCTTCATTCTCAAGGTTATCCTGGCCCCAGAACCTCTTGATGGTTATTATAGCCTCATAATACACAGTCCCCTATTTAGATCTCTGTACATTACTTGAGCTCCACTCGAGGTTCACATCACCAGACCCTCTCAATGGTATTATAGTTTTGTAATACACAATCCCCTATTATTATTATTATAATATATATATATATAGACACACACACACACACACACACACACACACATATACATATATATATATATATATATATATATATATATATATATATAGACACACACACAGTACACATATATAATATACATACACGAATATACACATACACACACATACATAATGCACACAACTTCGAAAGACCATTGATCCAAAGAGTTCCTCCCTTCCATTGGCTCGGTGGGAATACCTGGTCACCCAAGTACTTGTTCAATGGGATGTTAGGCAACTGCACAGCCAATAGGTAACCTGCCACTTTGGATGTGTGTAACTATGTGCTCCTCAGAAGTGGGTATACAGTATGGCTGCTGTGCGCATCCAGACTGGTTCCAGATACACCAATGTATGGGCGTCTCTGACCTAACTGAGCAGCCCCTCCCCCTAGTCCGGGGCTGTTCAGTTCCTCTTCCTGAACTATGGCCCCCCTTCTTGGCCAGTGGTACAGGAAGTGTAGTATTGGGTAGAGAAACTGTGCTTGTGTGTATGGGGGGCAGAGCTGGCAGCAAAAAGAGTGAAACAAAGATAGCAAACAGAGACATGAGAGAAGGAGAGGCAGGAGGAAGACCGGGGGATGCAAGAAGCGAGGCAAAGCCGACAAATATATTTTACATCTTCATAGCTGTAAGCAACAAGACCATCACACCTATTTGGTTCTCTACTCAGTGCCTGGAGAATGGGACAAAAGTTATAAAATCAGGTGGGTGTCAGTTTCAGTCACTCAGTAGACAGCGTGCCAGCGTCTGGGGTCAAAGATCAGAGATTAGTGAATTCTAGTCCTTTACCTGTGCTAATGCCCAATACTGGCACTGTGGTGTAGCACTAGGGGGCGCTGCAGTGTTGAGGTGCCATCCTTTGGATGAAATGTTAAACGGAGATATCGTCTACCCATCTCTGGTGGCTGTTCAGGTGGAAGTTAAACGATTTCTCAGTCCTTATCGTAAGAGTAGGGGATCTTCCCCCACTGTCCTGGCTAGCATCTCTCCACCCCGTTAATAAAAGAGGTTCATGTAACCCATCCCCTACCTGAAAACGAGTTGTCACAGCTCAGTGTGACTCTCCTAGTCAAAAATGACAAATAAAAAAAAAAATGGAAAGGACCAAAGCATCTCAGAGACTTCAGTAAGAGAAACCCATATACTAGGAGATGTCTTTCCCTGTGTTTTTGGAATGCAGAGAGGGATTTCAATTATGAGCTTCACATGAGATGTAGCTAGCGCAATACACAAGCGACGTGCACCAGGTGCCAAACCTGAATTGTATACTACAGTAACAATCCCTCTCATGGACACATTTGTTCAAGTATATGTAGCTTTTTTATATAATTTCTTTATTATTAGTGTAGATTTGTCGTCATGTCATTGATTTGTTAAACACAAAAAAGCATTGAAGATTCCGATGTTGGCAAAAACTGACTGTATTTGAGGAAGGCAATCAAAATATATTCAGAGCAAATTGAAATTACCAGAACAGACATGAAGAGAAAGGAAGAGGAAAAAAGAGGAAGGGGAGCGAGAGAGAGAGAGAGAGAGACAGCGCGAGAGAGGGAAGGAGATAGAGGGAGAAAAAGTAAAGGAAACAAGAGACATGATAAAATGGAGGGAGGGGGAAAAGAGAGAGAGAAAGAAAGAAAAGAGGAACACGAGACATACCAACTTGAATAAAGTATCAGGGGTTGAAACTGGCACCGGCCCAATAGCCAAATGCTAGCAGATTTTGTATCAGGCTAGTAAAATTTTTATTTAAGTAGTCCTGCAGGCTTGTACTGGAGAAATCAAGTGCAAAATCAGTGGTTAAAGGGGACAAAACCTTTTACAGGTACATAAGTGAAAAAAGAAGGACAAAGGGAGGGATAGTGAGACTGAAGGGGGAGGATGGGAGCCGCGTGGAGGATGACAACAGTAAAGCTGACATATTGAACAGGTATTTCTGCTCAGTCTTTACTAAGGAAGAGGGGGGTAATGGGTCTGAAGGGAGTACAAGGGGTGAGAATGGTGCAGAAATGGACACAAGTCCCTTACACGAGAAAGGGTCCTGAAGGAACTGGAAGTATAAGAGCTGATAAAGCAATGGGGCCAGATGGGGTGCACCCAGGGTCCTTAAAGAACTAAGAGAGGTGGTGGCTGAACCTCTGGCTATCCTGTTCAGCCAATCACTGGAAACAGGGAGGTACCCAAAGACTGGAGGACAGCAGATGAGTCCCTTATACAAAAGTGGGAACAAAGAAGAAGCAGGGAACTACAGACCAGTCAGCCTCACCTGGTAGTGGGAAAGATCATGGAAGCACTACTGAAGGAGAGATTGGTGGAACATCTGGTTGTCAATGGACTACAGGACCCAAGGCAGCATGGTTTCACCAGGGGAGGTCATGTCAGACCAACCTCATTGAATTTTTTGACTGGGTGACTAGGGAGGTGGATCAGGGAGGGCAGTGGACATGGCCTATCTGGACTTCAGCAAGGCCTTTGACACTGTGCCACATAGAGACTATTACACAAACTGGGGAATATGGGTGTGGGCAGGACAGTAGTGTGGTGGGTGGGTAACTGGCTGGGTGGCAGGACACAGAGGGTGGTGGTAAATGGCTGTCACTCCACAGAGGAAGAGTGACCAGTGGGGTACCACAGGGATCAGTGCTGGGACGGTCCTATTCAACATCTTCATCAGTGACATTGCACAGGATATAGAAGGCAGAATTTCACTGTTCGCTGATGACACAAAGCTCTGTAACAGAGTAGACACACCAGAGGGTGTAGACAGAATGAGAAGGGACCTGCAGAAACTTGAAGAATGGTCAAGGGTTTGGCAGTTGAAATTCAATGCAAAGAAGTGCAAGATAATGCATATGGGGCACAAAAACCCTGGCACAATATATCAGTTGGGGTGAGGGATATAGCATGCACCAAGCAGGAAAGGGATCTTGGGGTTATCTCTGATGACCTCAAGGTAGGGAAACAGTGTGACAAGGCATCAGGTAAAGCAAATAGGATGCTGGGATGTAAGGCAGGGCATCACCAGCAGGAAAAGGGAGGTCATAATTCCGCTATACAAGACACTAGTGAGGCCCCACCTGGAGTACAGTGTACAGTTCTGGAGACCATACCTACGTAAGGACATAGACAGGGTAGAGAAGGTTCAGAGGAGGGCAACAAAGATGGTGCATGGGTTGCATCACAAGTCCTATGAAGACAGGTTGAAGGAACTGAACATGTACTCCTGGAGGAGGAGGGAGAGAGGGATATGATAGAGACATACAAGTATCTTACAGGGAGGAACAGGGTGCAGGAAAACACTATTTTAAGCGAAAAGATGTTTCAGGACTAGAGGCATGGGATGAAGTTGGAGGAGGACGATTCAGAGGAAACATGAGAAAGAATTTCTTCACAGAACGGGTGGTGGACAAGTGGAACACCCTGCCAGAGGAAGTGGTGGGGGCTGAAACAATCACGGGATTTAAGAATGCATGGGATAGACATAAAGGAATTCTAGAGGTCAGGGGTAAGGGGAAATAGACTTCTAGGAAAACAAACTGAACTTACAAGCTCAAATGGGCAGACTAGGTGGGCCATAGGCCCTTATCTGCCGACACTGTCTATGTATCTATGTATCTATGTAAAGTAATATTTCAATAAGTACACCACCTGGGCCAGTAAAAAAGTCTGTAGGGCTAGTGGATTTTCCGTGTCACTAGCCCTGCTGGCTAGTAGATGCAAAACTTAATTTCAACCCCTGAAAGTAGGTAGGAAGAGAGGACTGAAAAAAAATAAAAAATGTTAAAACTAAGATTCAATGCAAATATGTGCAAAATCACGTACTTAGAGCACAAAAACCCAAGCGCAACATACCAACTCGGGGAGGGGGAAGTATTAGCAGTCACGAAACAGGAAAGAGACCTAGGGATTATCATTTCTGATGACCTGAAGATAGCTAAACAGAGTGACAATGCAGTGGGAAAGGCTAGAAGAATGCTTGGATGCACAGGGAGGGGTATCACCAGCAGAAAGAAGGAGGTAATACCCCTTTCTAGATTGCTGGTGAGACCCCACCTCAAGTACTGTGTACAGTTCTGGAGGCCCCATCTCCAAAAGGACATAGACAGGGAGGAGGTGGTACAAAGGAGGGCAACCAAAATGGGGCAGGGCCTGCATCAGAAGCCCTATGTAGAAAGGCTTAAGGATTTAACCCCTAGGCTGCTGACAGAATTAGAACGTATGGGAATTCTGGACTGATATATCAGTTCGCGACACAACAAGGATTAAATATGTACTCCCTAGAAGACAGGAGGGAACAAGGGGGATATGACAGAGGCATTCAAATACCTCACAGGAATAAATAAGGTACAGGAAGGGAGCATTTTCCAAAGAGAAAGATGCTCAAGGTTACGGGGTCACAATATGAAGCTGGAGGGAGGGAAGGAGGCTCAGAGGAAGTATGAAGAAGTACTTCCTCACTGAGAGGGTGGTGGACACTTGGAACAGCCTCCCAGCAGAAGCGGTGGGGGATAGAATGTCACAGGATTTAAGAATGCATAGGACATACACAAAGAAATCTTACCCACAAGAGCGGGGTGAATGCTGGAGTCCGTGTAGGGTCTCCGGTGGCACTATAGGGCAGACTAGGTGGGCTCAGTGATCTTTATCTGCTGACAGCTTCTGTGTGTCTGTTTGCATAAGTGGTGTGACAGTGAGAGTCACAGACTTACCAAATTTTCATGCGTGGCCATTTGCTTGTGAGCATGGATTTATAACTGCAAGTGCTTAATAACAGTATATGTGGTGGTGTTCGCTAATCAGTATATAATGTTGCTAAGGAAGAATCGACTTGACTAGCAAGTGCTATGTATTGGGGGAACTGGGGGGAGGGGGAAGACATCAAAATTAAATTTTGTACCAGGTCCAAAGCTACAGTGACAGAGCCATACTCTGTAGATGTCTTGGCTGCCAAATCTGTGCCCTCACTAGTCTTACCTTCACTTAATAAAGAGGTCTTAGTGTGACTCGGTAGCACATCTGCCTCTGGGTCTGAAGGTTCTGGGTTCTAGTCACACACCAGGACATAATCTCATACCCAAAATGCTGTCACTTCCGCACAGTACTTCGGAGATGTTAAACCAATTTTCCTTCAGCCCATCTCTACTGCTGTCTGATGGGTTTCCCAGGTGGAAGCCAAGAACCCACACCATTTCAACGCTCCACAGGGAGTAGGGATCTTCTCCAGTGTCCAGGCTAACATTCCCCATTCTAAACAAAACCAGTTTAAGTAATCGTCTGATACAGGCTGGGTGCTAACAAGCTGAGTGATAGCCATTTCGTATTTTACAGTCCCTACACTTCCAAGCACTCCTGCTGCTTAAAGGAGAACTGTGCTGAATCTATCAGTCAGTTTCTCAGTAGAAGTTGTTTTTTTTAAATACTGGTGCAAATTATGTTAGTGCTCTAGTTATTCAGAGTTTTTAGTTACCCTAGTGGGTGATTCAGTTTCTGATTTACATGCTACTGGTAAGAGCCATTTTAGAACTGTGTGATGTGGTTTATGTCCCTGTTCTGCTCTTCTACTGTTGGCACAATGCATCCATGTTCTGCTCTAGAACACTGTGGCTGAGGGGGACATAAACTATATCACGCAGTTCTAAAATGGTATCTACCATCAGACTGTAAAGCAGTAACACCTACTGAGGTTACTAAAAGGCCTGTACAGATGGAACAACAACAGAATTTTAACCAGTACTTAAAAACAGCTTCTGCTGGGAAAAAATGACTTAAAAGGTTCAGCGTAGTTCTCCTGTAAGTGCTTGGGACACCACATGTATGGAAAAATGCAAATTCTTATAACTGCCCGCATGATTTAGAAAAAAAGAACCTTCTGACATGCATGTTTATGATACATAGTGAACATCCTGCTTACAAGAAGGAAATTCTATTACCCCCCTCACCCATGCCCACAGAGACATTTAAACGTTCAGTTGTATTAGACAAGTTCATGGCCACACTAGTCCATGTGGTGGCTAGCTAGCTGGCTACTGTGTCTTTTGAGAATCTGAATAATCCTACCTTTGATAGTAGAGCCCAGAACTCCTAGTTGCCCCAACTCTGATAAAATATCTCGGTCAAACACTGAAACCAAAGGGAAAACAAAACAGATTAGTGATCAAAGTCAGCAAAGAAGTGAATCACTTTTTAAACACAGGGTTTACAATATCCCCAGGGACCCACATTTCCTACATCAGCGGTGTGAAAATTGCGCCTTTTTATCCCCAAATGCATGCAGCCAGTACTATAAAGGCTGTTGCAACATATGGAAAGCAGTTTAGTCTAGTTAGTAGTTAGAGCGCAGAGCCCAGGAGATGCATGTTTGAATCCCACAACTGTCATGTCCTCACCGTGCGATGCTGAGCAAGTCACTCAGCCTCCTGGTGTTCAACCTCCTGTCTAATCTTTCTCTGTGCTGCTTGAATCTCCCTGTATGCCTGAAATGGCAGTCACATTCTCTCCCCTTCCTCTCTCTGACTGTAAAGCGCGCTTTGACACACAGTTTGCATGAAAGACGCATTTTAAAACAAATTCCCTTCCTTTCCTTTCTTATCTTATCCTATATATCAATTTGAATTTTTTTAAATCTATTCATCCCCGAGCCCTCTGGAGCTCCACACCATCTGGCCCCAGGTTTTGGCCCTGCAACTGACCACCGTCCCCACTGCCGGTTCCCCAAGCTTTGTCATCACTCCCTGATGGGCCGGCATATCCCTGCTGGGGGGTCCCTCTGTGGCTGCCAGGGGAGAGAGCAAACTGGGACATCAGGGTGACAATCTGGGAGGTGGGTCGAGAATGGTGTGTGGGCAGGTGGCTATATAGGGGACTCCATGGGGGCCGTCATCTGGCGCCCCAGGAAGGGCCATTTTTCTTCTCTTGCCATCCCTTGCACCACCCACATAGCAGCCACGCACTCACATCTTTGACAGGACGCATGGAGGCGTATGGTCACTCACACCGCCAAGTGCGCTTCCACAGGGGTGCAGGCAAACCCCCGCCCCCCCAAGGAGGAGAGCATCCATATGGACTTTCTGAACCCTCCCTGCCGGTTTCTGCTCCTGTCATCCCGGGCGCGAACCCAGGTCACCAGCATGCCGAGTGATTACCCATCGCTCAGCGCCACGGAGCCGGCTAATTTGATTTGTTAATAACCTGATGAGATACATTAGGCGTAAATATGCCTTATTTTTAGGCATGACCTGGGGTAGTTATAATAGCGGTCACAAGCAAAAGAACAACAGAAAACATCTCGACAGGACGCTACAGGATACTGTATTTAAGAAAAACCTTTCGCAATTAAATGGGGGAGTACTTAATTTTTTGATCTTGCTATGGAAAGGACAATGGGGCCATTCCTCGACCTCATGCCTCACAGGGACCCCTGGATTCCAGGGCTTACACACAAACCATGGTCTTCCAGACAGAAACCAGTACTGCTGTGTTGTTTTTTTGTTTTCTAAAAAGGGCCCGCCCCATTCACAACTATATTTGCTGTGCAAATAACTGCCCCACTGTGCTGTCATCATTTTTCACCATACACAAAAGTCTTCCTCAAGTGCTGAGGGAAGGAGCATCCTCTCCCCGCAACTAAGCCGCAGTGCAAATCTGCAGGCCAGATGTTTGTGGGTGAAAATGGTTTGCACCTGCTAACCTACAAATGTGCAACACACAGCACTGCAGCACGGCACAGCGCAAGTCACATGTAGTCGAGAACCGGGAGATGCAAAAGGAAAATAATACAAATAATAAAAGGTGTGCACAGTCGGTTTACCTTCATTCCTGTTGGCCATCAAGATCCTTGGCATCAGCCTCTCCTGGCAGTAGGAACGGAAGGAGTCTCGGATCATGATTTCCTCTTCTGTCAGCAGTCCCTCCAGGGCCAGTGGGTCACGCCAATCAAACTGCACTTTGGGTGCTGAGAGAGTAAAAGACAGCTTCAGATTAATAAAAAGTTTACAGATCAGTAGTATGCATCAAAGTGCAGCAGGATAAATTGAAGGAAGGTTTCCTCCACCTTTTCCTTTTGTGACAACATTTTCATATAGTCAATTTACATTCTTTATAAACAAAACATCACATTCCACATATATGTTGTGTTCCTGACAGTCACATTCCTGCCAAGCATCCACATGCTTGCCCACCAAACTTATTACTGACTATATTATAAGTTCCTATGGGTAGTCTGGCAGCATAAATGTTTTGATAAAGTTGCATATTTCGAATTGTAATGCGATTATTTTGCCTACTGCCATATCCTCGGTGACACTCCCCCCTCCAGATGATTTTCCGTTCTGTGTATTAAAGTACCTTTGAGCACAGTTTTTTTTTTTTAACAAAGGTTCCACATCTGAGCCAAGAAAGTTACACATAACTGTAAAAAAAAAAAAAAAAACAACAACTCCAGAGGGGCGTAGTTAGCAGTGAACCATAGGATGCATCAGGTACAGGAATGGAACTTGGCTTTTACAGCAGCAATAAAGTGTTACAGTGCTAACTGGGTGTACAGATTAACTGAAGCAGAAACATTTAGAACTAGAGGCGAGGTCTTTTCTCAGAGCTTTTTTGAAGTGGGCAATTTTTGGGAGACTTAGTAGGGATTCAGATAATTTGTTCATCCACAAAGATGCCCTTACTGTGAAGGCAGGTTTACCGATGTTTGTTCTCCGGAATGGTATTTCTAGGGCATTCCTAGTCATATTCTTGGTGTTGTATTGATTGGTAATGGGGCAAAAGCAATTCTGAACAGCTTCGGGGGGGGGGGGGGAGTAAGACCCATCAGTGCCTTTTTTTGCAAGCAGACAGGTTTGGTACTTTAATCTGCCCCGTAAGGAAAGCCAGTTAGAAAGCGAGTACAGGGAGCAGCTTGTCAGCCCCAATACAAGGCGACATGCTTTGATATAAAGCACCCGGACTCTGTGTTTGGTAGAGAGTCACATGCAGCTGCATAAACTAGGAGGACATAGCCAATGAGTGATAGGACAAGATGCCTGGCGTCAGCGGTAAGGTTGAGGCGGTTGCTATACAGTGTGCCTAGCCTTCTGTTGGCCATCCTAACAATATTGTCCATGCGAGGGGAGAAAGATAGGGTAGCATCCAAGACCACACCAAGGTACTTAAAGGATTCTACCTGTTCTTGTTTATGCCCCTTGTCACTGAGGATGCCTAGTGGTGGGGCCTGTTTTTTTCCATTTGTGGTCCTGAGTATTTGTTTTTTTTTTGTTTGTTTTTTTTTGTAGTTGAACACCAATTTGTTGTGTGTGAACCATTTCTCTAAAGGCTCATGTTGCTTTGAAGGTCCGTACAGATTTTACTTTGGTCAACATTACTGGTGTAAATGACGGCATTGTCAGCAGAAAGGAGTACATTAGCTGACTGGCAGGCCTCCGGAAGGCTGTTAATGAACAGACCACATAGGAAGGGGCCAAGTTTCGATCCCTGGAGCACACCTAAAGAGACACTCCTTTCACCTAACACAGAGCCGTCGATCTTTATGGCTGAACAAACCTTAACCATAGGTATCCACATGTGGTACTGTGTAGATAAGACTTACTGGGCAAGGATGACATCCAAGCAATCTCCGGTGATGCTTCACTCCTGTATTTGGCATGTAAGACTGACAGATGAAACTTTCTAGAATGCCCTCTGTAGTGGAACTATATACAAGGCTGCACCCATACTTTCCTTTATTCCACTCATATCTAAGAGAGTATTATGGTTTTTGCACTTAATGACATTTATGCTACCCCAGGCTGGCCTCATCATCAGGGACCGACCCCCGCAGCTCCCTCACCCCCAGCCCGATATGGACTTACTATCCAGCTCCTATCTTCTCCACGCCGTCTCCCTAATGGCAGGGGGGCCCCCCTCGGCTGTGAAATGGATCCTTGGACAGGAGGTGCACCATAGAGCTGGGTGTGGGGCCTGCGAAGGGTCCGCTCTGTCATGCTGCCCAGCAGCCATGTTTTTTTCCTCTTGTTGAGTTCCCCAGGGAAGGCGGACATGCAGTGCTGCCCAGACGTGCCCACACAGGCTCCTGCATGCAGGACGTTGGCAACTGTCACTCCTTGACTGCTGTCCCTGGGTGCCCTACCCCCAACCGCTGCTAGGGGTCAGTAATACACTGGGTGCAGCAGCCCTCCCTGGACAGCAGTCCTATGGATGATCGACCCTACTCTCTCCCCCCCTCAGCCGACCCTCTCACACCAGATTTCACTCCTAAACCTGGGTCACTGGCAATGTAAGCAGTAGCTCTAATGCTGAGCCAGCAGTAAGAAGGTATTATCAATCTACCCAAAGATATTTCTTAAGTGAATGTGAGCATTTGGGGGGGTAGGGGGCACTGTCTGGGGTTCTTACTACCTTCGACTTCCCATGAAGCCTTGTTCGACCAAACAGCGTGGGTGTAGTTATTCCTTTGTGTTGCCTATACAGGCGCTAAGGGACAAAATCAGGGTTCCACTCCGATTCATAGTGAATCCATCCTGTCCATACATCCAGGAATTTTTGATCTTGCATGTTCTTTCTATATGTGATCCTTTTCATCTGGAAGAGATGTATAATAAGGTCTGGCCAATCAGAGGCACTTGGAATCGACACAGACAGCCGGTTCTTGGTAATCATTTTGTTTGCCCCGCCAACAAAACTGCCAGCAGTCTCTTTTTAAGAAAGGTGCGTATTCCTGGTGGTGATGACCCTAGTGTCACATATTTGGGGGCCTGAACATTCAGCTTCCAGTATGTGTTTTCTTTTAGCATGTTTGCCAGTATTGCGAGATTTGGGGGCATGACCACATGATGTAAGCATGCACTGGTGGGTTGGTCCCACAATCTCTCCAGCAATCTCCAGTTACTGTAGACATGTATTCAGACTGCTTTTCAGGGGTGCTGAAGAATCAAATTATATGCTCCCGATTATTTTCTCTCCAGGAAGGTGCACGCGTTGTCTTATGCTGTGCAATGCATAAATTACTCCACATGTATCCAGTACAGGCTGTTCTAGGTCCCATTTCGGTCTCAGGGAATTGGTATCTAGACATTCTAATTCTCCTAGGTATTTGTATAGGCTGATGTGCAATACCCGCGCATCTGCAATGACCTCACGGCAGCCATCTTGGGCACAGCAGCCTCTCCTGTTGCGCCCGCAACTGTGGTAGTGATGGGCGGAAACAAATAATGCCTCCGCAAGAGGGAATTGGGTGTGTGACCCAGCGGAGGAGGGTGAGCCCAAGCTGTGGAAGCACGCCGGAGAGGTAACCAGTCACATGCTTCCACAGTCCTCTCTCTCTCATACTTCATAGCAATACGACAGCATGGCTCTGCCCGTACTATCGCAAAAATATGCACTCTAAGCTTTGAAGTGTGGGATGCAGGGATTTGGGGATACAATTATGGGAATGGGTATCTGACACCAAGAAAACCAAAAAATAAAAAAAATAAAAATAAAAAAAAGAATAAAGACACTTATTTAATTAACCAACACATTCTTTTATTGGGGTAAGATAACCAAAGGGAAGAGAAGCAAAATGGGACTTAGGAGCAGAATTTTCTGATAACAGAAGTGTCAAGTGGTGAAAAGCCCCTGCGAGTGGTTAAATCTAAACTAAGTAGCAAAAAAAAGTTAATCAGTGTGCTACACCTGACAGACATGTAAGGTGCAGCATAACAATTTTACCATTTAAAAAAATAAGTTGCACTGTCACCTATACTTACATTTTGTCGCCCTTTTCTCTATCTTTGCATCCTTCTCTGTAAAGTTTGAAGAAAAAAAAAAACAGCATGAAGTATACTCCTGTTTCCTCCATCTGCAATAATATAAAATACTTACATAGGTGAATACCACTGCATCCCCTTGCCCCAACCAGCATGCCTCGCCAATGCGCCACATTGTGAGGGACGTACCTCATATTATCCATCCCTCATAACAGCACCATCCTACATAAAGGATGTGCGGCCTTGCACTGAAAACTGTCTTTAACGCACCACTTCATAATGCTCTATCCTTGAGAGGTATCCACACCCGTCAAGCTTCAGCAGCGAACAGCCCTGCTAAATCTCCAACCTCAGTGGTACCACTGGGGCTCAGGTGGACTGGCTCCAGATGCAGCACGGTCAGTCGGTGTCATCGCATCTCTGCAGAATTAATGAAAGTTACAAGTAACAGTGCATCTGTTGCTTTTAAAACATATGCATCAAGTTAGTGCGTCAGAGCAGTGGGTAGCGCTACTCTGGTCTCGACACAGATGATCAGGGCTTGGGAATTAACCCGACCTATTGGGAAGGATACAGTGCCTTACAGGATGCTCTCCTCCTGCCTCCGCTGCAGTGTCGTCACATAGTCATTTAAGGTTGGAAGGGACATTATCCATCAAGCTGCCCCCTCACTTCCTAAACAGGGATTAACAAGTATACTGTATAATATGTACTAGTTTATAAAGCTTTCCCACCCACCCAACTACCCAGGGTACCCTGTGATACCTCTTGTGAGCAGAAATTTGTCCAGGCTTACATGAAGGCCTGCCCTCAACCAAGAGATGGTGGCGGCAGTGTTTTGCAATACAAGTTATGGCGTGGTACTATAAAGCTATTAAAAAAAAAAAAAAAGATGATTAAGCAATACAGTGCATTTTTTCAACACTGCAAAAGCATAAGTGGCAGGGTAACGTTTGACTGTGGCAAGGCTGGTGTTTGATGTTGCCGTTCGTCTTTGACTGACAAATCCAAAGGGAAGTGCACCTTTCATAACGGCAGCGCCTGCTCTCCACCTTTCTTCCTGCCACTCTGAGGGCCACTAAAACACAGCTCACGAACAGCAGACGGGAGTAGCACAGATAGTCAAGGCCACTGGTTTTTGTTTTTTTACTGAAAAATGCAGTACAATTCTGGAATTTGGACCACCTGCATACTGGTACACAGAATTTCATGGAATATGGCATTTTATACCACATCAGTAAATCTACAGAACTTGCATTTTTCTTATAATTTGGTCCCTGTACTATTTTCAATTTACTTTGTTTAATAATCTGTATTTTAAACCTTCTTTTTTTCTGATTATTTATACGGGTACTAAAAGAATGACTGTAGAATTCCGGTAAAATCTGGAAATTAGACTAACAGGTGCTGCTGCAGTTCCCAGAATTTCAAGTCTTGAAAACAGAATTTCATTACTTTAATCGCCACAAATCAGTGACCTTGCCAGGCCTTCCACTGCCCCCCCCCCCAAAAGTAAAGATGGTGGTGTGATGAGGTGATGTTAATTAGGGTAGGAAAATGAGAAACTGTGGCCCCGTCCACACTATATCGCTTGGGCCCGGTAACGGACATAAAGCGTTACGGCCGGGAAGTGGTGCAGTGCATCCACACTGTGGTGGTGTCCGTTATGGGACCGGCACTGCCTGTCCACACTTCGGTAGCCGGGTGACTGTTACGGCGGCGCCCGATCCCACAATGCAGCTCGCACTGCGCTTCAGGCTCTGCAGGGGACCGTTAACACCGGCCCACACTAACACCGTAACGCTACTAAGGTGGGACCGGTTTCATATCTGTTGTTGAAACCACCTCATATGTGGTTTCACAATCAAAGTTATGAACGCTTCTTCGTAACATTACAGGTGTAAACGCAAACCGTTGCGGTAACGGTTTGGGCACACTGTAACGTTACAGAGGCGTAGTGTGGACAGGGCCTAAAACTAAAGAGCAGTACATCGGGATCTCCAAGGGGAGCTGTTCCTTTAGCTTGGTGGTAGAATTACGAGTTGGGAGCCGCAGGTTTCAAAGTTCAAATCCCAAATCTCCCAGTCTGAAGGTATGAGGCTGCAGCCCTAGGGGATACTCAGTGGCTGGCAGCAGTGCCCAAACCTTCACAGTGGGCCTATGTGGAGGGTCTATGCTAAGCAGCAAAGTTTACACTACGTTTAAACAAAAATGTAATTTAAGTATTCCGTGCTGATTACTAGTGCTATACTGAACATAACTACCATATTTTCTTTTCAGCCAGTGTTTGCAGCTACTGTGACTAACTGTTGCTTCCAGCAAACAGCTGAACTCCTCGTTCTGTTCACACTTGAACCCTCAACTTTCTCCCATAATGCATTATACCTTTGTGCAGGGTTGCTGTCCCCTGCGTCCGAACAGCACTGAAAGTCGTTAGCTGACCTCTGCAGCTCAGGAGCCTCAACGCTGCCCTTCTCAATGCCATCTTGGGTTATTCTGTTAATAAAATAAAATAATAATAAAACAGACAATATCAGCAGGTAGAATCATTCAGATAGCCTGGTTTTGAGTGAAAAAGCCACAAAGGAATTCAGGTGTGCGGCTGTCTGGGGAAAAGCAGTTTCTCTCTTTTTTTTATGGGACAGGATGCCATCTCTTTGTTTTTCTTATCGGGCTTCAACATAGCCATGAAATGATTTATTTCCTACAATTTATCTTTTTTAATACATTGTTTATGTCCTCTTTTGGTGGCCAACACACAGCCTCACACCTGACCCTCTACAATGATTACCCCTTACCACCCCAGTCTCGAGGCAGGGCTTACCTGGCTAGCCACAGAGGACAAGGTCTTGCCTCTCGCATGAGGACCTCCAAGGTAGTGTGGCTGGTCCACTGAATATGCCCCATACAATGCCCCGGGGCCCCCCCTTTTTGTTTCTGCCTCCTGTGTCTCCCAACTGGTTTTCTACCTATGGCGACCCCACAGCCCCACCACCCACTACTCCAGGAATGACGCCATCTGCTTAAACCACCATGGATGAGTAGGTGCCTTGGGTGGTGGTGCGGTGCCTGCAGGTGGCCTCCATCATCCAGCCAGTCTGGGCCCCCCCCCACTTGATCCTGTTCCCAGGCCGTCACACATACAGTGGCATGGGCATGCACAGTATAGATGTCGCAGGTACTCTGTGTCTAGCCAATCAGGAGGCAGTTACTGCCATGCTACCTAGCCTCCACTATGTGGTGACCAACCAGTGACACATGCTGTTCCCCCTTCCTGAAGGAGGAGAGCCATCAGTGGGTACTATCATCTTTCCCTTAGCCAGCCCACAAGCGACCCTGCTCCATTCCTAAACCCAGGTCGCCAGTGTGGCATGGGATGCTTCACCATGCCACGCCAGCGGACTGGCCTGGGATTTTTGTTTCTTGCTTGTGCTGCAAAAATCCAACCAGATGCGTGCCAGGTGTGGATTCTGACCCAGGTCCTCCCCTCCCGCTGCAGCACCTCCGCTGCACTACTAACTGAGGTCACCCAGGTGGCGGTACTGCAGCACAGGCAAGTGCCCCCTCTCCCCCAGAAGGGGAACGCACTGTCTGGGATGCTTAGACCTCCTCCCTTTGGCTGGCCCCTGATGACTCGTGTTGCCGCTGGCACAAGCATTAGCTCTACCGCAGCACTGACAGACTGGCCATTTCCTACACTTGTAAAGATAGGAGTAGATACAGAAGTGCACTGACAGTCACCAATTCATTGTTCAGACACAAAACATTCTTTCCTGGCCACCCAAACAGAAATCATTGTTTTGTGACAGCACATATGTATTACATGAGCTTATCTGTCAGTCACGGAATATTATGCAACTAGTGACTTTATGGGATAGAGTTTTTTTAAGACCCATCATGTTTATCATATAACTGATTTATAGGGCCTCTATTACCTTCATGCAGTGGCCCGGACTACCTAGCCATGAAACAGTGGTTTCTGCTGTGGAGTCTAGAAAAGAATATTTTATGTCTAAAAAAAGGAATTGTCTACAGTCAATGCTGAGAGGGCAGTTCTGTTTCAACTCTTCTTAGAGCCTTCAGCCTGGACAGAACTTGTTACCCTGCCCTCAGAAAGGAAGTCTTTATCTCCTTCAGAGAAACCAGGTCTCCCATACCGCGCTCTTTACTACAGCTTGAAACAGTCTCTAAAACGCTGGCCCGTAGGCGCAGCACTGGCAATATCGCTTGCGAAGTCTGCCACCCGGGTTCAAGAAAAAGCCACGGGTGCTTGGGGCGGGGGGGTTGGTAGGCAGAGGAGGATCGAACTTACCCATGGTTGCTCTCCTCCTCTGGGGAGGCACACCATCTTCGCTGCAATACTGCCACTTGGAGGACAACAGATAACAGTGCAGCTAGGTGACGAAGGATGGTGGGGGAACACTGCCTGGGTACCCGCATTGTAACACTTTCAGCATGCGCACTGGTCCTTTCGTGTACCACCATCCTCCACGGGATCAGGGGGAAAGAAAAAAAAGGAAAGTGCCCTTAGTGTTGGATTTCTAAAGGCCTCCGATATATCCAGGCTGGCCCTCGTCTCCTTGCTATGCCTGCAGATGTTGTGCACATTCGGGAGTATATCCCCCCCCCCCACCAGGGAGGGGGAGGTCAGCTGAGGCTCAATGGTGGATGCCCAGCAAAGATAGCTGCAGGCTGGCAGGAGGAAGCCAGAGGGTTCCAGAGGACATAAAATATACATTTTTCAAGTGTCTCTGACATTTCTGAAAAACTTTAAACCGCATAACATTTAGACACAATTCAACTTATAATTCAGAGATTTTGTGCTGTGCTTGTAAACTTTGCCATCAGCTCTTTTAGCTAGTGCCAGGGGAGGTAACATTTCAGAAAGTACTGTGCAACATTTGGGCCAATGGATTTTTACCATAGATTTTTCAGACTGCAATATGTAATTTTGGTTCTATGTGATAACAGCGACTCTGAAATAGCAAATCCGGAATCACGATGGTTGCGGCGGACAGAAATGGCAACTTCTTTTTGGGGGTGGAGGCTTTGACCCCGCACCCCCTGGCTTCAATAAAAAACCAACCTTGAGGTCGTAGCACCTGAGGAGGGGGTAAAACCTTGTTGCCATTTCCCTGTCATCGCCCACTTTTGTACTCGTTGTTCCAGAGTTGCCGACATCACGTACCACTGTAATTTCAACTCCTTCATTAGACAAAGAATACTGTGTGTGTGCGCGAGCGTGTGTGAAAGTATGCTCAACTGTGGGCACTGTGAATAAATGCCAGGATTACTTATTTTATACATAAGGGGCTATGAAAAGGGCCAGTCTCAGAATATGCCATTTATTTTCGTGAGTGAGGGGGCAGAGCAATAACTCAGGAGTGGCAACGTCTGTTCCTTCACACTTGATTAGTGACACATTCTGAGCCAGGTCATTGTGTATCCAGTTTATACTGTACAATGTATTTGAAATTCTAAAGCTTTTAATTCAGTTCTTTTTATGAAAATGTTACTATTTCTGTTTACTCTCACTGCTCTGTTGATTAAGGGTTCCTTTGTGACCTGTCAAAAATAGAGATAAATGGTGAAAATGAAGATATATGATTTATCTTCATTTAGAATGCTTCAGTGGCTACCCACCTCCATATTCCCATAGCATCTACCAACATGGGTGGGACAGCCTTGTCGGCTGCGGCTCCCTCACTATGGAAATCGGCTGCCCACCAAGCTCCGTGCCTTGGACACCCACGGACTGTTCAAATCACGTCTCAAGGACTGGCTACTCTATGCATCCTGCTGCCAGTGCTTCCCTGGGTAGCATTTCCCCTACCTCAGCACATCATCTCTGGAGTATGCTCTGGTATCCTCCTCATCTCTCAGTCTACCCTCTCTTGTAGCACTCACCCCTCCCTCCCCTTGTTTTGTCTGCAGATTACCTACACCCTGTATTTTTGCTGTTCTTTAAACAAGTTACCATTCGTCTTTCAGATGAGACATTAAACTGAGGTCCCATCTGCCTGGATTGGTGGTAGTTCAAGTGGATGTTAAAGATCCCATGGCACTTATCGAAAAGAGTAGTGGAATTTCCCCAGTGCCCTGGCCAAATTTCCCTCATTCACTAAAAATACCACCAACAGATTAATCTAGTTCAAGGTCAGTTGGCATTCATCTGTATCCCCCGGGTCGTGTCTGAAAATAGGCAGGATTTGTCTAGTGCACTTACCTGGTCAACAAACACTAAATAAATAAATAATGTTTTCTGCACCCACTTATTGTAAAGGACTGGTGCTGTATCTTTCGTTTATCATCTTTTTTTTTGGACATTATTTGTGTAACTTGTCTTACATGCTCTATGTATGATGCGTTTGTTTGCTCCTGTGCCATTGTCTTGGCCTGGGTCATGCCTGGAAACGGTCCCTGGGATCAGTGTACTTACCCTGTTATCAAAGCGATAAATAACTCCTTTATCTATAAAAGTACGAGTCTCATCTACACTGTATAAGCTGCAACCAGTAGTCATTAAATGCCAGATTGCATTAAAACTGGTGTTACTGAGAGGGAATGTTGGCTAGGGCACTGTGACAAATCCCCCACCTCTTTTGAAAAGGGCCACGGGATCTTTAACTACCACCTGGACATCCACCAGACAAGGTAAAGGTCCACTGCATCATCTCATGAGATACCTCCTAGCCACACCCTCCTCTCCCGCTGTATCCTTTCTCTCCTTCTCTATCTCTGTTACTTACTTTTCCTTTTCCTTCCTACACCTGGAACTGATATATAGGAATATAACAAATGTATTATTTAATCAGTATTGGTATTCGAGGTTTAGTACTACAGGACCCTAATGTAAGTTTATCAATGTTCAGTAACTCCTTGGAGAATATAAATTGAATATTTAATGTTACTGCATGGTAATTAGCAATATAAGAATGTTATTATTCTATCTTATATGAATATTCTGATAAATCTGGGTTTTTAAATTACTTATAAGTAATATATAGGTAATGTAAAGCATAATTTATATGATATTTTTTATATTTTTCTTTGAGACGTATGTACATTATGTTTTATATAGATGTAATTGTTTAAATAATTATAAAATTAATAAAAAATATATTGATAAAAAAATCCACCAGAGAGGGCAGAAGAGATCTTGGTTTAATAGCTCATATGAAAGACAGCACCTCACCGATACCCCCGCCCTCCCAAGGGGCACTTTTCAAACTGTAACACCCCCTCCTGTGCGGCACTGCAGGATCAGTGCAGGGTGTTCGGTCCAAGTGCTTAGCACGGGACCAAACCCATAATAAGGGTGCAACTAGCTGAGCCACAGACAGAAGAAAGGCCAACAAACCTGAACAGCCTTGGCTTGCATCCCAGCCTGCAATACTGATTTACTGGGTGACCTTGGGCAAGCTGCCCATTGTTTCTGTGCTTTGTCCGCCAGCCTACAAAACAGCATGGTAGGAAGGCCTCCCTGTAAGCTGGACTGTCCTCATGAATTAATAATGTACATAGCAAAAAATGAAAAGCTGCATTTCAGTTACGAGATGCAAAATCCTGCACCCCATTATTCATTTGATTTTGTCTCACAAAGCGTTTTCCCTTGTAGGTGCAGGCAGGCAAGCTCTCAGCCCTGTTCCTACCTCATCACGGCCCACGTTCGCCTCTCCCGATTCACCAGGGGCCAAGTCCCCCATGGACTGCCTCCCGTGGCAGGACCAGGATTGGGAGGACCCCCCGCCCACACACACATCCAGATGCCCCTGTGGCCAGTCGGCAGTGTGGGCTGAGAGAGGGTAGGCAGGGCTTCATCAAGCCGCCTGTCCCAATTTCCCATTTCCTGGCCCCCATTCCTCTGCCATTAAGACACGTCAGGACATGCATGTTGAGACATGCACACACTGCAGAACTGTGGCCCCTTCCTTTGAGCCACTTGCTGACCTGCACTCTCACCGGGGCTCTGCCCAGCGGCAGTGAGAGGCTAAGATGGCTAGCCTCCCCTAACCGGGAGAGGAGAACAGTCCATTGGATGCTCGATCCTCTCCCCCCAGCCAAACCCCGGAAACCCATGCTTATTCATGAACACAGGTCACCAGCATGGAATGGGTACGGCATTCAGTGCCTCAGCCCTCCATGCCACTGGGACATCTATTCAGGGTTTTATTTTTTTTTATACATTTCACTTTTTCTTCTATGGATCCCCATCCACCACTGTGATGATCCCATGGATTCAGATTTCCACCCTGCAATCCTGTGGCTCCCCATCCCCCACCCTGGCAATCCCACTGCTGCACATTCCCATGGTACTATGGCTACCCCATCCCCCACCCCAGTTATTCCACAGATCCCATCCCGCACTTCTGCGATCCTTTGGAACCCAATCCCCCACACTGGGGAGCCTATGGAACACCATTTCTACCCCTGTGATCCGAAGGATCCCCATCTCCTACCCCTGCAATCCTATGGCCCATCCATCACAGCAATTCTATGGCTCCCCATCCCCCACTCTGGCAATCCTATGGATTCCCATCCCCCACTCCGGCAATCCTATGGCTCCTTATTCCCCACCATGGCAATCCTATGGATTCCCATACCCCACCCTGGCAGAGGGGGGCTGACACAGCTGCATACTTCCTCCGGCATGGCGATGGGCTGTCTCCACAACCAATGCTAATGTTGTTCCTTACAAAGCCAGCAGATGTGGACAGATGTCAGGTGGCCCACAGTCTACTTTGTCTAGAACCAATTCTCTGCATCGACCTCTGTGGTGCACCCCTTCTCTACTTCACTTAAAGCTGCTCATCCCTGTACCTAGCCAGCCTTTTGCAGGGTGGCATAAAGGCCTTGCCACTGGCTTCTGAGAGCCATGGCTACCCCAGTTACTCAGCCCCACTAAGACATCATTTTTGTTTTTTTTTTTCAATATTTTTTTATACCTTACCCCTGCCGTCCTACCAGGGATATACCCAGGTGTTAGGGATATACCCTGTTCAGGCTACGTGCACTGTTATGGACATAGCAGGCATTTTCTCTCCCTTTTCAGCCCATGTTCCTGCCTTCCTTCCCCTGTCGTGAACAGTGCCATTTATGGCCTTGAATGGGCAGCAAACACCTGAGAAAGGTGTAAGCTCCCCGGCCCACCCACAGGGGTTGCCGTTACACTGGAACCCGCAACCAGCCTTCTTCAGCATAGGGGCACTGCTTTTTGCAGCTTCCTACAGCCAAGCCTGCTTCCCGATGAGGGACTTTGTTCATAATGCAACTGTGTGCCAGAATGCACTGACACAGGAGACGTGATAAGGCAGAGGGCCCAGACTTTCAAAAAAATTACCAATTCCTTTCTGGAAATGGTGAAAATCTGTTTTTCCCTCTTTCCCCTAATCTCTTGATTTTTAGGAGTCTGCATTTACAGTAAAAAGTGCTGCGAGCAGGAAGAGAAAGGAGCTGCTGTTAGAACTTTACTACTCTACTGGACTAAAGAACTAGAACTCTACTACTGGGAACTTCAATTTAGGGTAAAAACAAACAAAAAAAAAAAGAGTCAGTGTGTTTGTCTGAGTTGGGTGAAGGAATTGTTATCTGTGCAGTTAGTTAGGTGAACATAGAAACTGTGAATTAGGAGGAGTGGCTTAAGCAGAAGGAAGCCAGGTGTTTGCATTTAAAAAATGACCTAGATAGCTTTTGGCAGAGAATGGCAAGAGGAAGGAGCTGCTGTTGGAACTTTACTGGGACAATACTGCCCGCCATCCCTCCCCCTAGCTGGTTCTACTTTTATAGGCACAGGTTTTGATTGACAACAGGAACTTCCTGTTTGGGAGCAGGAAGGGAGTGATCACAGAGGCACGAAAGACTCACCATCCTAGTAGGAAAAGAGTAGCTCTCCATCCCCCGTCGCCCCCAGCTGCTAGAGGTCTGACTCTGCGCAAGTAAGGAGGAGACTACTGAGGAATATAGGAACTTCCTGTCCCAGAACAGGAAGATCAGGAGCTTTTAGAGCACGGAGGCAGTAGGAAAGGAGGGAGAAAAAAAAAAGAATTATATATAAAAAACAAATAAACAGAGAGAGGAAAAAGAGTAAGTACACAAAACAACAGTTAAGGGGCCACAAATAAAACATGATGAGAGTGGTGCAGTGCAGTGGCTGCGGAGCAGCAGTCTTCTGGGAGACGTTCTGGAGGATGCGGTGTTGTTCCATCTGCAGGCACCTCTCTGGGCTGAGAGAGGAGGTTGCTCATCTCCAGGCTGAGTTGGCCAGGATTCAGGGGACCTCCTTTCCAACTCAGGGACTGCCAGGGCCACCGCTGCTGCCTCAGAGGTTTCCAAGAAAGAGGAGCAGTTGGACCACAGTGGGCTCAGGGAGGGTGGTGGAACAGAGGCGCATCTCTCCAGTTGTACCTCTCCACAATTCATACGCCATTCTGGCAGAGTGTGGTTCCTCTATGGAGGCACCTGCAGTGGAGACCAAGGAGGATGCTGGGAACCTCCACACAGGAAACCCACAGGAGGGTAGCACGGGACCCAACAGGAGAAGGAAATAACTCCTGGTGGGGGACTCCATTGCTAGGAAGATAGAACTGGTAAAGGGAGGGGAGAGGAAGGTAAGGTGCCTGCCTGGCACCATGGCTTGGAGGGGCAGGGAGTGAATCCTTAGGATCGTGGGAGCAGCTGCACGGGGGAGGGAGCTGGATGTCACTGTCCACTTAGGGACACATGACCTGGCTGGGAAAGGGATCAAAGCAGTGCAGGAGGAGTTTGTGGAGCTGGGAAGGGGCCTTAGACAAGTGGCTCTCATGGTAACCTTCTCGGAGGTACTGCCTTTCTATGGCATTGGTAAGGCTAGGGTGCTACGCATCATGGGATTCAATCAGTGGTTGAAAAACTGGTGCAGAGCTCAGGGTTTTGGCTTCACTGGGGATTGGGGGTCCACCTGGAAGGATGCAGGCCTGTACTGGCACGATGATCTGCATCTGTCCGGGAGGGGAACCAGGATCCTAGGTGACACGTTTAAATGCTTCATTGACAAGCATTTAAACTAGCCGGTGGGGACACTGAAAAGGAGAAGGAAAATCCAACCCCCCCCCCAAAAAAAAAAGTCAGGGTAGTTAGTGAGGCAAACACCAAGATAGAGACGTCAATAGGGAGAAGGGCAGGGGTAAATGGAGAAAAAGACAAAGGCAGTAAGGACAGGGATGGGGCAAAAAGGGGTAAGGCCATCACAAAAATGGAGGGCAATGAGTACCAGTGCCCGTAGTCTAGGTAACAAGTTCCCTGAACTGGTGGCCTTGATGAAAGAGGGATTCCTGGATATCAGGCAGTCACAGAAACATAGTATGCAGAGAACCATGACTGGGATGTCAACATACCAGGGTACACAATCTACAGGAGGGACAGGGAGGGTAGAAGAGGAGGAGGAGGCTTAGCTCTCTATGTAAGGGAAGGGATTAAAGCAACAGAACTAAAGGGTAAACAGGGAGGAGAGGAGACACCGTGGGTCACCCTGGAGACTGGAAATGGTACCACAATCCACACAGGGGTTGTATACAGACCCCCATCGCAGGGGGGGGGGATGGACAAGGAAATAAAAGAAGGCATCCTTAGGATGGCAGAGAAAAGAGAGATATTGCTGATGGGGAACTGAATATGCCAGATGTTAACTGGAGCACCTTTGCTGCAGTCACATCCAAGAGCAGGGCCATTCTCGACACCCTACAGGGGGAATGCCTCAGACAGCTAGTGTTGGAACCCACTCAGGAAGGAGCAATCTTAGACCTGGTACTCTCAAATGGGGACGGAGTAAGGATCTCAGATCTAGAAGTGGGTAGCCATTTGGGAACAAGTGACCACCAGTGTGGTTCACGATAAACTCAGCTGTAGAGTCAAGCCATACAAAAGTGAAGGTACTGGACTTCAGGAGGGTTGATTTTGTCAAAATGGGAGAATGCCTCAGAAAAGCACTAGCAAACAGGCAAGGAGGGGTGGAGCAACAATGGGGAAACATCAGAACTGCCATCACAGAGGCAACAAGCCTTTGTGTGAAGCAAATAAATCAAAACGAAAGAAAAAACAACTATGGTTCTTAAAAGAGGTGTCAGGGAAGATCAGGGAGAAAAAGATAGCATTCAGGAAGCATAAGGAAACACAGAAGCAGCAGGAGAGAGACCTGTACCAGTTAAAGCAGAAGGAAGTGGGGAAGGCAGTCAGAACAGAAAAGGCCCAAAGCGAGGAAAAAATAGCCAGCTTGGTTAAGAAGGGAGATAAAACCTTTTATAGGTACATTAGGGAGCAAAGAAAGACAAAGGGAGGGATACTGAGGCTGAATAAAGAGGAGGAGGGTGGTGGGTGGGCAGATAGGCACAGTGAAAAAGCAGGGATACTGAACGAATACTTCTGCTCAGTATTCACAAAAGAAAAGGAGGGGAGGTACCTAATCCAGTCAATAGAAGCACTCTGGATAGGGGGGTCATATTAGTCCTTTCACAGAAGAAAGGGTTCTGAAAGAACTCCTAAAACTGAAGGTGGACAAAGCAATGGGGCCTGATGGGATTCACCCCAGAATTCTAAAAGAACTAAGGGGAGAACTAGTAACACCACGGACTACCCTTTTTAACAAATCATGGGAGGATGGTGTGGTACCTGAGGACTGGAGGAGGGTGGATGTGATTCCCCTTCACAGAAGTGGGAGCAGGACAGAGGCAGGAAACTACAGACCTGTCAGTTTGACCTCCATGGTAGGGAAAATGATGGAATCACTTCTGAAGGAAAGAACTGTTGCATATGTAGAGGCTAGTGGGGCACAGGACCCAAGGCAGCATGGATTCACAGCATGAAGGTCATGTCAGATGAATCTAATTGATTTCTTTGACTGGGTGACCAAAGTGGTAGACCAGGGAGGGGCTGTGCACATAGCCTACCTAGACTTTAGCAAGGCATTTGACAAAGTCCCACACAAAAGATTAATAAACAAACTAGCCAGCCTGGGAGTGGATCCCAGGGTGGTAGCCTAAGTAAAACATTGGCTGGACAACAGGACACAGAGAGTAATAGTAAACAGAGTCCACAGTGAAGAAAGGGTGGTTACTAGTGGGGTACCGCACAGTTCAGTACTGGGTCTGGTCCTTTTTAATGTCTTTATAAGTGACATTGCAGAGGGACTGGAAGGAAAAGTATGTCTCTTTGCAGATGACACAAAGATCTGCAACAAGGTTGATACACAAGGTGGGGTGGAAAGGATCAGAAGGACTTTGCAGTTGGAGGAATGGTCAAATGTATGGCAGCTTAGATTTAATGCAAAGAAGTGCAGTAATGCACCTGGGAAACAAAAACCCAGGGGAAGAGTACACAATGGGGGGGTGAGACACTGACAACAACAAAAATGGAAAGGGACCGGGGGGTTAGTTATATCAGATGACCAAAAGGTGGGCAAGCAATGTGAGAAGGCAGTAAGGATGGCTGGGGGATACTGGGATGCATAGGGAGAGGTATGATCTGGAGGCTGTCATAGTACAGTCAGACCTGGACATTGTGGCCATCACTGAAACCTGGTGTAATGATAACCATGACTGGGAGATGGCCATACCTGGCTACAACATATTCAGAAGAGACAGAGCAGGCAAGGGAGGAGGAGTGGCACTGTATGAAAAATGACATAAGGGCCACACAGATCCAGGAGGAACAAAATGGGGAGAGATACTGTGGGTTAAGCTGAAAGGAAAATGGGGCCAGCCATCCGACAGGTGTGGTCTACAGACCACCAGCCCAGGAGGAAGAAACAGATAGGAGTTGATGCTAGCCATCCAAAGGATGGCAGACAAGGGTGAGGTAGTACTGGTTGGAGACTTCAATATACCAGACGTGGACTGGAGCATCCCAGCAGCAGCATCAACTAGGAGCAGATTTATCCTGGACTCTTCAGGGTGCCTTCCTCAAGCAACTGGTCATGGAACCAACTCCGGCGAAGGCAATACTGGACCTTTGTGCTCACAAACAGGGACAGTGTGATGGGGGTAACAGTGGGGAGCACCTGCAACAGTGACCACCAGTCATTGTGGTTTGAAATCACAGAAAGAGCAGAACCAAACCACACAAAAACACGATCCTGGATTTTAGGGGGCAGACTTTGGGAAAATGGGGAGATGCTTGAAAGAGGCATTAAGGGAATGGGACAGGAATCAGGGATTGAGGAACAGGGCAGTATTTAAAATGGGGATTATAAGAACAACAGAATTATGCATTAAGCAGGTTAGCAAGAGGAAAAGAAAGAGGAGACCATTATGGTTTTCCAAAGAGGTAGCAAAGAAAGTGAAAGCCAAAAGATTGCATTCAGGCAATACAAAAGACACAGGCAGAAGGGGATAGGGAGAAGTACCAGGAGAAACAAAGGAGGCAGGGAAGTCAGTAAGGAAGCCAAAGCTCAGACAGAAGAACACATTGCAAAATCAGTGGTTAAAGGGACAAAACCTTTACAGGTACATAAGTGAAAAAGAAGGACAAAGGGAGGGATAGTGAGACTGAAGGGGAGGATGGGAGCCGGTGGAGGATGACAACAGTAAAGCTGACATATTGAACAGGTATTTCTGCTCCGTCTTTACTAAGGAAGAGGGGGTAATGGATCTGAAGGAGTACAAGGGGTGAGAATGGTGCAGAAATGGACACAAGTCCCTTTACACGAGAAAGGGTCCTGAAGGAACTGGAAGTAATAAGAGCTGATAAAGCAATGGGGCCAGATGGGTGCACCCCAGGTCCTTGAAGAACTAAGAGAGGTGGTGGCTGAACCTCTGGCTATCCTGTTCAGCCAATCACTGGAAACAGGGAGGTACCCAAAGACTGGAGGACAGCAGATGTAGTCCCTTATACAAAAGTGGGAACAAAGAGGAAGCAGGGAACTACAGACCAGTCAGCCTCACCTCGGTAGTGGGGAAGATCATGGAAGCACTACTGAAGGAGAGATTGGTGGAACATCTGGTTGTCAATGGACTACAGGACCCAAGGCAGCATGGTTTCACTAGGGGGAGGTCATGTCAGACCAACCTCATTGAATTTTTTGACTGGGTGACTAGGAAGGTGGATCAGGGGAGGGCAGTGGACATGGCCTATCTGGACTTCAGCAAGGCCTTTGACACTGTGCCACATAGAAGACTATTACACAAACTGGGGAATATGGGTGTGGGCAGGACAGTAGTGTGGTGGGTAGGTAACTGGCTGGATGGCAGGACACAGAGGGTGGTGGTAAATGGCTGTCACTCCACAGAGGGAAGAGTGACCAGTGGGTACCACAGGGATCAGTGCTGGGACCGGTCCTATTCAACATCTTCATCAGTGACATTGCACAGGATATAGAAGGCAGAATTTCACTGTTCGCTGATGACACAAAGCTCTGTAACAGAGTAGACACACCAGAGGTGTAGACAGAATGAGAAGGGACCTGCAGAAACTTGAAGAATGGTCAAGGGTTTGGCAGTTGAAATTCAATGCAAAGAAGTGCAAGATAATGCATATGGGGCACAAAACCCTGGCACAATATATCAGTTGGGGGTGAGGATATAGCATGCACCAAGCAGGAAAGGATCTTGGGGTTGTCATCTCTGATGACCTCAAGGTAGGGAAACAGTGTGACAAGGCATCAGGTAAAGCAAATAGGATGCTGGGATGTATAGGCAGGGGCATCACCAGCAGGAAAAGGGAGGTCATAATTCCGCTATACAAGACACTAGTGAGGCCCCACCTGGAGTACAGTGTACAGTTCTGGAGACCATACCTACGTAAGGACATAGACAGGGTAGAGAAGGTTCAGAGGAGGGCAACAAAGATGGTGCATGGGTTGCATCACAAGTCCTATGAAGACAGGTTGAAGGAACTGAACATGTACTCTCTGGAGGAGAGGAGGGAGAGAGGGGATATGATAGAGACATACAAGTATCTTACAGGGAGGAACAGGGTGCAGGAAAACACTATTTTTAAGCGAAAAAGATGTTTCAGGACTAGAGGGCATGGGATGAAGTTGGAGGGAGGACGATTCAGAAGAAACATGAGAAAGAATTTCTTCACAGAACGGGTGGTGGACAAGTGGAACACCCTGCCAGAGGAAGTGGTGGGGGCTGAAACAATCACGGGATTTAAGAATGCATGGGATAGACATAAAGGAATTCTAGAGGTCAGGGGTAAGGGGAAATAGACTTCTAGGAAAACAAACTGAACTTACAAGCTCAAATGGGCAGACTAGGTGGGCCATAGGCCCTTATCTGCCGACACTGTCTATGTATCTATGTATCTATGTATCACCAGTAGAAAACAGGAAGTTATTATCCCTTTGTACAGACAGTTGGTGAGGCCCTATCTGGAGTACTGCATGCAGTTCTGGAGACCGCATCTCTGCAAAGACATTGACAGGGTGGAGGCTGTCCAGAGGAGGGCAACCAAAATGGTGCATGGTCTGCTCCAGAAGACATATGAAGAGAAACTAAAGGAGCTTAATATGTATACCTTAGAGGACAGGAGGGAGAGGGGGACATGACAGAAACTTTCAAGTACCTCAAGGGAATCAACAAAGACCAAGAAGGTAGCATCTTTCAGAAAAAGAGATGTGCAAGAACAAGGGGGCACAATTTGAAGATGGGGGGGGGGGGGAAACAGCTCAGAGGTAATTTGAGGAAGTATTTTTTCATAGAGAGGGCTGTGGATGCATGGGACAGCCTTCCTGAGGAGGTTGTGGAGTCAAAAACAGTGGGGGAATTCAAGAATGCATGGGACAGACATAAGACAATTCTAGTGGGGGGTAGGAGGAAGTAGGCTGTTGGTTAACTAGGATCTGTAGCTTATCCATTAGGTAGGGAAATGGGCAGACTAGGTGGGCCAAGCAGTCCTTATCTGCCATTAGATTCTATGTTTCTGAATGGGGGAGGGGGCCCACATACTACAATTCAGCATTTTTTTTACTACAGTGGCATCAAACTGCCGATTCCTAAAGGACTCTGCCTGGAAAACGGATGGTCCTAGTGGCATAATCCAACGTATTTTAATCTGCACTATTCAATAAAGTAATACGGAATTGTAAGCTTTATAGATCTTTTCTGTATTGTAATCTTCGTTTAATGTTACTGTAATCTGTTATAGTTCTTCCTTTGCAGTGTACTTTAGACACTATTCGACTATAACATGTTAATGTCTTACAGGGGACAGGAAATGTGTGCTACCTGACAGCAATCAGTAATGTTCCTGATTACCGAAATGAAATCTGTGCCTTCAAATAATCCATATTTAACTGTATCTGCATAACCACTGATGTGAGAACTGTGTTTTCCATTGTTTTCTTTTCATGGGCAACATTCTGCACAATTCACTTTATGGAACTAGTACATTGGAGTTTGCACTATGTCATGGTTTGTGTACAGAATGCTAAGCAGGAGCTGTTAACCTGTCGGAACCATGCTTAGAGTTAAAATTCCAGAACACTGGCTCTAATGAAGAGAACTGTAACAGAATGTCACTCATAAAAAACAAAACAATGAAAAATATATTATATCCAGTCACATTTTATTCAGGCACAGTTAAACACTATTATTTAGGAGTCTGAGTAACATTTTTGAAGACAGAAGCTTTATAAATGGTTATCAGTTAGAAATAATTCCCTTTTCTCTTTAAGCTAATTGCAGGGACACTACTATAAATCAGAACTGTTCAGTTGTCTTTCCTTTCAGTTCACTGAATGACCCTACTGACCGATTGGTAAGTGAGACAGTTAAACCAGGTTGTGGTTTCCCTCTCTATATACCTAAGAGGATTACAGTTGAGACCTACTGCAGAATAGAACAGAATTTGGTCTTGTATAGCATCATTCATAGAAATTACATCCTAAATCACTTTACAATGCAACAAGCTAGGTACTGGTAGTGAAGGGACTCTGGTCTAAGTGCAACAGCTATTAAATAAGCTAATATCACCCACACAGTCATTCTTCCGAGATGCGCAGAAAGGAACTTGGTTTAATGTCTCATCAGAAGCACGACACCTGCGGCAGGCAGCACCTCCCACCCCCCCCGGGTAGTGCTGTAGTTTCAATGGGGATTACCCCAAAAACCTGATGCAGTGCAGGATGTGAACCTACAACTATACAATCGTCCTGGCTTAGAGACAAAAGTGCTGCCAACTATACACTCTGGAAACCAAAACACTGGCGAGAGCTGAAGCAGATTACAAACAATATTTAATAAACTACACAATGGGCCAGTCTGCGCAGTGGCAAGGCTGAGGCCCGCGGCATTGGGAACAAATCCAGGATGTTGGGGCTGGCTTGGGGGGGGGGGCGCCAAACATCCAATAGGATACTTGCCTGCTCAGGGGAGAGAATGCAGCTTGCTCTGCTGCAATACTTCCACCTCAGTGACCACAGGTGGCAGTACAGTCTGAGCAGTTTGGGGTTGGGAAGATGCCGGCTGGTGCACTGCAAAACCACGCAATGTGTGTGCACGCATGAGCGCTCCGCATCCTCACCGCTGGCATCCTGAGGATGTGGAGGAACAAGCTGGAAAAACCCTTGATGCATGCAGGAGGGTGCCGCAGTGCCTTTGGGTCCTGACCTCCCAACTGGCCACTCACCTCTCAGCACTAGAGGACCAATGGTGGGGGGAAGCTGGGCACAGCACCCCCATCCCCCACAGGGAAGAAACTATGCCTGTGGCACCGAGGAGGTGAGATAAGTGCCCAACATGGGAAGGGAGGGGGCAGGTAGCCTGAGCTGAATGAGGCAGTGCCAGTGATAAGGGGGCATAAACAATATAATAAAAACCCTACAAAATGGTGTCCATTGATTGGTGGATGGTACCATCTCATTTCTACTCCCTTTCGCATACCGATTCAGCTAAACACAAAATAAAAGCTCTCTCAACTGAGATAAAACCACTAAACGTCACCCAATAGTGTCTCCCCTAAAGCATTTATGCACAGACCGCCAACTGTCCCACATGATGCGGGTCTATACATTATTTTACCCCTCACAACTTGCCCACTATTCCACATATAGCGAGTGGTGCTGTCCCATACAGTTCAAAGTATGGCCCTCATGTTACCATTCAGAACTCCATTGTTCATACTACTCAACTGTCTCATATTATGATTTTATCACTCAGAACCCAACTGTCCATACCTCCGCACTGAGGAATGTCCCTCATTTTACCAATCAAAGCCCTACTGTTGTCCATCTGTCTCAAGAGTCCCACATTAGGAGGGGCATTCCTTACTTTACCACTTAGAACCCCTCTGTCCATACCTCTCAACTGTCTCACAGGAAGAGGGTTGACCCCCACTTTACAACTCAGAATCCCTCAGTTCATACTTTGCAACTATCCCACATAAGGAGGGGCATCCCTCATTTTACCACTCAGAATCTCTTTGTCCACACCTCTAACTTTCCCTATGGTTCCTCACTTTGACCCTCAGAGCCCCATCTGTCTATACCACCCAATTCCCCATTATGAGGGTCCCCGATTTTATCACTCAAAACCCGTCCAAATCTCTGTTCCACACCACGAGGGTCCCTTATTTTAGCACTCAGAACCTCTCAATTGTCCCACATCATGGAGTCCTTCATTTACCCTCAGAATCTGGCACAAAGCAATGCTCCAGTTTTCTTAGTGTGATTTGACTATAAGCTTGTTGCAACTCCATGTTCGATGAATTGCCCCATTTTCCAGTAAAAAAAAGTAAGATGGTAAAAATTCAGCTATGTAAAACTTTGCAAATCATCCCTTCCCAGAACATGTCTTTATCTGTAGTGTTATAATTTCAATAAACACGACACAAAACACACAATTAAAGCAATAGTACAACACAGTTTTTTTCACAGCTCCAAGTTCCTCCAACTAAGCTAGTGCTTCCAGTCGTACCTCCTGATCCTGCCATACCTATCAGCTGTCCCTCATTACGAGGGATACCCCTCAAAATTGTGTTGCATAAAGGTTGCATACGGAAAGGCAAAGAGGGGAGGAGGACTAGCACCAGGTAGGTTCTTGGGCAAACTAGATGGACTTTGCGGTCCCCTTCTGCCCTCACTTTCTATGTTACCCTCACCTGTTCCTCGCAGAAAAGGTGCTCCCCACACCGAGATGGTAATCTACATTCAGGCATTAAAACAAAAATACATACCATTCTAAAATGCTAAATAAACTATGTTAAAGTACAGGCAATGGAGTCTGCAGTGTTCCGAGCTTGTATCTCCATGTTTGAGACTGTGACCCTTATTACGAGGGTCGGTGTGCCTCACTGTCTGAGTGCCCGTCACTTCTATCAGTGACAAAAGGTTGAGAGCTATGCCCGAGTCCATTTACTCCGTGTTTTTTTTGCCACCCATCTCTTCCCACACCACGCAGGCTGGGGACCATGGTGAACAGAAGAAAGTATAGTCTTCTTAAAGTTTTTTAGGAGTAAATTCTGTTTTTTTGGCAATCTGATCTCCTTTCCTCATGATGTTACACAACCAGAGACAGACAGCCCTCTGGCTTTTCAGGCTCTCCTTCTGCTCCTTTCCCTCCATTCCTTCCTTGTTGGGCTTCGGCGCAGCCGCCCCTTCCCCACTTTACACCCCACACCACCATTTATTACCTGTCACTCCGAGCCCTCGACTCTCCTCAGCGGACCGCGATGTAAAACGCCAGCAGTCGGCGTGACGTCACTGCGCGAGGATGAGCGTGACAGGGGCGGGGCTTGTGGAAGGTGCTGAGTGCCATCTTGGAAGTGGCAAGAGGGGAACGACGTGGAAGTCACAGAACCAAGAGGCCTCATAAAGTGGGTACACCACATAGTTCTGTACGGGAACCTTATGTTGAGCTTCTCAACTTCAACATATGAGTGACTTTCCGTCACTTTTCTACCAGTCTGTCATTGCTAAAGCGCTTTGGGGTGCAGTATGCTAAAAAACACTATGTAAATGTCATTCTTGAGTGTAATCCGAATCTTCTGTATGTTCGTGGAAATTTTTTATTTATTTATTTTTTATTTATTGTTGAGATCAGTTTTACAACCTTTGAGTCAAAGACTCGTTTACAAAGGTACCTCGTCAAGAAAGGGGGGGAGACAACAATAGAGTGAGGTTAGGACAGGGATGACGAACAGGTTAGATACATAAAATATACATCTGAGAGTGCAGACATGCAAGCTGTACTGGAGCAAACTTGTAAGGTACTAACATTGGTAAAACAACAGGAGATACATTATTCAATTTAACAACATGTCACAAACTAATATGTAGAGTTAAAAGGACAGGAAGCGAGGGCTTGAAAAGGTTAGAAGGACCGGCACAGAGGCAGCTACAAACATTTACAGCATTGGTTGTCAATAATATGCTGGCGGAGGGCGATTTTGAAGCGGCCAATACCTGGGATCTTAGAGATGGTTTCAGGAAGGGAGTTAAACCAGGACGGGGCTAGGTGATGGAAAGATCTTTGGCAGCGAGAGGTCCTTGCTCTGGGAATGTTGAAGGTGGCTGCGGCGCCGTACCGGGTTGGCGGGGACCAGGGAAATGGTGCATTAAAGGGTAACTTGTTCTTATAGTCTTGCATTTGATACAGAAAAATAGAGAAATTCTAGTTCCATAGGACAGACCTTGCTTCCCAATAGACTTGGTATTTTACCTGTATCGCCAGGGAAATTGTGTTTTCCTGTAGACTACATTAGTTCCTTCCCATGGAAGCCGAATTACTCCATTTCCCCTATAACCAATGCAAGTCTTTGGGAACAATTTCTCTGTAGATGGTTCTATTTCACTGTAAAATAGAAGAATCGCTGTAGATCTGGGAGCTGTTGTATTACACTCTTGATTTGCCAGAAGGCATCTTGGAAATCCCATGCATTTATCTATATAAAATTGCCTCATAGTTACAGTGAAAATGTAAGACACAGCCTGGTAGCCCCTTACTGGGATTTGCTAGAATCCAGACCCAAAGTGGTTAAACCCCAGCATGGCTGGTCAAACTGGACTGGGAGCAGCTTGTGCGGTCAGGTTGCCAATCCTGGTTCTACTGTTTTGGTCTATCTGATCCAGCTGGTCCGGATTTCATCTAGGGTGGGGATCAGTGATATCTGGACAGCTGGACCGGTCTGAAACCATCATTCTGTTCTAGATCCAGCTGTCCTGATATCCAGTGGTTAAACTTGAAAATGTTTAGATGGGGGGGGGGACTCATATCTATATTTCTAGGTGGTGGAACTCTCCAATGGTAGTCAGTGGAGAAAGATGACAGGAAACTGTCGTTTTTTTAAGAGGTGGTGGAACTAAGTACCTGTAGGCTCCTGCCCAATTTAACCTCTGCTGATATCACCCACACCTTCACCCTAGATGAAATGTGTACCAGCTGGAACTGATGGACTTAAACAGTGAAAACCAGACTGGACAGATTAAAAAAAAAAAACAGCATCTGGAATAGCACAGTGTGTGGCTGGGCCAGACGGTCTAGTTTTCACCACTGTTGGTCTGGCAGTCTAGATTTCACACATACTCCCTTCTATGACTGTTGCAGTGTAGCTTGTTCATTACATGTTGACTGAACATGTACCAGGAAGATATATGGTAACCCACAGTTGTTGACTTCCCAAGTTTCCAGCCTCATGATTTTAGAAAAGAAACCATTTTCAAAAACACAAAGCATGTACATCTCCCGTGGATACCGACGGCAATGTACTGAACCTAGTATTCAGGGCAGAGTGATCGTTTTGTCGATGGGATTCAGGGCTTTGGTATGTAATTTGTTTGAAGAGTCTGAGACCCATTCTGCAAATATGCAGGGTTCCAATCCAAAGTGTTAGGAGTAGGACTCTTATCTGTGAAAACAACTTTTTTTGTGTGAAAATGATGGATAGGAAAACATAGGTTTTAAAATTAACTTTTGACTCTATTGTATGGCACTGGCTTCTCACCCCACACACACACGTTATTTCTGGTCAGGGCAATGCTCTGAGCTGAACCCACCCAGGCCAGACCTCTGGATCCTGGCTATGGCTCTTCAAACTTACCCTCTGCAGTGAAGTTGGGGGTCCCAATATCACACTGTCACCCACAACTGAAAGGCCCCGTCACAAGAACTAACTTCTCATTCGACAGCCAGATTGATTAGACTGCCTGTTCTTTGCAATTGAATGGATCCTACGTGTTTCTATGTATAATGTCTTGTCATGAGATGGATTGTTATTGGATTGTGTTATTAAAAAAAAAAAAACAGTCAATGTGGAAGTGCCAAAGATGTGACGTCCCATCCCATCCACCAGCCCTTGAGCATGCTGCCTCCCTAGCACAACCACTGCTCCACTGGCTTAGGGGTGTGGAGTCGTGGCATGTGCTGCAAACCTTGGTCTCTGCATAAGCATATGACTGCGAATTGCTCCGCCGGTGCCATCGAGCCAGGCAGAAAACACAAACTTTGGGGTGAAAAGAATAGCGTTTTCTTGGACTCCCCACTGTTCTGCTTGTGCTCTCAAGCATTTTGTAATGCCCCTCCCACATCATGGGATTGGTATTACTGAGGATGTGGCCTCGCATCCCAGGAGGTGCTTGCACTGCAGTGCAGGCAAGCTGCCAGCTGGCCACCGCAGGGTTAACATCCGGAACTGAACTGCTGGTACTACCAAGGGGGAAAGACTTGCTGCGGCAGCATAAGCCACACTTGTCTCTGGCAGTTGGCAGCTGGAGAAAGGAAAAAGTGAGAAGTGGCTGATGAAGTTGCCTGATGGCCTTTCAAGGCCTGGGTTTCAATTGGATGTAGGTGTCCCAGGGCCATCTGCACCCCACGCTGAGGACCTCAGCAAGGAGGAGTTGGACCCCAAAGAAGAAAGAGTAACAGGATGTCCATTGGTGCCAACAGAAGTTTGGCCTCAGAGCTGGAGGTATGGAAATGGATGCAGTGAGGTGGAAATCTCCAAGCAGATGCTACTTGCCAGTGGGGCTACTTTCGGTCACCAGGTAGAAAAGCATATCTCTAGCCTTTGTGAATAGTTATCCCCGGAGGCTATTGGTGCCTGCGCCCTGTCCCATGTAACGCAGCCTTTGGGCTGGAACAATTTGGGGGCAGCAACCGAGACCGAAATGTTAGATGTCAAAGCTGTGGCAAGGGAGAAGTATGAGGAGAAGTGAATATTGATTGGGAATGCATGGGGGGGGGGTTAGATAGCTGATGCAGCTGCTGTCCTATAAATTCTCTTTCACCAGGCTACTTTATTTGTTTCAAATAACTCGCTGAATTTTGAGTTTTATCACAGAGTATAACTTAATGGCAGAAAAAAACAATGGAGCTCCTTTTGACAGTTTGTTTTGCTGAAACTTTGTCCCTGAAAAAGCATTTTCACTCAGTTTCCCCAAGCCCGTGAATGAAGTAAACAATACAAGTAGATTCCAAACAAACACACCTGACCAAGTTTCTCTGCTTTAGGCTAAACGTGTGGCTGGTTTCTTAAAGGTGTAGTTTGTTCCACATCAAAGTAAACCTACTGTTGATAGACAAACTTGAACATATAGTATAAACAAGCTGACTTCGTGCCTATGAATTGGCTGCTTCATCCCCCTCTTGAATGTATTCTTTATTCCCAGTTCACGGTTTTGATAATGCATCCTCTGGCAGGCCTGACTCTCGACTTCCCTGAGCACATGTCTGCTTACTTGTGAATGTTCCCTCATCCAGATCCACTGCTGATCCTCCCAGGTCGCTCCATGACTTGCTGTCCACAGCGGGCCCATACAACTGACCCATAAGCTGCCGAAGAGTAGCCAGAGCCCAAGAAGTCGGAGCAGAGGGGCGTCAGGGTGTTCAAGGACATCGGGTTTGGGTGATAACATTCATGCTGTCATTTTTTTCACCCTTCTTCGCCTGGTGTGCTCCCTTCGGCCCTTGCGGCTCCTCCAACATTCATGCTGTCATTTGCACAGCAAACTTTTTTTTTTCACCTGAGTTGGAGTCCCCCGAAGACTACCAAAAGGCCGAGGGAATGGGCAACGTCATGGGGTCACCAGTGATGTTAGCATCGCTCCTGATCCCTGCTGTAGAAGGTGCTCGAGCAGCAGGATGCTCGGCTTCCTCTCCCACAGAGTCGGTGTGCGATACCTCCACATCGTGCTCTGAACCCCACTGGCCAACGAAAGGGGAGCCAGAACCGATACTCGATTCCTTGTCTCCTTCTTGATGGTGCGGTGCACCAACTGCTGCCGCCATCAGGCCAGGTTGGTTCAGCATTCGTGGTGAAACATTCACTTGTTCTTTCTGTATATGTGTATTCTCAGCATTGATTAATTTGCATTATAAAACAATGGCTGGAAATTGAGCAGTCTGATTGACAGCGATCCAAGAAGTTTCATTTAACAGCTGCAAATCCTTTTGTTGAATATAAAAGAGTTAGAAATTTAACTATTTAAACAGAAATAGTTAGTTGCAGTACTGGTCCTTGTAAGAGCAGAACCAGAAACAAATGGTTTGACACCTTTTATTGGACCAATATAGATAAAAGAAAACAGCGCTTAAGCTTTCGGACAAACCAAGTCCTTCCTCGTAAAAAAACCCCCAAAAAAACGAAGGAATTCTCATTGGTCTTGCGTTTAATTAAGAGTGTATTCACATTACACAATCACTCATTCATGATCTCAGTTAGTGAAACTGCCTGGCCCCTGAAAGTATTCATCT
Source organism: Neoceratodus forsteri (assembly GCA_016271365.2). Classification (NCBI taxonomy): domain Eukaryota; kingdom Metazoa; phylum Chordata; order Ceratodontiformes; family Ceratodontidae; genus Neoceratodus; species Neoceratodus forsteri. The sequence goes on along the minus strand of JADMNL010000033.1, from coordinate 75,762,075 downwards.
TATCTGCCTCTGTTGACATGTGACCTTGGAGTGCTTCGTAGTTACCAGCTGACTAAAACTGGTTTCTTGCATTTAAACCTCAGTTATTATTTTTAAAAAGGCATTTTAAACCAATGAGAATTCCTTCTGTTTTTTTTATGTATGATCTGGGTGTTAATAGTATGTGATTTACCAAACAACTGCCATAAGCTGCCGAGGAAGGACTTGGGTGGTCTGAAACCTAAACACTGTTGTTTTTTTGTTGCATCTATGTTGGGCCAACAAAAGGTATCAAACCATTTGTTTCTGGAACTGTTTAAACATTCAGTTTAAAATAAAGCATAACAGTTTAGTTTAATAATAGCATTAATGAACTCCAGGGGTTAGGTTAGCTTTATTAATCTAACCCTAGGGACACCCCAATTGCTGGTCATGTCTTAAAGGGACACTGTCAGCCGTATTTGCATCATATCCTTTCTAGTTTAAACCACACACTTTATATTTGCTTACTTTCTCTAAATTTCACTGATGTTGCTGGTTGTTGTGTCTTTTTGCTCTCTTATTAGAACCGCAATGAATGGTAGTGGTGTAATTTATACCTAACTTTGTTTTGTTTCAGTTCCTTGAACTACTGCTATTTAGATACTTTATGAACATTACAAACACTCCCAAAGAGTGCCACCACTCACGATGCAATAGTCTCTTCTCCTCCCACTGTATCATAAGTGTCTAGACTGTGTGGGGGTGTTCCCAAGTCCAGGAAAGATGCAGTGGGAGTTGATCAAGGAATCTAAACACACATTTGTTTGTGTTGTAACACCGGTATGGTAGGCACTCTGTTTTGAACTTTAGAAAGGAAAACCGGAATCAAAATCAAACAACCAGCTGCATCAGCAACCTCTACTGAATGCCAGCAATCATTACATGTGTTTTTTAAAGTAGGGACAATTTGAGGCCAAAGGAGTTGACAGTGTCCCTTTAAAGCTTAATTGAAAGGAAGTGGACATTTAGGATGTGCAAAGTGACCACACAGGAACAGTAGTACATGGGATCTGAAAAAGGATTCCAGCAGAGAAGAAATATCCAAATATTCCATACCCAGTCCTTGTATTGAAAGGAAGTGAGCAGTGCATGTGTATGTGTACAGAAGTTAGTGTGTACGTGCGTGTGTGTGTATGTAGGTTTGTCCGTGCGTGTGTGTGTGTGCATAAGTTACCTGACAAAGCATTTCATTTTGCTTACAGAGTTTATGAAAATTATTTAAAAGTTTCACCAGGAAAAGCATACTGAGCAGTGTAGCTCATTCCTAGATGTGTCTAAGTTTTCAACATTAGGGTAGCATCATAAAAATACAATGTATAATGTAATCCGAGGTTTTTGATGTTAATGTTCTAGTCTGCACTGCTTTTAACTTTTTAAGGAGTCATCATTTGGAAAGTAAAATTATTAATACTTTTCTAAATAACTGTCTCTTGATGCATATACCCTTCCCTAAAAGAAGCCATACTGAAAATATATTCTCTTTCAAACCTCACATGTACAGTATCATACTGTACATGTGATGTTTGAAAAACAATATACGTTATTCCTTCCCTGTTGAGTTCTGAGTAGCTTTTTGCCTCCCTTATCATGGCACTCTCTGTATACCTCCCTACATTGAGGATGTGGTCGTATTCTTGCCCAATCCCAGTGGAGAGGAAGGACTATGGAAGCAAGTACTGTGATTGGTTCCTAGAACGGAGGCGTGTGCTGGTTTCACAATATGAAATTGACACCGCTGTTGACCAGGACACTAGCTTGATGCTGTTTCTGGCAGGAGAGGTAGGGTAACACAGCATAAGAGTCTGTCAGACAGACATCATAGTTTTATTGGGCTTACGAGTCTCATATGTGAGGAAGTTCTTCTTAGGGAGTAGTGGACAAGTGGAACAGTTTGTCTAGCATAGTGGTCAATGCAAGAACCATTGCCTAGTTCAAAGCGAGTTACCACATCTTCTGATTTTTGCAGGACATTCCTGATTTGGGCAGCTGTGTCCTGCAAAAAAAATAATGAAAAATACTACATCTCCTGACCTTATAGTAGAAACAAATATTTCCCAACTTTCCTCTTAATGTTGCAGAAAACTGTAATTCTGATAATACCATAACTAAAATACATTAAAATGACAAGAAACAATAGAAATAACTAAAAAACTACAACTCTTAGTCTTAAGTCTAATTATTTAGAGAAAACAAAATATGTTGCATTGATCAAGATTACATATTGTCCTACAAAAAATCATGTTTCAGTAAATTCCCACTTTGTGCTTCTTAAAAGCTGGTAACCATAGGTTTAATGCTCACTGGGATGGTTGGGTTTCAGAGGGCTTACTAAAGGCATGAAATGGTGGTGGGGGGGGCTATAATGTATAAGTTTCAGGTGGGATTTCATAGCAGACTGGATGGACTTTGTGTCTTTACCTGCTCATACCTTTCTATACTCTATGGCCCTCATATTCAAAAGGTTAGCATGGTGCTAGCCATATTAGTGCCACGCCAACCCGAGAATAGTGTGATTGGATCGGGCAGGGGCCATATTCAAAGGCCTCCAGTTTGTGGCACTTACCTGATAGCGTGGCTGCATGAAAAAAGTCCACTGTACCCATGCAAATGAGGGCTCCCTTTTGCACAGAGGGCACAACAGTATATTCAGTGGTTTTGAAAGCACTAAACGACCTCTGTTGCAGCATTGTTTAAGGCTGCCAAATCAGTACTTTTATCACTGTGTACAGTGGTTCACGAACACCCCCCCCCCAGCCAAGTGCCAGGGAATGGAATAACAGCAGGAGCTGTCAGTCCCTGCCTAAGTCCCCCCACATTGTATGCTACCCAATCGTTCTTTGGCTCTAGTGATCCCCCACCACTCACTGCTGATCAGATGCTGTAATACCAACAGGGAACCATTTCCTGGTGTCCAGTGGACCTCTCACGCCCCAATCACTGATCAAATGTTCTAACAGTAAGAGGGAACAATTCTTTGGTGTCCAGTGACTCCCATCCTACCTGACCGCTGATCAGATGTTGTAACACTAACAGGGAACCATTCCCTGGTGTCCTGTGGCCCCTCCATCCTGATCGCTGATCAGATGTAACACTAACAGGGAACCATTCCCTGGTGTCCAGTGCGCCCCCCCCATCGCCAATTAGATGTTGTAACAGTAACAGGGAACCATTCCCTGGTGTCCAGTGGGCTCTCTACTCCCCTGATTACCGACCTCCCCCTACAGTATACTTATTTCCCTCAATCCCTGGCTCTGGTGGTCCCCCCACCCTAATTGCTGATATGTGTCTCCTCTATTTTCTGCAATCCCTGCTCTAGTACCCCCCCCACCTCACTAGGGAATGTTTAATGTTCTGTTGGAAGCTTTCAATCTCAGATTCATGGCCACATATTGACTTTAATCTGAGGCTCCTGAAAAATGTTTGTAAGTCACAAACTATTTCAAAAGTATCTACTCCTTGTAAGCGCAAACAACAGCACCATACAAAGAACCTGCAGCTCCGTTCCACTGAGCATACTCAAATTCTTCTTCCACAACTCTAACCATTCAGCTAAGTGAAATTCCTACTAGCTGGAAGGTTGGAGAGCTCTTTTGACTTTTATGTTAGCTATCCCATGGAACAATCCCAGATGGCTGTGCTGCTTTTGATTGTTATTCCCAGCTTTCACCACCAGATGGCACTACTTTGCACCGACTGTTTTTCATCATATATGTATTTATTTTGCTTTTGTTAACCAGGTGAGTACACTAGACGAGACAATTTGCCTATTTTTAGGTACGACCTGGGAGAGTACAGAAAATTACATACTTACACACTTGGGACAACATGGTACATAATTAGGAAAAGATTACACGTCATGAGACAACAAGGTACAAGTTAGAAAAAAACACTCGCATGTCACATGCAAACATCATAATGTAGAATACACAAAGTACAAGGCATATGAGGCACATTTAGTTAGAATTGGTACAGCAGAGTAAGCGGTGTGTGCCAGTTTTGGAGCAGTACAAGGTAAGGATTGGTAGCAGCAGGTACAAAACTATCATCTTAAGGGCCAGCTGTTATACAAAAGTTACTATGTAAATTGGGTGCAGTGCTGGGGGGGGGAGGTTCTTCATGGTGGGGCTGGGAAAACAATGGATGCACACTGTTTTATTATTAGAAACCAAGGCTCATATACATTGGTGGGGGAACACTTGGCCAGTCTTGGTCACAACACAGAGGGCATGGGGGTAGCAGTTCTTTTTTTAACTCAGCTTTATTTATTGCTTCGTCACCACAGCAGTTACATACAGATTCCTTAATAGTTCAGTGCCAAAATTCTTAGTTACAATTATAAGCTGTGGATGGGTTACTGACGTTAAAACGGTGGTCTCCCAACTAAATATCAGACTGTAGGTTACTAAAAAGAACAATTGATGTGGGGCAGGCAACATGCAAAACAATGCCCCTGAACTGTTGTTGGCTGCACGAAAAACAAAATGAATTTACCTCCCCCTCGATTTATACTAAAATGTAAGTCTGAAAATAAAGCAGTGGCTGATAGTGAGTGGTCCTACTTAGGTCAGAGTGACTAATTGTCAGGGGTCTTATAAAACATATGTCTACCAAGATCTATAATAATGATTAGAGAAAGTACCACGGCCCCAGCAATGAAGTTTGAATAGGATGGTTTGGGAAACTATGCAGTGAATGCCTCCCCAAATTACCTGAGCACCCAGGACTCCCAGGCTTGCCACCTTTGTGTGTGTTTATCGAATTGGAGTCTAAGCCTCGCCGTCAGGGCCTCCATAGAGACAACCTCTCTGAATCTCACCACTCACTTCCTCAGTGTGGGTACCTCTGATTGAAGCCATTTGGCTGTTATACATTTTAACCCCACCACTATAAAAGCAAGGACCACTTTGCAGAGATCTCCTTTTAAGTGAGAGTTCATAGGAAAGCCCAAAACCCATTCGGTAAATTCCAATGGGAGAAAGATCCCTGTAATCTTGTGAACTGTAGTCTGAAGTGCCCCCCAGAAGGGATCCAGCAGGGAGCAACCCCAGAACACATGCCAGTGGTTTCCTATTCCTTCACAATTTTTCCAGCACAGTGCTGAGCAGGAGGCAGAACAATGCTGCGTTATAGTGGGAACCTGGAAGTACCTGATTAGGAACTTCCAGAAAAATTCTGTCCCAAGTCGGGGCCGCCGTCACCCTCCAGCCAGATTTGAGTTGATGACCCCAGTCCTCCTCTCTAAGGCTCTGGTTCGATTCCTGCTTCCAAGCTATTCTGTGTGAGTGAAGACAGGATTCCCCCAGTCTCGGCAACAACTTATACAAACTAGATACATATTTATCTCCTACCTTTATTTGGACTATTCCATATAGGAAATTTTCCCACTCTGAATGGGACCTGGTGAAATCTCTTAAGATGTTCCGCAGTGTTAATAAAATGTCTGGTTTGCATATATCTGAGAAATTCTGAGTTATTCCACCCAAATTTCTCTTTCGCCCTCTGGAAAGAGATGCACTTATTATTCTCGATAAACTGGACAAATCTTGTCACTCCCTGGGCCTCCCATCTGGCAAACCCCTGATCGAGCTGGGGGGAGGGGATCCCGGTTCGTGCCTAATCAATGACAATGGGCCCACTCCTGAAGGGGTGGCCAGTAACTTCCTAACCTTTGAAAGAATATATAATCCGTGTCTAATCCATCTGTTCTGGATTAGTTTTACATGTTCCTGGGTCACAAGGGCCAGTACCAGGGTGAATAACAGGTTACCCCCTGCCATCTCATTTTCCATATCGTACCAGCCTGCTGATATCCTTTGTTTCACCCAGGAGAGGACAGGGCCCATCTGGGCTGCAAGGTAGTACAAGTAAAGATTTGGTAAGGCCAAGCCTCCCTCATCTTTGGGGTGGAATAGTATCCGTCTGGCAATTCTCGGTTTCTTATACTGCCAAATAAATTGCAGTATACCTCTATTTATCTTATCCCAGAACGCCAGAGGGAGTTTCAAGGGGAGAGCTTGAAACAAAAATAAGAAACGGGGAAGAATATTCATTTTTACCACTGCAATTCGTCCCACCAGACTTAAGGGGAGGAGCTTCCATCTAGCCAGGTCCTGCTGTATTGCTTCCCACAGCTTGTTATAATTTATCGAAAATAATCTGAATATCTCTGTATGAGTTTGTATCCCTAAATATCTGATTTGGTTTCTTGGGGCCCATCTAAAAGGAAATTTTTCTTTAAAATTTTTTTTACTGAGCTCCAGGGCCCCCGACTTACAGAAATTAATCTTGTATCCTGATATTTCATTGAAAGATTCCAGTGTTTTGACTAGGGAGGGAACCGTATTCTCTGGAGAAGATAGAAAGAGGACAGTATCATCGTCGTATAGGGAGATTTTCTGTTCAGAGCTCCCCACCATGATGTCTCTTATCTCCTGTATCTGTCTGATCCTGGCAGCTGGTGGTTCAAGGCACAATGCAAAAAGCGGGGGGGGGGAGAGAGAGGACACCCCTGTCTTGTCCCTCTGGTTAGGGGAAGAAGGGGGAGCTTATTCCATTAACCCTCGCCAGGGCCCTGGGGTTTTATAGAGTTGAGAGACAGATTGCAAGAATTTGGGGCCAAATTGCATTTTTTCCATGGATGCTTTGAGAAACTGACAGTTTACTCTGTCGAATGCTTTTTCTGCATCCATGGAGATGGCTAGCTGAAGATGTTCTTGTGAGTTTTGTGAGGAGATGATATTTAAGAACCAGCGGATGTTATCTGACAAAAAGCTGCCTGTGATGAATCCGGTTTGGTCCCTGTGGATCAGGGAAGTGACACAGGACTGTAGTCTTCTGGCCAAAAGCCCTGTAAACAACTTTAGATCAACATTTAACAAAGAAATGGGTCTATAGGACCCACAGGACTGGCAAGGCCTCGGAATTACTAAACTCGGAGCTGTAACAAGATTTCTCAACGCAAACAGGCTGGTCCTAAACAGCAAAAAGACCAAAGCCATGCTCTTTGGCCCATGCCAGGCTAATCTTCTATTGCTCTCTACCTCAAATGAAACAGAGATCGAAGTGGTGGACAATATCAAGTATTTGGGAATGTTCATTGACCAGGAAATCTCTTTCAGGAAACACGTAGACCACCTAACAACAATAGTGAACCAAAAACTTGGGATCCTGTACAGACTAAGCTCCTACCTGACTAAATAAACCAGGATTGCGGTCAGCAACGGGACTATCATTCCCATACTGTTCTGTGGTGCAACAATGCTTCAAGGACTGAGGGCAACGGAACATGCACATCTGAGTATGCTGTACCACAGAATCAGCCATTTCGCCGCCAGGGTCCAAAGAATGGAGCACCACTGCAATGTACTACAAGTGTTAAACTGGCCACCCCTTGAAGTGAGAATCACCTATCCCTCCCTCTGCTTAACTTTCAGATTGCAGCAACCTGATGCCCCACCGAGACCGAGAAATCTACTAGCCCCAAAAGCAAACAGGAGGGAGCTCAGATCGACTGAACGCAAGCTGCTAGAACCCCCAAGAGCCAGATCAACCACGGGACAATGGTCACCTAGAATAACCCTCCCCAAACTCTGGAACAATCTCCCGAGAGAGCTCCAGGACTGCACCTCTCTTGAGAGGTACAAGAAAGGGTTAAAACTACACCTAAGCAGTGAGTCTCATTGCAGGTGCCGCAACCCATAAAGACACCTCTGCTAAAGGGGGATGCCTCACGTAAATACAGACAAAAAGGGAGGGAGGAACAGTAAGGAAGGGCATAATGTACTGAACTGCACATACGTCTACTATCTACTCATGAATGTGTGTAACTAACAAGGTTGTTCGTACATAAACTCGCCTATGTCAACTGTAGTAATGTCTATCTCTGCGACACATATACATGATCAATGTACCATATACTATAATATAATCAAAAGCATTGTTTTTTTTTCCCCTCTAGGTACATGTAACTAATCCCGGGTCGCCCCTGAAAAAGGGACTGTCAGAGTCTCAGTGGGCCTACCTGGTTACCAAAATTTAAATAAATAAAACATTCTAAGGGATTTTTCCCTCTTTGTGAATGACTGAAATGTGGGCTAGCTGCCATGATACTGGAGTGGGGCCACCCTTCATCACTTCATTGCAGACTGGGAGTAGCAGAGGTAATAGAAGGGATGCAAATGTCTTAAAGAACTCTGCAGGAAATCCATCTGGGCCCAGGGACTTGCTATTTTTAAGGGCTGCTACTTGCATTTTACTCTTTTGTATGGTAACCTCCCTATCCAGATTGTCCTTCTCCAGTTGGGATAGGTTCTGAATGGCAAGACCCTTGAAGAATGAGATGATTTTTGCTTCTACATCTGCCACCGGTTCCTGAAGGTACAGTATTTTATAGTAGTTTGAAAAAAGTTCAGTTATTTTAATGGGGTGACTAACCACAGGTCACTCTCCCCCCCAAGAGGTCCCAGCTGAAGCACCAGTCTGCTAACCTGTTGGCACCTCAGTGTGCAGCTAGCAGTTTGCTTGCCCTGTTCCTGTTTTCGTAATAGTTTTGCTTAGTTCTCCTCTATCTTGCTTCCATGTGGGAGGAGAGAAGAGTCTTGAGAGTTCTTCTTCTCTTCAACAGCTGGGCCCGCACTGAATCATTTAGGGAAATCTTGTGTTGAAATTCAGGATCTTTTATGTCATATTCTAATTCCTTTCTGTTTTGCTGTCATTTCTTCTGCACTCTAGAGGCATGAGCAATTGTCACTCCGCGGATGACTGCCTTCAGGGCGTCCCAGCGGATCATGTGGGTGGTTGCCCCTGGAGGATTGTCTAAAATATAGGATTTAATGGTGGACTCTATCAGATCAGTATATTCCGGGTCATTTAATAGCACTACGTTGAGTCTCCAGTGGGAGTTCCGAATGGAAGGGCCCAGTGTCAATTTCATTTGAAGTGAAGCATGGTCAGATAAAGAACGCGGTAAAATATTACAGTTATTCATTGCATACACCCACTCCCTTGGGAGAAAGAAAAAAATCTATCCTAGAGTAGCAGGGGTAGCAGTTCCGACAGATTTTTGATCTTAGATTCCGAGACAGAAGGACATCATGGGAATATAAATTCATGCACATTGTTAATATACCAGTCTCTAAAACAAACTGAGATAAGGATTTTATTTGTTCCAATGTTCTTCTGGTATTGTTTATGCCACCATGTCGCCAATCGAGCCCTCTTTATGCTGACCCTCCGAACCCCATCACCCAGCTTATCTTGGACTTTCTTATCACTCCAGTGCTCCCCATAGCTTATCTCTGATGGTGGAGGCTGTGGAGCTCCCCATGTCCACTACAGTACTGATCCAGATACAAGAGCTGGTCCGAGGTCACCAGTGGGTTTATCCTGCCTGGCCGGGTTGTTTCTGATTTTCCATCCTGCTTTCACAGGATGCTGGTGGCGAGGGTTTGCATGTATGCAAGAGTATGGAGCATGGCACCAGCCAACGTCCTCCCTCCCATGAAGCTGCTCCTGAATGCACTGCCTCCTGTGGTCATCCAGGTGGCAGTGTCACAGAGCAACAAGCTGCCCAACCACTCCAGAGAGTATCTTCTGGGACGTTCAGTCCTCTTTCCCCTGGTAGCAATATTACTGCACCGATGGGCTGGCCCCTTGTCTCCATGTTCTGATTCACTCCATTGGGGGAAGGAGAGGGTCACGAAGAGCATATCTCACAGCTGAATTAGCGTTTCTGAGGGGAAATAGCAGATCACTTGGCCTTATAAAATGGGCTTCAGAATCCTAGCAACTTCATTGGTCTAAACACATCACCTGGCCATTGATTCATTAATCTCTGGAATAGGCACAGTTTGTAGCTAACCTCCCCTAATCTACCTAGCAACAGTATAACTAAATAAAATTAAATATATTTCATAAAAATACATTTTTTTCCATTTTTTAAATGCAAAAGCCCACAACAGGCGAAGCCAATAATGGATGGTGTTCCACAAGGGTCCATCTTGGGTCATCTGCAGTTCTCTCTCTTTATTAAAGATGTATCTGGTAACTGTGGCATGGCTAATTTACTGTGGTACGCGGATGATGCTGTGATGTCACCCAACTTGGGAGTCAGATTACTAGTGACTTCAGGGAATTACAGGGATCCTTCACTAGTAACAAGCTAGTTCTGAATAGCCAGAATACTATAGCCATCCTGTTTGTTCCCAGACACCATCGGGTCAGGAGGCTGCCAGAGTTCCTCATGAAATAGTAATTTACATGTATCCTTGTGGAGTTTGTGTTTAGCCAATTGCTTCAAAAGTGCCCCAACACCGGCCAACCAGGTGCACCACACGGGCCTGCAGTGATTCCATAGCTGGGGTGCCCAGAAAGACTGTAAAAGCTCCCAAGTGAGACATTTTGGGGGAGACTGGTACCATTCGGGAGTTGGTAGTTCCCCCAATACATGTGGGTGGAAAACTGTAATGTTGTGCATGCTGGTGGGGGATGGGCACCATTGTTAATGCTAATTGTCACTGCTATTGTCAATACTGTTGTTATTGCTGTTGCTTGTTCATCAGTTTGTTTGCCTTGAATGTCTTCTGTCCATCTCATGTTCTCTACCTTCCTACTACCCCTTTGTAAATAAATTATTGGTTAACCTTCTTAACACTGTCCATGATCATATTATTAGAGATTGCTTCTAACTGTATGTATAGTGAAGTACTGCATTTATTCATTAAATTCCATGAGTGGGGTGACTGCAAGGGGTTGGGTAGGTACAGCATCCAAGGGGGTTGTACCAGACAGACATCTGGCCCGCTATATTTTAACTCTAGGTGGAGGTACCACGCTAATCAGTCTTTATTGGGAAGGATCCTCCCCTTATAGATCAGAAGAGAGCCCAGGCCCTTCAATCTTGCTTGAGCCCACAAAGCAGGGGTAGTCCATTTTATACTCAGTGACCTGGTTAAATTATTTTTTTTTAACCTTCATTTATACTCCCTTCTCTGCAGGCCCCCCTTCTGCTCTTTGCCCACTCAGCTCCATCACACATCATCTGTTGGACTCACCTTGGCTCTTGTTCTCCCACAGATTGCCCCCCCCCCTTAGCAGGGTCAGGAGAGGGAGGTTCATTCCCCACCTCCCCATGTCCACATCCAGATATGGAGCCAGGGCCCAGTTAGTGCTGCAGGGCCTTCGCTGACTGTGAACTTTATCCTGCCAGTATGGAGGGTACTTTTATCACATTTTCTCCTGACCCCACCCACCTCCCGACATCGGGCAGTGCTTTGGCATGCACCTACGTGCCTCTGCCTCAGAGGTAAGCTGCTTGGCCCACCGATGCCATCCTCCCCTGGCTGGGAATGCTGATGTGTGGAAGTGCCTGTCTAGTCCTCAGTGCTTCCCAACCAACTTCCCAAAGTCACTCCTGAACTCATGTTGCCAGCACTGGAGTGTGCAGCACTACCCAGTCGACCATCAGGCGGCCCGCTCACAGTTGTACTCTTGTGGTAAGTACACTAATGTGCTGTGTTCCACTGCTACTGTACACAGCGACTGAAATGCTGTTACTCCTGTTCCCACTACTTGGAAACAGCTGTTACCCCTAATCCCACAACTGCTCCTTCTATCAGTCACTGCCTGCTTTTAAAAATCTAATTTTAAGAACTTTTTATGTTAATCTTGGGCACTCTGGTGTGAAACAAAACAAACATGGTTAGCAACACAACAGTAACGTTAACAGGCTTGTGCTACTGGACTGCACCAAATATGAAGTTTAACAGCGGGGGACACGTAATAAAATAAAGCCACAAATAAAGGTTTCTTTTGCTGCTGTATTCTTTCACAAAGCTTTGTTGACCACATCGATTTATAATATGTTTGGGTAATGGTAATGCTGTGCGTCTCTCACTGAATACGAACGTTCTCTCATGCTGTTTGGGGCAGACAGAACTGCTCAGCTTCGCTTTGAGGTCCTCTCCCTCAAACCGCATGATATAAACATTATTGTAACACGGCATTAATACTGTGCCTGCGATCCTGCGCTCCGATAGGCGTAGGAGGGTCACAAGACGGCAGCCGATGTGGGCATTAACCCAGCTTATATGCCGTGCCCGCTTCGGCAGTACTGTCAGCAGCCAGACCCCCTGCCTAGCAGCACTGGGCGCGATGTGCAAGGGAGACGAGGAGTGGCAGGACCGGCAGTTGTGACGCTGCAGTGCTGTGGCAGACAGAGAGCACATCCGGGAGGGGGGGGGATATACCGCAGTGCACAGAATGCTCAGAGGTGGAGTGTCCTACCCACAAGTGCCCATGCAGAGCAGTAAACTGGAGAACAAGCCGGCCAGCATACTACAGTGAGCACCTGCAGCACAACCCACCCGGACGAGAATCCTAGCAGAACCCGGAAATAACATCGACCGAGATGCACCGCGCGACGGCAGCAGTCGTGAGAGCCGTTAAAATGTCCATTGCAGACCTCCCAGCACCGATAATAGAGCAATACCCACACGGAATTCTGCACAACATGACAGAACTGTTATCTGTCCCTTCCGCGACACTAGACGAAAGCAGTCTCACTTTGAGCACATCAGTATGGCGTAACGGTGCTACACGGCTTTGTGATATTCTATTAAAATATGTTACAATTCCCATGCCTCCGCCTCGTACTGTATTGCTGTCACAGTGGTCCCCTTGACATCCCTTCAACAAGCGTCAGGCCCTGTTACAAGCACATTAAGCCACTCCGTCGGTGGCATCTAATGCTATTGATGCATGGGGGGGCAGGTGGTAGCCCTCGGCCCTGGGCCTCGGGCACCCACCGCCCCCCCCATGCATTAATCCAGCATTAGATGCCACCTCCGTCGTGGCTTAATGCTTACTTATTCAGCAAGAGACACATAGGACTAGCCATATAAACATATATAATAAATCTTCCACTAGAGGGCGATGCAGCACTGATCACACTCCTGTAAATGCATGCACAAGTGACTGAGCTGCAGGTGGACCGATGAGCTTGGTAGTTTGGGTGGGAGTCAGCAAATGTGTATCTGAAGAGGTGGGCTTGAAACAAAGGCACAAAGTCCCCTCCAATTCTGAATTCACATAATCTAAGTACATTTATTAGCTTTGTTGCCAGAGCCGGCTTTAGGCACTAGTGATGCCCGGGGTTTATTTTGCTAGACAACTACACATACCCATTTTTTTAGCATGTAGGCAGTACTACTGGTTGGATAATATGGTTGGGTTGTTGTCCTTTAATCTAACCCGGGGGGGGGGTCATTATGCCACTAGGCTTAGATAAACAAAGGTAACTCAATCCCTGGAGTGTCTTAATGCTATACTATGAACTAAACTGTTTGTATTTTTATTTCAGTTAGAATTCTAATTGGTTTTTGTACATGAGGGTTTCCAGTCATTAATCTAACCCTTTTGAAATGTCGTCACCCAGTCAGAATGCCCCATTTCCAGACAGTGTTTTATAACAAACTTTTAGTAACTCCTATGGATTTATTTAAACAGATTTCCCGTATCTGGAAACCCTGTTTAAAAATATAATGTTCAGACACAATTCTGCTTATAGTCATGAATGATTTTTTTTCTCTCCTTCATGCTCAACAACCCACAACTCCTTCAGGCTTACCAAGGTCCCTTCCAATCCACGCTGTCTCTTCCTGAGCCTCCAACCTCACATGGCAGCCACCCCCAGGGTAACCCAGACGTAACCGTTCGTCGGATGGGTCCCCCTCCTCTGAGGGGGAAGGCACCAGGAGGGGAGACAAGCGCAACTACTTGGCCCCAGGGTGCTGCTGAGGTGGAGTGGCTCCTTCAGGGCATTGGTGGCATCGGTGGACCGGCAGCCATCATCCGATCGACCGTGGAGTGGTTTCCAGTTTTCTGTGTTGTTCCCTCCTTGCGTTGCTTCTGCAGTGCTCCTGGTCTCCACCAGAGGCCACTGCAGAGCAATGCCGTCCTGCTACCCACGCCAGAAGAGGAGAGCAGTCCTGCGAATGTTCAATCCTCCTCTCCTTCCCCTGCCAGCCCCCACGGCGTCCTGAATCTGTTTCCGAACCCGGGTCGCCTGCATGGTTCGAGATAAGGCTCCAGTACCTTAGCCCTCTGTGCCACTTGGCCGGTGACATTAATGTTCTTATTCACCCCTTCATTCTTTGTTAATGAGGACATTTGCATGAAAACAGGCCCTTTCTTTCTCCGACCTAATCTCATGCTCCTGGGTTTTCTTTCACTGATGACATAATTCACTGTGGCATTTATTTATTTAGTTTTTGTTAACCGTGTGGGGTGCACTAGGCAGTCAGTTGCGTATTTTCAGGCATTACCTGGGAGATCATATAGTCTGTTGCAGTAGAAATAACTATGATCTCACACACAGGAATATGATTTCAGTGGCAGGCAAAGCATGAGTTTTTTTTTCTCCTTCAGCCATGTCACCGTCAGGGATCAATATTCTGGGCAGACTGGCTGGGCCAAGTAGTCCTTTTCTGCTGACACATTCTATGTTTCTGCCCTGTTCAAATCTGGTGTTCCCCATCCCCTAGTTCCAGCTGCAAGCTGATGGCTTCCCCTCTGTGGGTAGGGGCTCCAGGGGGAGAGCCATCTCCCCCTCCTGCTGCAGTCCACCAGGTAGACAGGATCTAGTGTTGGGATCAGAAACGTCAGCTGTCATTAAGACAACTGTGGGATTTTTATCCCTTTTTCTTCCTCACCTGGTGTGAGCGGAGCCTTCCGCTGGCCTGGGATGCATGCGGTGACGTCTGTGGAAGGAGCAAGTCCCCCAGCCCCACCACAGGAGTCGCTGTGGCACCGGGTGCCTGACACCTTCCCCCCTGACCGCAGCGCACTGCCCAGTGGCAGCTGCTGCAGCCTTTCCAGTCTCCTGATGCAGTGACTACAGTTAGCACCCAAACCCAGGTCACCTAGCAGTGCGACGTGCTGCTGCTGTGTCATTCTGGCAGCCGACACAAACAGGTTTAGAGAAAAAACAAACGAACAATAAGCTGAACTCCCTGGAATTGCAGCAAGACTGTGGAAACTCAGACAGCATAATGGGGCTTACAGATTGAAGGATCTAGCCTCCTGAAAACAGAAACATGGGCGAAGATGGCGGAAAAAGACCGATGGTCCATCCAGTGTGCCCACATTACCCTATCGTACCCTGGCACCTACTGTTTCTGTGGGGTCTTCGCTATACTGTTCATGCTTTTGTTCTCCATGTTGCCACCGCTCTCATCCCACTGAACAGCTGCTATACCCTTGATGCTATCCCAGCCGTGTTTGAGCGGTTTATGGTTTTAGCATCCACCACCTCTGCCAGCAGACCATTCCATGGCTCAACGACTCTCTCTGTAAAATAATACTCCCGCACATGCTTTTTAAACCTCTCCCCCTCTATTAATCTCCACTCTTGGCCCTGTATCCTAGCTTCTCTGTTCCTGGTAAGCAGTTCATCACAGTCCACTTTAATTCCTTTCAGGAACCTGAAGGTCTCAATCATATTCCACCCCCCCCCCGTCTTCTGGTTTTGAGTGCATACAGGTTCACCGCTTTTAGTTGATTCTCAGGATCTGCTCTCCTGGCCCCAAATCCTCCTGGTTACATTGCACTGTACCCTCACTAGCCTGTCCCTGTCCTTTTTTAAGTGGGTACTCCAGAACTGGGTACAGCATTCCAGATGTGGCCTCACCAGCAACATATACATTGGGAACAGTACCTCCTGCTTTCTACTGTGGAACCCCCTCCCGATGCACCATATCATCCTGTTAGCCTTACTGAAGGCTTTGTTGCATTGGCTCATTTGTTTAACGGAGTCACTCATGATGACTCCTACGTCCCTTTTGTCTGATGGTGTGTCCAGCTTGAATACCCCATCCACTACTCTGTTCTGGGGCTTTTGTTCCCCTGAAAATTTCAGATGCTGGACTTTGCACCAATTTTCCACCCTTTGCAGGTCTTTCTGCATCTCTCTTATCCCTTCCACATTGTCAACCCTACTCCCGAGTTTAGTGTCACCTGCGAACAGATGCATCCTGTCCTGTATTCCTTCTCCTATGTCGCTGATGCACATATTGAAGAGGATTGGGCCCAGAACAGATCCCCGTGGTACTCGACTGGTGACCTGCTTTTTCCTGTGATCTGACCCCATTCACCCCAACTCTCTGCTGCCTCCCCCCTCCAACCAACCCCATATATACCCACCTTACTTTTTCCTCAGCTGTTCCCAGATTCCTCATCTTCTTCATCAGCCTTCAGTGTGGCACCGAGTCAAATGTCTTGCTGAAGTCGGAGTAAATAAACTGCATGCCTGTTATCAACTACCCTAGTTACCCAGTCAAACACAAGATTTAGTTACACAAACATTTTCTGCAGAACGTGTGTTTTGCCCTAGAAAACAAAATGGGATTGTTTCACTTGTGAAAACAGAAGGTGTTGATGGTGCTTTTACGGAAAAGTATAGTGGAAAAGTACCATATGTATACAGTTACTTCCTGCCTATAGCCTAACGTATCCGGTTAGAGCTCGGAACCGGGTTTCCTTGGAGGCGAGCTGACATGGACTGGCCCAAAGCTTCAGGGATGAATTCCCAGAGATCTAGGCAGGAATTTAAACTGGTTCATGACAATCTCATCCATTCATATCCAACTGCCCCCCACTCAAGACTTGCCTCATGGCCAACAGGTGGCAGGACAAAGTCCACACTTGCAGCAGTGACCTCAGAGGGATGTCACATACATGGCGCCCAACATGGGGCCTAAACATGCTGCTCATCATACATTTGCATAATGGCTGCACACTAAATCTGAGAAAAATGAAATTGGTTAATTTTACAAAGCCTCAAAAGACCATGCTAGTGAAATTTTGTTGTTCCATTTCTTTTGCAGGTGGGGATTTTTTTTTGTTTTGATTAAAAAATGATAGAACATAACAGTACAGCATTTTAAAAAAATAATTCTCAGTTTTATTGACAAAAATGTAACTCTGAACAATAATACAGAACTAGAAAAACTGGCTGAAAAATAACGGATTAAAAAAAAAGTTCTCGTACAGATTGAGCCAGACTTTCCACAGCAAACTACTTGGGTGGTCTCATGAATATGATGTCATTGCTGAAGGCAGGAAGCTAATGGCCTTACCCTAGGCAGACGTGCTTTAAACACATCCTCCCACACACATGACTGAGAAATGCACAACTCGTATCAATGGGCAAAGAAGTCCACTGCAAACTGCTGAATCAAGTCCCTCTATTGAGGCAAAGGAAATGGGTTTTGCAGGGAGGCAGAAAATGTGCTTTATAAAATGGGTAGGAAAAATCCTGTTCTACCATTGGTGCAAACACAAGACCATGCTTTATTCCTCGACCATAAAGCTGCACCTTTTGCATGTGTTTTTTATCCCCCAAATATACATTTTTGCTCATTTTATAAGTACAATTACACACTTCAGGGTTTTCAGTCGGGCTCTGATATTCGCACTTTGAATGTCTGAAGGCACTCAGCTTCACCTCGTGCCTTTCCGTGCATCCGAGGTGTGCTTATATCTGAGCACAACCAGTCACCTTGTCATGTGTTACTGCTTACACAAGTTACTTGGACAAGGAGAGCACAGATCTACATTGTCAGAAAAAAGTTTATGTGCCCTCAGTGCGTGGCAGCCGAGGTAAACAGCTGGACCCTATCATAGTGCAAACTCTGCAGCTGTACAGAGCCCCGAGAGCAGACTTTAGCTATCCAGGTGGCCTTTCTGTGTCTCAGTTCAGTTTTCTAAATAATATAGTGCTAAGTCTATATACAGCATCTCCACATCTCTTAGAGGTTACATTCAAATTCAGAGAAAGAGCAAGATATTCTTTTTCCTTTCATCCATTAGCTCACACGTGTCTGAACATTCTGTTTAGGGCACACTATTTTCCACAAAAAAAAAAAAAAAAAACAGAAAAACAGAATTGATCTTTCCGGGGGAAATGTGATATTACAATTCTGGTACAAAATTTATCACTTTGTGCCAATTTTTAAGATGCCCCCCCCCCAATTTTCTACACATCCTTCACTTCCTGCAGATTATCACCCATTGTGCACTGAACTGTCAAGCAAAAAGCTCTGTAAATTGGTGACATTTGTACATATTTGTTCCTGTACACCGGATGACTTGGTGACATTTGTGTATAGATTGACTTTTACATCTTTACCACTGGATTTGTTTGTAATATATATCTAGATCTTTTTTCCTGTCCCCCCCCCCCCCAGGTTGCAACTTGAAACAAGCCCATTTCCAATTCTGAAGTCTGTTTGCTTACCTGATAAATATGATACAGATAAACAATACATTAAAATATACAATACTCAACCAATGTTTTGTACAAAAACTTTGTAACATTTTAGTTAAAAATAATGTTTTGTGTTCAATTATAGGGAAACAGTGGATTTTAACATCTAGCCAAATGACACTGGCCATTTTGGAAAATCAGTGGCCCTAATTCCAATGCTGTTCCGTAATAGAAAATGGACACCAGAGATTAAATAAGTTAAATAGAACAAGGAGACAGACAGCAATCATAGGGAGGGGGGGCATTGTATTTTTTTGGAGTTCTCCACTCACATTGTTGGGCTCCAGTAAGAAGGTTTGCAAAGACCTCTGGGATTACTAGGGTCAGTACTGTACTAAAGCTGGCAGAAAGGACCTGGGGGCCACAGGTGGCTGCGGGCGCTATGTTTCTGTCAGAGCAGGCCTTTTATTTTGGGGGGGGGTCAAGATTAACCTTTTTGGGCCCCACCCAGCCCAAGTTATCTATCCTGGTTGGTTGGGTAGCTTGGGTTGTGCTATAGTATATGACAAAAGCACTGATTAGGAGTTCCTTGGCAAAGAGGCAGACCAGCATACTCTGGTTCCATTAAGTTTCTTTGCACTGTCCCAGATGCCACCATGGAATTATAGGTAGGTATGGGGCTCCTACTGTCTACTGGTTTTGCCATTTACTAATGGCAAAACCAGTAGATTGTAGGAGGCCCATACCTCTCTTAGTCATTCCAGTTTGTGATGGTAAAATATTCACACCACTCTGTGGGGCGAATATCCTCACTGCAGTCACCAGCTGTGGTGTTGGCATGTTCTAGGGAGGGTGGGAGCGATGCACAATGATTAGGTTGGGCACTGCAGTGAGGTGGCATACTATAGCAATCACTGCAATCTCAATCCTCAGACCCTACCCCCAGTCACTTAATGTCAAAATGCAGCATTCAGAGGAGATGAACTGTTATCGCAATGGGCTCTCCCGCAGCCACTAAATATGAACCTGAAGCACCATGGCGGGGGAGGGAGAGCAGTGCAGTGATAACTGTGGGCTGCCCCACAGTCACTAAATATGGAGATGCAGTACTTAAAAGAGGGATTGTCTTAAAACCATACTGATTGGCTCCATGACAGGTAACTCAACAGTGATTTTAGAGCTCAAAGATTAAAGGAGTAGTCCACTCAAAACTTACAAAAAACATATGTTGTGCAGAGTGTTTTGATTTGTATGTTAAGTTGTTTTGCCCTTCTCTCTGCTACATCACTGTCACATGAAACAAGGTGCATTGTAGGACAAAGGAATACGATTAAGCTGTCTCTGATGGAGATCTCCAGGGATCATAAAACTACCCTAAAGCTAGCAGGCTAATTTAGGAAAAACGCCTAATAGCAGACAGAGGGAAGGAAACACTAGAACTTTACAAACAAATGAAAACACTGCACAACATATATTTTTTTGCAAGTTTTGGGTGGACTACTCCTTTAAGTACCTTGTTACCCACACCACAGTGTTTTAATCTTCTAACTTTCAATTTTGACTGTTGCCACATTTTCCTTTCAACCAGTACCTGTTTTTCCATTTTAAACAAGAACCTAGCCTTCTACTGTGGTTCTCCTGTCTTTTGGAATGGTGCTTGGTCTTCTATTTTGATGTTCACCGTGTCTTCCCTTTGAACTAGCACCTGACCTTCCATTTGGATTGGTGCTTGGTCTTCCATTTCAGTTTTCATCACGTCCTTCATCTGGATGGGCACCTGGTCTTCCATTCGAAAAGGCACTGAGCCTTCCCTCTGTACTGGCTGTAGGTCTTCTATTTTGAGTTTCACAAGGTTTTGCATTTGGACTGGTGTTTGATCTTCCACTTGGACATGAGCTCCGTCTTCAGTTTTGACCTGCATCTGGCCTTTTATCTGACCTGGTGCTTGGCTCTCCATCTGGACTTGAACCTGCCCTCCTGTGTGAACTGGAACCAAGACTCCAGGTTGGACAGGTACCTGGTTCTCCATCTGGACTGGCACCGAGCCTGCAGACTGGATCGGCATGAGCCTTGCTGCTTGGATTGACATCAGGCCTCCAGGTCGGATTGACACCAGACTTCCAGTTACGAATGGCATCTGACCTCCTGTTTGGACTGGCACCAGGTTACTTCCAGGCACCAAGTGGCTTCCAGGATGCACTGGTACCAGCTTGGCTGCTTGAACGGACTTTATTCTCCGACCTATGGTGCGTTTTCTCCTTCCTGTAGCCTGCACTGGGACTTCAAATTGGATGGGTACTGGCCTTGCAGTCTGAACCAGCAATGGACCTCCGGATTGAGTCAGCATTGGGCTGGAGGTCTTAATCATCTCAGGGTTTCCAGGTGATATTGGTACTTGGCTTTTTGTCTGTGTTGGCACTGGGACTTGAGAGCCAACTGATACCTGGCTTCTCATTTGGAATGGCATCTGCACTTCAGCTCCAACAGGCATAGGGTTTTCTGGCTGGACCGCCAATGAGACTTGAGGTGTGACTGGTGCCTGCTTTCCCAGTGGTTCTGACACACGAACTCCAGATGTCACTGGTACTGGGCTTTCTGATAGGACTGGACTGGGGAGTTGAGCTCTGACTGGCACTGGGACTCCATATCTCACCGATGCTGTGCATCCTGACTGGACTGGCACTGAGGCACTAGATGCAACTTGTGCCTGGCTTCCTGGCATTGGGACTTGAGGTCGGACTATTACTTGGCTTTCTGACTGGACTGGCACCGGGGTTCCAGACCTAACCAGTACCTGATTTCCTGGGTGAACTGGCACCAGAACTCTGGAGCCTACTTGTACCCTGCTTCCCGGTTGGACTGGCACCAGCACTCCAGATCCAACATGTGCCTGGGTTCCCGGTTGGACCGGCACCAGCACTCCAGATCCTACAGGTGCCTGGCTTCCTGGTCGGACTGGCACAAGTATTCCAGATCCAAATGATAACCGAGTTCCTGGCCGAACTGGGACTAGCACACCAGATTCAACTGGAACTGGTCTTCCTGGCTGGACTGATACCAGTACTTTAGACCCAACTGGTACATGGCTTCCAGGCTGGACTGGTACCAGTCTTTTAGACCCAACTGGTACATGGCTTCCAGGCTGGACTGGTACCAGCATTCTAGACCTAACTGGTTCCTGGCTTCCTGGATGAACAGGTACAAGCACACCAGACCCAACTGATACTTGCCTCCCTGGTTGGACTGGCAACTGCATTCCAGGTTTTACTTGTTCTTGGCTTCCTGGCTTAACTAGCATCTCAGATGTTAATAGTACCTGGCTATTTTGTCGGATGGACTCCTGGTCTGTTATTGAGGCCAGTACCTGTGCTTCTGTTGGGCATGGCATGGGGTCTAATGGGCTCATCCTGAGACCATCCAGAAGCACAAGGTCTTTGGCTTGGCTTAGCACGTCATCTTTCTCTTTGTCATGCATGGAGTCTTCTGCTTGCTTCAGCACTCTGATTTTAGTTTTGGCCAGCACCGGGCCTTTTGCCTGGGTTGAAACCTGGCCTTTTGCTTGAGATGACACTGGCTGTTTTGCTTGCCTCAGTACCAGACCTTTTGCTTGGGTCAACACTGGACCTTCTTCTTGCTTCAGTACTGGGCCTTTTGTTTGGGTCCACACTGGGCTTTCCGCTTGGTTTGACACCGGCTTTTCTGCCTGCATTGTCATCAAGTCTTTCACTTGGTTCAGCACCAAGTCTCTTGCTTGGGTTGGTACCAAGTCTTTTGTGTGGCTTCCTTTTTCAACCTGCATAGGGCTTTCTCTTTGAGCCAGCACCCGATCATCTATGTGGACTTGCTCCTTTCCTTCTGGATGGACTAGCACTGGGCTTGCAGTTTGGTTAGGGGATTGGCATTCCATTTTGCATGACATTAGATGTTCTGTTTGAAATGGCATGGAAACCCCTGATTTGGATGTCAACTGGCTTCTACTTTGAGCTGTCACCAGGCTTGTTGTACAGCCAGAGTTTATGATTCCAGATCTTCTCTCCGATATCTGGCTTCCTGATTCAACTGGCAGAAGGATTTCAGACCTAACTGATACTTGATCAACAGCTTGGACTGGCACCACTTCAGATCCCACTGGCACATTATTTGTTGGTTGGACCAGCACCAGATTTGCAGGTGTTACTGACATGTGACCTCTGGGTTGTACTGACACTTGCCTTTCCTTTAATACTGAGGACTGGTCTCCTAGTTGGAGTGGCAGTGGCCCTCCAGGTGAGCCTGGCATCTGAGTGCACATTTGGAAAGGTACTGTACCTTCCATTTCAAATGGTTCCAGCACTCCAGGTGGCACTTGCATCTTTTTTACTGGCACCAACCCTCCAGGTGAGAACTGTGCCTGTCTACCTATTTGGGCCAATGTCAAACCTTCTGTTTGTGTGGACACCTGTCTTCTTGTTGGGACAGGGCTTTTGGTTCGAACAGGCTCTAGCCCTGGTGTTTTGACTGAGAGTAAACTTTCAGGGTCATTGAACATATGGCCCCCAATTTGGTGCGACACCAAAGCTGTTGATTGGATGGGTATCTGGTCTGCTTTTGCCACTGGCATTTGGTCTTCCATTGCTGTTAATACCTGGCCCCCCATTAGCGCCAGCCCCCGGCCCTCCACTGCCACCAGCACTTGGCCTTCTGCCACCATTGGCCCCTGGCTCTCCATTACCACTGGCTTCTGGCCCTCCACTGCCACCAGCCCCTGGCCTCCTACTGTCACGGACTCCTGGCTCTCCGCTAACACTGGTCCAAGGTGCCCTGTTGCCACTAGTCCCCGACTCCCCATCGCCTCCAACCTTTGGTGCCCCATCCCCACAGGACCATGGTGCCCCACTGCTTTTGGCCACTGGTTCCCAGTTGCCACTGTCCCTTGGTGCCCTGTTGCCACCAGCCCCTGGCACCCAAATACCACAGGCCCCTGGTGCCCCAGTGCTACTGGCTCCTGGTACCCTGTTGCCACTAGCCCTTGGTGTACCATTGCTGGTGGCCCCTGGTCACTTTTTGCAAGCAGCACCTGGTCCCCCATTATCTCCTCACTCCCTGTTGTCAACAACCCTTTTCCCATCACTTCCATGGGCCTCTGGCCTCCTGTAGGCTGTGGCCTGTGGCTGCCTGTTGCCACTGGAACTTGACCTTCTGCTACTGACTTCTGGTCCCCCATTTCAGTTGTCTCCAGGCACCCCACTGCTACTGGCCCCCCCTGGTGCCCCCCAACCACAGGCCCCTGGCACCCCACTGCCACCGGCCCTGGATTCCCCATTGCCACTGGCTCCTGGCATCTTATTACCACTGGCCCCTGGCAACCTGCTGTCACTGTCTCTTGCTTTCCAGCGGCTAATGGCTCCTGGTGCCCTGTTGCCACCAAACTCTGGTGCCCTGTTTCTGCCAGTCCCTGGCTTCCTGTTGCTAGCTGCCCATGGCTCACTATTCCCACTTGCATCTGGTCTCCCATTTCCACCAGACTCTGCCCCCCTTTTGTCACCAGTCCCTGGCTCCCCACTGCCACTTGCTTCCCTTTTTCCACTGACCCCTGGTCCCACACTTTGACTGGCACCAGGCCCTGTGTGTGGAGCAGCACCTGGATCCTGGATTGGACAGTTTCCTGACTTCCTGTTTGGGCTGACATTAGGTCTGCATGCTGAACTGGAACTAGTGTTGCAGGTTTGACCACCATTTGGCCTCCAGGTTGGACTGACACCAGGCTGCCCTTTAAGACTGACAACTGATCTCCCATTTGAACAAACACCAGACCAGCAGATGGATCTGTTATCTGTCCTCCCATCTGAAACAACATTCCCCTTCCCATCTGAATCGGCAACTGTCCCCCAGTATGAACCATCCCTATTCCTCCCTTTGGAGCTTGCCTGTCTAGGTATTGCTGGCCACAGTGTTTGCAGCGTCTCTTCAACCCCACTTTTCTGAACTTCTTCTGAAGCTTGCCTTGGAAAGCTGTTTTGTGCTCAGAGTGGTGATGTGTCCATTGCCCAGTATGCCTCTGCATATGGTCCAGGAACTCTGCCACCCTTGTATAGCTGCGCCTGCACTCCAGGCAGGAAAAGGGTCGGTTTCTACTGTGGCGCCGCAGGTGATACCTCAGCTCTCCCATAATGGCAAAGACCTTCCCACATCTAGGGCATTCATGGGACTTCTCCCCTGTGTGCTTTGCTTGGTGTTTCTTCAGGCTTGAGTGGTTGGGACAGTACTTATTGCAGTCACGATAACAGCATGGTTTCCTTCCCACATGCAGACGTAAGTGCTTCTTCATTTTCTGTCGACTCTTAAATAAACTCCCACACACCGGACAATGGTATATCTTTTTAGCCTTTTTTTGCTTGACCTTTGACCTCAACCTGGACTGTGCATGTTCCTCCTTTTCCTTCTCATCATCCTCTTCCTCTTTAGAGCAGCTGTCATCAAGGGTGCTATCATAGTCCGGTTCCCAGCCTTCCTCCACCTTGTATCTGATGCCACTGGATTTCTTGCAGAGGGGGTATTTTTTCTTTCTCATTCCCGTCTCACTGTCTGGCTCAGTCAGATTTGTACTGGAAGTGCCAGACTCCCTGTCGGACTCTTCCTCAGAAGACCTCTCCATCTCTTCTTCTATTGAAAAGAAATGCAAAGAAAAAAAATCAGTAATAAAGAATAAACAAATTATTCACAAACACTTGATGTGCTGTGTAGACCAGATCACATGACAGAGGACCAGTTGAGAACTGTTCTCATCCAGATCACATGACAGGGGAGCGAAGGCATGGAATCCCTTGAGCTGCTTTCTTAAACAGATCATGCGATGAGGCATGGAAGAGAAAAGTAAAACTACGTAAGCATTTACCCTGGCATACCTCTCTTCTTTCAGACATTTGAAGTTTACATTTTTCTTTTAACCCCATAGTAAGGGCCCCAAGTATTGGAATTACACTTCATGAGAATTGGGAGCCATGGGGGCCCCCTGTGCTCCGTGTCTTTAAAAGCGCCCCCCCCATTATAAGTCAGTGGCAGTGATGCAAGAGCTACCGCAGCCCCCTTCAGAACTATGAGGACTGAGCCATTGCAAGCCCCATTGTAATTCTAACACTGAGTGGGCTCCAGGAACCCTAAATTGTGATTGACACTCTAGATCAGGAACACAGGGTCCAGAGTTGCCCGCTTTTGAGGTATTTACTGTAATATTTTCTTTTTACATTACAGGTACATAGCTATAGACCGACATACATGCCATTAACAGTTTACAATAACAGCTGTGCTATTGCTAGTATGGTTTGGTCACTACAAAGGCTAGGAACAGCGGGGCTCCAAGTATGACCCATCTTGCCCCTCTGACGATAGGATTATAATTGACAAATGAGAAATGCACTTTCTAGTCACCAAATTCATAAAAAAAAAAAAATATACTGTCAGTCAGTATAAATAAAACGAATATACTCTCACTGTAGTTGCAGTACTTTAAGAATACCAAATCATAAATCAGAGACATCAATATCATAGTATGTAAACTGGAGAGTGAGTCCGCGGTGAGCGAGAAATAAGGATTTGAACCTGTGATCTTCTGGTTCCCAAGCCAATGCTCTAACCACTGTGTTGGGCCCTACTTCTGGGCCTTGCTTTCTCACGGATCACTTGATTAGCCTACTTAAGCTCTATGGTCAGTAAGTAAAGATATACTGAGCTGTCAGAGCTCTTTTACAGGTGTGTTCTGTGATGAGAGTGGGGTGTTACATGGACTTGTTTTATTGTCAAGGGCAGGACACCAGGGAAAATCCCCTACTCTTCTCGGGGGGGACTCCGACAGAAAATGAATGTGTGTATAAAATGCTAAACAACCCCGGAATGCCAGCTAGAATGTAGGACATGCAGTGGTTGATGGTGCACGGGAGAATAGGGGTAAGAGGAAATCACGAGCATGAAGCTCTGGAGGAGACAAACTGTTTGTATCCCGGGTGTGGTGTGGATGTGGAAACTCAGGAACATTTTTTGTTTCAGTGTAAATATGCAGAAGGCTTATGGGAGTTTCTATCAGGTAAGTGGAAAATGCCTTGGTTGAGGAAAATAAGTTATAGAAACTTGGTTTGGGGGATTTTCCCAGAATTACAGAATCCATTTCATAGTGCTACTTTGCAGATACTACTTGGATGCCTGAAATATGACCTGTGGCAGAGTTGTTGCCAGTTGTTGTTACAACAACAAGAAATGCCGTATGAAGGATTCAGCAAAATATGTGAACAAGCATTGTTAGAAGCATACAGAAAGAAGTGTAAGAGCCACCCAAAGAATAAGGTAACACTGTGGTGGAAGGGTTTCTTTTTCACAAAATAGGCATACAGTGGGTGGAAAAAATGAAAGAGTTAATGGGCTAAGAAAAACAGAGTAAGAAAAAGTGTGTAGATAACTAATTTCAAATGTAAACAGGGACGGCAAGGAACAGGAAGGTGTGAAGGAAAGAGGGTGATGGGAAAAGTAAGATGTGAATATCATGTAATGAAACCTTGTTCATGTGTTGGTTGTGTCGTTTTGAAGAAAAACTCCCCTACCTGTTAGAAAATATGTAAAGTGGAACTTTTTGTTGGGGGTGGAAGAAGGGGTCAAGGGTATTTTGTGGTGCTATTGATTGTATTATGTTTGTTGTGGTTATTAAATAAAAACTCCCCTACTCTTCTGATAAGGGGGATCTTTAATTTCCACCTGGATAGTCACTGCAGATGAGCAGAAGGGACCTTGGTTTAGCACCTCATCTGAGGGATGGCACCTCAACAGTGGTCCCCCGCCTCTTCTGCAGTACAGTATAAATATTAGGTATCAGCCCAAATACCTGGTATGGGGCTTGAACCCCCAACCTGCTGAGCCACTAATACAGTTATAAAGGTAACCGAATGAACATCCCCCCGGTGAAAAATAATTCGGGTTAAGCTGCTGTTAGTTTCCACTTGCCTAAATTGTGGAATCTGCCCCTGGACATCACCTGCTCTTGGTCAATCCTTGCCACCAAGCTATAAGTAAAGCAGCGCTTTCTGTCAACGTGAGAGTGCCGTGCCAGATTACTTCATCATACTCATTGTTGCTTATAATGCATCAACTGCATCACCTGTTGCAGATTTATGTTTACCCATATTGTGACTCGCTTCATGGTACTGCATTGTTACTCAATATAATACCAGACACCTGTATGTAATTTATGTTTTATCTATTTTTAGCCCTCTATCTCGCCTTCCCTCCCCTCCATCCATGTCACATCTGTAAATGAGAATATTTTTCTGTGTGTGGCTTACCTGGTGAAACATTTTCTTAAATACATAAATACATTCATACATAAATAAAGCTGTGTCCCATGGCTCACAGTTGCATGCTTCAGCCACTGGGCACAGCTATGTTTCTCTTAACAACCTTATCTTGATGCTAGTGTTACTCCATTTTCTCAACATGTAAAGACAGCTATATCACTTCAAACTTACAGGACAGGTCCAAAGTTACACAGAAACACAGAAAACTGTCACTAAAAAAGGACCACTAGGCCAACCCAGTCTACTCAAGGGTTCCCTGCCTGTTGTGCCTCGGCAGACCATAACTGGTCTCCGGGGACCCTCCCCCCCTCGCTGTTTCTGCAGTATGCCCCTGTCTATCCCATGCACACTTGAAACTTTCAACCGTCCTAGCCTCCACAACTCTGACTGGCAGTCAGTTACATGCTCCTACCACCTGTTTTGTGAAGAAGTATTTCTTCACATACTTAATAAAATCCCCCCCCCCCCATTTCACTGCATGCCCCCAGTACCAGAGCATGTCCATTTTTTGAAGAGGCTTCCACTCTGCACTCTGTTCACCCCTGTGAGGTACTTGAACGTCTCAATCATGTCAGTCCTCACTTTCCTGCCTTCCATAGTGTACACATTGAGATCCCTCAGTATCTCCTCATAAGGCTTCCCTTGCAACCTCCACAGCATAGCGCTTATTAAAGGGCATAGGGTTAGGGCCAGTTACAGTGCCAGTCATTGAGAAAACCAGTTAATACGACTGCACCAAGGTGGCCCAGTGACAGCATATCGTACTGCCTCCTGGGTGACACGGATTCGGGAGTGAACTGGGAATTGCCGCATCAGGTGGCAAGCCAGACTATGGCAGCTGCAGCTCATCAGTGCACTGGGGTCAGGACAGAAGGTGTTGTGCACCTGGTGTGACCGCGACTCCTGTGGAGGTCCAAGGGAGTTGACTCCCTCCACAGATGCGTCTGTGTGCATCGGAGGCCGTCAGCATGCTCAGCCCATACTGGAGGTGAGGGAGGACAATGGAGAAAATGAGGGCTAAAATCCCATGTACCATCTAAATGAAAGCTGGAGTTCCTGGTTCCCTTGGATCCTAGCCCCACCAACACTGGAGCCTTACCATCTAGTGAACTGCCTTGGGTGGGGAGGTCAGTTCTCCCCCGGAGCCTCTATCCATGGAGGAAAAGTTGTGGGTGCCATTGAGTGGCAGCTGGAACTGGAGGGATGAGGAGCACCAGGTCTGAACCAAGGTATATCCCTGATGGCATAGCTGAAAGTGATAAGAAGCTCTGTGGAAATAAATATAAATATAACTGCACAAATCATGAGATCAGATCCTAGCCTTCCTCTGAATTTTACACACTGACCTTTTGACCCAGAAGAGGAACTAGTGCTGGTGGTGACCCTCGCTCTGTACCTCTTGCAGCCTGGACTTCCACTGTCCTGAGCCTCCGTTGCTGGGCCTGCCTCCACAGGATAGGCTGAGGAGGGATCACATCCGTCAATGACAACACCATCAGCAGGGGATGTGGAGTAGGGGTCGGCGTTGTCTTGTAGGCAGCTGTCTTGGTGGCGTGGGTTTGGTGGGAGGGGTGCACAGGTGCCGGACAGCAGAGCCCCTCTCTCGACTTCAGATGGATTATACAGAGGGTCTTCTTTGATGAGGTCATCACTGAGCGTCATTCCCTCCTTGGACTCCCATCTGCCTTCAAAAAACAGCAACAATATCACTGTAAGGACAAAGCGGTGTTCATTTCATTTGTAAGGGTTGGCAGACTCAGGGCTATGCTAGCCATGGCTAGTCCATCTGACATCAGGCACCCTGTTTGAATGGCATGGAATGAACCACACTCAAAGCAACACCTGTGGCAGCATCAAGGGGTTAAGGCTATGATGCCAGCATTAGCAACAACCCCCACCCCAAACCAGCTGGAGTCCTGCAAACACTGGGGACCTGATCTTTAAAATGATAAATCTCTTACACATTTTCAGCCAATCAATGCACAGAGCTAGTGTACCTCTTATGGTGCGTACAGTGGTCTGTCATGCAGGAGCATTAGGAGTGGAGCGTCCCACTTCACAGCCGGGGGGGGTGGCTTTATTTTTAGGGAGCACAATCCTGTGGAGAGGTAGAGGGCACAGAGTCTGACAGTGCTGAGTGTGCTGTCATTCTGAGTGGCCTGCTAGTTTCCGCTAGAATTTTTACTTCCTACTTTCTCCTCCTCGTGTCGGTGTGCATAGCTACTGTTAGCCTCATACATATGCAGCGTCGTCCCCAGTGGGATAGCAAGCTCCCTGGCCTGCCATCTGGGCAGGAGTGGTTGCTGCAGCAGTGGAAAGCTTAGTGTCCCCACCCCCTCCTGTGCTGGGACACACTTCCCAGCAAGCTGCCTGACTGCCACCCTTCCGGGTCCTCTCCCGGGTGTCAACGTCAATTTGTTACTGGCAATTCGCTCCGTGACTATTTGCTCCCTCTCTCACACACATATGAAATACCACCGCAAGATTTTATTTATAGTTTTGGACACTCCTCTATTAACTCACTTTACAGTGGGAAATGAGAAATTTCCTGGAACGCTTCCAGAGTTCTGAAGGGAGCGAACTTTCATGGAGCAAATTGCCAGTAACAAATTGTCATGTAGCCCCGCTCCCAAGTCCAGCCCAATTTTTATGTTTCTCTTATCCCCCGCCCCAAGACACTGAGACTGACACGAGTGCACCCTTCCTCCATACTGAAGAACAGACGAGTGTCTGTCCTACCAGACAATGTCAGTACCACTAAGAAGTCAGTCAGTGGGAGTGGGCTAATACAAGGTGGCCTGCTCCCACCCGCTCAGAACTCCTGCAAGTTACAGAACTCCTTTTTGGCTGTGGATTTAACCTTATGAAATTATATGTGTATTCTTTACAGGACAGCATAGATACATAGACAATGACAGCAGAGAAAGGCCTGTCAACCCTTCCAATCTGCCACCCTTCCTAATACTCTGTACTGACCCTAGCAGCCATCTCTCCCCTTCATCTGTGCTCCCCTTTCTTTTTTTTTTTTTAATTTAGTTTTTACTGATAAATACAAAGACACACATACAGCATCTCAATTGATACACTAAACTACAATGTACAGGAAATAATCAATCAAAGGTGGCCTGATTCAGAAGGAAGAATATGTACTTTTGGGCTGAGGCATATGTTCAGCCCTTGACAGAATTAAGATAGCTCTTATAATTAGTAACTTTAATTCTTTGCAGAACACCTTTTTCCAAGAACAACATTGGTCCCAAAGGCAAGAAGGAGTGTGCAGCTCTTCCGCATGCAGGTCCATGTACCCCCCCTTCTAACTAACCCCATATTCTTGTCCCATCCCAGCTTGAAGTTGTTCCCTGATCCGACCTGTACCACTTACTCCGGCAACGTTTTCCACTTGTTCTCCACTCTCCCCATGAAAAAGTGCTTATGGAAGACCTGTTTGAATCCTTCCCTGTGAGTTTAAATGAGTTCCCTCTCATCCCTGTAGTTGAAATCAAGAAAAATTCCTTGACGTCCACCCTGTTCACCCCTTGCAGGTACTTATATGTCTCGATCATGTTGCCCCTGTCCCTCATTTTCTGATGGATGTACATGTTCAAATCCTGCAGCCTCTCCTCATACAGTATGTCTTGCCCCTGTGCTGTACTGCTTCCACCTTGTCGCAGTCTCTCCTCATACAGTATGTCTTGCCCCTGTGCTGTACTGCTTCCACCTTGTCGCAGCCTCTCCTCATACAGTATGTCTTGCCCCTGTGCTGTACTGCTTCCACCTTGTCGCAGCCTCTCCTCATACAGTATGTCTTGCCCCTGTGCTGTACTGCTTCCACCTTGTCGCAGCCTCTCCTCATACAGTATGTCTTGCCCCTGTGCTGTACTGCTTCTACCTTGTCGCAGTTTCTCCTCATACAATATGTCTTGCCCCTGTGCTGTACTGCTTCCACCTTGTCGCAGCCTCTCTCCTCACAGTATGTCTTGCCCTGTGCTGTACTGCTTCCACCTTGTCGCAGTCTCTCCTCATACAGTATGTCTTGCCCCTGTGCTGTACTGCTTCCACCTTGTCGCAGCCTCTCCTCATACAGTATGTCTTGCCCCTGTGCTGTACTGCTTCCACCTTGTCGCAGCCTCTCCTCAGGTGTGGACTCCAGTACCTTGCACAGTATTCCAGGTGTGGTCACACTAGTGACCTGGACAATGGAAGTCTCGCCTACTGACTTCTACTGCTTATCCCCCTCTCTATACAACCCAGCATCCTGTTTGCCTTGCCCACAGCTCCGTTACAATGTGCTGCTGTTCTTAGGCTCTCCGTTACCACGACTCTTCGGTCCTTTTCCTCCATGTGCTTCTCAGCACTACTCCCCCATTTTGTATTGCACTCTTATGCTCCTCTTCCCAACTGTGCATCACTTTAACTTTTTTGTGTGTGTTGAAGCCCAGTTGCCAGATCATCGGTCAGCTCTTCAATCTGCCCATATCCTCCCGGAGTTCCCTTATCCCTTTCTCTGTGAACAACCACTCAGATGGAAAGTTTCCAGAATAAGTCGTGGATGGGGGCTGAGGGGAGGCAGCAGCATACACTTTATTCAACAAGCAGTTCATTATAATAAATAACTAGGCAGTGCATACCTTTAGGAGGGAGGCTGTCACCGGTGATGGCGTTACCGTCATGTGACACTTCCCACTGAAACAGCAGGTCCTGGATAGCTGACTCCAGCTTTTGTATCTTACTGTCGTAGTCCTCAGTGGGTGCCATGTCCATCGCTGTAGTCGGTGAGGGAGAATGATGAAGGCAGGGTGATGGGGGGAGGAATAAGGGTCAGAGGGTTGACAAAAGATGCCTGTAAGAATCAAAAAAAAAAAAGAGTACAGTCAGGGTCCTCGGAATTCAGTGGTTCTGCAGCCTGCAGACCTGGCCACAGGACTTACTTCAGCTAGGCTCATTTCACCATTGGTGAGGAATTCCATTAAAAAAAAAAAAGATAAAAAATAAATTATATATATATATATATATATATATATATATATATACACACACACACACACACACACACACACACACACACCACAACACACACGTAGCGCAGTAGCACCTATATATTAGGGTTGCATTAGTGTTTCATTAAAAATCGTCATATTCAGAAGGTCATGTCTCAGCCTTTTTAAAACACTAGGACTGTGAAATTTGGTATGCACCTTCTCAGTCCTGGGGTCTCTTAACCCTCCAGGAAGATCAGATTTGTACTTCTGAAGATATTAACGACTGAAATTATGTATTTTTGCCTGATTTGCTAGCAAACAATTTGCGCTCAGATAAAAGAAAATGGCTTAAAACTATGAAACTTACAGGTTTTGTAGATATAATATGGGAATAGGTCCTTTTGTTTTATTTTTTTGTTAAATTATTTTTTAAGTTAATTGTGATAAGTTGATAATGTATGTGCGTAAAAAAAAAAAAAAAAAATCACAGAAAAACATTGCCTCGGTCCCTGCACCTGTTATATAGGTGCCTCACCTCATGGGACTGCTTGTAATGTGGAGACTGCCCAAAGTAATTAATTTGTGGCAAAGTAATAGCCTTCGTAAAATTAGGAAAACTGGGTCCCAGGGACTTCCTAGTTTCTGGTGCCGCCTACGCTCCACCCCAGCACTCTGCCAAGTTATGACACGATGCTAGGGAAGAGTGCGGGGACGCGCTCCATTATAGTCTATGGGCAGCACCTTTCTGATCTGTTTTTTATATTATAATGGCCATTTGGTGATGTTAGTGACCAGTGCCCACGTTTCAAGGCCCTCATTAGTTGACCAGTGTCCATGTTTCATCACCATATATTATATATATATATATATATATATATATATATATATATATATATATAAAAACATGACTGGAAAGGTGCCGCCCATAGACTATAATGGAGCTGCGTCCCCGCTCTCCTAATCGTCATTACTTGGTAGAATGCGGTAGGAGGCGTGGGCGACACCAGAAACGGAAGTCCTTGGGACCTGGTTTTCCTAATTTTACGAGGGTTATTACTTTTTCACAAATGAATTATTTGGGGCAATTTCCACATTACAAGCAGTCCCATGCGGTAACACATCTATATAGCAGGTGCAGGGCCTGTTCGGTTTACCTTGGTGGATCTCTTTAAACTACAAAACACTTTTTTCCATGATAAAGTGCTACATAAACAAAAACTTTAAGCTAGTGGAACTTTTTAAAAATGTAAAAGTAGAGGGTAAGAGTTAAGTGTTTGTGAGGGAGGGGTGCCACAAGGTACAGAATTGTTGTTTAAATAAATTTATCAATAGTCATAATTAATTAAGCAATAATCCACGACAGGGTGGGGGTTTTGCTGGGATTTACCCATGCTTGGTGTGGTTCAGAAATAGATGATGGTCATTATGGGAAGCCCATCAATCTGTGATTTGTGCCTAGAATTCTTTGGCATCATGGCGGGAAAATTCCAAAATGGATTTTAAATAGTTTTTTTTTTTTTTGTAGAAAGCTGCTACTACCAAGTCCAAAACTGCCTATAGAAAGTATTTGGTTCTCAGATCCTATTTGCAAACATTTATAAATGGATCTCAGCAGTGTTCTGGTTCTTTTTTTCCGATCATATATGCAGGATTAAGACACAAATGAAAGAGATTTGATGTGGCTGGGCTACATCATTAACAAAGGAACTCCAGTTTGGTACCCAAGGATCCAGTCATTTGACTGATTTAAAACCTGTAAACGTGACTTGACAGTAGAATGGCTTCTTCCCTTGAGCAATATACCATGACAGGGAGTGGGTATATTGGTGGATTTATTATGCCTGGTGTGGTTCGGTCACGAGGTGCAGCCGAGTGACTTAATCACACCAGAAGTGGTAAATCCACCCATATACCCACTCCCTGTCATTGTATATTGCTATTATACAATGCTCAACTTGTCTTTTTGTTTTTATAGTGATATAAAACCTTTACAGTGGGTATACTGGAGGATTTATCACGGTCACATGATGTGTTCTGACCAGTGAGGTTACAGGATTTTCAAACCCCACTGTATAATCAGGGATTGACCAGAGGTGCACTCTGTTTGGACAAAACAGTCTTATCTATCACAGAGCAATAAATGACAGCCATGTTAGGTAACCTCTCAACAATGCAGCCCGGATTTATTTTTGGGAGCCACAGAACTTCCAGATATCCTGGTTTTGGTACTAGCCTCTATGATCCTGCCAAGCAAAGTGACAAGTGCTGTTAAAGGAGTACTACGGTCAAAATGTGCAAAAACATGTGTTGTGCAGAGTGTTTTGTTTTTAGAAACAAAGAACATAGAAACATAGAAGTTGACAGCAGATAAGGACCACAAGGCCCATCCAGTCTGCCCATTTCTTTTTCTACCTTATAAATGTGCCATCGGCCTTTGCTCTGTCAATGGCCTATCTATTCATACTTATCTGTATTGCTCCCTTATGCCTATCCCATGCCTGTTTGAAGCCCTGCACTGTATTCATATCCACCACTTCCTGAGGTAGGTCGTTCCATGCATCCACCACCCTTTCTGTGAAAAAGAACTTCCTCACATTACCCCTTAATCAGCCTCCCTCTAATCTCATGCTGTGTCCTCTTGTCCTGCTGTTTTTCTTATATTGAAATATGCTAGAGACTCTTTCACCTTGTTAATGCCCTTAAGGTGTTTAAATGTTTCGATCATATCACCTCTCTCCCTCCTTTGCTCTAGGGTATACATATTGAATTCCATTAATCTGTCCTCATATGTTTTCTGATGCAGTCCCTGCTCCATTTTGGTTGCCCTTCTCTGGACTGCCTCAATTTGGTTAATGTCCTTGTGAAGGTGTGGCCTCCAGTACTGCACGCAGTACTCCAGATGGGACCTTACAAGTGTCTTGTAAAGAGGGATTATTACTTCCCTCTTCCGACTTGCGATACCCCTACTAATACACCCTAGCATCCTCGTAGCCTTAACTACTGCTTTAGAGGTCTGCTTGGATGATTTCAGGTCATCGGTGATGAAGATGCCCAAGTCTCTTTCTTCCCTTGTGACTGCCAGTAACTCCCCTCCCAGACTATAGGTGGCTTCAGGGTTTCTCTTCCATATGTGCATGATCTTGTACTTCTTTGCATTAAACCCCAGTTGCCACTCTTCCGACCATTTTGCTAGTTTATCCAGATCTCTTCTCATTCTGCCCACCCCATCTGGATCATCTACTCTGTTGCAAATCTTGGTGTCATCTGCAAACAGACAAACCTTACCCTCCAGTCCATCTGCAGTGTCACTGATGAAGATATTGAAGAGGACTGGCCCCAGGACTGATCCCTGAGGTACCCCACTTGTGAACTGCATCTCTTCTGACTGTATACTGTTTTCCACCACTCTCTGTTTTCTGCTTGTCAACCAGTTTGCCACCCAGTTGTCCAACCTCTGACCAACCCCGAGCCTACCCAGCTTATTAATCAATCTTCTATGTGGAACAGTATCGAAAGCTTTGCTGAAGTCAAGGTAGGCAACATCAACTGCTCCCCCTTGGTCCACCACTCTGTTTACCCAGTCAAAGAAATCTATGAGATTAGTTTGACAGGACCTTCCTTTTGTAAACCCATGCTGTCTTGGATCCTGTGTTCCTATGGATTCCAGGTGCTGCACTATCCTTTCCTTAAGGAGTGCCCCCATAATCCTGCCCACTACTGAGGTAAGACTGACTGGTTTGTGTGTAGTCCTAGTGTGTCCTTCCCTTTGTTTGCTATTAGCAGGTTTTTTTTTTACATTTGCCTACTAGTTTTATGGCCTCTGGGGATCTCCATGTTACCATGGTTCATTGCTCTTCTTTTTCCTACAATGCCTCCTGCTCCATGTGACAGTGATAGCTAGCTGATTTATGCAAAATGTATCTTGTATGTCAGATTATGTATAAAATACAATTTTCCATTTGCAAATTATACTGCAAAGCCACTAGAGGGCAACAACTCTTGGAGGTTGCATTCCTCTTCCCACTGCTCTCCCTTAACACTTCTCGTCCTGGGTCCTTCTTACCTAAAGCAAATTACTGCACACTAACAAACCATAGTCTGTCACCCTACCGCTGTGCCATGGAGACCACCACAATTATGAGTATTGGAGTGCTCCCCTGATAACCACACTGGGCCACTGCCCCCTTATAGCTACTTGCTGGGCACCCATTGTCATGCGGACAACCCAGGCTCCTACTGATCACTCTTACTATCCTACTTCTTAGACCCCTCAGCCCTCCCCTCAAGGGTCTTCTTCCCACACCTCTCACCCCCACGAATATCACCGACTGCTACCCACACTGCCACTGCCTATAATGCACCCCCCACCCCCCAATTATCCTCCCTGCAGTCATGTGCCACCATCAACCTCCATGCCAGATCACATTCCTATCCTTTCCAACCCTTATCACCCTGGCCATCCCATGTACTACCCGCACTATAACTTGGCGGCAGCTATCCTTGACAATAAGGCAAAAATCTTTTGTTCTCCTCAGAGTCTTTGCCATATTCCTACTAATTTCAGAAAATGTTCATCCTAACCCGGGCCCCATCTCGCCCAGCCCTAGCCTCTTGCACCATGGGCTTAGAATAGCTGCAATGAACATTTGTAGCTTACCAGAAAGACGTCGGGTCTCCATTGCCGGATACTGCAACATCAGCCAGATGTGCTAGCCCTCACAGAAACCTGGCTTTCCAAA
The DNA here is from genome assembly GCA_016271365.2 of Neoceratodus forsteri. Lineage (NCBI taxonomy): Eukaryota > Metazoa > Chordata > Ceratodontiformes > Ceratodontidae > Neoceratodus > Neoceratodus forsteri. The sequence goes on along the minus strand of JADMNL010000033.1, from coordinate 75,724,757 downwards.
GAAACACCTGACTCCTTGGTTGCTCTCCCTGGCTTCACCCTTCACAAAGCCGACAGAGTGGGCAAACATGATGGGGGTGTGTGCTGTGTACATCCGTGACTCCATGATATGCTATGCCCTTCCAACACCTCCACTTGAACATGGTGCCCAAGTTTTATCATTAAAACTTACTCCAGATCCCTCCAGAGCCCCTGTAACTCTTATTGTCGCATATATCCCACCAAGAAACCAAGCTCCTGCTATACAATCCCTTGCTAACTACATCTCCGGCTTCCCCACCCCAAAACGGAAAACACATCATAGTTGGAGACTTTAATGTGAACTGGCTTGCCAATTCAGCTTCCCACGCCAAGGACACCTTCGCTGCGCTGGACCTGACCCAGCTGGTCAGCCAACCTACCAGGGTGAACCCCACTAACAGCTCTAGCGCCCTGATCAACCTTCTCCTTACCAGCCGTCCCCACAGAATCTCTGACCTGGTGGTCCTTCCGGACTCCCTAAACGATCACTTACCCATCCTCTTTTCCTGGTCGTGTCTTCAGCAGAAACCCAAACCAAACTATATTGCCCGGCGTCGTCTCCAACCCGGAGGCCTCACAAAACTAAGAAAATACTTAACTCAATGGGATTGGTCCCCCCATCTCCCGGGCCCCACCTATAGGTGAAGCCCTTGATTATTTCACCTGTTCTTTTAACAAAGCATGTGACATCTATGCCCCACTAGCAAAAGAGCAATCCAAGAAACATAATGCCCCCTGGGTCACTCCTGCACTGCTCCAACAGCTAAAGCACAGAGATGATCTCTGGCATAAAGCGGTTGCATCTGGCATGCAGGCGGACAGGCAAGCCTACAAGCGGCTCGTAACAGATGCACTTGGGCCATAAAACAGGCCACATTGGGCTACTACAAAATGACCCTTGCCTCCTACTGGGGGAATGCTCGATTGTTCTGGGACGATATCAAGGAACTCAACGGCAAATCCCGCCCCCCCCACTAACTGTCAACAATGTCTCTACCACCGCCCAGCTGGCCATTGCCAACTGCCTCAACTCATCAATCTCTGACCTTAGTGCAGTACTCCCAAATTATTTCTTCGACTCCACCCCTGCAACCAAGCTCCCTAACACCCAGCATCCCCCCTTCCATCTCAGGGTGATCTTTGCGAATGAGGCAAGGCCTTATCTCATTAAAGCACTCAGTGGCTCTTGCTATTGCAAAGATTCTTTTGATATGAGAATCCTACATCTAATACTAGATACTGTCCTCTCCCCACTGACTGACCTCATTAACTGCTCCCTGAGTCTGGGGGCAGTTCCCGGAAGCCTGGAAGACTGCCACAGTCACCCCAATACTGAAGAGTGGTGACAGCACCTCCCCCAATAACTACCATCCCATATCCATTCTCCCACCACTCTTGAATGCCCTTGAAAAAATTATAGCCACCCAACTCACTGAGTACCTGCTTGCTCATAACCTACTTTGCAGGGAGCAGCATGGCTTCAGATCTGGGCATAGTACAACTACAGCTCACACTGAGTTCTCTAATTTTATTCACTCTGCCCTGGATAGAAAACACCTAGCTGGAGCTGTCTTCCTCAACCTGTCAAAGGCCTTTGATACAGTCTCCCACCCCTTACTCTTAAGCACACTCCGCCACATAGGTCTGTCCCAAGGACCTGTCTCCTGGTTTACCAGTTACGTCACAGCTAGATCACAATGTGTCAAAATAAACAACACCTTCTCAACCACCCTCCCAGTCCTCTCTGGGGTTCCCTAGGGCTCCATCCTCTGCACTCTATTATTCAGCATCTATCTAAACACCTTGCCAATTCCTGCTCCGGCATCCTACTACTCTATGTGGATGACGCGGTTCTTTCTGCCTCACACCCAGATCCCACAGTATTGCAATCCTCCCTCCAACACGTATTTAACCAGATTTAAACCTGGTTCATAGACTAAAGACGTGTGGTCAATGTAAAAATGACAAAGACCATGCTTTTTGCCCATCGACAGAATAAGGCCAAGAATCCGCAGCTAACAATCCTCTCCCAGTCCATCCTTCCTCTAGAACAGGTCCATACATATAAATACCTGGGCCTTATATTTGATTCCAGCCTCTCCTTCCATTCACACATTGACACTCTATCATCAGCCATAAATGTCCGTATAGACCTATTGTATCGGCACAAGGATTGCCTACCTCCGGAAACCCTTAATCTGGCTGTCATGTCCTAAGTCCTCTCCCTAGTCGATTATGGACTCATTATCTACTCGGCTGCTGACCACACAGCCCTTAACGAAATCCACCTGGCCATAAACAAAGTGTGCAGACTCCTCTCCGGGGCAGACAAGGTGTACCCATACTTGTACCCTATATGCCCCGACAAATCTCCTCACCCTGGATGAAAGGCTATTTTATCAAACATGTCTCCTCACAAAGAAAATACACCTGGGGCTTACCCCCTTGGGGGTTTCTGTCTCTCTCCTATCCTCCCACACCTCGGTGAACACCCGCACTGCCAACCGACAGGTGTGGTCCATCCCGAGGGTTAGAACCTCCTTAGCCCAAAGGTCATTCCCACACAGGGCCCCAGTCTGGTACAACAAACTCTCCTCCAATGTCTTCTCCTCCATCTCCAAATTAGGGCCTTTCAAGTCAGCCCTCACAGAGCACATTCTTGCTTCACGGTGCTGCCAATGTACCAGCTAGTGCCAGGTCATCTATCTATCATTTTACGGGACCATCCCGCCACTGAGCTCCTACCGATAGGGCTACCAAACATTACCTATTAACAATGCCTCCTTTGGCTGCACTCACAAGATATCTGTCTAATTATCTACTTCACTGTAAATATCAAACCTGTTACTCCCTCCCTCTATCAGCAAACTTATTGTTCTCTTGAAAACTGTAAAATACAGATCTCGGTAACACATTCAATGCAATGTATAGCTGATTTTGATTCTGCAATATTGTATAACTGAAAAACTGTAACCTTTAGCTGCCATTCTATGTCTATATGTATTAAGTGTTTGTATTTGTTTTTTCTGACGCGGAGCCTTTGAAAATGAGTCCCTGACTCAAAGGTTGTAATCCTAAAGTCTGTTAAATAAATAAACAAATATTAGTGTAAGGCTTATTTCCCCTCTGCTTGAAATAAATATAATTATTTTTCTTTAGTGGCATTTTTGACCATTGCTATTCTTTTCCTGTGGCAATCAATACGTGCTTTCTCCTTACAACAGAAAGTTGTCCCATATCAGGAGGCTTTTTATTCTGTTAGGTTGTCTTTGTACAAAGTATGCCAAGCAGATGCCACTAAGGTTACTAGTGCACAGCTCACTTCCGTCTGGAAAGCATTTCCAGATCATCTGTTTTCTCTTTGACAGATACTGGGGTGATAAAAATGTTTTTTTGAGATCTGGGGTTGCTGTCTTTATGTTTTTTATCTTTACTATTTATTCTTTTTTTGTTTATTTTCGGTGCCTGCTAAATTAGTTTCTTTTGGATAATATTTGATGATCCTGTATTATTTGTAATACAGTACAGTTTGCTTTGTTTTTCATACTTACAATCTCCCTACTTTTTCCAAAATCAACCACCAGAAAAAGCGGACAGGACCTCAGTTTTACTGCAGTGTCACTGGCTCAGCAGGCAGCACACTCGCCTCTGAGGCCGAGAGATCAGAAGGCTGTGGGTTCTATCCCCACACAAGGCACTTGGGTTAATATCCCAATACTGACACTGTAGTGCAGCATGAGGGGGGTGCTGCACTCCTGAGGTGCCGTCTTTCAGATGAGACATTAAACCGAGGTCCCATCTGCCTGTTCTGGTGGTAGTTCAGGTGGATGTTAAAGACCCATGTCACTTCTCGAAAAAGAGTAGGGGAATTTCCTCGGTGCCCTGGCCAAATTTCCTCCCATTCACTAAAAATACCAACAGCTTAATCTGGTTCAAGGTCAGTTGGCATTCATCTGTACTCCCTTCCCCTGGGTCGTGCCTGAAAATAGCCAGAATTTTTCTAGTGCACTTACCCGGTCAACAAAAACTAAATAAAATAAACATTCATCCTTAGGACAGCACACACCTCAACAGTACAGCATCCCCCAGTACTGCACTTGGGAACCAGTGTGGATGGCACGACTCAAATCCTGGTGTGGGACTGGAACCTATGACCTTATAGCCCAGAGGCAGATGTGCTACCAACTGAGCTATGCAAACATTTTTTTTCTTATTTTAGTCTTTAGTAACCATGTAAGGCCCACTAGGGACAAGTACCTATTTTCAGGGGTGCCCTGGGGAGGTTAAGTGATTTGCTCAGAATCACATAGTATGCAAGTGGAGGTTGTGGGAGTCAAACCCAGGACTGCTGGACGTACCAAGCTTGTTACTCCAATGGCTAATTAGTCATTTAGCTAAAACGCTTTGATTGCGAATAGCCAATATGCCACCAGAGTTTATGTGCTTGCTGAAACACAGTGGTCTCACTGCTGATTCGTGTTCCACAATCGTGGAAACTAACTAGTCCATGTTTTCATTTGCCCTGTTCTCACTGTAGACTATACGCTGCCCTTTGCTCTGAGTCTAAAGTCTGTGGCATGAAGCTGTCACAGTTTGTACCAGTCCCCCTCCTTCCTGCAGCAAACTGGTGAGCCTTATTTCTGCTCTATGCTTAGAAGCAGAAGTAATACATTTTAGCCATTAGTGTGGTGGATACAGCATGCATTTTAAAATGTGACCCCACACTCATGTAATGAACTTGAATCTTATTTACCTGAAAAGCCCTGAAACTGGCTCTGTTGCCTCTCAATGAGGATTTTTTTTCTCTTTCTGTTTCTTCCTTCACATTCTGACAGACTGACTGATAGGACCTGATTGGTCCACAGCCAATCATAAGACCTGGGCTCTTCCTAATTTTGGAGACTAAATCATGTGGCTTGAGGACATCACTAATTGGTGCAGGAGGAGTCAGGTGGGTTGGGGCATTCTTGGTTGGTGCAGTGCAAGTCAGGTGATCTATGACTGTGCACTTGATAGCAGCCGCTCTCTCAGGTCCCGCTGGAATTTGGCTTCTCAGCTTTAATGAAATGGGTATCTCAAGCCCTCCTCCGAATACGCAAACATCACACGTTTTGTTGTTTAGTACGTTGTCCCGGCTCTGCATCCGACTACGAAGTTCATAAATCGTCGTATTTTTTCAACTAAGTACTGTGTCCATTTAAAGAATTAGCCTCTCCTTTCGCATGCTGGGATTTGTAGTCTGTTTTCGCAGCACGCACTTCGGAACGGAAGTATTATTTCTGTGCGGACTACATTTCCCAAGGTGCATTCTGTTCGGAGGCTGTTCCAGGTTTCATCCTTCGAGTTCGTTTTCCACACGTGTGGAGCAGCAGGGAGGATTGAAGTTCTCGTTCAGCACGTGTTGGGGCGACGGGGTGGTTCGGCTGAATAATATCAGGGAGGTTTGGACGGGAATACGAAGTATTATTATTGTTTTGTTTTTATAAAACATACTTTACTTCACTCATTTTTGAAAGGGAGACGACAGTTAAATGCGGGACGTTTTGAGGGACACATCGTCAAACACCGAGAGATACAAGTTCAGATATCCGTGGAAACCAGTGCCTTTGTTCAATGTTTAGTTTGGTTTTAGAATCATAGAACGTTAAGAATATCTGCTTTAAAGTCCGAGTTTATTATCATCTGCTCTGCGTACAGGGCTTACAGTAGCACTAGTGAAGTGGGAGTCAGTTTGACCCTCCGCTTCAGATGTGGGTCAAACCAGAAAATCGTGGGGTCAGGCATTTCTGGAGCGGTGCTGTACAACATAATCCGTCACTGTTTTTTGCTGAGGATATCTGTGCAAACCTTTCAACATATGGGATCAGTGTTAATGCATTGCTTTTATTTTTGTGCTTCAAAAATTCCATATGGGGACCTCAGTAGGGGGTTAACGCAATCCCCAAGTGTAGTTCTGAGAGGTAAAATGAGGGACAGTTGAGAGGCATGCATTCTCTTGGTGTTCCTGCATGAAAAGAACACCATTGTTAACCTGAATACATAGTGCTGGCCCAGTGCCGCAGCGGTTACGCTACCCGCTTGAGGCGTTGGCGACCTGGGTTTGGGAACGAGCCTGGTTGCTGGAGGGCCAGCCGGGGAGGATGGTTAAGCTTCTCATGGATGCTTCTCTTTGGGGAGGGAGGGGTCCTGGTCTCTGCCGCGATAAAGCTACTTTGGTGACCACAGGTGACGGTGCAGGCTGGAGCCAGTATCCAAGAGAGGAGCATTGTCGCTCTGAGGTTGTGTCAGTTGCACCACCTCACCGATGTGCAAGGGTGGGGCAGAAACGTGGAAAATTGCCCTACCAAGCAGAATGCCGTCCACCGTCCTATTGCATATCCCACACCGCTGAACGAGGCTGTCGCTCTTCCACCGAAACTTCAACTCGTGGTATGGAGTGGCTCACAGGCAGCCCTTACCATTTGGGGGGGGGGTTCATCTACAGGGGAACAAGAAGCAAGATGAATCCTGGGGATGGCGGGTGACAGGGATGGGCAGGGTGGCGGACAGGCAGGTGGGGGCGGTCAGGTGCTTGGGGAGAAAACAATAGTTGTATTAAAAAAACAAACTGAAGATGCAAGTAGACACCGGGATGGTTTTGATGGGATACAGTAACTCTCGGATTGCTGGAACTGCACAAGTGGTAAAATCTAGAACTGTGCAGAGTTGCATCTCTTTTGGTGTTCTGACCGTACCTCTCAAACTGCATTGCAACTCGGGTACGGGGCTAAAATTGGGGACAGAGCTTAAACCATGGCAGTGATAGCTTAAGATGTGTCCTACAGCATGTGGGGTGTAGGTGAAAACTTCATGTCTGGAACTAGGCCAGATCAGTAAAATCTAGACCAGGTAGTCTGGCTGGACCAGGTGGACTGGGTGAAAGTTACGCGAACCACAAATTTTGCCATTTTGGCCAGTCTAGCCTAGCAGGCAGTCCTGGTTTACTGATCTGGGCTGGTCCGGTATTCAGAGTCCCAAGAATGGGTCTAAATCGGACTTGCTGATTGGCTGGAACAGCAAAATTTGTGCAACATGAGCCCGATCAGACTGGACCAGTTGGTCTAGCTTTTATGTATCTGGTCCGGTTCTGATGGTCTGTCTTTCAGCAAGTCCCTGATAAGAGTGGCTTAGTATTAAAAGCATTTTCTGATTGAGAATTATACTGTAATATTATATCTGGCATTATTGTATGCTTCAAATCCCTGTTTTTCAATGACAGAAATGCCAATTATAGGTAAGACGGAGGTCATTTTTGAGGCAAAAGCAGGGACAGTTGAGAGGTCTGGAACTTCTGGCAGTTTCAAGTAGTTCGCATTTTATCCCATGTGCGGTGGGGTTAAAATCGGGAACTGGAGACAAGCACAGCTGCCCTGATTAAGGAAAAAAAGCTTCACCTTGCTGGAATGGCTTTCCTGGCTCCTGGAATGATGTCCACTCACCGGAATGACTTCACCTGCTGGAACCTGGATCCGATCACCTAGTGGCCATGATGCCGCTCAGGACCAGAATGGCCATCCTGAGGGTCAGAAGTGTCCACCCTGTGTGATGGAATGCCCACCCTGGGGCTGGAGGGTGGAAAGCCAACCCTATGTGCTGCAGTGCCTACCCTGAAGATGGAGTGCGCACCCTTTACACTGGAATGCACACTAAGAGGCCAGAATGCGCACCCTAGGGTCTGAATGGCCACCCTGTGTGCCAGTGCCAGAATGCACACCCTATGTGCTAGAATGCCTACCTTGAGGGAGGAATGCCCACCCTTTGCGTCAGAATGCACACTCTGGTGCTGGAATACCCCCCATTTGTGCCAGACTGTAGTCCGTGGGGCCAAAATGCCTCTTGCTTGCCAGGACCTGAATGCTCATCCTTGTGCAGAAATGCCCTTTCTGTCCCAGAATGTTCACCCTGGGGCTGGAATGCCCATCCTGAAAGGCACGTTGCCCACCTTGGAGCAGGAATACCCACTGTTTTTGCCAGAATGCCCATCCTGTTGGGCATAGAACCCACCTTTTGTGCCAGAATACCCACCCTGACGGCCAGAATGTCCAACCTGGGGGAAGGAATGCCAAAGCTAAGGCCTGAATACTCTCTTCAGGCTGGAATGCCCACTCTTGTGGTTGCAGAGCCCACCTAAGGGACGGTATACTCACCCTTTCAACCCTTTGTGCCAGAATGCCCACCCTTAGGCTTGAATGCCCCAACCTGCATGCCAGAATGCTCACACTGTGTGCCTGAATGCCTGTTTGAAGGCGTACTGTGCCCACCCTGTGTGCTGGACTGCCCACTCTCTGGACCAGAGTGCCTAACCTGGGGGCCAGAGTACCCACACTGAGTGTCACATTGCCTTTCTTAAGGGCTGGAATGCCCACCCTGAGGGTGAGCATATTCACCCTTGGGCCAGAATACCCACCATGATGAACACTGTGCTCACCGTGGGGCTGACGTGCCAACCCTGGGGCTGTACCAACCCCCTCGAACCTTGGTTCCCACCTTGGGGCTGGAATGCCCTCCGAGGGGTTCAGAGCCCACCCAAGAGCTAGAATGCCTACACTTTCTGCAAGAATACCCACCCTGTTTGCCAGAATGCACACCCTGTCTTCCAGAATGCCTATCCTGGGGCAAGAATGCCCATGCTAAGGCCTGAATGTCTATTTGGGGCTGAAATGTCCACAGTGGTGGGCTCAAGAGTCCACCCTAGGGCCAGAATGACCACACAGGCTAGAGTGACTGCTCTTGGGGCTGAAATAACCACACTGTGTGCTGGAGTACCCAGCCGAATACCCAAATGACCACTCTGTGTGCCTCAGTTCCCACCCTGGGTCCACAGTGCTCACCCTATAGCCAGAATGCCCACCCTGGGGGTCACTGAGCCACCCAGGGGGCTACAGTGTGCCCTTTGTGCCAGAATACCCACCTTGTCTGCCAGAATTTTCAAGCTGTGTGCCAGAATGACCGGCTTGGGGCCAGAATGCCCACCGTCTGGGCCATGAATGCCTACCATGAGGACCTTAATAACCACCTTGGGGCCTGAATGACTACACTAGTGCTGGAATACCCACCTCCATGCCTGAATCCCAACCATAGGGCTGGAATGCCCTTCATGATGTATGGAATACGAACACTTTCTGTGCCTCAGTGCCCGCCCTGGGGCCAGAATGGTCAAACTAGGGCTGGAATGCCCAACCCTGAGCCAGAATTGTCACACATTTAGCCTGCATGCCCACCCTTTGCACCTCAGTGCCCACACTGGGTACTGGAATGACCACCCTCTGGGTCTCAGTGTCCACCCTAGGGACAGACTGCCCACCTGTCCTGTAGTGACCACCCCATGGCCAGAATGCCGAACCTCTGTGCCTGAGTATGCATCGTGAGTGCCCAAATGACCGTCCAGGGGGCCAGAATCCATACACTGGGGTCAGAATGCCCACCTTCTGTGCCCGAATGCCCACCCTGAGTGCTATAATGCTAACCTTGCAGCCAAAATGCCCACCCTAGGACTGGAATGACTACTCACTGCCCACCCTAGGGTCAGAATAACCACCCACTGGGCTGGAATGACAACTCTTGGAGGCAGGAATGACCACCCTAAGGCTGGAATGACCAACCTGGGTGCCAGAATGAACACCTTAGGGCAGGAATGCCCATCTGTACCTGAATGGCCACCCACTGTAATAGAATGCCTACCTGGGTCTGTAATGCCCACCATACGACAGGGATATTCCCCTCTACCTCAGTGCCTGCCACAGCACTGGAATGCCCACCCTTTGCACCTCAGTGGCCATCTTAGGACTTAAATGTCCACCCTCTGTGCTGTAATGGCCACACTTGGGCCAGAATGTCCAACATATGGAACACAATGCAAATTCTGTGGGCTGGGATTGCCACCCACTGTCTGGAACTCCCATTCTAGTGCCGGAATGGCCTTCTGTCTCTCCACCTCCGCCCATGCTGTCGGAATGGACTTTTGCCACTGACAGAGTAGCACTGGTTCCCAGAATAAAATGCAGAGAGTCTAAAAGAAAATTTGGGTTACATGTACAGAGACCGTAATAAGAGGAAGGATCTGAGAGAGTGGCCGGTACTCACCTTCTGCCCACCTGTGCTGCCAACCACCATTTTGCTCAAGTACAGTATCGATAATGTGACTTTTACAGAGACGGAGTCTGTCAGTGGATGTAAGTGGAGAGTGAGTACCGGGCTACTATATTGGGGATGGGGCAGTTGGGGATGGCACAAGGAGGGGGTAGGCTATCGGACTACCAGGAAATGTTTGTATGCCAAAATGGGGATCGGGCGAAGAAAGGTGGACACTGGCACCAGGGAATAATCTTTTATTTTGACTTGCACTGAGACTTGGGGCGAGTGAAGACTGACTCCAGGGAATGGTTCCATTATTTTAACACTGCGCTGTAATTAGCACATTGTCAAAGTAAATTTCCTACCTAATGTAGTCTGTGAAATGAACCTTGCATTAGTTTCCTCGTCTTCCGAACCCCACAAAACATTTTCTCATTGTGCTGTGTGTTGTTTTTAACTTTTAAACAATATTTTAATGCCGCCGTATTTGCATCCCGTTTTGTTCTGTTTACTTCTGGCTGACTGTCCCAGAATGCATTGCGGCACTCTCCTGACACGTCATGCCAGGGAGAGCTGCGGCGCAGGAAGTTGAAAATGTTCCTTGACACTTTCTTCCCACTTGTATGCTGAATTGCATAGTAGTGAGCTTAGATTCCTGGTGGCATTTTTGTACAACTTGTTTTACTACTGGAATTAACTCCGATCTATTTTTCTTTTTCTTTACTACTTTTCTTTTTTTTTTTTCCTACAGTCTGGTGCGCGACAGCATCTCTTTATTATGTGTTTTTGTTTTAAATATGATAGTAGGTTGGCCACCCGCTGCTATCCCTGTATTTTTCTTACTTTCCTTGCTAAAAATTGTCTAAAACAACCTCTAAGGAGTAGTAATTCCAGTGTGCGTTATGACAAACTTCCTGTGACCTTGTATATTGTGTACCATTAATGTCCAAATAAAATTGTTTATGAAAGGGAAACCGTTTGCTTCCCCTTCCTATATCTGTACATATCTAACAGGGGCTGTTATGTGTTTAAAACGTTTGCTTTTGTGACCCCTGTGTAGTAATCAGAATTCAGGTACATGTGCTAAGAGTGAGAAAGCAGGGCTTGAATACCTGCAGATTTGGTCTATATGCACATAGGTTCCAGAGGGAGGAAAGCTGTTTGCTGTCCACTCCCTTAAAGCAGCAGTACTACAAAATCAGGAAGTGAGCTATCAAAATTCTGGTTTTCGGCTGTAAGCATGCGGACGAAGTTCCAGTTTCCATACCTGTAATTTTTTTTTTCGGTTATCTTTAGTTTCTTAGATATTTGCAACTTATTTGAATTGTTGTAGCGCTACAACTAATATGGCGGCCGACTAATTTTCAGCTGCACTTTTTCTGCAGGTCACATAATGTCTTTTGACAACAGCAGAGGAACTCTCTGTTGACCATTCCCGATGTGCCTGCAAGTCATACATATGTGCAGTTGGCAGCAGAGGGGGTTCCAGTGCAACATGCTTAGTGGCAGAAATGTAAACAGAAGCAGAGAATAACTGAGCAAATTACTTTGTGACAGTACAATGCCGGTGAGAAAGAGTACCAGGTATATAATTAGCCGGGCACAGGGAATAAATGTCAAAAGAGTGCACATTTTTTTATGTAATAGTGATGCTTTAATAATCATGCACACTGGTTTGTGCAAGAAAACAAGCTTGAGTGTTTTTCTTTGAAAAAGTTGCTGAAAGGACAAAATTATTTAACTGCACATGAATGCATAGTTTTTCTTTATTTTTGAGTCAGTGATAAAAAATATTAAGTGAATAAAAGTAGCAGAAAGAAAACAATAAAAAGTGCCTAAACTATTGAATTCCTGAAGGAAATGAAGGCCCAGATATTCAGACTGCGCTGGGCAGTGGTGCAAGCCTAGGCGCAGCGCAACTGGGCTGAGCTGGGGCCGGGACCAGGCGCTATTCAACAGTGATGCGCCATGGCGCAGCACCGTTGATTATAGCAGGGACGGTGCAGTGGCACTGCGCCAGCGCAAGCCACAGAGGGGGAGCACGGGGATGCGCCAGCACAAGTCCCGTTGCGCTAGGTAAATCACCTGCGATATTCAGCTGGGGGCATGCAGATGAGGCCATAATCTATGCAAGGCGCTAATGGGGCCATTTGTATGTCATTATGGCCTCATTTGCATGCGTTGTGCAGGGCGTCCCGGCAAAATGCTCCTGGCGCCCTGTCAAGTTGCTGTCGTCCGGGGTAGGCTCCCTGGTGGGCTATTGTAGCCCCCTCTCCTCCCGTATGCCCGATTATGGGCTATAGTAAAAAGACAGATTAACCTGGTGGTCTAGTGGGTCCCACCCCGTATGCCCGATCATGGGCTGTGGTGAAAAGGATTAATCTGGTGGTCTACTGGATCTCACCCCGTATGCCCGATCGCGGGCTATAGTAATAATAGAAATCAACCTGGTGGTACCTCACCCACCCACCCACAGAGGACCACCCAGCACCCTCCCTCCCATCATCAGTAGGCAGCAGCACCCTGCCTGCATGCCGCCTGCAGAATGACAGCGTTCATTCACATATCTGGTCCTGTGTAGTACAGTATGGTCTGCAGGCCCATTGGTCCACCCATACTGTACGCTGTCATTTGGCGGGCAAGGTGCTGCTGCCTGCCGATGATGGGGGGGGGGGCTGGGTGTCTTCTGTGGGTGGGGAGGGGGTACCACTGGACCACCAGGTTGAAATCTATTATTATTACTACAGCCTGTGATCGGGCATACGGGGTGAGATCCAGTAGACCACCGGGTAATCCTTTTTACTACAGCTCGTGATCAGGCATACAGGGAGAGAGGGGGGTCCGGGTGCTTGTGAATGGTGTTCCTGCTGGGCGGGTGGCCACCCACGGCTGGCGGCTGTTGTGTTGCACTTTGCAATACAGCCACCCACCTGTGGGTGGGCAGCATTTGAGCCTATTATATTTGGCTCAACTTTGAGCACCAGTGTGCGGCGCATGTAGGGGTTGCGCCAGCATATGCGCCGCACATCCCGGCTGAATATCTGGATGCCCGATATGAGTTGGGTACGCCCCCTGCATCTGCACCGCATACATTACCAAGAGCACATCAGAAGTATTATCTCACCTGTGATACGATCTGTGTGGAAAACGGAGCAGAACATGCTGTTCAGTAGACTAAGACCAATGGATGTTGGGCAGATATTGGGGGGAGATGGTAGGGCTGACAGCCCTGGACATTCGGCCAAATACAGCTTGTACACCATGCTTGAGCACAGGATCAACAAGGTAATTGATGTGTGCTTTATCCAGGTACATTGTCATCCCAGTGTCGTCATCTTTTTCAGGAGCGTCAACGGATAGCATATTATGCTGTCATTCCAACAAAGGGAATATAAGTTACTTTTTAAAATGTACAAAAATGGAAGCTAATTTTTGGGTTACCCAAAATGTACTGTTTTTTCCCAGTACTACTTCACATTACCTATCCATAGGTGGCGGTGACTTGATAGGTCATGCGCATCAGGTGATGGTATGTTACACACTGACATGCATGAAACCTAGTCACACTGTAAGTAAACTAAAATAATTTATTTGCTTTATATTTATTCACAACAGAGTACTGAAGTAAAAAACTCAGCATAGATGGAGATTGAGGGTTTGAAGTCAACACTAACTTCCATAGTGGAGCAGTGACACATGAGGATGGACCCTATCATCACAGACCACCACCACCAAGTCAGCTCGTGGCTATCTACAACACCAATAATGGAAGGGGGCCAAACATAACTTTTATGTTTGGCATGTGGCAAAAAGTGAGTTACAGCTTCAGCAGTGTGATACCACCTTGCTTGCTCAACGCTGTGGTATTGAAGTGTCATGTTGCGTGTCAAACATATTACTGAACAAATAAGTAAAAAAATTGATAGTGTGACATATGATTACTGTGAATCACTGTTGTGCCCATGACATTGTAAAGCCATGTTGAAGCATAGGATCCTCCAGGCAAGTGACGCTTTTTGATTCCGTTGATAATGACATCTTGTTATCTACCTTTAAGGGTCTCCATCCCATGCACATGCAGTCTGAGGTCAATGACTACACCTCCCCAACCCCAAAACCTACACTGTGGTTGCAGTCTTGACCGCAGTTATTTCTTTGTAAATGCAGAAGTGGCATAATCACTGTAAAACCACGATTAATGTGATACACTTACGCAAACAGTGTAATGTACATGTATTTTGTGCCAGACCAACAACTGACATGAATGGTTCATGAACGGCATATGTCACTTTGTTACTGTTTTACCAAGTACCCTCGCTTGTTGCTTTCGTTGACGGAATGTGCTACTCAACAAGTTATCGTCGGTTTGGAAAACCACTGTAGCAAGTCATTTTTGATTATGGGAAAATAATTACTTTTATGATTACAGGATATGGCAACATGCATTCAGCAGTCATGACAACCAAATCTTCTTAAATACAGTGGATGAAGTGCAAGAAATTGAGATGAATGCACCCATGCTGTTTAGAGTAACGTGTTACATGTCTTGGTAAACTGAACTAGTGGATCATGTTGTTCATCAGCACCAAAATGCAGCCATTTTGTTGACGATTAGCATAAATGTTTACTGTTCTGTTTTACAATATGCAGTACCATTATGGTTTTTAGTAAACTAAAATGTGCATTTATTCACATTTGCTACAAGTTGTTTTACATAGCAGGACTTCAAAAGGAACTGGAAACCCTTGCTAAGCAGCGTGGCATGGAAGAAAATGTTTACTGTGTTCCAGCCACAACCCTGGATGGTGACAGGGCCATAATGGAGGGAAAGTTGGTTGGTATGATAAGACACCTTCAACACATGCATGAAGGCCGGCCTGGTGGCGTGGAGGGTATGAGGCGCTGGGCGCGCCTGCCGTCACTATGCCCGGTTGACCCGGGTTGAGAGCGACCTCAGGTCACGGAGTGCGGCACCGAGGGGGCAGGATTGAGCGGTGGCTCTCTCTCCCGGATTTGGGGGTCACCTGCCCATAGTGCTGCCACCACAGGATGGAGGTCCGGTGGCTAGCGCAGGCAGTTAACAGCGTGACTGGCAAGGAGGGGCATCCCACAGGGTGTGCATGTGTGTGCCTCCACACACACGTGTCGCATCAGGGACGCGTGGGAATGGGTCGGGAGAAACCCTGTTTAAAAAAAAATAAAACTGAAAAAAAAACCATACACGAGGGACATAGCGATGCATACCCCATGTGTCACCATTGACCACTGAAAGGGAAAGAAAGCAAAAAAAAAAAATAAGTGGCTGCTGCCAAGAAAGTCAACACGTGTCTGTAGTGACTTGAAGGTCATTATCTTTGTTGGGTGTTAGAGGAATGAGGTAGCAAAATTAGATAAAAGTAACATTGAAGGGTTATAACGTGTTCAGCTGTTGCATGCCAGTACTGCATTTACATGTGACGCATGCCCATGGAAATTGTATGAGTTTTCTCACTTGCTGATAGCAGGAGCATTGCAGTGAAGTTTAGCATGGTTTTCCAGTAGATAAATCATGGCATCTTAGCTGCATGCGCTGTGGTAAATCTTAATTTTGTTTTTTCCAGTTTCATAGGTGAGGCACCAACTGAACAACTGGTTTCGCTCCTTGAGAATCGCCAGCTTGTTAAGGATGTCACCCGCCTGTTCCCTCATCACCAGACCGCATCTGTGGAGGCATTCCATAGCATAGTCATTCATTTTGTGCCCAAACATACCTCCTTCAGCTTTAATGGAATGCAGTGCAAGTACTGTATGTTATGCATAGCACACAACATATCGCACGTATGTATGTTGAAGTACAAAAGGCTGTAATGAAATGTATACCGTGGAGTGTTTCTCAACGTTAGAGAATTAATGACGTACAGGATACAAATTCTGTAGTCAGATACTGTCAGTTGCCATTGATTTCTGTAACTTGATCACATACTTACAAGCAAAACACACGGGTATAAACATACACGGCATCTGTGTTACCAGGACTGATAGTGTAGTTTCCGTAGAATGCGCACTGACTGTACATATGTGTTTATGAATTTTAACTTTATATTGGTCACAAAACAGTCAAGTTGCACTTTCAAAGCGCGTCTCGGTATCTTCAAGGCACTTGCGGTCTAAGCACCGTAGACTTGTATGGTGCATGTCCCCACGCACGCTCCTTGATGAAATGTCACAAAACCTTGGAGCGCGGAGGCGGAGCAGGAAAACTAGGAAGTTAGAAGGGATCTGTCGGCTGTGGCTATGGAGCCAGGTATGATCCCTTGCCAAAATAGTCAGACACAGTTACAATTTTTTTTATTTTACCAGCCATCGGCTAATGCTATCATAAGGTATTGGGCTATGAAGCGCAATACCTTATGACTTTAGTTTGGAAATTCACTGAGCTGCAACAGTTTAACAGCGTTACTGTATCTTTTCTTGTAATATTTTAGACTCATTTTTGCTGCAAAGCATTGTAACAAAAACAAAAGTCAGCTGCCAGTGCCGGATGAAAGTGGCCGACTGAAGCTTTTGGTTTACTTCTCAAAGGCTAAAAAGGGGGAGCCCTTAGTGCGGACCGTTTAAAAAAAAAAAAAAAAAAACTGCAACATGCAGTGAGTGACATTTTCCTGTGAGAACAAAAACACAGCAAGCCAATGTAGCATTATTGTGAATTAGCGATGTAGGGGCAATGCACTGTTGTGATACTAGGTTCACCAATACTGTGCTACTGTATGACACGATGATGGTTGCTGTGGTGTCCACCATTATTTCTGTAGGTAGTCCCAAGGACACAGTTGTGACCACATGCGTGTCCTTTTCATGCTGGCACTGTTGTGTGGATCACTCAGGGGTATCGGATACAGTGATAATACCGACGTGACAGTGATGTAAGTAGCCAACCTTTTCTCAATGCACGGTGTTGTAATTAGGCTCATTACAACACTGTGCATTGATGGACTAGGCGTGAACATTCCACAGCCATACTTGCCGGTGTAGCTCCCTCTGTGGCAGTCATTGGCCCAATCCCAAACACATGCTGGCGAAGCATATTGTATTTTAACTGCCCTGAGCGGGCTGTACGGCGGCACCGGCCCTTAATCTCCTGTCCGTCTGCAATCTGACTCCTGCACTGGAGCCTCCACTTGTATCCTGCTCCAATTCCAGCAGACCAGCACCGAGAGGGCTCCACGGACTTCCATGCGGCTCCGACCAGGCTGCCACACTCCATTTCCCGGCTGCTAGTCCTCCAAGCACCACTACCAGATACATAATATTTTCGGAGCTTCAGCTGGAGTCCAACCCGCTGTTATGATTGGATAGCTTGTGCTATAGCAGGCATCCCATAGGCTGCTACAATACCTGCACCACCTGGACAGAAATTTGAACTTGTGGTGCACCCCGAGACTCTGCTCTGGCGCTTGTGACTGAAATTTTCTCCCACCCCCCCACTCCCGGTCTCTATTAAATACTCCCGCATCAACAATTATCCCCACCCCTTCCCTGAGCGTAGTGAATACCTAATTCGTCCCTCTCCTCTTAAAGTGGCTCCCTGTTTTCCTCTTTTGGTGATAGTAAAACTACCCCAGCGGCGGCAGATATTTCCTTCTATCCCCTCCTCTCACTATATTATGTACTAGTTATTCCCATTTCTTATCTGCGAAGCTACCACCATGGCCCTTGTTGGTGATTTAATGCTGAGAGGTGTGATTCTGCTCCCTCTCCTAACCATCTCAGAACTTACCACTTTCAAGCCTCTTTGAACATTAATACCTGTTCCAGTTGGCAACTCACTTTCTGTTTATAGTTCCATAACTATATCCCTAAGCAACAAGTTCTTTTAATTTACTGTGGGTTCTACCGACTAGCACTAGATGGGATATTTTGTTTCAGTGCCCTGGCTGCCCCAGCTAGCTCTCCTCCTAGGGATTTTCTGCATTCTAAACAGATGCAGCTGACATAGCTATCAATGAAAACTACATAAAACCAGCAACAAGCAACTAAAAGAGTACCTCTAAAATACTAAAATAACCTTTTTGCTACTGCTGCTGTCTGGTAATATCCACCCTAACCCCGGCACGCCACAGTCTGCTGCCCCCATCAGTGACCAACTCGCACTCAGAACCACACTAAACATCTGCGGCCCACTTCCCAAATTGGACAGTCTTAGAGTGTGGGTTACCTAGCACAACCCCGGCATCCTCTCGGTTGTGGAAACCTGGCTATCACCTAAGATACCGGATGCTGCTATCACACTGCCTGGGTACACCCTATTGAGGCAAGACCGAATCTCGAAAAGAGGAGGTGGTTGTGTTGTGTAAATTAAGGATTCTTTTCATGGGCATGTCCTACCACCTCCCGCCGCAGTGCCAAGCTGCAAATCTTGCCCATCAAACTCCTGCTGGGAGCTCACAACAAGGCACTTAAGATACTCGCAGTCTACATCCCACCCAAAACAACAGCATCAGGAACAAGTGACCTGATGGACTTTGTCAGTACCCTCAGCCTAAACTCTGAAATTGTGCTGTTTGGGGACTTCAACATCAACTGGCTCTCCCCTGTTGCTGACACTATGAGGGACACGTTAACTGCTATCCACTTCTCCCAAACGGTTGAGACTCCAACAAGAGTCAATTACAAAACTGATACCAACACACTACTGGACTGAGTTCTTTCGAACCGACTGGCACATATTTCCAACACCACCATCCTCCCTGATTTGCGGAGTGATCACTCCTCCGTGATATGCACCTGGATCAACAACTTCTGCATACCACCACACAGAACTATAACCAGCCGTGTGCTTCTTTAAGGGCACCTGCTTAAACTGAAAGCGGACCTGCTATGCCTTGATTAATCTGACCTCCATGGAGCCAAGGATGTGGATGATGCCCTCGACCGCTTCATTATGAAATTCAGTGCAGCTTGTGATAGGCACGCCCCTGTGAAAACAAGAAAAATAAATGGACCCTGCAACCTCTGGATTACTCCGGACCTCCTACATCAACTTAGTACTAGAGACCAACTATGGCAAAAGATGCAAGCACATGATACGCCTACCAACATCCAACAGTATAAAAAAGCTAGAAATGAGTGTACGAAGGCCATCTGACTCAACAAAAGCTCATATTACAAATAAACCTTTTCCAACTCCTGGAACAGCAACAAGTCCATCTGGGTCAACCTCAGTGACATAATGGGCAAGGACCCTAAATCTGCCCCAACTATGCTCATGGTCGATGGTGTACCTTCCTTGGACCCTCTTCACATAGCGAACTCACTGAACAATGATTTCTTGGATCTAAGTGGAGTACTCCTTGCAGATTACTTCTGTCCCCCCTCCCAGAAAGATCCTAATGGTAAATTTAACTCCAGCCAGCAACCTTCATTTATTTTACTTTAAAGAAGTTTCCACATCCGAAGCCAGAAGATACCCGGAGAAGGTACTGGGGAAATCAAGGCACAGCGGGAACACCTTGGACCTTAAATTTGTTGCCCTGAACCTCAATGAAGTCCTGAGCCCTCTGACTTCAATAATTAACCTGTCCCTCCTTCTCTCACAATTCCCCCAGTGATGGAAATCCGTGACTGTAATCACAGTCCACAAAAGTGGGGACCAGGCATTGCATAACAACTACAGGCTGATCTCCGTACTCCTGTCACTCTCCAAAGTGCTTGAACGGATTGTGGCAGATCAGCTGGTGGAGTACCTAAACCTGCACCAACTCCTAAGAATGGAACAGCATGGGTTCCGGGCAGGGGCACAGCACCATCACAGTTCTGCTACAATTTACAGGCTTCATCCACCAAGCTTTAGACCAGGACTAGTTGGTTGGGGCTATATTTATTGACCTATTAAAAGCATTTGATATGGTTTATCATTCGCTCCTTCTTGAGCAGCTGACCGACACTGAGCTTTCTCCAAATACAGTTCAGTGGTTCAACAGCTATCTCTGCAGACGCTCCCAGCGAGTCAAGATCGGGGATGTCATCTCTGATAGCAGGCCGGTCCATTCAGGGGTCAATCCTGGGGCCCCTAATGTTCAGTATCTTCCTAAACAAACTCCCAGGCTCCTGCCACATGCTACTGTATGCTGACGACGCGGTCATTTTCACCAGCAATTCTCACCCTGAGCAGCTACAAGCGGACCTCCAACTAGGTTTTCCCTCTTCCGAAACTTGGTTTAAAGAACACAAGACTAGTACTCGACTATAAAAAAAACAGACCATGATCTACTCCAGCTCCCTTAGTAAGCACAAGACCTTCCCTCTGACCATCATGAACGACAGTGGCAACACGCTGGACCTCATGCAGCACTCATTCAGGCCTAGAGACGTCTGTAGGCGGCGTCTGAAAGCATAGCCACTCAGGACAATAACGCCTGTAGACGTACTCTACTGACTTTCACTCAGGCTCAGGAAACGCCTGGAGGAAGTCAGCAGTTTTACCTAACTATTAAAACAAACCAATTGCTTAGAATTGAATGCATAACAATCGTTAGAAAGGTAATTTTGCTCTGAACAATTTTGCTGCAGATACTGTGTCTATCATGCATACTTTAGGAGATATTCATATTTGTTTAAGGTATGGTGTGCATGGCTAACATTTGTCTCTCAAGCCTCACCTAAGCACCTCGAATAAATCTGAAAAAAAAACCCCAGTTGTTTGGCATTTCAGCTACTATAAAATAAAAACTAAATGGATTACAATTGATTGCATAGCACCATTAGAAAGATTATTTTGTGCTGAACAATTTTGCCACTGACACTTTTTGTCTGCCACATATACTTTAGGAATAATTTGCATTTGTTTAAGGTATGGTGTGCATGACTGACATTCGTCTCTCATGCGTCACCTAAGCACCTTGAAAAAAATCTGTTTTGGTATTTCAGCTAGTATAAAATAAAAACTAAATAGATTACAACTGATTGCATAGCACCATTGGAAAGGTAACGTTGTGCTGAACAACTTTGCCACTCATACTTTGTGTGTAGCACTTACGGTTCAAGAGGTAGTCACATTTGTTTGTGGCATGCTGATTATGGCTTGATTTTACTTAGAAAGGCCCAGGATGCAGTGCTAAGAGTATACAGGGCACAAGTGGTGGAAGTCCCAAAGAGCTCTTGTGGTGTGAATGAGTTAAATTAAGTACCTGGGTATCACAATTGACTCCACTCTGTCCTACGCCGAGCTAAGGCCATCAGTTCCAGAATCTGGATACTCTGCCGCTACTAGCTCAGCCTAAACATACAAAGCCCTGAACCTGACCATCAGTAGTTCAGTTGTCTGTCTCGTTGATTATGGCCTGGCCATATACAGGTTGGCAATGGACACTGCCCTCCGGCGCATCTCCCTAGCCCTAAATAAGGCCTGCCGCCTCCTCACAGATGCTGCCAGACTCGCGAACCCCCGTGAACTCTATGCTCAGGCAGACTGGCTCCAACTGAAGAACAGAATTAAATAACAAACCTGCCTACTTGCCACAAAAGCTTCACTAAATCTGCTGCCACCAGGAGTTCAGAGCCTGCTTACTGGACTAGTTTCCCTGCAGAACAGGGGGAGTTTGGATGATCTGGGGAACTACAGACCTGTCAATCTAACATCTATTGTGAGTAAGCTGCTAGAGGCTATAATAAGGAAAAGATGGTATTTCAGACTTAACTTCTGGCACAGGGGTAGCTTTACCTCCTTCGACGCTGATGACTGGTTTGGGAATGAGCCCTGAGCGTCAGGGCTGGCGGGGGGGAGTAGGGTGAGTGTCCCAAGGACTGGCTCTCATTTGGGGGGGGGGTCGTAGGCGCCCGGCGCACAAGTGACACCCAGCAGAGGCTTGGAGTGCACCAGCTGGGACCAGGTAGCAAGGGGAAGAGATAAGAGATGGCAGCAGACTTCTGTGGGGCATGTGTGGTAGCATAATTACAAACAAACTGGGCTCACCAAGACAGTCAGAGACTCCAGAGCTTGGAGTAAGGTTAAAACTTTATTAAAATAAGGTGAAACAGTAGAGGTGACCTCCTGCCGCCTCCGTTTTGTGTCCTCCTAAAGCACTAATTTGAGAGGGGACATGTTCGAAACATGCAATTATAAGTCTTAATTATTCACGAGCCTAGCGAGGTTCGGGTTGGCTACTGGATTGTCATGAACGTCTTGGAAATGACTGATCCAGCTGCACACTGATGCTGTGTGACACACATGCCTGGCACCATACAGCTAAAACCTAAGTAAAACCAGCATAAATGAAAGTTATTTGCGATTAGACTTACAGTCACAGTAGAAACCTCGAAGCTGAAAATTTCGTTGATTAACAACCAACTGGAGGGAGGTGGCCCTTGGCCGTGCCTCAGGGCCACCCATCACCCCAACTGGTTGTTAGTCCCTCAGAAATGACCAGCTTCTCTTTCGTTATTGTTTAAATGATTCCACAGTGTAAATAAAGTGGATTGCAAGAAATTGTTTCAGACAGTGTGGGAATACAGTCACCCGGAGCAAATATGTGTTGCTGGTAGGGGGCAGATTTGTGGTGCCAGGAATTACTTTTTCACTGAGAGGGTGGGAGAGGGGTGGAATAGGCTGTAGGAGGTAGTGGTCTGTGCGAAATCAGTGGGGGGATTCAGATGAGAGTTGGCAGATACAAGGGTTTGATAAAGACTGCACCAGAAAGAAAGGGGATAATGAACAGTCTCTAGGGCGCTCTCATTCAGCAAAGAGTCAGAATAGGCAGACATGATGGGTCAGTGGGACTTTTTGTTATTTACTTATTCTTAATTTTATTTAATTTTTGTTGACCGGGTAAGTGCACTGGATACATTCTGCCTATTTTCAGGCATGACCTGGGGGAGGGGCATACATATAAATGCCAACTGACCTTGAACCAGATTAAGCTGTTGGTGGTATTTTTAGTGAATCACAGATA
This sequence comes from Neoceratodus forsteri, assembly GCA_016271365.2. Classification (NCBI taxonomy): domain Eukaryota; kingdom Metazoa; phylum Chordata; order Ceratodontiformes; family Ceratodontidae; genus Neoceratodus; species Neoceratodus forsteri. Next base: position 75,701,698 of record JADMNL010000033.1, on the reverse strand, counting down.
TTTTTTTTGTATTTTTTTTTTTTTAATTCTAGGCGCAAGACCGCGTGCAGAAAATTATAAACCGATGAAGATTATAGACATATTGTCCGATCATGCCCTTAAGATCCCAAGGCATTATTCAGTAACACCTCCATAGAGAATGACACTTTCACCACGGGGTAGTGTAATGTTCGGATCCTTACGCTGGATTTCCTTCCCCCCTCTCGGATGTTGGGGAAGCTGATCACCGTGAGGTACAATACAGATAATTATTTTGATAGTCCCAGGTTCAGTTAAGTTCAAATCTAACACATTTGGCTGCCATACAAGACGCCTTTTAAGGGGAAGGAGATAAACAGGATATTATTGAAAGTTCACAAACTGAGTGGTGTACACTGGTGCACCAGAAAATAGCATAATATACCGGGAGCATGACATTTTTCTCCCGTCATTTCAGTCCGTGTTAATAGGCTCCCGACAGTTCGTGCCGGTTAATTTCACTCCCATTCAAATTCACTTCCATGGCATTTCACTCCCTAAAACTGCATTTCGTTCCAAACAGACTGAACATTTCATTTTTAATAAAAAGCTGATCATTCTTACCTTGCTGTCGCCCGAGATGTGTTGCCTAGCAATATCCACTGTAGCCATGGTTAAGCGGTCATGTGATCTTGCTCCTGGAAACAGGAAGTTCTTTCAGTTCGTGCGATCAAAGCCAAAATGAATTAAAAATACTGAGGAAAAAGCTTCTTTATTAAGGTAATCGTTTAAAATCATTATTATCTTGGAGGAGTTCAGTAGTCAAAGCAGTGTGCCACTCCCCGGAGAAATTCTTCTGTGGTTCACTCATCGCATTTTTGAACAACATATTGCAGACGTGAGGAACTGTCCTTGTAAGTTTTTTTTGGCAGCATTTGGCACATTTCCTGCAATAATTTGCTCTATCTCCACGTCCGTTTTTTTTCTGTATCCTCTTAATGCCACCTATAAATTTCCAGAGGGTAGGATGTGTCATACATAATATTGACTGCATTCCTCTGTGAAAAGCTTCAACAGCATTGTTTATTTTTGCTCTGTTTTCAAGTGCAGTGGCATAATGGTTCCACAGATGGATATGATAATGTGGTGCCCTTCGTCCTGTTCCCCTTTTATTGTGTCTCCCAACCCAGGTGTCCTCAATATAGTCTATGACAGGCTCTAGCTCTTGGGGGAACACAGTCATAGACTCATCTGTGACCTCCTCGAAGTGAACAACTACTTGGTCTGGAGGATAAACTTTGTCTGGAGAATAAAAAGCAATAGCGGGCAAATATCTACATTTTAGTGCAAATTCGCTGTCTTGTGCATACCTTCTTGCTGTATTTTACGGTAAATGCACTGCGAAAAATGGAAGAAACAACAAACTTGTCTGGCACCAGGATATACTGCTTTGAATGCTTGAAGGGTTGATTTTAAAAAATCTGTCATTATTACTTTGGGGTCTAGTCTTGGGTTCAGATGTTTAATGGTGTTCAGCATCCTTTCATAAGTTTCCCTGCATTTAGCGGGCAGTAAGGCAAATATGGCAGGGTGCATGCAACCAAAGCGCTCGCCGATTATTACATACATCTGCTGGAACGGCGTTGGGGCGACTCTAAAAGTGCCATCAGTGAACCAGTACTGACATTGCTCCAGGTACTCCAAATTTGAATTAGTACCAAAAAGCAGTATTCTGTCTTGCCCTGGATCACTGTCAAAAACTAAAAATTAACATCTGTTCCACTACTTGTTTTAAACACAGTGAGTGGATGTGGTATTTGCAGACTACATAGGTCCCTGGGCTTCGGTGGAGTACCATGAGCACGCACACGTTGTATAGTGCGTTTTAGATTCTTGTCCGCTATTGTACCCTGTGCTGCCAAGGACCTATCTTCTTTGCTGTGCAGGACAACTTGTGTATTACTGTCCTGGGTTGCGACAGTACGCGCCTTGGCTCTGGACAGTACCTCTACACGCTTCACTGCAGAAGAGTCAGGAGCATGTGTGTGCTCACTGAAAGTGGATACAATAACAGGCGACTCGTAACTTTCTGTGTGCACCCTGGCATTCCAAGTTTTCTTTCTTTACAGCAAACTTGCACTGCCAAATTGATTTACCATTATACCCTCGCTTGTGGTGGGTATAGATGAAATTGTTGCTGTTCACCAGCTTCCTCCTGCCCCGACAGGCTCAATAAATTTAGCCATCTTTCCAAAAAGGGGCTTTGATAGACTATTGATTTATGCACTGGTAGCTTAGCTGTGGCCAACAGTCAGCAGTCATCAATGACCAATGGAACTCGGTGTTATATTGATTGAAGGACTCAAGTTATGTTTGCACTTTAGCTAGAAGGACACGTTAGCTATGTATAGTGCAGGCGGGAGTGAAATTAACAGGAGTGAAAGTGGCGGGAGCGAACTGACGTTGGGGCGAGATGTCGGGAGCGAAATATCGCGGAGTGAAATCACGGGAGCAAAATGACATTGACCCTAATATAACAAATGGCATTATCAGGACGAGAGAGCAGGAGTGGCATAACATTCAAAACTTGAACTGTATGTCAGGGCATCGACCACCCTGCAAAACTGTGACCCAAGAACATCAGGCACAGTCACAACACCTGGGAATGAAATTACCCCCATTTACAGGAAAAGACAATGGAGAACTTTGCTGTAGTCACATTAAAGTGATTCTGTTTCACCATTAGGATCCCAGTCTTCCATGTCCTCTCATGACTCGAGCTTCTCTGCAAAGCTAACCACTGTTTCGGGGGTCTATGAAGATCTGCATTTTATTTCTAACAGTTAGCTGGAGCTGAGCAGGGAAAAGGGAGTTGTGCCACAAAACCTTTTTCCAACAGTGTTTTTTTTCACTGCCTGCACTTCCTTTAACGGTCCTGGGTCTGGGAGGAGAGATCAGGAAAGAACCCCAGTTTGCTACCCTTCCAGATGATCCCCCTCCTCCTGGGCCTCTAGCAGCATGAAGAAGTTGGATTCTGGCCTCAACACTGTTACAATGGCAGTCGGAGGAGGACCTGTGGTTCCCTCCCGGAGGCTGTATCTTATGGAAAACACAAAGGCCTTCACCTGCTGTATCCTCGAATCTTTGAATAACATAGTGAGGTCTGTAAAAATAATTTTTTTTTTAGTTTAACCAGGAGTAGCACACTAAGCTGAAAACTTTTTTTACAGGAGTGACCTGGAAGCACAGGGAAGTTAAGTGACTTGCTTAGGGTCACACAGTATGCAAGTAGAAGCTGTGGGATTCAAACTCAGGTCTGATCTGCTGGATGTTACCAGATTTGCAGCTCAGAGCCTTAAACCACTGCGCTGTACTGCCTCCCTAGTTAGTTTGTGTGTTGTGGCGAACAGTTCTGAACAACCCGCCAGCCGTGGGAGAAACCCCACAATTCTCACATTATTCTGCCTCAGACCACTTTCTGACATCTTCACCTTGCTACGGAGAAATCTGATGTCGCATTCATGGCCTTCTGCCGCTCTGCACCCTGTCCAAGCTCCCTGATTGCAACCTCATTATCAATAATGCGGCTATCCATATCTGAAAGTTCAAGTACCATCAGTGCCAGGCGCTTATTGGTGTCATCACTGGTTGCCTGGATTTTTTGGAGCATTTGTAGAATTGGTGTGGTATATCCATCTGAGCCGACTTGCTGTGGCGGCATACCTGCCTGAGCTGACACAGACCCACTCGCCAATAAAAAGTAAGTCCACCCTTTTGAGCGACTAGTTGCTTATTGTGTTTTTTTTTTTTTTGGTGCCATTTCACTCATCAACTAATGTAGCACAAAAAGAGGTAGTGAGCAGTTGAGTTTAGAAACCGTACTGTCCTGATGGATGCTCAACAGTGCTCCCTAGATTCTCTGTTTCTGAGTGTTTCCCCATCTTTTGTGCAAATGGTAGCATTTGAAACATGTCTGCCATTGGAAAGTTGATGATTGACAGATAACTGCAAACTGCAGGTCCACCTTGTAAATGAGCTTGCTCAATGGTGATCGCCTGGGTAAATAAATATTGATATATTGATTGATTGATAAACCTGGTTTAATGTCAGTCATTACTTTCTTGTCCCCCCTCGCCATGCTGAGACTAGGAAATATTTCCTAACCCTCTCTTCCCAGTCAACAAAAATAAAATGAAATAAACAAATTGCAGGTCCTTTTTTTTTCCCCTCTCCTTAGTGCCCATAACCCACCCCAAACATCAGGGTCCCCACAGACATGCCCTTCTTTCCGCTGGAAAGGCGTGAACGTGGCTACCTTCACAGTAGATGTATTGCAGTGCTTTGGTCAGCCAATAGAGGTTGCATGAATGCTAGAAACCTGCCTCTTCCCTCCCTTCGTAGGAGCTGAGTGCCTTACCTCTGTGATGCATCAGGTCACCAGCCAGACCCAGCATGGGATTTTGAGGTTTGCATGGGATTCCCAGTCTCCTAGGTGGCACCCGTGGGATTCCGAGGTTCACACATTATTTCCAGCCTCCTAGGTGACAGCCTTCTGAGGTTTACATGTAACCCCCAGTCTCCTATGTGGCAGCTTTGGGATTTTGAGGTTTGCACGCGATCCCTGGTCTCCTAGGTGGTAGTGGTTGGATATTGAGGTTTGCATGTGATCACTGGTCTCCTAGGTGGCAGCGGTACATTCTGAGGTTCTCACACCTCACACAATTCCAGTCTCCTAGTTGGCAGTGTAGCATTCTGCTTTGGCATTACTGGACTACATGTTTATTGTTGTTAATTGGGGAGGCAGTTTAGCCTAGTGGTTAGAGCATAGAGTTCTGAACCTGGATTTCCAGGTTTGAATTCTGCAAAATCTCTTTGTGACCTGAAGAAGTCATTTAACTTTTTTGTGCTTAAACTCCTTGTAATTTTAATGCTGTCTCTGTGCTCTTTGATCCTCTGTGTGTGCCTAAAACAGTGCACCATTCTCTCCCTTCCCTCTCCTGGATTTAAAGTATTTTGAGACAGTTTTTTTTAGAAACTGTTTATATACCCAGGATTGCCCAGCAACATCTCATTTCCAGTAGGGTCCTTTTTCAGCCTATTTCTGCAGCAGGGTGGACTGGAACACTGCCAGGTTAGGTGACTTGTTCAAGGTCATGCAATGAGTATTTGACTAGCAGAGTTTGAACCTGTGACCTTTGGGTCAAGAAGCTGACTGTAACTACCAGACCACACTGCCTCCCTGAGTTTGTAGTATGAAAAGTGCTGTAGAAACCTAAATTTATTTTTTTCATTTCCTCTGTTCTAAATTCTGGATCAAGTCAAAATGGTACTTCTGAATTGGATCTGGGAGAAGCCAGCTCCATGTGCTGCCTGTTTCCCATAAAGCAGAGCTGTTACCCCCCTCCCCCCCAGTCCACATTTGGGTTTGTATTTTTTAGTTTACAGGCATTTACTGATATAATTACTGATGTAATGGGACCCCACAGAAGTAGTCAGAGCCAGATTGTTTTGTGTTGTTCCTAATAGCTGTAAGCTAATCACCAAGGATCATTATGGCTCAGGCCAACCCCCACCCCCGCATGGGGTCACAGTGGGTCAGGCCATGTAACAGTTCATGGCTACTTTTTTGGGAACCTTGCAAAACAGATTTGCATGGTAAAGTCCTGTTACTTGTTAGTCTGAGTTGGTGGCCATTTTTTTTTTTTTTTAAACTTTATCTCCTCTGAACCTCCCTGACACCCTTCAGGAGTGCCCTCTCAGATGTGCTCTACTCCGCCTGAACCCCCGCATTCCCGGTTCTCCCCCCAGACAACATCAGCAAGTCTGACCCCGGATCACCTCTGGGGCTGGTTCCACCCTTCTTTGGCGGCTCTTGTAGCTGAGTGTGAAGGACCTACCTTTGTTGCTGGGTTGGCTGGTGTAGGATGTGGGCGCTCCACTGGGCACCAGAGGGGTTTTTCCATTGTTTTTTCCTTCCCCCTTGGAGTACGGCATATCAGGGCAAAGTCATGCCGCAACTCTGCCCTTACGTCCACTGCGTCGCCATGCTGGGCACCCCTGATTTCCACCAGAGGCCGCTCCAGGAGCGGTCGCTTCTCCCCACCCTCCCCGGGAAGAGAGAGCAGTCCTCTGGATGCTCGATTCCCCCCCCCCACGCCGACCCCCAGTGGCCTGGGCTCGTTCCCAAACCCGGGACGCTGACGTGAGGTGTGGCGTCCAGCGCTTCAACCCTCAGCGCCACCGGGCTGAGAGTTGGTAGCCAGTTATAAGTTGCAGTTCACAAATGGAGGTACATGGCAGTCCCCACTGAAAGAAGGTGTTTTTGTTGGATAGGTCAGCTGAGATGCAGCATTTTGGTTTCTGTGGGGTCCTGCTTTTACTCATGTAACAACTCTGTCCTGCCAGTAGAGGGCAGGGCATTAGTTACTAAAATGCCAGGCCCAGAGCCTAGTGATTGGTAGTGCCTCTGACTAGACAGTCCAGTGCAAGGAGCTTAGAATATCAGTGTCAGAAGGGTACCAGTGTGTCTTTGATGTGACTTGGCTGTGGTCACTTGCTAGGCTGCCTGAGGTGGTAGGGATCTCACACGGCACATCTACCAATGGATCCAGCTTTTGAGACCAACTCATTTCAATGCCCTGTTGCCTGGTAGCTTCCAGAGACACACCAATTAGAGCAGTGGAGATGTGGGATATGAGGGATTTAGTATAGCTCTCTTTTAACCCTTATAGAAATACAAGTGTGCAGCATGCAATGTGGCCTACATACTGCGCACTTGTATATCTGTAAGGGAAATCCTGAGAGTATGGGGATGTGGGCAGTATCTGGGACGAGAAAATATACTCTCTTTCAGCCCCTGCCATCGAATTGGCTGAAACACAGTAATGCTCAGTTTTCAGCAACTTCTGTAGTCTCAAACTTACCTTACGTAAAGATAATAGGTGAACTGGTGTCTTGATGAAGTTTGGTGAGCCTATGCTCATTTGAAGAGCTGAATTTCGACCAAGTTGCCAGCAATGGGGAAACCGTGGTGTGGCAGGAGGGCCACAAGACTTTTATAAGCCTAAGCAGGGTTCTAAGCAACAGCCAAACAAATCGGATCTGGCAAACTGAAGGAGCTCTGAAATAACGCTGGAGGCTTTGAATGCTACAGTGTGCTCTGCGCGAATGTCTCTTTACAGATACAGTGCCTGTTGTTAAATCCAGTGCTTTCAGCAACCACCTGCCGACAGTTGAGCAGCGAGTAGAGGCTAACTGGGTGGAGCCCGCGGAGGTGGCAGACTCTGCCAGCCATGTACACACACACACACACACACACACACACACACAGAGCTATGGCAGAGATCGTTAAGGAAGAGGCCGTATTGAAGATTAGGTCGGAGCATGCTGAGAACCAACTATCTGAGACAAATACAAGAATTAACGGTTTGACCGAAGGCTTTGAGGGAGTGGAGGATGTTGTGAACACACTGTTCTGGCTTGGATGGGAGAGTCGCTGGGTCTAGACACAGCAGTGCTCGATGTGGCTAGATTATACCGCATCACTCCTAGAAGGAAAACAGATTCAGGCTCCTGCACACTCTTGTTAAAACTTGGCTCAGTGGTACAGAGAGATTTGATTTCTGAACAGCGAAGAGAGTGAGGTCAGTGGAAGTAGATGGCAACCGGGTAATGTTTTTCCTGTATCTTAGTTTTTTCCACGTGGTAGAGGCAGAAAGGGTTTGACAGCCCTAAAAGAGGCCTACAATACCTGGAAATTCTCTTCAACACCATTTACCCGACCAAGTTCTGAGTGCATCATGGGACTCATACCTACATATATACAGGATGTGCTCAAATTTATTGACAAAGTTCAAGCGGAATGTGCCTGAGATTAACAGGAAGACCTCCCCCAACTATCCTCCTTTACTGGCCCCATAGGACTCTCTCTGGCAAGGACCAAGGGGGCCGGCCTATCTCCCACTGTACCTGAGACCCCCCAGGTTGGACCTCTGTCCCAGAATCCCCTACCACACTCCGACCCACCAACCCCCTGGCTCTGCAACCCCCGAGGCGGGGCCACCAACTCCTTACCGGCGCCCTTTCTAGAATTTAGTGGGCAGGTGGAGCAAGGAAGAGATCCAGAGGCTGACCGGGGCTGATACAATGTTGAACGTGGGGACTGACTGTCTGACCCACCATTGCCTCCCTGGGTGCCATGGCTTTTTCTTGTTTTCTTGGTCCCAGAGGCTCGGACATGCAGTGACATCCAGCGCATGGCGGGTGCAATCCCACATGCGCCTGCATAATGTCCACTGACACCTCCCTGCCCCTCAACATGCCCCTGCAGATTGCAGTGCTCAGAGTCTCCACTGAGAGCTGCTAGCACTGCAGGGTGCACAACCCGTCCACCCCAGGAGAGAACAGTCTGCCGGATGCTCAATTCTGTCTCTCCTCCCCAGCCGACCCCTGGTGTCCTGGGCTTGCTCGGTGACTCAAAGTGAGGCAGATGCCTCAACCCTCAGCGGCATGAAGGGTAAGACTTGAGAACTCTTTCTATAGCCATGCCATCGCTGCTGGACTAAAAGTGTGTGCTGGGCGTTGGTGAGTGTGAGGCGCAATGTGACAGCGTTACTTATAATTGTTTAATTGGGCTTTCCTGCTGCATTGTCGGCTCCGGATCTCACCCACCCTACTTTTGTTGCAAGTTTAGACTTCATATAGACAGTTCTTTTGTTTGGGATTCAGTATTTGCTTATTACTCTGTGTGCCTGTTATTTCCATGTTTTACTCTGCGTGCTTGTTACTTCCTTGTTTTACTGCATTTCATTTTATTACACTTGTACAGTTGCAGTCATGTGGCATAAATATTAGTTTAGTTGAAGTTCACTGCTTTACAGATGGCTGCTTTAAAGTGAACCTCTGTCATTTAAACAATGGAGAGAGAGCTCCCATACCTCAGTGGGAGGTCCTCTGTGGCACTTTAATTTTTTAAACATCCCTCCCCAAGGAAGGGAAGGGATCATAATTTGCCCCAAGAGACTAGCCGAATGATCTCTTTCCGCTTCCTACTAGCCCACTCCTCCCCCACGTGCCAGCGAGTGACATCTGTATAGGGGGAGCATGGGGGCCCGCTCCATTGAAGTCTGTCGAGCGTGACTTTTATACATTTTTTTTTTTTGCTGACCCAGTAGTGTGGAGGGCTGAGGCATTTGCTGTCTTACCTCCTGCCACTCCGATGACCCATGTTCAAGAACGAGCATGAGTTGCCGGGGTCAGCGGGGCGTGAAAGGATTGAGTGTCCCAGGGACTGCTTTCTTCTCCCGGGGAGGAGTGGCCTGTCAAGTCGGCCCTAGACTGCCATTGGGTGGAGGCTTGACGATTGTATAGGTCAAGCGGCTCAAAGGGAGAGGCTGAGATTCCAAAGAGTGTGCACGCCTCCACGTACATGTCTTGTCATAGTCTCTTAGCAGGGGAACCAGGGACAGAAAAGCAGAAAAAAAGGACCTGATGGTTAATCACCATTCCACCCATCTCGCTGGGTCCATGCTGCTACCTGGACATTTGGAGTGATTCTGGGTGTGGACTGTGTGGGTGGGGGGACCCACCTCCCTCATCTCTGCCACAGGGGATAATCTGTGTGTGACCTTAGATCGGGGAGGTGAGTGTCGGCCGAGGGGAGGTGGGGACAGACTCGAGATCACAGAAGGGGCAAAAAGCAAAATCAAAGCCAGGGGTCAACTAACGGAGCCGAGGGTTTTACCACCCGGGTGGGTGGGAGGAGCCAGCTTGAAGACCTTCTGGCAAGATTTAAAGCGGCAAGGAACCTGCCACAAAGTGTGGATGAACAACATATACCACTCCTAGAACTCTTGTTACAGGTGAGTAACCTGTATTTCTTAGCCTGTTGGTCTGTCTCTTAAATTTTCTTTAAACAGCAGTTCGTGATATGAAAAAAATTGCAGTAACCCACTTGACAGTTGGAATAAATGAAGAATTAAAGATACAGTTTATCCAGTCATCTTTGTTCATTCCCAAGGCAAGGTAATTGTATGTGAAGTTTTCAAAAGATATTTCCTTGCCAGGCCTACTTTGAGAAAGCTACATTGCTTGGGGAAAGTGCCGTGCTGTCAATCATTATAAACATGGGCTTGCACTGCCTAGATGTATCTAAAATCTGAATACAGCTTTCACAGACCTCGGGGAAGAAGATTTTTACAAACTGCTGGTGGCTGCCATCTCCATTGTGGATCCACACTATAAAACTAATTATAATTTAAAAAACGATATGGGCAAAACCTTTTGCTGTAACATATAAGAATGTCAAGCATACATAGCTGCTTAAACAAATTGTAGTCAGAGCCGATACGGCTGCGCTGAGCTCTTACCTGTCCCGGTATGAGAACGGCGGCAGCACGGCTTGTAGAGCACTGGTGGTGAGCACTGGAGCACCAGTGGCGACACCGGAGCCCGTCACAGAGCGGCGGCAAGCAGTTGCCCTTCAAAACATGGTGGTGACAGCGACACTGCGCATGCGCAGTGAATGCGGAAGTGCACCTACCAGGTAGTGTGCCATGGGGAGGGGGACCTCATTCTGTGGAGGGGAGCTCCATCACCGAGGACAGCTGCTGTACAGTCAGTGCTGTCATGACGTTGCCGAAGCACCATAGGGGAACACAGGGTTGCTTTCCGGCGCCGACCCCCGTTCTCCTACGATGACGGCATAACATCTGCGGAGCTCTGCCCACGCAGTTGCAAAAATGTATAGTTGGACATTTTCCAGGATAACATGATCTGCTGCTTAAATTTCGTACTGTGGAGTGGGGGTGGGGCTGTGAGGAAAAATTGAAATTGTCAAAAACAGTGAATGTTAAGGCACTCTAGCCCACCTTCAGATCACCAGCTTTTTGGAATTCTGCCCTGTTGTTTTTGGCATAGCTATTTGTGCTTCTGTGATAGCTGGTTTATGGTATGTTTCCCAGGGACCAAGTCCTAAGCTGCATTTACTTACACCGATTGTTGTGGGCTCTTTTTGCTCCTGGGAATTGCTACCGCAGCAGGATCAATTTTCAGATGTATCCACATGTGCTGAGCACACCGTTTCAGGACACGGTGCTGGGTGATCAACTGCAGAGGGTGTTGGGTATTTTTTACCCAAGAACACTTCATCAGGCGGTGGGGATTATACACACTATGTCTGAAAACACGTACAGTGTTTGGCTCCCCACTGCCCAAGTGTCTCAGTCCTGGGTCTCTGTGTGATACTAGCCAGTTCCTGGGATATCCATACAGTGCAGCCTGCAACAGAGCAGATATTCTGGGACAGATGATTATAAACATTCCATTACAATGGCTGAAAGTAGTTGCTTAGAGGGGCACTCTTTGTGGCTACCCTTTAGTGTCCCAGTCAGCCAAGGGCTGCAGTATTCCCTGCTTTTAGCAGTAACAGCCTTTATGGAGTACATCTTGCCTTGACATGGAAACTAGTAGATATTAGGGGAGAAACTCCTGAACCAGAGAGAGAGAGAGAGATTAGGATCGCCTTTTGCCTTTAGACAGGAAGTGAGTTCTGGGGTTAAAAAAACTATCACAGCAATTCAGTCTCACAGCTGTGTGAAAATGGACCTCCCAACAACTGGCTTTTATTGGTAGTCCTGTATAACTGTCTGTTCCCACATCGGGGAAACCATAAATAGAACCAGCCTCCCCAAACGCCGCATAAGACAACTCTGAAAGCTCAAAAGGGATTTCCAAAACAGTAAATTTTTCTGAGGATTATTTAAAGATATATTGGGTTGTATATATCTCAACCTTTTGCTTTGAAATGGGGGACGTGGACACTCAAAGCAAGGGAAAATGAGGGACATTGACCCAGTAATGTGGAACACGTCCTCAAACTTGGAGATAAAAGCTCAGAACACTGTGAAAACCGTTGTGTTTACTTGTACAAAGTTTATTTGTGATTTAGTATCTTAGAATATTATTAATTTCTGCTTTAAAGTCTGAATCTGCAACACATTCTATGTGTGGGAGTAGCTTTTTCATGAGGTACAGATGAAGGACAGAGCAATTTTGAGAGGTAAAATGATGGACGTCCCTCACAATCAGGGACATTTGAGAGGTATGATTGTGTGCATATAGTATAAAATCAGTGGTATTTATCCATAACCACACACTTGCAGAATCCCAGATTGCGATTTCAGTCCCCGGAACCATCCAATAAATTACAGCTGCACTGCACAGACTGCTCTCATGCTTCCCGCCATTTCCCTCTCCATCTTTCCTGCAGAAGGGGGAAAGCACTTTGCAAGTAATTGTATGTTACCCATCAGAGGGTAGTGGATATCTGTGGCTAAAACTACTTGGAGAAACACAGTTACGAGTAAGTAACCAACCCTTTTTTCTAACAGTTTTAGATTCTTTCATTGTCACACACCTGCAGAGGCTGTGAACAGTATGATGAAAGCAGGGAGACTATTGAAAGCTATCTGGGGAGCAAGCTATTCAGAACAGCAGATCCGAAGTCTGCATCCCAGAAAGACTAGGTCCACATTGTAGAGTTGGTTAAAGTGTGGGTGAATGCCCAGTTGGCTGCCTTGAACATTTCTGCAAATGGGGCTGACCTAGAGCGTCCATGGAAAGGGCCATGCTCCTGTTGGGGTGGGCACTCGGTCCTTCAGGGACGGGGTGAGAGGCAAGGGTGTAGCAACAGGCAATACAGGAGAGTATCTAGTGATCTTTTTGACTACAGGATGGCCTGGGGAAGTGCCTCCAGATGTAACAAGTAACTGTTTTACTGAGCCCCTGATTGTCTGCCTTAGTTGCATAACAGAATAAAAGCCCTCGTCATGTCACGGTGGTGAAGGGTCACTTCAGCTGTGTTGGTGTGGGGCATGGGAAAAACACTGGCAGTAAAATAGATTAGTTGACATGCAACTTGGAGACAACTTTAGGTGAAAATCCTATTGATTATCCTATCTTTACAGAAGGCAGAATACTTAGGATAAGTTTGGAGACCCTTTAGTTAACATACACGCCTAACTAAGGTCACTGGCACTAAGAATTTAATGGGGAAGCTACACCCTCATATCTTGTAAATTGTATTTGTTTGTTTTGTTTTTTTCTTGTTAACAGGCAACTCTTTTTCCAGTAGCTGATGGGGATATACATGTTTGCTTTAGTTTGTTTTTACTGTTCATGCTAGTTCCCTGTAACTATCCTGGGGATTGTTGAAATCTCATTGTACATGAGAGCTGCGTTATCATTTGAAAACATATCAATTCATCCAGTCATACGATGTATCTCTATGCTGAATATACAAATATCCTGGGGGGGGGACTTTTTTTTTTTTTTTTATATCATTTAACAGTTTTAACCTGCAGCCATAGTCCTGCCTCATATCCAGCCATTGCTCTTCGTTTTTTCCACCACCAACCCCGAAGCTTGACATGCCCAGCTGGCATACGCAACTACACCTACTCGCGAAGGCGCGCTCTACGCCTGGCGAGATCCAATACTGGCATATGCTGGGCATCGCTGGTCGGTGAAACTGCGGCCACTGCTGTCAGCGGACTTGTGCTTCCATTTTCCCCATTTGTATTCCCCTAATGGAAGCACGGACGTGCAATGATGTCAGCAAATTCCCTGGGACCCCCTGTAAAGGAAATGTTAGCAGGGAAGTGTACACTTTCACTGCTGTAATCTCCTAATAATATGCTCATTAGCCAGGTTAAACGTGAAACAAATCAGATTTATTGAGAGGTCGTGAACAAGGAAGGGGCGTAAATCTAGATGAAGACACAAACTGCACATACCTCAGTAATGCAGAGCATCATGGGAAGCCTGTGCAAATGCTTATGAATTAATTTGGACTGGCTCAACTTTAAGAAAAATTGTGTGGTGCCAAAAGAACACACAATACAATTGACAGTGGCTGAGAACGCCAGACACAGACACGTGTTTCGTCCTCATTTAGACTCATCAGTGTGCCATTTTTTTTTTTTTTATTTCGATTGGGATTAATACCTTTGGGTCAGAGGTTCCAAGCTGGACAAAACAGAGCAATACAAATACAATACAGTAAGTACAAATTAGGATAGTAGTGAACAAAGAAAAACATGGTAGGCATCATGAACATCATTAAAATGGCACGAGGTACAAGACTTGCTAGTTTCAGGTACATCTTAAAAATAGAATACATTACATCAAGTTGTTGCAGGGTAGGGATACACTGGGAATAGTGAGACATGTCAATAATAGGTCCATGTTAAGCTTTGGGAAGGATGGGGGAGGAGGTAAGCAGCCAGATTGGCATTGTCAAAGTAGCTAGAGGTGGTGTGGGACAGGAGTAAAGGGGAAAGGTGGTGTAGGAGGGTTGTAAGTCGAAGGGGGAGGGGAAGAGGTGAGGAGGCAGGGGGATAAGGCAGGAGGAAACATGTCAAATTATATCTGTATGTCAGCCCAGGGAGAGGGAACCAGCCTATGGGGCATCTTATTTGGTTGGGTCATGGGCAGCCCAAAGTAGAGAGAGAAAGAACTACAAAAAAACCCAGAGCAAATGCACTGGGGTATGGGTTATCCCAGAGGATATTGGCCATAGATGAATGATTACTTTACTGATTTGACTCGGGTTACTATGCATGCACTTTAGTCCCAAATAAACAGTCGGACAACACTGGGTACCCAGAACGTTATGCCGGCTGGTCAGAACGGTGCCTGGGGGTGGCCGGTGTTGCAGCCGTTGGTGGGGCCCTTGATGGAAAGAAAAGGCAGTTAATATTCACAAACAGGATTTTGGTTATTTGTAATCCTGACTGGTTGGCCCAGTCCTTTGTAACCCAGTGAATCACTGAAGCAATCTGATGGTACCACAATATGATCAAAAGAAAGGTTGCAGGGAGCTACCCTGAATTTACTCATGACACCAGTTGGTTGGACTTGATCTGGCGCTGGGAGGACCTGCTACTGATCACTGAAGAGCATGGGGAAGCTGGGCTGGCATGACACCTCCGCTTCATGGTCTTTCCCTCCAGGTGGCAGCAGTCTGCGAATCCTTGCTGTGCAGGGGCTGGATCCCCAAGCCGGTCTCTCATCGAAGAAGAGTTTCTGGTGCAGGAATGGTTGGCTTGGGCCGAGTTTGGCATTGGTCCAAGGCTGAATAAACACTTCTGGCAAAGTTGTTTGTTTGCTAGTGAAGGCCTCCAGCTGGCTGATAGTTCGGTCACTGGCAAAACAGACTGCAACACACGATAAAACATTCAAAATGCACATTTACAGGAACAGCATTAACTTTTCTTTCAGTTCAGTATTCAGGCCGGTTGCTAGTAGATTCACTGAGCAAACCTGTTGGTTCAATAAAGCAGTCTCTCACACTATCGATCGCTTCACAGGAGCTTCTTGTCGGTCCAAAATCCCAAGCTGTACTTCTAAACGTCTCAGAGCTTTCTGCTGCAGTTGAAAGTCACTTTTTGTATTAGTCCGATTATTGCAATAAGGCAGTCCCAAGCAGAAGAATTATAGCAGGAAGGCAAGTCAGGCTTTTCCCCGCCAATTCTCCTAGGCTTCTTCCTTGGAGCAGCCTTGTGATAGCTCGAGCTGCTCACTTTCCAGACTCTTAACTCCAACTGCCCTCTAACAGTTCTGGTGTTTCTCCTGTTTTCCTGTGTTCTGGTTAGCTAGGGGTGCTGTCGGTCACAGTTTGGTTGCTCCCATTAGTTCAGTTTAGGTGCCAACCTGAAAACTACAAGAACTGCAATTTTCCTTCCCACGAGGCACTTGAACTAAGGACCCTTCAGAGTCCCCTGTCTCCTATTGGTCCAAGTCCTGGAATAAACATGGTGGCTCCCATTTGGATAACCAAAGCTGCAAGAAGGCAGATTACAACAAACACTCTTTATTCAAATATAACAGTAAGTTAGAAGCAAATATTTACATAGAAACAGAATTTGATGGCAGATAAGGACCGCTTGGCCCACCTAGTCTGCCCATTTTCCTACCTAACAGATAAGCTGCAGATCCTAGTTAACCAACAGCTTACTTCCTCCTACCCCCCCCCCCACTAGGACTGCCTTATGCCTGTCCCATGCATTCTTGACTCCACGACCTCCTCAGGGAGGCTGTTCCGTGCATCCACAACCCCTTTCAGTGAAAAAATACTTCCTCACATTACCTCTGAGCCGTCCCCCCTCAATCTTACCAGTACTAGTTAAAGCTCCCTCTGCTTTACTGTCAGCAGCAGAGTGGAGCAAATCAAAATGGTATCTGGCCAATTGCAAGCTTTGAAACACAGTCCTGACCATTTACCATACACACACTGGCTAGTGACTTAAAGGGACAGGCATGGAGGCAGAGCAGGGCACTGTCCCATAAATCAACAGGATTAAACAAATGATTATGGATCTACTATCTATGCAGGACGTCTGCCTGGCAGTGGGCATGGATGGAGCCCTGGAAGACACTCGAGGTAAACCTCAAATTGGTATGGGGGTTACATACAAGATATGAGGGTGTAGTTTTCCTTTAAGAAAGCTGCCAACCAAGACAGGAATTTGGGGGTCAGTCACAGGAGCACCTGCTTGTATGGTTCTTCTTTCTGGTAATCTTGTGCAGCATGGGAAAAGCTTTCAGTTTTCTGTCTGTGGAGTTTCCCACTCCTCAGAGATGCTTGTCTGTCTCCAGGTGATTGAGACGGTCTGTTAAACAGTTAAGTTTGCCTGCCACATGTACTGCAGGGAGGTGTGTACTTTGTGAAAAAGCTAGTTGCCACGGTATTAGGGCTTGACAAAGTCTGTATTACCCGACACTGCCATGATTGTTCAGGTAGAATATTGCAGTGGCGTTGTCTGTCTTCACCTGAACAGTTTGGTTTACCACCAGCGGACCAAAAAGCTATAGATCCAGGTGGCATGCCCTTAGCCCAAGGACACTGATGTGCAAGAAAGATACCTTTCTGGACCACTTCCTACACACTGTTTCCTAACTAAGACGGGCTCCCCCTCCTGTAAGAAAGGCATATGTGGTCAACCGAAAGGCAGAACAAGGGGGCTGGAAAAGCACATCTGCTCTGAGATTCTGTTTTACTTGCCACCAACGAAGTGCATTCAGTGGCTGTGATTTCACTGTTGCCTTGTGATCCATGGAGTCCTAGTCTGGGACCGCTGCTGTTTGAAGTGCCATTTGACACGTCTCATGTGAAGCTTAGTCTTAGGAACCATACGTGATAAAAGCCAACAGGCCCAGGTGTCAGGAGTGCTCCTTGACCCTGTCCTTTTCCCTGAAAGGACGTGGTGAAGGCTATGAAATCTGATGCTCAATATGGGGAGGAAAAAGAACCTTGTCTTGCGCCGCATCTAGTTTTGTCACAGTACACATCATGTTTTGGGTTTAGTTGAGTAAAGACTTCTCTAGACTCGAGTCCTTGTTTTTTGGAGGTATTCAGTTTGAGGTTCCTAGACTTCAGTACTGGCTCAGTTGAAGTGGTTTGATTAGTCATTCATCCAGGTAACGGAAAAACAGATACTCCCTGCCCATAGCAGCTACCACTAGCATACAGTTGGTGAAGACCCTCGGAGCAGAGGCGAGTCCAAATGCAAGACTGTACTGGTACAACTGGTTTCCCCTATCCCGAATATTAGGTACCACTGATGAAATGTTGGATTGAGATAATGGGAGCAGACCTTGGCTCCCTCTTGGAGGGATGGGATTATATCTCTCTCAGAGACCATCTTGAATTTTCTGTATCTCAGGGATTCAGACTTCTAAGACCAAAAGATGTGTTATCACCTTCATGACCTTTAAGGACCAGGAATCCTTTGGAAAGAAACCTCTATCCTTTCTGAGATTATGGATGCACCTCTGTTGCTCCTGCTTGGAGGAGGCTCTGGATCTCTTTCCTCAAATAATTCTGCTTGTGACTGGAAAACACCTTGTAATTTAGGGAGTGGCTGAGAGGAGGAGGAGACATAAATTCCAGAAACTGACTTTCCCTGACAGTTTATAACACATGTCCGTGGTGATGGAACATCATTTGGAGTGGAAGTGGGGCAGCGTATCTCTCGCAGGAAAGCCGAAAGGAACTTGGCAGTTGGCGAGATGAGTCTATTCTGCTAACCTGTGGATTGGCCTGGAGGTGGAAAGGGCCTTGTCACGTGACATGCCATGGTTACCAAGGTAAGGTCTGCCCCGAGGATGACTCTGTTCCAGGGGAAGGGGGTGAGAATGAAAGTCAGTCATCCTCTTAAACCTTGAAAGTTGGGATTCTTGGAGTTGCCAGTCAATGACTTCACAGTCCCTTGGGCCTTCTTCATCTTCTGTAAAAAGATCTCAATTTGAGGGCTAAATAAGGCCGAACCTTCGAAGGATAGGTCTTCCACTTTCTGCACCATATCCTGCAACTGGTTTGTACAATTAAGCCAAGACGAACAGAATGCAACTTCAGCAGTGGCCAGGCCACTTGCTGCTGTGTTGTTGACATGCACAGTCAGACCTGCTGCTTGGAAACATCCATTCCATACTGAACAGTATGGAGGCATCTCTACTTGTCATCTTTGGACAACTTGTCCACAAGAGGCAGTAATGACAAGTGTAATGTGCTAAGATCCATGTCTATCCAGGGATTTAAGGTGGGGTTGGACAGGTACAGGGGCATGGTGACTTTGAGTTTGGGGGAAAGGAGTGGGGACAAAGACACAAGTAGGACAGAGATCACAACTGGGGGCTCAGACTAAGCCACGCAGCAATTGGATGTAGTGGATATAGGTAGAACAGCGTAGAACCAATGGACTCAGAGTCTTTTTCTACCTAAAAAATGTCTATATTTGTATTTTGAAATTTGTTTTATCTGAGTGTGAACGCCTGATTCATTCCAGTTAATGGGGGTGGGGTGGGGTGGGAGGAAGGAAAGTAGGTAGGTAGGTGGCTATGCACAATTGCAGGAATATGGATGTTTCATGGGCTCAATTCACTGTCATTATGGGACTGCCTGGTAAGACGGGTCACACAGGGCCACTGGATTGCTAGCGCTGATACTGCTGTGCAGTTGCTTCACAGTGTTGTGTGCTGGTTTGTGGTTAAAAAAAGTCAAACTCCCAAGGAACTGAAAGGTCTTGACCTGATGTTTCTCTTATAGCTGTGTTATTTGTGGTGTAAGCTTTGTTTTGTCATCGAAATCCAAATGAAGCAAAATGTTAGAGGTGATGGAAAGGTTGTGTTTGTGGCAGACAACTCTTGAGGCCATTTGATTGTGCTGTTCTCCATTTATCCAAGAATGCCCTTTTTATGTTTCCTTGCGCGCATACGCAAGAAATATTATGTGGCAGCTTAGGAGAGAATTGGGTTGTGGGGGTGCAGCACAGTGGCAGCCAATGCAGGCACTGCTTTGTTGGGCTTGGCAGTGCTCAGCCAATGAAGGGCCAGTGTGCTGATAACACTGGTTCTCCAGACTGCCACAAAGTTGTAAGGATTTCACTGCTGCAGTCAGGGGCCACCTCGTAATTGCAGTGTCAGCCATTCCGCTGCAGTGAGGGAGCGACCCATCATTGCAGGGTGGTACCTTGGCTGGTGTAATATTACCAGTACCCTGGTGGCTGTATGCCACCTCAGAGGCGCATAGAAGCTGATGGGGTGCTCAATCCCCTGTTGGCATAGACCTGACCCAGTTCATTTCCCAAGGGGAGCCCACTTGCCGCGCATAATGCCCTCCTCCCCATTTTCAGTTGTGTGCCGAGGGTGCCCAATCCCCTCGGCATCATCATCCCACTGCGTTTCTATGCCAATGGGGGGCCCCAGTCTAGATTGGCTTCAGTCTCCCCTTCTCCAGTTCCAGTTGCCGTGAGGCCCACTCCCGTGCGGCATAATGTCCCCTACCTAGAGATGCAGCTAATTCTAAATCTGCTGGTGAAGTGGCCACTACAAGCAGGAGCACAATGCGAAGTGGGCACTCTAAAATGCTCACTTCAAGATTCTCATTATTACTTCGCGTTGTCATTATGCCTTAAGGCGAAGTAACAAGTAAATAGGCAGCCCCCCCACGGCTTACAGTACTGTAAGTCACATGCTTTAGCCAGGAAGGAAGTGAGTCAATGAAGCAGTTTCACTTTCTCCTTTGCAATCGTAGAGGGAGAAGGCTTTGTGGAGAGGAGAGCAGTTTTGTGTCGCTGTTAGAAAGTGCTTTATTGCCTTTGTGCCTGAAAACAACAGCTTTTTTAGAAGCTATATATTTAGTTTTTGTATTGTGTTTGTGATTTTTTTTTTTTTTAAAGTAAATTTTTCTTATAAGTTTTGTTTTGTGTGTATGTGTGTGACACTGTGAGTCTGTGTGTGTGTGTGTCTGGGAGTGTGAGAGTGAGTGCGGCCGCCTGGTGAAGGCTAGGCGTCGACTGTGGTTGGACTTGTTTACAGTCGGGGACTTGTATGGGAAGTATGGACCCTAGAGAAGGAGGGTCACTGGCCTGTGGGCGCGGTCAGAGGAGGGGAGTGTGCACACGGGTGGTTGTGTGTTGCTGGACCACTCCCGACTCTTGGGTGTTGCCCCGCCCCCCGTGGAAGCAACAGCAGCAGCACCAGTGCCACTGGTGGCTGCTGCGCATCCACCTACTCCGCCACTACCACCACCACCGGTAGCAGCTGTAGGTGCTCCAGCAGCACCCCCTCCACCACAGCCACAGGATGTGCCCCAGGAAAACAGGTGGTGCTAGGACTGTCTGGTCCTCCCCGCAGCTCCCCGTGTGGGAGTTTTTTAACTCTGTGGGGGGAGACAGCACTGTCATGATGTGTCATCTGTGCGGTGTGCTGGTGTGCCGTGGCCCCCGTGGAACACATTTGGGGACCGGTGGCCAGCGCACTCACATGTTGAACCGCCACAAGGCGGAGTGGCAGGCAGCCATGGAAGGGGCCAGGCATCCACCTGCTGGCCCTTCTATGGCAGTGGCCAAGGGTGCTGCTGGGGTTGAAGCTGTGCCTCGCCACTGCAGCAGGAGGAGGGCCAGTACAGCTGCACCACAGCCACCAGCACCACCCTCTCCACCACCGCCACCACAATCTGGGTTTCCACCTGCAGTGGACCCTGCCATAGTCCCTGCAACAGAGGCCGACATTGCCCTCGTGTGGGTGGCCCTGGAGGAGAATAATGAGAGGGTAGTGCTGAGCAGCAGCAGGTCGATACAGTCCAACAACAGCAGCAGCAAATACAACGCTGCACCTGCTGCTGGACCACCACAGCATCCCACGGCCACATTAAGGGATTGTTTTCTGGACCCCACCCCACCCCACTACTGTGCTGTACTGTTTTGTGTGTTTTTTGTTTACTAATACAAATTTTCCCTTCTGTAGTTGCAATGCCTCAGTAATGTTTACTTTTTTGTTTTGGAGTGCTTGTGGACAAGCTGTTGTGAGCAGTGCAAGTATGATGTATAAAACTGCATGTATGCAGTCAGTGTTGTTTCCTGTGTGTGTGTGTGTGTGTGTGTGTGACATCAGACATTGTGCAGTGTGTTGCAAACATATATTGCTGTTGCTGACTTATTGCAGACAGTGTTTATGCTATAAAGAATAGCGAGCAGAATACGGTATATTTTATTGTCACCATCATCATCAGTGGACTGAGTGATATGGTGCTTTTTCAGAGGTGTCTGGCCAGAGTGTACCTTAGTCCCATTATGTTCTATACTGCGCACAAAACTTTTAGGAGAGCATGTGTTTTTTGTGCTATGATCTTTGCAAAGTCATGTGCACTGTGAATGACTGAGGTGCACAGTGACCCGATACCTCTGAAAAAATATATCACTTAGTCTGCTGGCGCTGATGGTACCAATAAAATATACATCAGATATTCTTTGTAATCTTTATTCTTGATAATGCAACAAGTCTTACCATATATATGTTTGCTTGAAGCTGTACAATGTACGCACACACGAAAGAACAGTGACGGCACACATGCAGTTTAGCACAACATACTCGCATTCTCAGTCTTCATGCTGTTTGTGAAACACTTAAAATCCGATTCAGGAGTCCCGACACAAAATAAACATTACTGAGGCTCTATAACTATTTTGCTTGTGAAATAGACATGAAAGAGATTCACTGAGTTACAGCATTGCACCCAATATATGGGCGCCTTACTTCCAGGGGAATCTGTCTTGCTCCACATAGTGCAATACATTTCTGTGAAAACCGCCCGTAATTTCATTACAGTGTGTCATGTGACGGAGGAATTCCCGTTCAGAAAAGCTGCCCACATTCTGCTCCCGTCTCAGCAAGGTTGGGAATTGATGCCAGGGAGAGCGCGGGTGTGTGTTCCGTCATAGTGAATGTCTGATTGTCCGGCAGCTTTCCGAATGTTTCTTTATGTTATGCTCAGTTTGTGGTGAAATGTGTGGGCACGTTTCCAGTAAGAAGAGCCTTGTTAGTGGAAATGTTCCCACATTTCACCACAAAATGAACCTTAAAATGAAACATTGGGATAGCTGCCAGACATTCACTGTAGTGGAGCACGCACCTGCGCCCCCCGGCATCACATCCTAACATTGCTGAGAAAGTGGGGCAGAATGTGGGCGGCTTTTCTGAACGGGAATTCCCTCCATTACGTGACACACTGTAATGAAATTATGGGCGGTTTTCACAGAAATGTATTGCACTATATGGAGCAAGAAAGATTACCCAGGAAGTAAGGCACCCGCATATTAGGTTATGTGCATCACCATAACTATGTTTTTTTATTTTATTTAAACAGCAGTTTGGAAAACCTTTGAGCCATAGGCTCATTTACAAAGGTACTTTGTCACAGTAAGACAAATGAAAATACACAGTATAACAGTACAACACATAAGTATAACAGTAACTTAAGACATAGATACAAACAAGCTGGTACAGGTAGGATTGATGCAAACAATACCAGAGTTATGTTGTCCTTAGCAGCTTAGTAATAAGCTTTGTCATAAGTATTGAGTACGGCTTTGACTAGTGGCAATTACAGCATCAGGTGTTAATAAGGTGGTTACTTAATGAAGTTTTGAAGCACGATATAGTTGGAGCTTCGGAGATGGAGGGGGGCAGTGTGTTGAACCAGGAGGGGGCCCTAAAGCTGAAGGCTCTTTGGCCGTGAGAGGTCCTAGCTCTAGGGATAACAAGAGAGGTTTTCCCAGAGGTCCGAGTATGAACTAGTGGGACAGAGCTGTGTATGGTGGTGGTCAATCCTGGTGGGGATAGCCCAAGGAGGGTCTTTTTTGTAAGGGTACAGGTCAGATATTTGAGGCGCTCGTCAAGATCAAGTACCAGCGCTTTAGCGTACAGTAGACAGGTGTGTGTCAGCCTAGGTGCTCCAGTAATTAACCTGCAGGCCTTATTCAGGTAGTGATAAGATTTTATGGAGTCCGGTCTGATCAGCAGCACCATACACCGGCAGTCCATAGTCCACTAGGGACAGGATAGAGGAGGTGACTGCGAATGTAGAGCCTCCGGGAGGCAGTGTTTATACTGGTGTAAGATGCCCAATCGGATATTAGTGGCAGTGGCTAGGCAGCGATGTGTCCATGGAAGGAGAGGAGGGCTCAAAATGGATCCCTAGGTATTTATAGGAGCAAACTTGTTCGAGTGGGAAGAGGACCCAGAGTGAATGAGGAGTTTGAAGTTGCAGGACTTGTTTTGAGGATGAGTGAAGAACATGGTTTTTGTTTTTAAGATTTATTACCAATCTATGTACCTTTGAACCAGCCTCGGCTTCAGTGAAGGACTTCTGCAGCGAGTTCTGGAGGGCAATAGGGTTACGACTTGAGGCAAAGATGACTGCATCATCAGCGTAAATAGAATGTTCCCCGAGCAAGAGCGTGGAAGGGTGTTAAGGTAAAGGGAGAATAGTAAGGGCCCAGAATGGAGCCCTGGGAACCCCAGAAAAGATGGGACAGATGTCTGAGTAGGTCCCATTAATTTTACACGCTGTGAGCGGTCAGATAGATAACTGGTGCACCAGGAGATAGGCCCAGCAGCAAAACCAGAGAACTAAGGGCATCAAGAAGGAGGGGGTGGGAGACAGTGTCGAAAGCTTTCGAGAGGTCAATGAAGACAGCACCAGCCAGAGAACCAGTGTCTAAGGAGGAGTGGAGAAAGTTGGAGAACTCTAGGAGGGCTGTGTTGGTACTGTGGCCCGCTTGGAAGCCATGCTGCTCAGGACAAAGGACATTGTAGGTGGAGAGGTAGTCAGAGATTTGAGAGGCCACCACTTTTCCAAGGCCTTGGAGAGAGGAGAGAGAATGGAGATTGGTCGATAGTTTCCAGCCACAGTCCTATCACCACCTTTAAAGATAGGGGTGACAGTGGCGACTTTCCAGGCAGTTGGAACCTTCCCCAGGCAAAGAGAGTGGTTGATGAGGCATGTGATCGGGTAAGGACTGTGTCTAAGACCAGCCGTAGGATACACGGATTCAGGTGTCACTGCCTGTACTATTACTCTTGAGGGCAGTGACAAGGTGCGGCCTAAGTTCTTGGGCAGAAACACGGCGGAGGAGAAAATAAGGGCGAGAAAGATTTATGGCAGGTGCTGGGGGAGGAGGGTCAAAAAAATTTGTAGGGAGGATAGGGCTAAGGTCAGTGAATGAGGTGTTGAGGTGGTTGGCTATGAGGGCTGGGTCTGAGGAGATCACACCATTAATGTTGATCTGGGTGGGTGGGGGAGTGTGCAGTCCCATTTAACTGTTTAATGTTATCCCAGAAGGTTCTGGGTTCCCTATGAGGCAGTGAGGACCGATGGTGCTCAGACTTGGCTTTCTGATGGCCAGTGCACTTGTTTGGCGGCAGCAAATAACCGCCTGTCATTGGGCCGGC
This sequence comes from Neoceratodus forsteri, assembly GCA_016271365.2. Taxonomy (NCBI): domain Eukaryota; kingdom Metazoa; phylum Chordata; order Ceratodontiformes; family Ceratodontidae; genus Neoceratodus; species Neoceratodus forsteri. The sequence continues at coordinate 75,676,948 of JADMNL010000033.1, read as the reverse complement.
CAGTCTCAATGGCACGGGTACCATAGGTTGTCCCTATGTTTGAGCTGGTGGATCAAAGCTGGGTTACCTAGGGCATTCTGCCTTTAGAACGGGCGGTCAACATTGGGGCAAAGATATCACAGGCATTATTAAAAGTTTGGGTAAAGAAGGAGAGAGCTGTGTCGATGTCAGGAGTTGCCTGTATAGGAGACCAGTCAATTTGGGACAGAAGTTCCTTAAGTTTTATCAGTCCACCAGGTATTAGACGCCGCCGGCATGTGGACTGTGCTATAGGTTTGGGGACTGAGGATGACCAGTGGAATAGAATGGGGGAGTGATCACTGAGAGAGTCTGGGAGGACTGCAGAAACTTGAAGAATGGTCAGGGGTTTGGCAGTTGAAATTCAATGCAAGGAAGTGCAAGATAATGCATATGGGGCACAAAAACCCTGGCACAATATATCAGTTGGGGGGTGAGGATATAGCATGCACCAAGCAGGAAAGGGATCTTGGAGTTATCATCTCTGATGACCTCAAGGCAGGGAAACAGTGTGACAAGGCAGCAGGTAAAGCAAATAGGATGCTGGGATGCATAGGCAGGGGCATCACCAGCAGGAAAAGGAGGTCATAATTCCACTATACAAGACACTAGTGAGGCCGCACCTGGAGTACACTGTGTAGTTCTGGAGACCTTACTCTACGTAAGGACATAGACAGGGTAGAGAAGGTTCAGAGGAGGGCAACAAAGATGGTGCATGGATTGCATCACAAGTCCCTATGAGGACAGGTTGAAGGCACTGAACATGTACTCCCTGGAGGAGAGGAGGAGAGAGGGGATATGATAGAGACATACAAGTATCTTACAGGGAGGAACAGGGTGCAGGAATGCACTGTTTTTAAGTGAAAAAGATGTTCCAGGACTAGAGGGCATGGGATGAAGTTGGAGGGAGGACGATTCAGAGGAAACGTGAGGAAGAATTTCTTCACAGAACGGGTGGTGGACAAGTGGAACACCCTGCCAGAGGAAGTATTGGGGGCTGAAACAATCATGGGATTTAAGAATGCATGGGATAGACATAAAGGAATTCTGGAGGTCAGGGGTAAGGGGCAACAGACTTCCTGGAAAACATAAACTGAACTTACAAACTTAAATGGGCAGACTGGGTGGGCCATAGGCCCTTATCTGCCGACACTGTCTATGTATGTATCTATGACTTGTACATTGGGGATCCGATTAGGGCGGTTGGTGAGTACCACATCAGGCAGGGTACTGGAGCCTCTCTTGGGGTTATGTAATGTGGTGAATCTCTGAAGCAGCAGTGCAACAATCTGTTGAGAACTCTAACCTATATTTTTTTAATGCTGTGTTACAACTTCCTTTACTTACATCCTGACTGGAATGATACGAGAATTTCCAGTAGTTGAGTCTGCTGTACTACCTTTTTTCATGTGTGAAATAATGAAAGGAGCATTCCTTTTAAATTGGTGCTGACCAGGTCTTTGTTTTCCTCTGCTTTTCTCCATCACATTAGTTAGTTGTTATATATCATTTCTGCTGTAAATTAACAGTTATGCAGCAGGCAGTGTTTTATAACACCACAGAACAATATTTATTGAAAAGCAGCTGCAAATAAATACAAACCTGGTCAAAACAATATTGAAAGGCGTGCTCATTTTTTTTCATACATGAAAAAGTGATTAAGTAAAGCAGACAGAAATTGTGAAATGAAGCATATCATTCAAGTCACGACTCTGAGGTAACTAGTGGCTGTGGCAGTGTAAAGTAGCATAAAAAAGTACAGTTCAAAATTGTCACGACGTTCTTGCAATGCTGCTTTAATTGATAATATCAGTATGACATCATGAGCTCACAGTCACACAACACACAAAATGCATCCCCAGAAACACTTAGTCATGCGCGCAGTGGTGGCACAGAGTCCCCTCCGCCTTGTGTCCAGAAAATTGACAAGTGGTAACACAGTGAAATGGGAATGTTTCAGCACATACAAAGTCCCCCAGAATAAAATGATGACCGTGACCGTACTGTTGCTGGTCCAGTGTGTTCTGCGAGGCGATTTGAACAAATGCAATGTGATCATCTCAACTGGATGGAAGGGTGCCCTTTGTACACTAATAGTACCCTTGGTGAGTTAAAATATATATATAATATATATGTATATAGATATATGTTTGTGTATTTTATAGGTGAGGAGGGGGGATTGACATGTACTCATGGTATTGTTCTGTATCACAGGTCACAGAAACTGTTGGTGTACACATTCCAGTGCTCAGTGAGAATTTTTTGCATTGAAATTGGAAATGGACAACTCTCAAGCACATGAAGGTAAGTATTTTTTTGGGGGGTGGGGGGAAGCATATTTGCAGGTTTGTCTGTAATGGTTTCTTAGTTTGTTACTTCTTCACAGATTTCATCCGCATCCTTTTGGAGTCCGGTTGTTAATGATGGTCATGGTCATCTAATGAAACGACTTCTGTGTGTTGCATGTGTTGCCAAGCCCGGAGGAAGGGGGTGCCTGATGCTGAAGAACTTTTTTGGATAAGGCCAACAAAGCATCTGGAAGTTTCCTGAAAAAAGAAATGAATGACTTCTTACATCTTAATTGTAATTTGTTTCTCCCTGGTTCTCAATCTCAAGTCAAGTTACATTTCAAACCCATATCTTGTCAAGTAACACAACCTGTGTGCAACTTTTTCAACACTGTGTCATGGTCCTGGCTGCACAGCTGCAAGTTCAGAATACAGTGCATGAATGATATCGTACAGAAATAGTTTTAGTGACGTACACATGTCAGTTAATGAATCAGTCGCATTTGATGCAGTCTTTCCAAAACAATGAAACGGATGAAATACAATCTTCATACTTACCAGAATGGATTTCACATGGATATTCCATAGGTTCCTCTCTGTACGGTACAGCGGCAGTACCATTCCCACCGAGTTTTAGTGATGGAGACTTTTTTGTTAACCTGTAAGAAAAAAAAAAAAAAAAAGTGTACCTTATGTGTTTGACCATGTGACCTTATGTGTTTGACCTCTGAAAAGCTACAGAAAACAAAACGTACAACTAAAAGAAGTGAAACAGCATAACAAACATGAGTATACATACTCACTTTATGGTTTAAATATTATTGTTTATTTTATTCTAGGAATTAAATACCTTTGAGCCAAGGCTCTTTTACAAAGGTTCCGCGACAAAATTAGATACAAACAATTAAGTATTAAGAAGCTTTGTGTCAGTGGCTGATGGATGTGGCGGTCCGGACAGACTCATGCTCAGTGGTGGCAGTGGCTAACATCAGTGGTGGTGGTGGTGGTCCGGGGGGGTGGACAGACTCATGCTCAGTGGTGGCAGTGGCTAACATCAGTGGTGGTGGTCCGGGGGGCAGTGACTAACATTAGTCCCGTCGGTGGTGGTCCGGGGGGCGACAGACTCATGCTCAGTTGTGGCAGTGACTAACATCAGTCCTGGTGGTAGTGGTGGTCCGGGGTGGACAGATTCCTGCTCAGTGGTGGCAGTGGCTAACATCAGTCCTAGTGGTGGTGGTGGTCTGGGGCAGACAGACTCATGCTCAGTGGTGGCAGTGGCTAACATCAGTCCCAGTGGTGGTGGTGGTGGTCCGGGGCAGACAGACTCATTCTCAGTGGTGGCAGTGGCTAACATCAGTGGTGGTGGTCCGGGAGGCAGACAGACTCATGCTCAGTGATGGCAGTGGCTAACATCAGTGATGGTGGTGGTGGTCTGGGGGAGGTCAGACTCATGCTCAGTGGTGGCTCAACATCAGTCCTGGTGGTGGTGGACGGGGGACTTTGCCTTTATCAACTTCAGTTAAAACCTGCCAACATTAACCACATCATCATCCTCATAAAGAAAGCTTCTGTCACAGTCATCTATGTCTGAAGTCTGACCACTGGAAAATTCTTTCTCCATTGTGTCATCTACGTCAGTGGTAGGCCGTTTCAAGCAGCCAGTGCCACCAGGATGGTCCATTTCCACATCACCATAACCACCATGACTAGGCCGGGGTATGAATACCGAGGTTGCAGTCTGTGCTGGTATTTGCCTCATTCATTTTAATGAATATTAGCAAACTAACATTTGCAGGAGACAGATTTGTCTGATGATCCCTGACTGTTGCACCTGCTGAGCTGAATACCCTCTCAACATTTACACTGGAGGGTGGGCATGTGAGGTACTTCAGTGCCACTGCAGTCAGCTCTGGCAATTCACTGACCTTTCCACTCCAGTACAAAAGAGGATCTTCAGTTATTGTCAGATGCCTGTTTTCAGACAAATACGACTCAACCAGTCTCTGAGCCGCACTAAGTACAGTTGTTGATGCATCATCCTGTTCTCCTGAATCATTTATTTCACAAATACCCACTTGGGACAAAGCCTCCCAAAGCAGGTTGACACCAGTCACTTTGGGTGACAGACCACCTGGAACTGCTGTCCCCTTCCCCTTGCAAGATATGCATGATAGTTCTACAGATACACCTTCAGCCAGATTATGCTGCTGAGGTTTGCTGACCTTGGCACATGACTTCTGTGCCCCATGATCCAAGCGCACCAGTTGACCACTGATATTTTTTTACCTGTTCAGGTCCTCCCTCCAGTACTGATGCAATTCCACGTTTGTATCGTGGGTCCAGTATTGTTGCTATGGCACAGTTGTCACTACGCTGAATGCTCACAATGTGACGATTCTGGTCGAATACAGTCAGCATGTGTTGCAGCAACATACTGCTACCACCATCTCCGGCAACATCAAGGCCATGCTGTGCATTCAACAATGTCTGCCTCAGCACCCGCAGCAGTGGAATTGATTGGCTAATGGAGGCAGACTCACCACTCACTGCCTGTGTGGTGTGTTCAAAAGGCCACAAAATTGTTATTGCAGAGTCCATGAGGTGCCACAGTTCAGTCGTCATACACATGGAGGCCCCGGAACTGTCACGGCTAGTGTGCATCACAAGATATTCTGAGATGACTTTGTATTGTTCATACAACCTCTCTGCCATGTATAAAGTGGAGTTCCATCGGGTGACAACTTCCAGCTTCAAGCGGTGCTGAGACAGGCTGTTTTATATCTGCAACTGCCGCAGTTGGTCACGGGCCTTTCCAGATCTTGAAAAGTGAGAGCAGATACGTCGTGCAACAGTCAGCATTTCCTTTACATCAGGGTGCTGCAGAAACTCCTGCACCACAAGATTTAAACAATGGGCCATGCATGGAACATGACAAAAACCACCATTCGTGATGCATTTCACCACATTTGACCCATTGTCACTTGCTATGAACCCAGCTCTCAGGGACAGGGGGTTTAGCCATTTGTCAGTTTCAGTCAGTACCATGTCCAACATGTTCTCACCAGTATGTGAACAGGTCACATTGCACATAGCAATCATTGCATGCTGTCGAATTCCTGGAAGATTGCTACTCATGATAATCCACTTTACTGCACTGATTATTCACACTGCCAACATCACAAACAACCCCGCACCTGCGCCCAGTGTGCAGTTATACACAAATATGAACTCCTGCTGTTTTGCCACTTGTCCACATATCCATACTTAAATGGATGAATGGAGAGGAGGAATGTTGAAGGGCATGTCTTACTGAGTCGGACACAGTGCGGAGCAACTCTGGGACAGCGCGGGTAGAAAAGTATGTCCTGGATGGGACTTTCCATTTTGGACAGTCACATGCAGCAAACCGCCAGAACCCAGAATTCTCCACAAAGGAGAAGGGCAAAAGTTCAATTGCCAGCATGTCCGCTACAACAGCATTAAGTTCACGTGACACTGTATGATTGAGGGGGTACTTCAGTTTATGCTCAAAATCACTCTGTGACGTGGGCTGACAAACGTTTTACATGGGGTGTGATCACAAATGGTTGTGCTCTGTGATGAATGGCATTGGCAGGGGGTGGAGTGTGGACGTTTGATGAAGACGGTTGCACAGGTGATGATGACAAACCCAGGAATGCAGTTATTTTGCCAACCGGGGTTGATGTACCACTTGCACTTGACATACTGCATTCACCACCACCAAAACTGCTACTCTCACCAGCATTGGACAGCATTTCAAAGTCATTATGGTCCTCCACCTCATCATGCCTGTAGTAATCCTCTGCTCTTATTACCTCACTACTGCACACGTTTAATTTACTACTGGACTTAACAGTCATGGAAGGGGATAACATGCTCGCTATGGTTGCCGGTGATGATGGTGAATGCCCCACTGTGGTATTAGCTGCCAGCTTGTGCTGGGTCCACAGTGCCATGTGCCTATTCTTAAGATGCGTATGCTGTCCTCCTGTGCCCAGTAGGCTCCCCTTTTTACCTCGACTCACACGCACATGGCAAACCTGGCAGATTGCAACTGACTCATCATTTGCATCTTGAACAAAAAAATCCCAAACAAGGGATTGTGATGGTCTGCTTTTAACATGTCCATGATGTTGCTTATTTAAGTCCATTATTTTAAGCACGGGGGGGGGGGATGTGATGTTTCGGGGGACTGCAACTGACCACCACAACTACCTATCATATTTATTACTGGGTCATCATCATCAACTAAAACCGGTGCAAACAGACTCAGACACAGCCACTTTGAATTTCTTTTTCTCTGGGTCCCAACTGGGGTCAATTACATCATCATCATATTCATCAATGTCACAGACATCCACATCTTCAGCTTGGATGTTAGCATGTGGACTGCATGTTGCAACAACAGCAACATCATCATCATCATCTACACCACCATCACCTGATATTTTTTCACCATGCTGTAAATCACTGCATGGATAATGCGTGACATTAGCCGCCACACTGGACGGAATATCACATTGTATGCTGTTGTTGACATGATTATCAGAATTCTCCAGTTCAGTTACTGGGATGTTACTGGGAAGTATGACATCATCTACGCTGCCACTCACTTGCACTGCTTCACATTCAGTAGTTTTGGATACAGTACACTGATCAGAATTTGAACTTGATGCACTAATACTACCACCACCAGTAACACCACCGGCTGGGAAAACATCATCTTTTCCAACTATGAGTGAAGCTACTGATTGGGCTGTAAAAAACGTTGCAGGAGAAATACCTTTCCTCACATTAGCAATGCACTTCTGCGTCTGTGTACTACCACGCCCACAGACTTGTCTTAGTGCCAGCATTGCCATGGCGAGAACCAGCTTTGCTTGCACGTCTCTTTGCGGGCATATTTTGGGGGATCAACAACAATATTATAACCCAATTTAGATTTTGATTCATTCACTCTCTGATTGGGGGGATGCTGGATGTGAAGCCAAAAAAACCAACTGTAGCTTCAGCAACAGATAGAGACTGTCACGCAATGAAAACAACTTCAGTAACCAGTGGTGCTGATGAGGTCACAAAAACAATCCAATCTGGTAAAAAATTCCTTTTGCGGGGGGGGGGCACTGACTACAGATTTTTATGACACTACAAGCAGCAAAACGAAGAACAGACAAAATCAGGCAGCTGCAGTGGCTAGCAGGTTCACACTGCTGCGCCTGCCCTGCAATTACACTAGTCTGTCGCACAATAAAAGGTGTATTATTTGATGTCACGCAACACCACTCACACACACACACACACAGCAGTTTCTCTACAATGGTGAATGACTAATGCGAACCAAATTGAAAAGTTCAGTAATATGACACGTATTGTAATGTAAACAACTGGAAATTATGAACTGCTGCACCATATCCACACAACACACAGCAAGAAAATTTCAACAATTACAATATTACTGTGTGTTCATTAATACAGTTAGTTATATAACGAAAGTATAACCAAAAGACAAATCACTATTTCTCCAACTTAAATCTACCTACAGCACAGATACGCCCCTCCCCCAAAGCACACTCACTGTCTTTCACTACACACACTCAATGTTGTACATTAACATTGAAAATCCATACAAAAACGCTCAATGATATGAGCACAGGAGGGTTTCCTGCAATCAATGAACTAAAGGTGGAGCCAAAAAGAAGCAAAAATGCCTTTTTAACAGCTTTTAGAAGGTTTCAATCACAGGCAACTCTCAGAACACACAGTCTCCTACTGCTTTCTACACACACTACCCCGAGCTGAGGCTGTGCAGATCAATATAGAGCCCATCTGATTTGAAATCCCATGAATCACTGCAAAATTCACCTTCGGAGCTCAAAAACAAGGCAAAGTGAGGGGAAGTGTGTTGATCCCAATGCACTTCGCTTAAGATTTTGGTGGAGTGGTGGTCTGGGAAGGTGGAGTAATGCGAAGTCAGTGTTTTCAGTGGACTTCGCGTTACCCATTACTCCGCATTGCAGAGTACTCCGTGAATCCGCCTTTGCTCTGCGAATCACTTCGCAGAGCCGGATTGAGCCCACTTGCCACTACTAGTCCCCACCCCACTTCCTGCTGTGTGCCAAGGTGCCCAATCTCTCGGCATCATGGGTGCCCTCCCCCCATTTCTGTGCCGACGGGGCCCAGTCCCCATTGGTTCAGTCTCTCCCACAAATGGAGGTGGTTGGGAGCCCACCCCAGTGTACCAAACAACACCTGCAAAAAAGAAAACTGACCCTGTTTTTTTTACCTGTAAAACAAGAAAATGGTTCCTTACAGTCTCTTCTGTCCCCTTCCCAAACCCGCGACCACCGTCTGCGCACCCTGCCTCCCCCCACACCTTACTTACCTCCGGAGCCCAGCGCGATGATCTTTGGTGGACCGGGAACATGTCTGCACTCTTCAAAGCCGACTGCGAGCTGAAGAAATGCCGGTAAGTTGTATAGTGGTATAAATAGAGGGGTTTTAACTTTGGTGCATATCTTGGGCATTTTTGGGAATTGTGGCACCAAATTTTCAACATGGGGTTATTGGGACCCCTCCTCATGAATTCAGTCACTGTCATGGCGTTATTCGGTCCTGAAAGGTGATTTCATGGTCACTGCGTGGAATCACCTTTCAGGACTGAGTAATGAAATAACAGTGCCACTGTTCATGAGGTGGGCTCTCAAAAAGCCAGTGTTGCAAATTTGGTGAAAAATATCCAAAAAATGACTTTAACGAGCGTGCATTACGCAGTATCCACACATGCTCGTAACTTTGCGAATTTGTAATATTTTCACTCCAGATTTTCAACATTAACCTTTTTCCGCACCTCCTTATGAACAGTAGAGCTGTCATTTTACACATCGTGGCCGAAATGTGTTTTCGAACTTCCGACGCAGAATAGTGTGGTCGCTGTGGGAAATCCGTATTCGGGACAAATTAAGAAAATGACAGTGACACTGTCCATGAGCAGAGGTCCTAAAATGCCTATGTTGAAAATTTGGTGATGAAAGTCCATAAAGTGACTGTGTTACAAGCATGTGTTGCGTAGCTTCCACGCACCCTTGTAACTCAAGAAATTTGCAGTAACATTTTCACCCCAGATTTTCAACACTGGCATTTTTTCACACCTTCTATGGAACAGTGCAGCTGTCATTTTTCACATCTTGGCTAAATGTGTTTTCGCACACCTGGCGAGAATAAGTGCGGTCGCTGTGGGAAATTAGTGTTGGGACAGATTAAGAACGAAGCAGTGAGGGGGTGAGCGGCTTAATGGAGCTTTGTCAGACTGCCTGTGGATTTCTTTGTAGAGAAAAGGTTGCCAATCATGGCAGGAGCCTAGTACAAAAGGGCAGCATGCAGCTACCAGGAGAAATGGAACGAGAGAGAGAGGGGGAAGTGAGCAAGCTCAACGGAGCTGTGTTGGGACTGCATGTGATTTCTGAGCAGAAAGGCACCAATGCAGGCAGGAGCCCAGTACAAAAGGGTAGCCTGCAGCACTGGGAGAAACAGAATGAGTGAGTGAGAGAGGGGAGTGAGCAAGCTCAACTGAGCTCTCTTGGGCCTTTAGAGTTGCCCACCCTGCCGCCCAGGGTCCTGTGTGGTCCTATATAACAGCAGGGTCTCTGGGGTGGAGACAAAGCAATGCTTGGATACTTTTAGGATTGCTGTAATAATACATATTTATTCTGCTTATTTCTCTAACTGAGCTGAGTAATACTTGGAGTGCAATAGGATTTCTAACTGGACTAAGTGAAACTATATGAGGGCTGAGAACAAAAAGTGTAGCTGAGGGGTGAAAAATGGACGAGGCTTTAGGATTGCTACAGTAATGCAGTGTCTAACAGATGAGATTTGAGACTGAATTTATCCGGTTGTCCAGGGGGCAGTAGAGGGACTAGTGTGGGGGGAACAGGAATTTGAGTAACTAGGGGCCTAACAGTTGTAATAGGGTACAGAAACCGGGAGTAAGAGCCCGTAACATTAGATGAGGGCCAAAATGGGGCAGGTGCCGCATGTCAATAGGGCGGGCATCTTTGGAAGGGTAGTGGGTTGTACAGGGTGTGGGTCCGCCATGATCCTGGACTGGGCTTGGAGGATGGGGGGTGTATGGTCTGTAGATGACTGGCTAGTTTGAGAGAGGAACTGTGGAGGTTAGGGAGGAGTCTTAAGTGGCAGGGCAGATGAGTATGGTAGGCACCCTGGCTGGGGGGAACTAGGGGATGGCAAGGGGGGATGGGGAAGAAGAGCTAGGGACTGAAACTGATCCCAGTATTGGAGGCACTAGCAGAAAAGAGAGGAGAAGGAAGGGGTGCCCAAGCCAAGGGGGGCCTCCAGATGGGGGAGGAAGAGACCACGAAGAGTACCAGGAGAAAGCAGATGGCTGGGTAGGAGGACTAGAAGGCCAGAGGGGAACAAGTTGGAGGGGGAACTGATAGGGGAAGAGATGAGGAGGGGATCGACTAAGAATAGATTCGAGCCTCTGCTGTGGGGACAGGGAGCAGGAACATACTGAAGGGGGGAGGACAAGCGGGGCATGAGAGGGATGGCAACAGGTAGGGGAAGAGGTAGCGTGTACAAAAGGGTAGAAGGGGCTAGTAAGGAAGGAGGGGTGATTGGAGAAGAGAAGGCTACAGGAAAGGGGAAGGATGGGAGGGGCATCACTATCGGAGTTGAAGGGAATGGGGTCTCTAAATCGACAACAATAGGGATAGGAGAGGAGTTGGAAATCAGCAGGGGAGGTTGACATGGGAAGCCCAGTCGGAAGTAATCAGGCTGGGAAGGGGTTCGGGGGGATGGAAGGAATAAGGCAGAGAAAAGGGGTGAGGCGGAAGTGGGTGCAGATACAGAAGTCACAGAGTGTGCAGCTGGTGGGGGTAAGGGGTGGGGAAGAACGAATATTGGGGTGGTGGAAAGGGCATTAGAAGGGAATGGGGATAAAGGACGGGGGGTACTGCGTCCTGGTGGATTCTATACTGAAAGGGGAGAGATGGGGAATAGCCGTATTTGTTGAAGCTATCCCGGGTTGATCTGTAGAAGGGGCAGGGCACTGCTCAAATGTGCAGTGAGGGAGAAAGAATCTCACTAGTGTTGCACGTGGGTACAAACGACTGGGGTAGACTGTGCAAGTAGTGAGGGGAGGTTGATGGGCAGGCAGGTGTGAGGGGTGGGGAGCCATTGACATTCTTGGAGGTACTCCTGGTACCATGTGCAAGCACAGGAGGAAGGGTAGACTGAGGAGTTCAACGACTGGCTGAGAGATTGGTGCCACACCAAAAATTATGGGTTAGTGACTAACTGGGGTAGGGTCTGGGAGAATAGTGACTTGTAAGTGGGGGACAGGCTGCACTTGAGCAGGAGGGGAGTATTAAAGGTGGGATTAGAAGGGTATATCTCTACTAAGGTGGATTTAAACTAGTGGGGGTGGCCAAAAGACTGAGGTTGGTAGAAAGGTCTGGACAGAGGAGCCTAATGATCTCACACCCCCAGATATAGGTAAAGGCGGAGGCGTAGTAACCCCGGGAGGGGGTGGGCAGAGTGGTCTGAGTGTAATACAGAAGGCATCACCACCCAGTAAGAATAAGGAGGAGAAAGGGTGCGGATTACCAGGAGGAGGGACACAGGCCAAGGAGAAGAGTGAGGGGAAGGAGGGGTACGGGTGGAAGGTGGTCTTTCTCAGTGCAAGAAGCCTGGGAAACAAAACTGCAAAGCTTCAGGTGCTGCTTTCTGAGGGGAAGGTGGACATTACTGCAATGACAGACTTGGGCCACAGAGTACCATGATTGGGACTTGTCAATCCTGGGGTACAAGAGGGACCTGGGAGGGGTTGGAGTGGGGGTGTTGCACTCTGTGAGGGAATGGATCAAATGCATAAGGGACGAGGGAGAAGAGGAGAGGACAGATGCGCTTTGGGTGCAGCTCCTGGACTGCAAGGGCAGAAAGCTGAGGCTGGGAATGGTGTACAGACCACCAGCCCAGTCCGGGGAACTGGATCAGGAGTTGGCAGAGCAGATAATGAGGGTGTGTAGAAGGGGGAGTGTGGTGATAGTGGGGGATTGTAACCTACCAGGGGTTGACTGGAGCACCCGGGCGACTAGCAGTACCAGGGAGCAGGTGCTCCTTGATGCATTCCAGGAAGGCCTTCTGACACAATTGCTAAGTGGGCCTACAAGGCTTGGTAGCACTCTGAACCTAGTACTGGCAAATGGGGAGGCGGTGAGGGAGGTAAGGGTGGAGGACCCACACCAAACAATGTGGCTCATTCTCAAACTGGGCAGGGAGACGGAAGGCACGGGCATTAAGGTGGTGGACTTTGAGAGGATGGGAACAATACTGCAAGGGAGACTCCAGGATATAAGGCCAGGGATGGATGCAGAACAAAAGTGGGGAGTCATAAAGACTGGGCTAACAGAGACCACAGTAGCCTGCACCAGGGCCAGGAGTAAGAAGAGCAGAGCCAAGAAACCATGCTGGCTGAACAAGGAAGTGCTGCAAGGGTGAGGGCAAAGGGCTGCATTCCAGCAGTACAGGAGAACAGGGAAGGAGAGGATAAGGAGGCCTGTGGGAGTTGGTCAAGGAGGTGGCCAGGAGGGTGAAAAAGCTAAGGCCTCCAGGGAATTAAGGTTAGCATCAGGGCATAAAGGAGGGAAAAATACTTTTTAGTTGTGTCAGAAAAGAGGAAGTGCAAGGAACATATTGTGAGGATAAAGCTGGGAGGATTGGGTGGAAAGGGGAGGCAAGCGGAAATTCTGAATGAGCACTTCTGCTCCATTTTCACTAAGGAGAGGATGGTCCACTGCCAGCATGGGCTGGGGGGTGGGGAAGGGGAGGTGATGGAGAAAGTGATCACATGGTAGGGTGCTAGAAGGGCTGAGGGCAGTAAGGGTGGACAAGGCACCAAGTCCCGATGGCATCCACTCCAGGGTGCTGAGGGAGATGGATCTGTTGGCTGAGCTGCTGGCAGATCTATTGAACACCTCCCTGGAAACGGGGTGTGTGCCACAGGACTGGAGGGTAGCCCATGTGGTGCCCATACACAAGAGTGGGCCTAGGGAGGAGCCAGGAGATTATCGGCCGGTCAATCTCACATCCATAGTGGGTAAGCTTATGAAAGTGATACTGAAGGAGAGGCTGGTGGCATTCTTTGAAAGTAATGGCCTCCAAGATGGGCGGCAACACAGATTCGTCTCAGGGAGGTCTTGTCAAACCAACCTAATAGAGTATTGGGTAAAGCCAAACACCCCAAGGCACACCTCAACACTTGTCGGTGTCTGCAGGATAGGCTGAGGGAAATGGTATGGTATGAACGTTATGGGTGACAACCCAAACTTGTACCCCAATGCCCATCAGTCTCTGCAGGGTGGAGTTGAGGTTCATGTGAAGTTCAGTTCATCACTGCTATTCCTACTCTGTATCTGTTTAACTCCTGGATTTCCAATGCTAATACCAGCAAGCAAACATTTGGCATTGACAGATGCTTGCCTGTACCCGTTTTTCACATCAGCTTCCATCTTGGGGAGCTGCTGAATTCTTCCAGCTATTGTGGCTGCAAGCCCACAAAAATGTTTGTGCAAGCTGCCCCACACTGCTCTGTCGATGTGTCTCAATTCTGCCACTGATGGGCCACCACGTAGGTGTGAGGGTAGTTCAGACTCCGTGCCTATTCAGTCCTTGATCTCTTATGTGACACTGCCATCAAGGGTGCTGAATTAGTGCCGGTTATGTTGGTGGTTTTGTGATGTGGACACCTGCCCACTGTCAACTGAACTGAGACCACCACAACTCATTTCACATAGGCCACCAAACAGCCCTCAAGTGATAATGGCTTTCGGCGACTACTGACCTGTGCTGGATTTGAACTGGTGACCTAGAGGTGAAAGGCGCTTTAACCTGCTACCAATCCACTGATCTTAGCTATTCAGTTTGCCCTCGCCCCTGGACTTTATCCAGTATGGCCAGCAGGGGCATCATGCTGACGCCTCTCTTCTCTCACAGAACACTAATATCAGGGTTCCTAGGCGTGTGCATGCAGTTTGATGCTGATCGGTGCCTTCACTCTTGCACTTCACCACACCAGCCGCACCGACATCTGTGGCCACCCAAGTGTCCAATTCCAGCGAAACATGCTAGCCTCCCTTCCTAGAGAATGAGAGCATTCTCTGGAACACTTAACTCACAGAATCAAAAATAGTAGACAGAAAAGTGTTATAAATTTTAAAAAGTAGTCAGTTGTAGCTTTTTATTTCTGGAGTATTGCTCTTTTTGCTCATTGGAAAGTTTTCTATGTGATAATTCAGCATTATGCTGGGTATGTGGAATAGCAGTCTGTCTGGCAGCTGAGCTGACATATCTAGTGCTGTTCCTTCCACTTCATCATCAGCACTGTGACCTCACTCACTGTGGCATCACAGGGGATTGACCTGGCAGCTACTGAGTGGCTTTTCCTGAGCAGTGGTGAGGTTGCAGTGCAGATAATGGAATGGAGGAAAAGAGCTAGATATGTCAGCTGCTAGGCAGAGTGCTGGTCCTCACATCACACCCACTAACATCAGGTAAAAAAAAAGGGAAAGAAAAAGTACTTTAGATATAAAAGGTAATAGTTTTTTTTTTTTTTACTTTTTGTTTTTTTTCCTCCCCCTCAGCAGGTGGTAGTCTTTCCTGGTGCTCCGGTGAGCCCCAGCCCCATCATGCCTGCCATTTCCCAGGGCTTATCTTGACTCCAGGAGTGTCATATGGTATCCCCTCCACATGGTGGAGTTCCTCAGGCTGAACCAGGTCCCTCAGAAGAGGCCATTCATGGTGCTTGTGGAGTGAGCCTGGGTCAAGCTGGATGTGGGGTCTGCAAGTTGCCCTAGAGCCATCATGGAGCTTGGCTGCATTTTCATGTTTTTCTTCCCTCTAGGGATGCTGGCTGATGGACATGTTCACACAAGATGTGAGCGCCCATCTATCCAATCGGTGGTCCCCAACCCCTGCTGCTACACTTCGCTTGCACTGCCACCTGTGGTCACCCAGGAGGGGGAATCACGTGGTGACAGTGATTGCTCTCCCTCCCCAGAGGAGGACAACATCCTATGGGATGCTCAGTCCTCCTCCCCCGGCCAGCCCTCTGACAATCCAGGCTCATTCACAAATCCAGGTTGTTGGTGTCACAAACGGCAGTGCTACTGCTGCGCTGGCAGGCCAGCGTAGTTGATAACTCTAAAAAAATAACATTAGGTTTAGACGGTACACTAGCTCTGCTCTTAATCCTTCTCCTGCCAGCCCTCCAGACGTCCTCGGTTTGGGAAGTAGCTAGATCACTGTTGCATTGATTGACAGCACTGCTGCTAAGGTGGGTTTGGAAGTAAAACTACGTTACTGGTGCCTTGAACGACAATACTGCCACTAAAACTATGATCTGGGAGACTTAAAAAATTTTTTTAGAAAATTAAATTTATTTTGAAAAAGAAACACAAAATTGAGTTCCTTTTTCATGCCTGTTTCCAACCATGCCACCCTCATGCTGCCCCTCCCTGGTCCCATCACCTGGCTTCTCTTGGGCTTGCCTTCACTCCAGTCCTCCATGGTTTGCCTCCCATCCTGGGGATGAAGGGGATCTTGAAATCCTGCCATGGAAATGGTGCAGTCTGGAGGGTGGCCAAGACACTAATGCAAAGACTGTGGGAGAGCAGAATTCATCCAATTCAGGTGAGGGTTTTCCTGTGCTTTCTGGTCCCTATGCTATCGGACACCAGTGGTGAGGAGGTGCATGCATGCACACAAGCATGCATAGTGCGGCCCCAACTGGCATCCCCTCCCCATGAAGCTGCTCTGACTCTTCTGCCACCTGTGGTAACTCGGGTGGCAATATCACAGGAGAGCCAGCTGCCTTTTTCTCCTGGAGGAAGAGGAGGAGAGCAGTTCTCTAGGATGCTTGATCCTTTTCCTTCCCCTGACTTGCAGTCAGCACTCCAGGCCCATTCCCGAACTGGAGTGACTGGCATCGCAAGCAGTAGCCCTACTGCTTTACTGAAGGGCTGAACAGAACTGAGTTCTTTATTAGAGAAATATTGTTTTAGTTAAAAAATAGGTAAATTGAGGTTGGTTCTGAGATGTGTCCACCTGGGAGGATGGAGTTCATGTCTGAGCACTAGCATCCCACGCTGGGCCTGCTGGGTGATGAGTACATTGCAGAGGTATAGTGCTTGGTGCCTGCAGGAAGAGGGAGGCACAAGCTGCCCAGCATTTGTGCACATCATACTGACTAGCAACAGAGCAGCATTGGCTTCAGCTGTGAAGTAAGCTGCTCAGTCACTAACATAGCAGGAAAAGAGTGAAGCCGGTGACCGTGATTTGTCAGGGTCGGACAGGCGAAAAGATAGTGCCCATCTTAGGTTAGAGAAATCAGTAGGACTACTCATCATTACATGGTGTGCTCTGAAATTTGTATAACGTACCCTCCAGTGCTCAGAGCAGCTGTACAATACATAATAAATGAATCTTAAATCACATAAAACCAACAGCGTGACATATTCATACAGTAAGTAAAATATTTATACAGGAGTAAAAGATTTTATGTACATCATTAGGTTAATATATGTCCTGTTTACAAGGTGTCCTTGTAGGTGGTTGTCATTTAAAATTTGTGCATAAGTAGTAAACGACAAACATAAAATACAACTTACATTTATCAAACAACAACATTTCAGTTCAGTTTTTGTTTGTATATACACAGGTCGGTTGTTCTATATTAATCTGTTAAGGTACATCTGAATTGTAATTCTTGCTTCGTAGTATCTTTGAATGCATTTATGGGCATTTCAAACGTTCTCATACTTGGGAGGATTTTGTTCCAGGTAGTAGCAGCTTTGAATATAAATGACATTTCCTTTTATTTTGAGCCTTTGGCACAAACAGCTCCCTGGCTCCCTTTCTTCTTAACTGATAGGAATAGGTGAGTTTAGCCATCCTATCCGAAAGATCAATAGGTCTTTTATTTTTGAGTATTGTATAGATAGCTGAAGACCAGATTTCTTGTCTTTTCAGTTCCAGCTATTTCCATTTTAATCTTTTATACATTGTTAGTCTGTTGTAGCAAATGTTGATCCTATGCAAATTAGTCCTTCTCGAATGCCCATAAATGTGAATTCCATAATCAATAATCTGGATAATTGATTTGCTACTGATAGTCTTGTTTTCATGGTGAGGCAGTTTGAAACTCTTCTCAAGACTTCTATTCTGATATTAACTGTTTTAACCAATTAATTTACGTGATGTCCAAACAATTTATGGTCAATATTGACTCCTAAATATTTTTATGTATTTACCTGTGTTAGGAGTGCTCCACTGAGTGTTTTTATTTCAAGCCTGTCCATGTTTTGTGATTGTTTTCAATGTAGCTGCAGAGAAGAGCATTGAGTGAGCTTCTTTAGTATTCATTATCAATTTTGAATTGATGAACTGTTTCTGCAGTGTATCAAAGCCAGTTTGTAATCTGTGTTCCATCTCCCTAAAATGTTGTCCCTCTGCCAGTAACACTGTCATCAGCATAAAGCTAATATAATTAGTTTCATATTGTATGGTAGATCATTAATATATATCAAAACCAGTAAGGGAGCCAGTATTGACCCCCTATGGAACTCCCCTAGTTACTGGTAAGATGCTAAAGTGTGTTCCACTCACGGCGACCATCTGAGTCCATTCAACTAAGTATGATTTAAATCATTTACAAGGTTCTTCTGCTTGTCCTATTTCTCTTATTCTATCTGAGAATTTCATGATCTACAAGATCAAAGGCTTTTGACAGGCCCATGAACACCATGCCCACAGATCTCACTTCACCCAGTGGAATAGCCGCTAGGTCAAGGAAGTCCGTGAGTGCAGTGCAGTGCCCGTGGACAGTCCTTTTCTGAAACCCGCCTGCCAGTTATTTAGTTTAATATCTTTCTCTTATGTACTCGATTAATTTGCTATTGATTAGTCTTTCCATTATTTTTGACATTATTGACAATAGGGTGATTGGTTGATAGTTTTTGGCTGTGAATTTTCTCCATCTTTGAATATAGGGACAATTTTTGCTAGTTTCACATATTAGGAAAATACATTCAGTTAAGCTCCAATTAAAATGTCCGTTAGTATCAGCAATTTCAGACTCGAATCTTTAATGAACCTTTTTCAATGTTAGGACCACTGGACTTGTTTACCTTTAGTTTGTTTATTACTTTAATTACTTCTCACTTTTGTATCTTTTTAAACCTAAACTTTGGTGTTATTTTTTGTTCACCATATGACTTTCTGTACTACAAATTTACATATAAAACAGCAAGTGCAACAGATATAACAGCTGTAGCTAAGCAGTCAATCAAATGCTTTCAGCAGTAGGTCGTTTTTTGTTTATGTTTGAACAACTGGACAGATCTTATAGTACATAAATCCTCAGGGAGTGAGTTCCAAAGAGTGGGGGCTGCCACCGAAAAAGCCCGATCACCAGCAGACTTCAGCTGGGAAGATGGAACTGCCAACTGGCCCTGCTCAAAAGGCATGGAGATTCAGGAGATCACTGTGGTATTGTGGGCCACTCTGTACAAGGCTTTTAATGTTGCCAGTAATGCCCAGAAGTGCGTCACCTAACAGGCAGCCAGCCTAGAATCCACAGCAAGAGAGTAATATGTTCTTACCGCGGAGCGGAGGTCAGAAGTCTCACAGCAGTATTCTGGACTAGGTGCAGGCGATGCGGCTGCCCCTCAGTAAGCTTGTAGGGAGTGCACAGCAGTAGTCGAGACAGGAGAAAACGAGGCCGTTGACTAGTGTGGTTAGATCAGCAGAATTAAGCAGTGGTTGCTGTCTGGCAACGTTCTTCAGATGATAAAAGGACGTCCTGACCACAGAAGACACCTGCAAAACAAATGCCAACTGCCCATCGAGTACAACTCCCAGGCTGCAGACCTCCTCTGCTGCCTGAAGTTGACCCCCCCGAGGGAGGGAGGAGGATTCAGGCTACCACTAATGGCTGATATTTGCTTCTTCGCACCCACCACCAGCAACTCAGTCTTTTTTAGGTTCAAAGCCAGCCAACTGGAGGCCATCCAAGCCTTGATTTTCTCCAAGCACTGTTCTAATCTCAGCGTAGAAGACTGCCTGTGAGTAGTAAATGACACATACAGCTAGATGTTATCTGCATAGTAGTGAAACTCCATGATGTAGTGCTTAATGATCTCTCCTAGTGGCAGCGCATACACTGAGAACAAAATGGGTGAAAGCACAGAACCTTGGGGAACACCGCAGTCCAGAATAACCTGCTGTGATCGGCAAGATTGAGCACTACTGACTGATCTTTTCCACTAAGAAAGGGCCAAAACAATTTTAACACAGTCCTGGACAACCTAACATGGTCCCCCAGTCTGGTGAACAACACTGCATGATCAGCGGTGTCAAATGTTGAAGAAAGATCCAACAAAATAATAGAAATCTCCCCACGATCTCTTGCCAGGAAGATATTACATACCCTGGTCATGGTTGTCTCTGTAATGTGCTTGCTGTGGAAACCAGATTGAAATGCCTAAAAGAGGTCATTCTCTGCAACATGGCTCACCAGTTTGGTCGCAGCCACCTTCTCCACAGCCTTGGCTAGAAAGGGAAGGTAGGAGACAGGATGATAATTGGCAGGTGTGTCAGGATCTAATGATGCCTTCTTAAGGAGAGGCTTCACCACCGCCCTTTCTAAAGGCATTGGCAGCAACTCTTCCTGTAGAGAAGTGTTGACAATACCCGTCAGTACTGGAACCAACTTCCTTCTACCCAGCCTTAGTCAGCTGGGTAGGTGAAGGGTCCAGAACACACACACTGCAAACCTGTGACCACCCCGAGGACCTCTCTTCATCCAATGGCTGAAATTCCCCTCAACCATTCACTAACCAACTTGCACTTCTCTCCCTATCCCTACTGGTTGATGGCTGCATAATGGAAGAAATCTGGTCACATGTGCCCACCACCTTGGCCTTAAAGAACTTGTTTAGCTGCTCACATTTCTCAGTGGAAGCAAATTCCTTATGGTGCAGACATTCAGGATGTAATAAACTGTCTACAACCCAGAAGAGTGGCAGGACAGTTCTTCATAGTGGCAATCACAGCAGAGAAGAATTTGTTCTTGACCATTGCAGTGGCACTCCTGTACAGCATCAGGTGCTTCTCCAGGACAAGTCTGTCAGCATGCGAGTGCAACTTCCTCCTCTTGTGCTCTGGTTTTGGACCTGCAACCTTCATCAGCCAAAGGTCAGGTGTAAATCATGGAGTGCTTCAGTGAGAGGTTTGGAGGTGGGAATCTGCTGGTGCCAGGGTATCCAGCGCCACAGAATGAGCGTAATCATTGGCTTTAACTGCATCCCCTCGTGGACCTGAACTAGGCCCAAAGTGTCCAAAAGACCTAGAAACCTTACAGGATCCCAATCCTGCTAAAAACAGTATTTGATCACTTCCACAGTCAAAGATGGCAATATGAATGCTGTCCCGGTGACGCTGAGGGCTGAGGCACTGGACACCTTACCTCGCATCACGCTGGCGACCTGGGTTCGAGAACAAGTCTGGGTCATCGGAGAGTTGGCATATGGGGGGGAGCAGGATTGAGAAGCCAAAAGGCAGCTCTCCTCTCTTGGGGAGGATTTTGCTGCCTGCCATAGTTCCACTGCCCCTGGTTGGATGTCCACGGGCAGTGCAGGCGAGCGGGCGGCAAGCAGTGGGAGGGCGTCCTGGTACTGTGGCGTGAGCACGGCTGGGCAGGGTTGGGAGAAAATGGTAAAATCAAGACTAAAAAAAGATGGCACTATGGTGCAGGGGTCCAACCAAACGAGAGGCTCCACTGAGATGTCCTCTATCTCCAACCCCACCAAGAAGATGAGGTCAAGTGTGTGGCCTGCCAGGTGCATGACCATGTTAATCTCCTGTCTGAAACCCAGCTGCCTCATGAGCTGCACGAGTTTGTTTGCAAATCTATCTGAAGGGTCATTAGTCCTGGCATTGAAGTCCCCCAGGACAAGTGTCCTTGGGCACTGCAAAGTCCAGTCCGACAGCCCCCTCAGCAACTTCTGCAGGAAGTCCCAACCCCCTCCTGGAGAACAGTACATGAGGAGCACTGTGCATTTCAGACCAGATAAGCATTCTATGGCCACGCAGTTGAAAGAATGCACATTCACAATGGGAGTCACCACATAGTTTAAACCAGCTATAATACAGATCGCCACACCACCACATCTGTGCCCCAGCCTCAGGTGGTGTACCACAGAGAAGTTTGGAGGGACCAACTCCTCCAGAGCAGGTCCTGTAGATTTATCCATTCAGGTCTTTATGATACACACCAGGTCGTGCATGAACCAGAAATGACATCACATACTGTATTATGGCAGCCTTATTCACTATCGACCTGGCATTGCAAAGCAATATCTGGGTTGGAAGCCTGACCCCCCAGAAAAAATGCATGGACTGGAATGTCCACTCATTGCCTAAAACCAAGGTGGCAGATTTGCCTACACTGAAATGATAGGTCAGCATTCTAGCATTCTTGTACAGTCTCTATATATGATATGCAGCAAAACTCAAGATGATGCCATACTTTGATGCTCTGTAAAGTTTGCTTCTGCCATTTGATTTGCTGGCTGGATCCCTGTTTCCTCCTAACGCCTGGGAGACCCCACTGGAGGCGGTAAACTGTGGGAGCTGAAGACAGTGGCAGGGGCAGCTGTGTGGGTAGCAGCATCATACTTGGGAGGGCCAAGAGTAGGGAGCCGCAAGGGGGGGGGGAGGAATAGGGCCATAAAATAAAAACAAAATTTAAATGTATGTGTAGTTTAATTAGCCTGTTTTACTACTCCCCTCAAGACTAGGTCAATTTCCGCTCATTCAGGCACTAAGCACCTTTTGAGCATGTATAGCCGGACAGCTTATTTGTATGCTAATTTATTTGTCCTATGCAACAGTCTTGCTTGCTTGTGTGTATGTGTGTTCTGAACTCTATTATTGCACTCTATTGTCACTGTCGTAACTGCATCATCTGACTTGATGTAATCTGTCCTTGAATGTGGACTTGAACTCAGATTCAACCTTATTATTACCCTTCTTAAGATGCTTCTAGCTAGTCTGTACTCAGAAGAGTAAAGCCCCTCAGAATCACCACTGCATCAGATTTGGCTGCTGTTGTAATTTCCCCAACTAGGTAGCATCATATGCCGCTGACCTGTTTGGGGCATTGCCTTTTTCCCTAACTTGACTCAGTTGGACTCTGCAGCACTGTGTCCCCTCCTCTGGTGGTCTCCTTGTCCTCCACAGTGACTCCTTCCATTATTTTTTCCCCATAATAATCGTTAACGTATAAAGACCAAAACATGGTAATACATTGTACAGTCAGTTAGCAGCTTGAAACAAGAAAGAAAAAAAATAGAACACCTACATTAGAAAATATTTAAACAGTAAACACTGCCTAGGTTATGTCTGTCTTTTTTTTTAATCACAGCTGCTATTTTTTGCTCCCTGCTGCAGCGTTCTCTGGCTGAGGCATGCAGCCACCGTTTCTGCCTGCCCGGAGAGCTGGGCGGCTCATACCGCACCCAGGAGGGTCCAGGATGGCCGTCTTGCTGTCCTGCTGGTGGGCCCCCTATGCCCTACCAGCCAGGACAGCCCCGAACCCTCCACAACGGGACTGCACACCAGTCCTCTGGGCATTGCAGAGTGCGGCCATCAAGCTGCATGGTCGCGCTCAACTATTTTTCCTCCTGTTAAAGCCCACAGGAGCGCAGATGTGCACTGACGTCTAGGCACAACGTGCCGACGTCCGCCGTGCTCCCCCTACATACACCAATGCCAGCAGTACCCACAGGCGTCCCCAGAGGTCAGCGCAGTGTGGTGGTTCCTCCCCATCCCACCCCAGGACTAGGAGAGCAGTCTGCGGACGCTCAATCCTAGTCCTCCCCTGCCAACCCCCGATGACCTGGGCTCATTCCCGAACCTGGGTCGCTGGGATGATGCGAGGTGTGGCGTGCTCAGCGCCTCGACCTCAGTGCCACCAGGCCGGCCTTAGGTTATGTCTTATCTGATGGTAATTAGCTTAACCAATAATAAAATGCAGATCTTAAAGGAACAGATGGGGGCTGTGTAAGGTTTGAGATCTACAGTACAGAAACAGTCTTAGAAGGTGAATTTCTATTAACTCAAGGTGCTAAAAGGGCCCCATACTTCAATGATCGTATTCTGCTTGTTTGTGAGAATATATGCCATTCTTTCATTATTCACTGTATAATTCAGCTGATTAAAGCATTCATCCAAAGAGGGCACTTGGGAGCTTTTCTTTTTCTTTTGTTGGTGCTTTTCTCCCCTGGAGCCCTCAGCTGGGTGCCATCTGACATCCCCGCGCTGACCCTGGGTATGAGACCCCCCTCCTTCAGCCCTCATGACTTAGCCTCGTGGCAGTGGGTGGGGAGACCTTCAACCCACTAGACCAGATCCAGTTCCAGGAGGCCTCATCCTGCGGCCGAGGGCTCCTGTTTTCGCTTTTCATCATAGGGTGTAACATGTAGTGATGCCAAGGGAAAGAGCACGCATGCTCCCTCCAGTGTCTGCTGCACTCCCCACCCACCACCTCAGTGTCGGTGAACTGACTTCCAGCCTCCGCTAAGAACAAACGCACGCTGACTACTGGAACTCCCCCTCCCCAGAGAAGAAGAGCAGTCCTGGGGACGCTTGATCCTTCTCCACCCCTGCCGACCCCCGGCGGCCTGTGCCCGTTTCAGAACACTGGTCGCCGGCGTGGCACGAGGTGTGGCGCCCAGTGCCTCAACCCTTGGCACCACCAGGCCGGACACCTGGGGGCTTTTCCAGTGTTTAAGAATAAAGTGTTTCGCAGCCAAGACTGCAACAGACAGCCAAAGCTCCTGTTGATGGGAGAGGGTGGTGATACCAAGGATGTACATGGATGGGAAATAAGGCAACGTGACTGACGGGACACTTTCACATAATACATGAGCATTTTGCCAAAGATTACTTAAAGAGGGACAACTCCAGAAAATATGTGCTAGGCCAGCACCCTTTTGCCGGCACTTTCAACACAAGCTATCCTTTGCAAACCCTAACTCCAGTAATCTGTTGGGGGGGAAAAGTAGAAATGGTGCAGTATTTTATATTGTATTACCTTACCTTGTAGTTCTTTGTTGGCCTTTTAAGCACATTTCTGGGTAGAGCTTCTTCCCTGGTTGGAGACTGGGACTGCAAGTTCAGTTTCCCACTTCATCTCAGCTGAGGTAGTCAGGGATGGAGCTGGAATGGAGTTGATTTAAAATTTTATAGATCAAACTAGACCCTTTCCTCATCACACCTACTTTAATGACTTGTTCCCAACCCTGAGTCATAGGAAGTTAATAATTGTCTTGGAGCATTGATTTCTTGAGTGTGGATCTAAGTTCATAATAGTACTGGAAATTAAATTTAGGTAGGTGGAATTTGTCCCTGATTTGAGAAAAGGACAGTAATACATGGGAGTCAACAGAGATAATGTCACCTATTCTGTTATTCCTCTTCGTGAACACATTGTGTTGGAAAGGACAGCACCACCTCTGGTGAAATGAGGGTTGGACCAGAGAGGCACGCTTCTTAATGGAATAGGGTTGGGATGAATGATTAGGTTAAACTACTTTAAACCTCAAAAGGTGTCCGCAAGACAGGGGTTACCTTTTAGAGGTGGCGGGATGGGCAGCTATATGAAGTCATCAAAGTGGATTGGGCACAGTATGTATTGTTCTGTTTGGAGCCATAGGCACTAAGGTATGGCTCACCGCCTAGTTCTATGACTTTTTGCGCTCATTGGCCCACGGCCCGCCACCGTGAACGGATTGGATAGACGCTCATCGGACTTGTACGCCACGGCTGAGCCAGTCTGTGGGATCTCTCCTACCGGGTAAAAGCAGTCCTGGTTCCTGGTAGGTAGCGCCTGGTCCTTGCAATGCCACACACTCGATTTTTTTGGCCTGCCCTGCCCCCACCCAGACCTCCATTAAATGCTCATAAGCCACTCACAACTACGTTGTGGTTGGCTGGACACTTTGAACTAATCCTTAGTTCTACCATCTCTGGCCCCTCTGTTGTCAGACTAACAGCTCTCAGGAAGTCCCACCATACCACAACCATACCATGCTTAAAGGTACAGGAGTGGCACTAATTTGCTTGCCACTTCTGCATTATGGGCCATCACCAGCCCTCACTACTTCAAGGTTCCTAATGACCTCTAATCAATGCCTCATCCTCAACCAACATCATGCCCTCCCTGGCTAGAGTTTTCACTGCGTCCATGTCTCCAATTACTTGCCTCATGGTAAAACAGCCCTAACTCCAACTCTAATCAGATGGTGGCGAAAATTACCTTTCTAGGGACATGGATATGTTGTTCATCCACACTATCTGGCAGGTTCCTTGCCGCTTTAAATCTTGCGGAAGGTCTTCAAGTTAGCTCCTCCCACCCACCCGGTGGTAAAACCTCGCCGCCCCCATGACGCCAGATCTTCCTTACCACTTGAAAGCTCAGGTTCCCTCCTTAACGCCTGCGATTAAGTTTTGGGCCTAAAATCTCTCGGGTTTAAAAAGAGAAAAAAATTTTTATAACCTTTCTCGGTCTTCTTCCTTCGCGGCTGCGATGGACAAATCGACTCCCGGATTTCGGAGATGTCCCTGTGGGCAGAAGATGTCTCGGACGGACCCGCACTCCACGTGCATTTATTGCCTTGGCCAGGAGCACGACCCGCAGGCTTGCGACTTGTGTTCCTCCTTCTCGGTCTGCGTCCTCGAGGACCGCGCTGCCCGCTTACATCTGGGGCGTCCCGAAAGAAGATTTCCTCCGGTCAAATCCAAAGAGGCCCGACTGGCGGTTTCCACGGCTGCGGGATCCGCCGAACAACTAGAGAGGTTGGTCGCCTGGTTATGCTCAGGTCATGCTCTCTTCATGCCTTTGTCCTCTATCGCTTCGGACCTCATATTCAGCTTCCTTTAAGGAGTTTTTGCTTGACCTCTCAACTAAAGCGAGGGTCCTACTTCTTGAGTCCGTTCCTTCGGTCGAAGAAGTCTAAGTAAAATCTCATCGTTAGACGCTCTTGGGGCGGGAAAGATCCCCTCCCTGTCGACAACCCGCTCGGTCGACCCTTCGCTTCGGCCACTGGCTTCATGGTGCCCCGCCAGGCCAGGTGACTGAGACCTACCGACGGGTCGAGATTTTTCTCGACCCGTTAGACGGGTTGTCGGCTGGAGAAGCCGAGAATCCTCCTCCCGGTTCCCCGGTGAGGGCTGAGGATATCGCCGGCTCTCGGTACCTGTGACTCAGGAGCCGCCGGTTTTGCCGACCGAACCGAGGGATCGCCGATCCGGCCCTCGCCACCGACCTCGGCCCAGCCGAGGGTCTCGGTCCGGACATCTTGCGGTCCAGCCGCCTCCCGCCGATAGACGGTCTCGGTCTCGGCACCGCGGCAAGCGGCGTCGCCGCTCTTCCTCCTCGGACGAGGAGGGAAGGCTTCGGCGTAAGCTACGCCGAAAATACGAGGACCTCATGTGGCAACAATTTTTTCTGGCCAATAAGCCGGCTCAGGCCTCTTCCCCGGCCATTAAGTGGTTGCCACCGGACCAGGTAGTGGTCGAGGAGCCTGTTTCCAGGCCAGTTGTCCGACCTATTCCAGCTGCCCCACCAATTGTGGTGGAACCGCCTCCACCTCAGCCGACAGCTGGGGCACCGACGAAAGAGTCGCGTTGGCCCAGGGCCTTCCCGAGGCTGCCGGTCACTCTCACGCCTGATAAGCCTCGCAAGTGGAGGGTGGCTCAGGCTCCAGGCAGCTGTTCGACAACCTGTCGGAGTCTGATGACTCTCCTGTTCTCCAAGCATTTTGACTTGGAGTCCTCTGGGGGCAGTCAGTGGACACAGCCCTTCGTCCTTCCTAGGACTTCTTAGGCTCATCTCAGAATCCACTGGGATGAAGCTTGAACCCGTATCCAAACGGGCCAGATATCCCTCACCGAGATTCTGGACCGAGGGATTCTCCACGGAGGCCTTTCCAGTGGCCGAGCCATTGTCGGGCCGCCCTGGAACTTTGGCAGCTGCTTCCTGTCCTGCGCCTGCCAGGATGGCCAGGGATGTGCGGTCCCTACTGGCTCTCTGTCCGGGTTTTCTGAACACCCTCGGCTGAAGGGCTGGTCACGGACAGTGTTTCTTCCGCGTGCCGGTAATGCCAGGGATGGGACAAACCGCCCACAAAGAGTCCAAGAAATTGACTACTGGGCGGAAAGTGTATGCTGCCTCTTCTCGCCTCGCCAGGCCAGTTCGCCGTCCCTCATGGCACATTTCTCCCATGCCCTGTTGGGTTCCCTGGATGAGGCTGTCCTCATCTTCCGCTGACCTGCAGACTACGGTCAGCAGGTGTGGGATCAGGGCAGGCAGTAGCCACAGCAGCTCCAGACTGCTCTGGATATAGAGACTCATGTGCCGGGTCAGTGGCGGCCGCTGTGGCCATGTGTCAGCGGGCGTGGCGCTAATATCCACCTTTACCTCAGATACCCAGCACAAGCTATGGACGCCTTTCCTGGGAACAGACTGTTCGGCCCTGGAGTGGAAGGCCACCTCAGAGGATCAAAATCCAATGCCACCTTGATTCGGTCTGTCCACAGAGGGACAAGGGCCATAAGCCCCAGCCTAAGCCCTTTCGCCCTCTACTCCCCCGCACGACCGCCCAACAACAGCGTCTAGGCCAGCAGGCTAGACCTTGGTATTCCAAGCCTAAGCCATCAGCTTCTAATAGGAAGCAAGGAGGAAAAGGCCCTGGTGGTCCCCAGGCCGGTCCTTCCTCCAAGCCTGCTAAGTGACGGGCTGAGGGGTGTCACCCCCATCCCCGTCACCTCGTCCCTGGTTCCCCCCGTGGGGGGACGGCTCCGACACTTCCTTTCCGCCTGGTCCGCTGTTACCACGGACAGGTGGGTTTTGGAGGTGGTGGGAAGAGGCCTGCCTCTGGAATTCGAGCAGGCCCCACCCTTCAGAGCCGTCGCCCCACGGGGGGCTTAGGGGTCCCCAGAATCTCTACAGGCTCGTCGAGCCGACATCGCCCTCCTCCTTCAGAAGGGGTGATAAAAGAGATAGAGGACCCTCCACCAGAACCAGGGTTCGTGTCCAGGTACTTCCTGGTCCCGAACCGGACGGGGGGCTGGCGCCCCATCTTAGACCTACACGACCTGAACAAGTTCCTAAGGTCTCGAACCTTCAGAATGGTCACCTGGCTCAGATAATACCATCTCTGGAACACGGGCGTGTGGTTCTGTTCTCTGGACTCCAGGACGATTCTTTCACGCCCCTATCCGTCCGCCTCATCAGAGATCCTCCGCTTCAGAGCGGAGGGATCCCTCTTCGAGTTCCAGGCCATGCCCTTCGGCCTTTCTTCAGCTCCCAGGGTCTTCACCAAATGCATTGCAGCGGTGACAGCTTTCCTGCGGTGCCGAGGGGTCCGGGTGTACCCTTACCTGGACGATTGGCTGATAGCAGCCCCCTCCAGGTTGGAGGTGGAGCGGTCCAGGAATCTGGCCCTCCGGGTTTGCTCTCAACTGGGTCTCCTGGTCAACGAGGCCAAGTCGGAACTCGAGCCGAAGCAGGTGATATCCTTCATCGGGCAGAGCTCGACTCTTCGAGCCAGAGCACTGCTCCCGGCGGACAGGGCCGAGGTTCTACCTCCTTTGCCCAATCATTTCTGGTTGGGCAATCGCCCTGCCCGGGACTTCCTCGACTCCTGGTTCTTATGGCGGCCTGTACCAGCGTAGTCCGCTGGGCACGCTGGCACATGCGCCCTCCAGTGGGCTCTGGCCGGCCAGTGGTCACAGCGCTGATCCTCTGGACCAGCGCGTGTGGGCGACCCAGGAGATGTGGAACGCCTCCAGTGGTGGACCGTTCCGTCCCATCTGCAGGAGGGTATCCTGCTTGTCCGCCCAGCCGACGGTCTCCTATCGATCGGACGCCTCTTGATGGGTTGGGGTGCCCATCTGGGGAACATCGGCACACGGCCTCTGGTCCTCGCGGAGTCCCGATGCCATATCAACCTGCTGGAGCTCCGTGCGTCCGCCTAGCTCTCACCGCCTTTGCTCCGCTTCTCCGGGTCAAGTGGTCCGAGTCCAGACGGACAATACCACCACTATGTACTATCTAAACCGCTCAGGGCGGGATGCGCCTTGCCTCTATGCAAGGAAGCTCTCCGCATCTGGTCACTAGTCGCGCGGCCTGGGCGGATCTCCTGGCCATTCATGTGGCAGGAGCCTCCAACACCCTGGCCGATGCCCTGAGCCGGATAGGGCTGCATCGCACGAGTGGTCTTTTCCGGCCGAGATAGTATAAGACCTGTTCTCCGGCTGGGCACACCTCTGGTGGATCTGTTTGCCTCCAGGGAGAACGCGGCTGAGGCTGTTTCATGCCTGCCCTCAGCAGGGCTCGCTGCAGGGATGCCTCTCGAGGCCGTGGACCCCGGCCTCTTTACGCCTTCCCCTGCTCCTGATTCACAGGGTCCTGCTGAAAGCAGAGGAGGGACAAGGCGAGGTGATTCTTGATAGCCCCAGACTGGCCTCGCCAGTTCTGGTACCCAGATCTCCTCAGTCTCAGCTCCAGGACTTCGCTGGCAGCTTCCAGCTCGCCCGGACCTGCTCTCAGTCAATCAGGGAAGGTGTTCCATCCGGACCTTCAATCCCTGCACCTGACGGCCTGGTTCCTGAGCGGCTAGAGTTCCAGGCCTTGGGTCTTTCCGACGAGGTCCTCAACGTCGTTGAGGCATCCCGTAAGGAGTCGACCAGAAAATGCTATGCCTTCAAATGGAAGAGGTTCTCCATTTGGTGTCGGGGAAAAGGGTTGGACCCTTTCTCGTGTCCTGTGGCGAGCATTTTGGACTATCTATGGTTCCTATCTAGTCAAGGGCTTAGGTCGACGACCCTTAAGGTACACCTGGCAGCCATTTCTGCTTTCCGGGCGCGGGCCGGTCAGCAGTCAGTGGCGCAGGAAAAAGTGGTCGGGCGCTTTTTCAAAGGCCTTGATCACATTTCCTCCAGTGCGGGAACCCCACCTCGTGGGATTTACTGCTGGTACTGGCAAAGCTCATGGGCAAGCTTACGAACCAATGCACAGGTGTGGTCTCCCCACCTGTCGTGGAAGACCGCCTTCTTGGTGGCTGTCACGTCAGCCAGAAGGATGGGAGAACTCCAGGCGCTGAGCATCGAGTCTCCCTTACCTGGTCTTCCACAGGGACAGGAGACAATCTCGCCCCCACCGAAATTCCTTCAGAAGGTGGTGTCGGAGTTTCACCTTAACCAGGTGTTGACTCTGCCGGTGTTCTACCCCAATCACACCTCGGAGGCCGAATATAGGCTCCATACTCTGGACCCTAGAAGGGCACTCGCTTATTATAAGGAGCGCACGGCTGAAATTCGGGAGAGGTCGCCCAGCTGTTTGTCACCTCACGCTGAAGCCGCACCTGGCAGACCTAAGGCTGCGACGATAGGCAGATGGGTCACCTCCTGCATAAATCTCTGCTATGAGTTGGGCATGGAGCCTCCCAGAGGGATAAAGCTCATTCTACCCGCATACATGCTGCATCGGTGGCTGCTTCCAGGGATGTCCCTATCCAGGAGATCTGCAGGGCTGCTACCTGGAAGTCAGCACCACCTTTATTTCCCACTACCACGTCGACCTTGAGTCACGCCCGGGATGCTGGTTTTGGGGCCCGGTTCTCCAATCTTTGTTCCTACTAAGTATTAGGGGTGCGCTTGCCTCCCTCCTCCCGAGAACTGCTAGAGTCTGCCAGATAGTGTGGATGAACAACATATCATGTCCCTAGAAATACAGGTTACTCACCTGTAACAGGAGTTCTAGGAATGGTATATGTTGTTCATCCACATAACCCACCCGACCTCCCGGCTCGACGCACAACCTGAGCTTCCAGTGGGCCAGATCTGGCGTCATGGGCCGGAGCCGAGAGTTTTACCACCCGGGTGGGTGGGAGGAGCTAGCTTGAAGACCTTCGGGCAAGATTTAAAGCGGCAAGGAACCTGCCAGATAGTGTGGATGAACAACATATACCATTCCTAGAACTCCTGTTACAGGTGAGTAACCTGTATTTCTTGAGTACCCTCCGATGCAGTGCCACCTCTGTACTATGCTGCTATCCAGGGACATTGAACTAAACCCAGGGCTGAATTCAGGCCGCACCACTAACACCCCCTGTGGAAGTGTACCAAACTCCCTGAGACAGCTGCCCACTTGGACCATCACTCCAGGCCTCAAAATGGCTCACATGAATATCCAAAGCATCAGAGGTAAGATGCCCGAGTTTGAAGCATGGACCGAGCTTCATAAACCTGACATCCTATTCATATCTGAAACCTTGCTAAAACCTGACATCAAATCTCATAAGGTTATCCTTCCCGGATTCTCCATCTTTAGGAAGGACTGGGCTCGTGGAAAATGTGGGGGTGTCGTGATCTATGCCAGAACTGAACTGACTGCTGACGAAATAATGACTTGGATATCCACCCTTTGGCTGAGCATATCTTCATCACCATCACTCTTGGTGGGTCCAAGAAACTGGTGTTAGGCTGCATTTATCTGCCTCTGAGACACTCGTCCTCTTATGAGGAGGTTATTTCCAGCCTGGACAACATCCCCAGACATGACACAGTGGTATGTGGTGACTTTAACCTTAACTGGCTTGGCTCACAAAATGTACAGTACCACTCTGCTGTGGTGGACATTAATTTCGTGCAGATCATAGAGCAACCCACTAGACTGAACATGAAGTCTGGGAGACACACGCTTCTTGACTGGATCATAACCAACACGCCAGCTAACATCAAAGCTGCTGGTATCTTCCCAGACTCTGAGTGATCACTCACCCACCTATTGTGTCTGGAACAGCGCTGCACCCTGTCCACCCCCCAAAACAATCAAAACCAGGGATTTGACCAAGTACGACGGGAACAATTTAACAGCTGCTTAGCCTCCATTGACTGATCAATTAACACCTCCATGATATAAATCAGGCCCTTGACTATCTCATCTCAATTTTCACAGCTGCCCTTGACTCTCTTATCCCATATAAAACCAGAAGATCCAAAAGCTTCCTCCCCTTGGTTAACTAATGACCTGAGGGGTCTCGCTACACGTAATAAAGCCTGGAAGACCTTTAAGAGATCTGGGGTACATACTGATTGGATTATTTATCGTTGGCTCCACAATTTATGCAAAAATAAAGGTGGCCAAAAGATTATCTTATATCTTTACAAGAAACAAACTTTACCACCCCTAAAAGCTTCTGACGCCAGATGAATTCCCTACTAAAAGGTAGAGAACACATTGTTCTCACCCATGACCGCTAATGGAGCCACTCTCACAACACCTCTGGACATTGCCACTGGAATAAACTTCTTTAGAGACCTTGCTCCCTACAAACACGGTCTTCTCCCCTCTTGCTCATACTGCAATGCCAATCGAATCAACACGAGACCAACCGTCCCTCCTTTCATATAAAAAGTACCACCAATTTTGAGGTCCTAAAGTTGTTCAAGGAGACTCAAATGTGATAGCTCCAGGCTTTGACACCGTGCCCCCTAAATTCCTCCACATTGGGGCATCAGCGCTTGCCCTGCTCATCTCAATGCTAATCAATTGATCTTTCATCACCCACTCTATCCCTGACAAATGGAAAACAGCGGTAATGGTACCTGACCACAAATCTGGTCCGGTTGATACAGCCGAAAACTGCAGACCAATTTCTATCCTCTGCCCTACAGCAAAAATTCAAGAACGAATCCTCTACGACCAGTTGTACTCATTCCTTGAACAAACAAACATCTTCACATACTTTCAGCATGGTTTTCGTAAACATCATGGAACCGACTCTGCCCTCCTTTGTGTCACCTCTGACTTGTTCAATAACATGGATCTGGGCCAAGCCACTGGTGCAATCTTTGTAGCCCTAACTAAGGCCTTTGACCTTGTTAATCACCCTCTGCTCATAGCTAAACTTCACCACATCGCACTGGATAATAACTCCGCTATGTGGTTTCAAATTACCTAGCAGTTCGTTCTCAATGTGTCAAATAGACAAACACAGTATCCCCTCTAGCACCAGTCATTGACTGGGTACCGCAAAGGTCCATACTTAGTCCCCTACTATTTTTCATATTCATCAATGACCTGCCTCTTAACTGTAGTGGTGCATCAGTACATCTTTATGCGGATGATGCAGTACTCTACAGATCTTCCAGGGATATCTGCACCCTGACCACAAATCTTGAGCTAGACTTCCACACCCTAGAATCTTGGTTCTTAAATAACCAACTGGTACTCAATGAGGAAAAAACAAAACTATGCTCTTTCATCACACCTCCTTCAAACCCCATATGATACACCCTTCCTCTTAAAACCTCCATGGGTACTCCACTGGAAAATGTCTCATCATTCAAATATGTGGGACTCACACTTGATGAGAACCTAGTGCTTGAAGCACACATAAACAACACCATTAAAACCACTAATCAAAAACTTGGGCTGCTCTACTGCTCAACATTCTATCTCTCAAAGCATGCCAGTGTGACCACTGCCTCTGCCACCCTACTCCCTGGTCTATTCTATGCAGTGCCTGTCGTCCACTTGGTTAAGACTCCATTACTGAACAAACTAAAAAAGACATACCATAGGATAGTTTACTTGGTGCCTCGGCCCCCGCCTGTACTCGCCACTGCCTTGTACTCCACAACCAAAATTAGCCAACCTTTGACGACAAATATGACTTTCCCGTGCACTGTACTACCTTTTAGTTGATTCATCAGCCCCCCTCTCCCAGTCTGATGGGCCTGCTAGCCCTAAAACCTACCCTTCGTGTACCAAGATCTTCTAGCCTACCATTACTGGAGCTCCCGAAGGCCAGGCTAAAGATGGGCCAAAGATCCTACGTGGTCACTGCCCCCAGAATGCGGAACAATTTTCCCCACTCTCTGCTTTCCTGCAAAACCATTAACCAATTCAAAAAACTCTACACGAATGAGTTCTTCAGACCCCCCCCCCAATGCAGCGGTAACTTTTATTAACAAGTAAGGCCACATGTGACTAATGTTACGGGTCTCTCTCAATCTCCGCAACGGTCACAAACGGCCTCCCTTCTCTCCTGTCTCAAAGGCAAGCTGTTCTCCCCACTTCTCACTCCTCCTCTACCTAGAATAACATCTGACTGTAACCTGAACCCCATGTCTCTAACCAAATGCAGTTGAATCTGGCTATTCTTAGTTATCTTGCTGTTTAAATTGTTGACATCTGGTATGTGAATGGCATAAATGTCCCTGCACATGGTATAAAATGTTAATCTGCCTCCTGCCTCCCCTGGCTACCTGCAAACTGCCTGTAATCCTGAATCCTTTGGTTATTGCCTACTCGGGTACTGTTGTTATTTAGCTGTGGCTTAACTGTATATTGTGACTCACTGTACTTTTCTATGTGTATTACTGTATTATGCTTTGGTCTTGGAATGCTTTATTCCTCGGGTCATCACTGAAAAAAGGGACTTTGTCTCAGTTGACCTATCCGGTCATCAAAATTCAAATAAAATAAAATTTGAGAATATTTGCCCCTCTCTGATTCCTTAACTTGGAGCAAAACCCAGTACTGACACTGTATTGCAGCATGAGAGAGATACTGTACTCCTGAGATGCTGTCTTTTGGATGAGACATTGAACTGAGGTCCCATCTGCCTGTTCTGGTGGTTGTTCAAATGGATGTTTGAAGATCCCATGGCACTTCTTGAAAAGAGTTAAGGGAATTCCCTTGGGGTCCTGACCAGATTTCCCCCGTTCACTAAAAGATGCAACCAACAGCTTAGTCAGGATCAATTTCACTTGGTTTCCATCTGTATCTCTCTCTCTCCCTCCCCAGGACAAGGCTGAAAATAGGCAAAATTGTCTAGCTGTCCTTTCCCAGTCAACAAAAACTAGACAAAAAAAATTCCTCACACCCTTTTGTGTCTCCACTCTTGTTAGTCCCGTGCTCTGTTGTCCTTTCTTCAGTGTTCCTGTGTCTGCTTCCTGTCCTTGGTGCATCCTTGCATCACCTCCTTCCCCTAATCCTCTAGTTTATATCCCACCAGACTGCTCTGTACATTCTCCTAGTCAGCACCCCCATGCCTTCCTGGCACAAGTGCAGCTCATCATTGGCATGCAGGTGTCCCTTACTCTCAGTGGGCCCTTCAGTTAGCCTAAAAAAATAAAACCTTCCCTCTTATACCAGACCCTTAGCAAAGAAATTGCCCATCAAATGGTCCACTGCAGCCCCTCACTAGCCACCCAGACTGGTAGGATATCAGAAAAGAATACCCTACGCTAGTCCAGGGGTGCAGAGGTCTAAGGTGACACAGCCACCAGACCCAAAACAAGGAGTGGCAAACCATCAATCTGTCTGCCACTGAAATTTCTGAGGAATAGATTAATCTGTTATATAAAGGGCTTTCATTTTTGCCTTCATCTAGACATAAGGAATTTGACATCATTATTGACTTGGAGAGATTTTTTCATAAAATTGAATTAAAAAACGTTTTTGCCAACATTCCTGTTTCCACGGATACCAAGGGATGCAATACAGTATGTGGGGAGCAGTCTTCCTCAACTTAAATGGCAGAAGGAGCTTCACTTTTGGTTTTCTCAGATGTCACTGTGGACTCGGGTAATAACATGCATGAACTTAATCAGCATGATCAGCAGAACTACAATATTTTGGAAGAACTTATGAATGAGAATGTCCTCCAAGAATCTAATATAAACCATAATAATTTAAACTATCATTTGTATACTAATGCTGTAAATTTAACATTGATCAAGAAACAAATGTTTAGACCTAAATCATCCTTTTCCCCCTGTGGTAGCAACCAATACGTTAACACATATAAGAACACGTGCGTTAACAGAGGTTATGAGAGTGCTTAAGGTAATAAATGTTATAAAAACAAT
This sequence comes from Neoceratodus forsteri, assembly GCA_016271365.2. Taxonomy (NCBI): domain Eukaryota; kingdom Metazoa; phylum Chordata; order Ceratodontiformes; family Ceratodontidae; genus Neoceratodus; species Neoceratodus forsteri. The sequence continues at coordinate 75,640,598 of JADMNL010000033.1, read as the reverse complement.
CTATCACAGGGGGAATGATATGCATTTGATAAGTTAAAACAGGATATGAACCTGTTCATCAAGCCTGCTGACAAAGGTGGCAATCTTGTTGTTATGGACAGGGATTTTTATCGGGACTAAGTTTTGGAATTACTGCCTGATACCAGTAATTATGAAATACTTATTGGTGACCCATTAAACAGGTTTAAAATTGAGTTGATCTCCCTACCAGAAGAGGCAAGGAATTTAGGTGAGATCAGTGAGAAAGAATTTTCTTTCCTGCTTCCGTAGTTCCCTGTTACCCCCACCATGTATATTCTCCCGAAGGTTCACAAGAATGTGACTAATCCCCCAGGACACCCCATAGTTTCTAGGGTTGATTCATTCACAAATGCCCCATAGTTTCTGAGGTTGATTCATTCAAGAACACCCCATAGTTTCTGGGGTTGATTCACTCATGAAGGCCCCCTAGTTTCTGGGGCTGATTCACTCACGGATGCCCCATAGTTTCTGGGGTTGATTCACTCACGAACAGTCTCTGTGAATTTATAGATTTATTCCTGAAGAGGAGTGTACATTGTCTACTGTCCTTCACAAGATATATAATGTATGTTTTAGAGAAATTAAAAGATTTTGAATTGGAAGCAGAAATGACATGGCAGACAATTGACTTGGAATCCCTCTACACTTCAATAGGATGTAGATGGGATAGATGCTTGCAGTTTCTTCATTATTCAGGATCCCCTTTATGAACACCTACCAGATAATTTAATATTACGGGGGTTGGAATTTGTGCTTGAATTTGGCGGCACATTTTATTTACAGAAGTGTGGTACAGCGATGGGGTCGGCCATGGCCCTTCATTTGCTAACCTATTTTTAGGCCATTGGGAAAATACCATATTATTTGAGCCAAACTCCAACCCATTTCACAAAATCACCATCAGATGGATGTGATTCATTGATGATATTTTATGCAGTTGGCTAGGAACTGATACAGAAAACATAGTTTATGGCATGGTTAAATTTTAATGAAAAAAAATGTGCATTTCACTCATTAGTGTGATGCATAGGAGATTGAATGTTTGGATATTGTCAAGTGACAATGAAGGTCATATAGTGACTAGTGGATACAGGAAACCCACTGCAACCAATAATTTATTGATGGCCACAAGTTTTCACCCCCAAAATCACTGAAGAATTCTATCTCTTTCAGTCAAATTCTCAGAATACGTCACAATTGCAGTGACTTCAGTATATTTTTACAGCAAGCTGAGAACCTTAAAACAAGGTTTCTAGAGAGAGGTTATGAAGAGTCAGTTTTGAATGAAGCACTACTGAAAGCAAAGTGTTGGATAGAAAGACACTTGAAACATAAAACAACGGATACTACCAACATTAATGTCATCAGCTTTGCAGCTGAATACAGTAAGTTAGCGGGAACACTAGGCAATATAGTCACTAGATTCTGGCCTAGTTACAAAGTGACACTACCTTAGCTGAATATATTGGCTCTAAACCAAGAATCTTTTAAACAGAGTAAAAACCTTGGTGATATTTTAGTACACAGCCAGTTTTCTAGGAACTGAGTAACAGTGCTTGGCTGCCAGTGAGACCACCAGGATCACACATGTGAAACTGAAATATCTGCAATTATTGCAAACAAGGAACTTCATTTGTAGCCCCCACCAACAGAAAGACGGTACAAATCAGACAGTTTATTTCATGCGTTACCATTTCGTGATCTATGCATCATGTGAATGTGACAAGCTTTTACATAGGCAGAACTACTAGACAGCTTAAGGTAAGGATCCAAGAGCATGTTAGGATATGAAAATGTTGACTTGATAGTCCAGGAGTAACACATTTTGGGAACATCATAATGGATATCCAAAAGCTTGAAATTTTCAGGCATAGAGCCAGTACTAATTGGTGAAAGAGAGGTGACAGATTAAACAGGGTCTCACAGAGAGAAACTACTGGATTTACGTGTTGAGAGCACTGACGTCAGATGGAATGAATGCGAATGGGATCCCAAACCATACCTGCAAACCCCCCATTCTATAATCCTTCATATTAGAACACATCAGATGAAAACCTAGTTGGTACCCCATTGATTATCTTGAGGTTTTCAGTCTCACAGTCTTTATATTTAAAGCATAGGCGTTTTTGCAGTTTATATAACCAAACTGATTTGTTGAGTCTTTTATGTAATCTCTTTGCAGTGCTGGATGCAAGAATTGCCCTTTGTATGTCCCATGCATTCTTGAATTCCCCCACTGTTTTTGACCCCACAACCTCCTCAGGAAGTCCATTCCATGCGTCCACCACCCTCTCTGTGAAAAAATACTTCCTCATATTGCCCCTGAGCCGTCCCCCCTCTATCTTCAAATTGCGTCCCCTTGTTCTTGCACATCTCTTTTTCTGAAAGATGCTACCCTCTTGGACTTTGTTGATTCCCTTGAGGTACTTAAAAGTTTCTATCATGTCCCCCTTCCATCCTTTCCTCAAGGGTATACATATTAATGCCTTTAGTCTCTCTCAGATGGCTTCTGTTGCAGACCCTGCACCATTTTAGTTGCTCTCCTGGGTGTTTTTGTTCTTGTAATTCAAGATATGGTGAGAGTAACAGTGTTCTACCATATAATCTGATCGGACTTCACTCCTTTCTGATTACAGTTGGACCTCAGAACTGAATGGACTTTGATCTTTCAATCAATTCGATTTATATAATTCTGTACTGCTAGATCCGAGATATGTGTGCCTCCTGTGATATTTTATGTCATACTTTGTATATCATAAAACCTATAAATAAAAAGTTAAAAATAAACAAAAGCAGTCATTAAAATGAATCACAGTGGGTATCAGTGGACTCCAGTGACCCAGCATTCCAAAACAGAATGGGATTTCAGGCTCCTAGTACAGACACATCTTAAGTTTCAATAGAGCTTTATTAATTGCCATTATGTTTTCCTGTTTGGGTCCCCTTGTCCACCCCCCCACCCCATTCCAACAATCACAGCCCCCACAGCTGTACCATTCCTCTGATCAGGAGAGGGCAAGAAGCAGCCTTCACAGATGACAACTAAGCTGCTCCTTGATTGGCCAGCTGTGTGTGCATACTTTAAGAGTGGTTAACTCCTTCCCTCTTAATCAAGCCCCATCTGGCTGCTTGGTGGGGTTCCAGAGCTCAGAAGCAAACCTCAGTTGCTGAGGTGGCTGCTAATGCAGCTAAGTCAGGCTCTCCGTAGACTTTATAACATAGGCCACAGTGCATCAACACCCTGGCCTAGTGGAGTGCAGAGCCTACTGTGTTCAGATTTTGAGACAAGTCTCTCCCCCCTGCCCACTAGATTTTAATTACTGCCCCCTCCCAGTGAGTTTCCTCATCATAATACACAGGCAGCGGGGTCATGTTGTGGTGTGCTGCCTTGACATTAGGGTGGTGCAGAGAGGTGTGGAGCCCAGCAGAAGCAGGGCGTTCTTCATTCTTATTAAGTCAGATTGCAAAACCTTTCGTAACAGATTGCAAAATTCTCCCATCGTTCAGTTTGCAGATGGTAAATAGTTTATGCAATAAATGGCAAGGTCACAGTGTGCCTTAGGCTGTACCACTTCAAATTTGTAGGATGACTTAACATGGTAAAACAGAGACCTGTTTGTCTTATTCCTGAGAGGCACATCAAGATTAGGGATGGCACACTGTGAGTCCCCCACCAAAGCCAGGACATCTTTCCATGGTATGCTAGCCATGACTGCCCTGGTAAACATTATGTTCCAGTGCCTTTCCACCAGCGCCAGTCATGGATGAATTCACCTCCATTAGCCAAGCTGCACTTCTGCTTATACTCCCTCTTGACCAGCACAGCATGTCCGCGAGGTTTCAGAGAAAGAGCAGCCTCATTGGAGAGGGAGTAAGTCCAATGATGACTGTTCTCTTTGGACTTACTTCATCACTGGACTTACTCCCTCTCCCAGATCCCAAGGGGGCTGGGCAGGCTCTTCTTCCGAGGATGGACAGATGTCACGTAGACAGATTGGAGGTAGACTCATCCAGCTTGGGGTGGGATGACAGCCCTGGGCCTAGAACAGTGCATTTATGGGTGTGGTGGCTCTAGCCACATCATCTGCCTTGTCCTGCCCATTTTTTCCCTCGCTTATTCCACTATCATGGACACCCCCACTCCAGCATCATCCGTATGGGGTGGGGCCTAGCTAGCCGAGTGCTGTCACCCATATAGACAAGGCTATCTGCCACAAGCCACTGTGCAAGCCCTAGTTGTTGGTGGTTGTGCCTCACACCCCCTCAAGTTGGAATGTGCTAACTCTGCAGGGTGTTCCAGTCTCCACTAGCTAGAGGGAGGGGTCAGAAACGTAGACTCTGTTGGCTGAAAAAGGTCCCTTGGCCCTTAGTGTCTGCCCATCCCTACCTGTCTAATGTTGAATGAGATAGTCCTAATGGGTCTTCACTCCCCCTTTCCTCAGTAGCGTAGCAAATTCCCAAAGGGCCTGGGTGCAAGGTGATGTTACAGGGTCCCTCCCCAGTTTTGAATAAACATCAAAATTATGATTTGGGCCCCTCAAACCTCATGGGCCCGGGTGCCACTGCACCCCTTGCACCCTTGTATCTACGCCCTTGCCTTTCTTCCCCTTTCTGATTTGGTCTTTACCAAGCCCTTGTATCTTTCCCACCCTTATTTTAATCCCCACCCCACTGATTTCTCATTACCATTTCTTTCAGCAGGTTATTTTACCCCTTCACCACCCTTTTCCATGAAAATGTACTTCCTGGTGTTCCCCTTAAATTTGTGCCCCCCCCCCCAACCAGGTTCTTAAAAAGCTCTATTAGCAGCAGTATGGGGCTTACCTCTAGGTGGCAGCAGTCCAGAGTTATCGATGACTGTCTGTCTGTCCCATATTGATTTTACATTGCTACCATTTATAGAGCCTTGTGATGTCACTGACGATCAAGCTGTGGCTAACCATATTGAGGCCAAGCACAACTTGAATGTCAGTGACATCACAAGGTTCTAAAAATGGTGGTCGTGTTTGTGTAGTATCAAAATGGGACAGGCTTAATCATCTATATCGCTGGACTGCTGCCAGCTACAGAAGCGTCCAATACCTCATTTAAAAGAGCTTTGATGTAATCACATCTGACCAGCAGGGCAATAACATTCGGCTGGGTGTGCTTAAGCAATAAGGCACGACAAGGTGTGTGTTATCGTGTAATAACGTCACTCCTGGGGTGGGTTTGCCGAGTACTTCCACCACCCCAGGAGTGATGTTATTACACAGTAACACACACCTTCGAGTGCCTTATTGCAATTATACAGTGGCTCTATGTTATACAAAATAAAAAACAATTTTAAAAAAGTTTCAGTAGATTTTTAGTGTAGCAATATATTTCTGTTTCTTAAGAGTAGCTCCAAACAATCATCCAAAATCAATACAGTGATGTTATTGTGTAATAACATCACTGTCTCAGGCACACACTGACCAATCAGAGCCCTGGAAATGTTCTTGCCATTGTATAATGTATATTATCTGGGAGATAGAGGCACTCTTCCGATGGGTGCTGAGGCATGTAGCCACAGGCTGTGTTCACCTCAGCACACACCTGCGCAGTACAGTGTCTATATTGCTCAAATAATGCACACCATGTCGTGTGTTATTGCGTTTGCAAAATGGCCCAGCGATAATGATTTGAACTGAAACTGTGAATGTTCATTACGTTGTCCAGATTCAACCCTCTGATCCACAATACCTTGTTTAATCTCTGCAGATGTTTAAAATTAATAATTTGTCATGGCAACCCATGTTTTATTGTTACCTCATGTTTTCCTTTACTAGTAATTATGATTACCTGCTGTAATTTTTCTCAGTTGTACCAGAAGCTATCGTAAATGAGACCTACGCTCAATGTGCTTTTCAATAAACAAATTGAAACTGAAATTTTGGAAACACCTTTGACTTAGAAAATGCAGCAGCATGCATTTGTGAGTATGAATAGCCTTGGCATTTGACTTGCTTAGTCCAACCAGCAATATCTGTGGTGGCCATCTTTTTTTGTTGTTGTTGTAATTCTCTGGTAACTGGGTTAAGGCCCACTAGGCAGAAGTGCCTGTTAGGTTGTGGGAATCAAACCCAGGTCTGCTGGATGTATCAAGCTAATTTGTAGCTCGTTACTCTAACCTCTAGGCTATACTGCCAGCCCTGTCTTGACTCCCAGTAAATGGCAAGAAAAAAATCTAGAAATGTCATTGGCCAAGAGATATCACTTGACCATGCATTAAGTCTCTATAAATGCACAGTCAGCTGCTGAATCTCATCTTTTCCCCCAAAAGACCTGCTTAGAGCCATTTTATAAGTGTGATGAGTCCCTCCAGGGTGTGCATCATAGGATTTAATGCACGTCCAAGGGGTGTAAAGACACTTGGCCTTCTGCCTTACTACACCCCTGCTTTATGTCTTACTTCACCCCTGGAATGTGCACTAAAAAACCTCTAATGCACACTGTGTTGTAGCTCATTACTTACATCTGTCTGTCTATCTACAGATATATGGTAATGCATGTTTACCTGTTGACAAGGTGGTAATTTCATCAAGTGGGGCAGGGGCATTATTATGCCCCTTTTAATGAGATTAAAGTAGTAGTGCATATAAATGTTTTACAAAAGTTAATTTCAGCTATAGTTAAAAAAATATAAGCATACCTGCCAAATCTACTTTTTAAGGTCCTTCCTATGATGCTCACCGTGAGTTTTTTTTATTTTCTGGATTCTAACCATTACTAGGTCTTTAGTGGAATTTCTAAGCCAAATGTGGGGGCCATCTCTTTTTTTTTCTTTAGAAAAAAAACTAAATTAAAACATTTATTAAAAAAACCTCAAATTTTGATGGAACTAGAAAATATTACCACCCGCTGGTTCCATAGCTACTTCAGTGACCGAACCCAACAGGTTTGAATTGGTGAATCCCTCTCCACCTCCCTCCTGGTCCGTTCTGGAGTTTCCCAAGGATCCATCCTGGGTCCCTTGCTTTTCAGCATATTTCTTAATCTTCCTGCCTCCTGCCATGAAAGAATTGTACTTTATGCAGACGACACAGTTATCTTCACGTGCCACCCTGATCCCTCCACTCTTTAGAGTCATCTGTAGAAAAGCTTTTCGGAAGTTGAGACATGGTTCAGTACTCATAAACTTATCCTTAATTACAAAAAAACTAAAACGATGATGTTCCATGGAACCCACAACAAACATAAAGACCGAGAACTTAAGATCAACAACAGTGATGGGTTAATGTTGGAACAGGTCTATTTGTTTAAATACTTGGGTGTGACCTTGGACTGCACTCTTGCGTACTATAAACATATCAATAACATTGCTAAAGCTGTGGATACCCGCATAGGACTATTACATAAGCATAAACACTGCCTTACGGCTGAAGCCCTTAACCTTGCTATTCAGAGCTCAGTTACCTCAGTTATAGACTACGGGCTCCTTATCTACGGATCAACAACTGACACTGCACTGCGGCACATTTCTCTAGCCCTCAGCAAGTCCCATCATCTCCTCATCTCAGCTCCCTGCCTTTTCCACACTTGTGACATCTGTGAGCAGCAAACTGGCTCCAGCTAACTGGCAGACCAAGATACCAGATTTGTATCCTAGTGAAGAAGACCTTGATGGGTCTTGCACGCCCTGGAGTTCAGACAGTTTTGACTCCTCTCTGTGTCTCTGCCTAACCAGAAATTCAGAATATCTCACCTTTTCCGTACCCTGCTGCCACACTTCACAAGGGCAACGCTCCTTCAAAACCGGAGCCTCAAACTGGTTCAACTCTCTTCCATCAGAAATTACCAACATTGCCATGCTTGGGGCTTTTAAGCGCAATCTTCGCCAGCACCTCGCGGGCAGTGCCACCTGTGACTGTTTTATATAGCTTGCTCCAGTGCAACTCCCTTTCCTGCCCCCCCTTACTCCCCCTCCACCTCCCTTTGTACTATCCCCACCCCCTTGCTGTGCTAGTGTGCTTAACGTAATCCCCTCTCCTCATCCACCCTTCCTGAGCACTACCATTTTGCCCCTCCCAACTAACCACTGCCTCTTTCCACACCTATTTTCCTAACAGTCCTCCACCCCCAATTTCTTGCCCCGTCCCTCCAACTTCCTAGTTTCCTCCTCTTCTTCTCCTCCTACCCACTTCCCCACACCCCCTATCTACACCCACCTTCTTATGCTCTTCTATCTCTCAATGACAATGCTCTCTAAGCTGCTCCCTACCACCCTCCTCTACCTCACAATCTGCTGATGCCCTGTGCACCTATTTCCTCTTGCTTCTGCCCCTACCACTCAAGCATTCTTCACTTTGTTTACTTTGGATGATGCCTGGTGTACTTTCTGTTGTAATATTTTCCACTGAATTACTTGACAAAGCCAGTGGCTGCTCCATGTAGTATAACCTATCTTTTGGTTTTGTAACCTCATCCATGTTGCCTGTTGACTCTACATGTTTTGTTTCCTGATGTGGAACCTTTGTAAATGAGCCCTAGCTCAAAAGTGTTATCCGATATCTTGATAAATAACTTACCACCAAATAAGTCTGGAAGATGCCCTTGGAATAATTTGTAGTGAAAAAAAGTAGGGTCCAATTTTTACTGCCGATTTCGTTGCACTGCTGTTTTAAATCTGATTACAGGCACTCATATTTCATTGGTTATATGATGTGGTTAGATGAGCATTAGGCCATTGTGATAACAGGGGACTGTTTTTTTCCATAGGAAAAGCTGGTTATAATTTGCCATTATAACCCGCAGGTTATAACAGCGAGCTTGCACCAGCTTCCCTTATGGAAAGTAAAAGTGACAGCTCACCCTCGCTCTGCTATGCGACTGTCGGTTGGCAAGAAAACCCCAAAAAACAGTCCCCAACAGTTGCATAAAACAACACTTGGGGAAGAATATAAACTTGAATTTTATGCACGCTCTCAGTGTGTGATGCTTTGATAAACCTATCGGGCTTCGTCTTTGGGGTTTATGTAGCATCCCACACTGGGTGTGCATAAAATTCTCATTATGCACTCTTTCCCATGTATTATTCTGTATGTTATATGATGCCTTTCATACAAAGTATATCCTAAAGTGCTTTATAATCCAGGAGAGTAAAGGCCCGAGGGAGAGATTGTTGCTGCCAGGTCCAGGACGTAGGGAGATTCCAACAGTGCAGAGCTAGATTAGAGACAGTACAGAGCGGTTAAACGCCTTGTTTAGGGTCACACAGTCACACTCTTCAGTACCACCCAGAAGATGCTGGGTCTACAGGCACCAGTGGCCATCTCTGACTGCTGCACAGCTTTAGTTTTGAGCTGCAGTTATACTAATGTAATATAGCGAAGATTTAAGGAAAAAAAAAAACAGTGATGCTAATAATGAGATGGCTGTAATCTCTGGTCTGACATTTTTCGTTAGATGAGTGGGACAGTTTCCAGGAGTAGAGGGTTCCTGCTGCTGGTTGACAACCCACAGCTGTCAGTTAATGTCTGCTCCATCCTGATCAAAGAGCTTGCCATAAGTCTGTCGCACCACGAGGCGTGTGGGAGCCCTGATTAGCCGCAGAGAAAGTTTGTGCTGGGGGAGGGGAGAGGGGCTAGACATAAGCAGCCATCCCTTCTAAACCTGCTCGCAGCTTTAATAAAATAAACCACAACAGGAGTAATAGGGGATAATCTGGGTTTAAGGGAGGGGGGATATATATATATACAGATATCGTTTAGCAAATTTGCTATGTAAATTAGCTATTCCCTCACTGCTGACTTTGAATTGCCTTGTAACTGCATTGATGTTTTCAGCAAAATTGATTTGAAGCTAGATATGCCATCTCTGTTCTAAATCTGTATATTCAGTTTATTTCTGTATTGGTTGTTCCTCCCATCCAGAACCTCCTGTAAATTAGCATTGCTCAATGGAGCTTTCTCATAGTAAAATATATAAAATGCAGTACAATTACATTATATAAAATTTAAACTGATGTGCTAAGTAACATGTGAGCATGTAAATTACGAGAGTGCAGACTGAAGTATATTTATTTGTTCACAATCTGTTTTCACTTTTTTTGAGTATTAAGGCACGCCAATGTTTGTGTTACTGTACTTTATTGTTTTGTACTGTTACTGTGCCTTCATTAATCTAACCTTATGATAATACAACCCTCGGCTGTGCCTCGTGAATCTTTAGGATTAGAATAAGTAATGTTAACATTAACCCTTAGATATGCCATAATGCTCAAGAGAGCTAGTTGATTTAGAATGTATAGGAATTCAGGATGTGTACAGAAGTCAGTGGCACAGGAACTTTAAATAATGCAGGGCTAAATACAGAAATACAAATGCAATATATGAGTGCATAGATGTATGAAAATGGCATTTAGTAAAACCATCAGGTTCTTCCTGTAACAGTAATAACCTGAAGTTACTTCTTGCTGCAGGTAAATGATCTAGGACCTTTAGAAAAAGTGGTCTTAGCAGTTCAAAGTGCACTTCCAAAAGAGTCTTTTCTGTTGTACTCCATGGAATTCTGAATTTACAGAATGGCTGGTAAAATTAACAATAATGTCACTATTTTTAAATCAAGGATGGAAATGAGAAAGGAAAAGTGTAGCCTACTGGGATTTGAACCTCAGCATTATTGCTGTCTCAGGGCTGAAGTTTGAATGAAAGCTTCCTTGGTTAGTTTCTGAAGTGTTGCCCTCAGTCTCTGACTAGACTTCAAAGAAAACTGCTGCAGAATCGCAGGAACCTGTGGCAGAATTCCCACAGAGCTCTTGTGCAGTTGTTTAGAAAAGCTGCTGATTATTTGTGGAGCCTAGTGGTGCAGTCAAGGCTTCCGTTACCTCCATTTTGGAAGTATTTGACTTCCAAAATAAGGTAAAGACTTCAAAAGTTAAGGTAGAGGATGTATTTGATTTCTGAAATTGGGGACAAAATGATGTGACTTCTAATTTTTAGGCAGCTGCATTGGAAGTCATAATGGTTGATTATTTTTTGCTGAACAAAAGCTCGTTTTACCAACAGTTTATACAATATGAACATTGAAAAATGTTGGTGGCCATTTGACACAGCGATAGGGTCTACCACTTGTGACACTGGTGACCCAGGTCGGGGGACGAGCCCGAGTCATCAGCGTCCGACCGGGGGAGGAGTATTAAGTGCCCCAGAGAATGTTGTCCTTCTCTAGGGAGGGAGGGAGGGTTACCATCCTCGCAGCCATACTACCACTTGAGTGATCATAGGTGGCAGTACAGATAAGGGCCCCCTTCCGGAATTGACATCTTCCAGGGATCAAGGGGGAATGCACACCAGAAAACAGAAAATGGCCCCAATGCCAGTTTCCTGGGCCTCTGGTATATCTGGGCCAGTCCCTGTCACCTCATCTGACACCTGACTCTGGGCATGCCCTGGAGTACATCCCCCACTCCATACCTTACCTGGGGAGTAAGGTGAGGCTTCCTGGGGGGCTGGCGGGTGTCAAATAAATGTTGATCGGGAGGGAGGTGCTGGGGATTCAAAGTGACAGTGGGCCCCAGTGAGAGGGCATAAAGTGGGAGTTAAAACCAAAAAAAAACCTTATCGCTTGACAACATTGACGTCCCAAGTGAGGAACCTGGGAAGTACTGAGTCCCTAAAACTGGAAATTACTTTCATATTTGGAGCTGCAGAAGTTTTTGATCTCCACATGAAAAAAATGACTGAAGCCATGGGTTCACTTTTGTGCTGCCAGCTGGGGACCAAAGTTTGTGGGCGATCCCTGGAATACTGCATTGGTGCTAGCTGGGAGGTCAGGGTGCCATAAAGCACAGTAAAGGAGATGTGAAATTTTCCTGTCAGCACAACTTAAGTTTTTATATAGTGTACAGTCTATAAGCCCCTGCTGAGATTAGAACCCTGGGCACCTAAATTGTAGGTTGCGAATTAACCTCTGCACCACAGGAGCTACAGTTCACTTCAATGCAACTCTGGCATATTGGATGTGTGTTCATTTAGCAAGCAACGCATCGGTAGTTCAGATCCAGATAGCACAATATTTTGTATTTTCAGTAAACACTTTCAAATCCTAATAAGGATTTAAACATTTTTTTTCAAATTCACTTGAGTGGTGATCCATAGTGGTATGCAGTTGGAATAGCTAATTATATTAAAAACAAACAGTTAAGAACAACATTTTATGCACATAGCAAGCTGTCTTGTCAGGATGGGAAGTTCCTGACAGGAACATTTCATGTCATGGAGGTGAGAGTAGACATCGTGGAAGGAAGAGAACAAGTAGTGGACACTTGGAACAGACTTTTCAAATTAGTGGCGTCAGCAGATATGGTTTCTGTCTTCAAGGATAAACTAGCTAGGTACCTTAAATAAGAGTATTCCTTCTGAGTTACTGAGGGAAAGAATGGGATGGATCAGTGGTCTTTCTGTCCTAAATTGGTCTTTGCATATGAGGCTACATGCTGCCAAGCATTTATGAATCCTCTGCTGGCCAGTCAGAGGAGGCATTGGCATCAGATGTAAAGGTGGCCACTGGGCCTGTCTTTCCTTGCCAGATGAAGGGTGCAGCCACAGAAACCCAATTAACATTGCAGTGGAGGATAGCGAGAACCATCGGGGAGAAAAATAATAAAAAGTTGGGGAAAACTTCAGAACGTTTAAATCACATTCCATTGCAGTTCACAGTATTTCTTAGAAAGGGCAGCCTCAGGGCACACTTAGACCAGTTGTCTTCTAAAACTGCTGACTGATAGAATATCTTGTGGAGTTGTCTGCAGTCATCATGGTGATATTCTTGACTAAACCCGCAGTACCTTGGATCTGAGACTAGAATGCAGCAACAGCCTTGTCATAAACTTGCTTGACCATCAGAAAAAACACCGGTGGCGATGGGCACTTTAATTGTCGCTGAGGGGGAGGTTGGGTTAAGTCTGACAGTGCCTAAAGCTGCAGTAGGGCTTCCTGTCTTTGGCATCCTTCCATCTCTTTTAAGACTTGCACCTGCTGTTCTCAATGGTTTTGGCCATGGGTAAGATTGGGCACGGTCTGCGGCAATAGTGTAGGTAGAGAGAAATGGGCAGACTAGATGGGCTAAGTGGTCCTTATCTGCCATCAGATTCTATGTTTCTATGACTCCATGCATGCTGGAGCTGGGAAACAGGTGGGTCGTGGGTTGGTAGAAACATGCTAATTAACATTAAAAATGTAGCCACACCCACCTATGAGGTGCAAGAGTAAGCCTGCTTGATGGTTCCTGGGCAGTTTATAAGGCCTTCAAGTGAATGCGCTTGGGCTCAGTTGGTGTTGGATGTAATTATAATAAGTGGTGCGGTGCTTCTTGGTGCTACCCACAGGAAATAAATGCAACCCCCACCCTTGGTGGCTAGGAACCTTAATAAATGGGCACAAACCCCACATGTATACTCCATGTATGCAAAATAAGCAATCAATCAATCTTTATTTTACCAGGTGAAGCACCTTTATTTGCAAGGTGGACCTGGACAAATGCACATAAAAGTAAACAATATACAAAGGAAAAATATGAGTATACAATCAAGGAATACAATGTAGAGGGACATGAAACATAGTACAGTATTAGGCAAGGTCTATATAGTCAAATATGCAAACAGCTAAAATAAAATTATTGTCAATATACATTATTATATAGTATGTACATGAACAGTTCAGGAAAAGGGGTAGGAGGGGTGATAGGAGAAGGAGTGATAAACAGGGATCCCAAGACCTGAGGACAGATGTCCGATACTTATTTCACTGGTCTGGGGGCAGTTACAGGATTCTATAAAGGAATGAGAAGAATAGCTTTTGAAGGATGAGAAGGTTGTCGGGCAGCCAGCTTCAGAGTTTTTGTAATTTGTTCCATAAATAAGGGTACATGGCTTGTAGATGCTTTTACCAAAGCGTGAATTAACGTTAAGAATGTAGAAGGAGATAAATGAGGCTGCGAAGGAGTAATTGCCTATACATAGGGCAAGCAGTCTGAGATATACTGGAGAAGCTTATGTGATAGCTCTAAAAGTCCAAAAGGCATACAGAGAGCAGTGGTGAGTGAGGTATGGTAGACCAGAGATAAATCTCAAAGCTCGGTGATAGAGCGAGTCAAGTTTAGAGAGTGCGGAGGTAGAGCCTTGGCCATAGAGGTAGTTTGCATAGTCCAATAAGGCTAGAAAGGTGGTTTGGACCAGTCTTTTTTTGGGCGTCATGGGATAGGAGATGCTTGATCAGAAGAATAGGCCCAGTCTCTGCCTCAGCTTTTTGATAGTTCCTCAGTACATTTCAGAGAATGTAAGCTGGTCTGTCCAAAGCCCCAGATATTTAAATTTTGTCACATATTCAATAGGTTCTCCCAGAAGTGATAGAATCTATGGAGTTAAGTTATGGAGGGAAGGTTTTTGACGTATGGCAAAATGTGAGAAAAGTATGGCCTTCGTTTTTTTTTGCATTTAGAAGTAGTTTTTGGCTTAATAAGTTTAACTACAGCTGATTAAAGTCCACCTGTAGGTCCATACAGGCCTGCTGCGGGGTAGGCCTTGCAATGTATATGACCATGTCATCGGCGAAGAGATGAATGTCGGCTGCTTTGATTCCAGAATCAGTGTTGTTAATATAAAGAGTAAAGAGCAGTGGTCCTAAATGGACCCTTGCGGCACACCTCTTTGGAGCAATTTAAGGGGAGAGAGATCCCCTTGGGCTTTAACCTGTTGGAATCTTGGTGGAAGAGTCTAGGCCAGTGCTTTGAAGAGTGTCCAGCAGCAGGCTGTGGTCCACTATATCGAATGGCTTGCTAAAATCAAGAAACAAGGCACATATATATTTTTTGACATCCAAAGAATTTTGCCAGTCATTGGTTACCTTATGAAAGCGGATATTGTACTGTGACAAGCTCTGAATCCTGACGGAAGCAGTCACAATAATATGCAAGAACACAATAAATTGCCATTCAAAACAAGGGATATTTAGTAGGGCTAAAGGACAGGCTCTGGATGTGGAAACAAAGGGGTTAAATGCAATGAATAATTCAGTGATCACTCCCCATAAATCCTACGATCCTCAAATGAGTTCCCCACACTGTCTTTACTGCTTCCACCTACTGGTGCATGAGTACCCCAAATCCCTGGGAACTCTCAAACAATACTAAAATGTATGTACATGCTGGGCAGTTGCAAGACTGAGGCTAAACAGTGGTGTGGTACCAACAGAAGGTTGCGTTGAGGATCCTATACAAAATGTATTTAAACTTATGCACGCTTGCTCTTGGCTGTTGCAGTCCTAAGTTATGGACAGAGGGGTTCTGATGGGTAATGTGTGTGACATCTCACCTAATGTGGGACTATTAAGAGGTATGGATAGAGGGATTCTGAGGGTAATGTGGGTGACATCACTCCTAATATGGGACTGTTGAGAGGTATGGACAGAGGGGTTATGCTGGGTAACAAGGGCAGCATCCCTCCTAATGTGGAACTATTGAGAGGTATGGACAGAGAGGTTCTGAAGGGTAATGTGGGTGACATCCCTCCTAATGTGGGATTATTGAGAGGTATGGACAGAGGGGTTCTGATGGGTAATGTGGGTGACATCACTCCTAATATGGGACTATTGAGAGGTATGGACAGAGGGGTTCTAATGGGTAACAAAGGCAGCATCCCTCCTAATGTGGAAGTATTGAGAGGTATGGGCAGAGGGGTTCTGATGGGTAATGTGGGTGACATCCTCCTAATGTGCAATTATTGAGAGGTATGGATAGAGGGATTCTGGGGGGTAATGTGGGTGACATCACTCCTAATATGGGACTATTGAGAGGTATGGACAGAGGGGTTCTGGGGGGTAATGTGGGTGACATCACTCCTAATATGGGACTATTGAGAGGTATGGACAGAGGGGTTCTGGGGGTAATGTGGGTGACATCACTCCTAATATGGGACTCATTGAGAGTTATGGACAGAGGGGTTCTGATGGGTAACAAGGCCAGCATCCGTCCTAATGTGGAACTATTGAGAGGTATGGACAGAGGGATTCTGAGGGTAATGTGGGTGACATCACTCATAATGTGGGATTATTGAGAGGTATGGACAGAGGGGTTCTGATGGGTAATGTGGGTGACATCCCTTCTAATATGGGACTATTGAGAGGTATGGACAGAGTGGTTCTGGTGGGTAACAAGGGCAGCATCCCTCCTAATGTGCAATTATTGAGAGGTATGGATAGAGGGATTCGGGGGGGGGTAATGTGGGTGACATCACTCCTAATATGGGACTATTGAGAGGTATGGACAGAGGGGTTCTGGGGGTAATGTGGGTGACATCCTTCTAATATGGGACTATTGAGAGGTATGGACAGAGGGGTTCTGGGGTAATGTGGGGACATCACTCCAATATAGGATTATTGAGAGGTATGGACAGAGGGGTTCTGATGGGTAACAAGGGCAGCATCCCTCCTAATGTGGAACTACTGAGAGGTATGGACAGAGGGGTTCTGATAATAATGTGGGTGACATCCCTCCTAATGTGGGATTATTGAGAGGTATGGACAGAGGGGTTCTGGGGGGTAACTTGGGTGACATCACTCCTAATATGGGACTATTGAGAGGTATGGACAGAGGGGTTCTGAGGGGTAACGTGGGTGACATCCTCCTAATGTGGGACTGTTGAGAGGTATGGACAAAAAGGTTCTGATGTGTAACAAGGGCAGCATCCCTCCTAATATGGGACCGTTGAGAGGTATGGACATGAGTTCTGAAGGGTACCATGGGTGACATTCCTCCAATGTGGGACGTCAAGAGCAGTATGGACAAAGGGTTCTGATTGGTAAAAGGAGTGTGTCCTCCTAATATTGGACAGTTGATAGGTACAAAGAGAGGTTCAAAGAGGTAATATAAGGGATGGCCCTCATATTGTGGGACAGTTAAGAGGGTTAGACAAAGGAGTTCTAATAGGTACAGTGAGGGTATCTCCATTTGTGGGGCAGTTGAGAAGTATGGTAGGGGTTCTGTCGGTACAGTGAGGGGCAACCATCCTAAAGTAGGACAGTGGAGAGTTGTATGGATTTTGCTGTAGACCATGTAAGGTTTTAGGAGGTTCCTGCTGTACATATCACAACCTGAGCTTTCAGAACACCAGTGCATACCTTTTTGCGCTCAGTTGTGTCCTCCATTACTGTCGTGGCATCCCAGGATCCACAGCAGTGATAACGACTGCAGAATCTTTTTCTGCATTAATCTTCTTCATTCATGTCCTGGAAACAGAAGCCATTCTGAGAAACAAAGATAAAACCTGTGGCATGACTAGAGGAAAAAATATCCTGGTTTGTTGGGGGGATGGGATGGGATAGCAGAGATAATGAAATGTGGCCAGTGAAGACAATTTTATAAAAGCAGCAATGCACGTTACGTCGAAATGTGCCTATACTTTTTTATTCCAGCTTAGAGTGCTCTTTTCCTTCTGTCTTGTACAATGCTCTCATTTCCCATTAGGAGCCTGCTTTAGAATGTTTTTAAAATTTGAAACCATTAAGAGAGCAGACAACACCTTCAAGAGAACTTTGATAAAACTTGATTAGACACAGTTTAGCTTGTATTTCACAGCTGTTCTGCATTTGTCTTGCCTGTTATTTATTACTGTAGGTCATTTCCATGAAAACAGGATCTTTGCTGCTGAACAGGTCATCTATTCCTGTTGTTTCCTCCCTACCTGAGGTAATAATGCACTTCTTGTGACATCACCGTTACTCTCATTGCAACAGACTGTGATGTCACAAGAGAGGATTATGACAAAGTAGTGAGTAAGCTATACAAGCAGATGAACTCTAAGGTATAAAAGATATGCAAATTGTCTAGGTAATAAATAATGGGGAGGAGAAATCTATAGAATATATATGAAATGTAAGCTCAGACCTACTTGATCTCCGGCCCATGCTCCTCCCCCCCTTCCTTTCTACTAAGATTACCTTTTACCTTACACCTATCTCATGCATTCTTGAGACCCACCACTATTTTTGGGGATGCCAGTGCGGCAGTGACAACTTTATAGCAATCTCGTCGATACCGTCAAGATCGACAGATCGCTGTAAAGTCTGCTCGGGACCCTGGCACTGCTTTTCCTGATGTTGCACCCCTTCCCCGAATCAGCTTTGACTCAGAGTTGATTATAATAAGTTATGGGAGTTGCGGAAAACACTTTAAATTCCGATGGCATAATGCCGACCGCAATTGCGGTCAACTTCATGCCGTCGATGTAATCTCTGGTCGAACTATCAGTGTCACTGTGGCCTCGTAGAGCCCTATTTTTGTGCCCCCCACCTCAGCTGGTAGGCTGTTCCAGGAGTCCATCACTCTTTTCTGTGATGTACTTCCTTGTGTCTCTCCTGAATCTACCCTCCTCCAGCTTCATAGCATGTCCCTTGTTCTTGAGCACCTTTTTTCCTGAAGGGTACTTTCCTCCTGTACCTTATTTATCCCCATGAAGTGTTTAGGTCTCTATCATATCCCCTCCATTTTTCCAGGGTGTACATTTCATTACAGGGTATAGTACATTTGTTCCAGGGTGTAGTTTGTTACAGGGTGTACAGGGTCTATCATGTACACACCAGTGACCCAGTTTCAGAAATGGAAAAGGGTCACCTGGCTGGCCGGGAGAGGAGAATTAAGCATCCATAGATTGCTGTCTTTCTTTGGGGTGGGGGTGGGGTAGTACATGTTGTTGCATTACTGACACCTAGTGGAGACTATACTCAGTAGCAGCGGACATCTTCAGAGAGTTGAGCAAAGATGCCAAGTATGAGCGACAAAGCATCCCAATGAACAAGACACTAAATTTTGCCAGGAAGAAAGACCAGTGAGCTCGAGCAGTCTGTTAAGAACAGCTGATCTCACTCATGCTGCCACAGTGAACGTCACTCCTTGTTTTACTTTGTGAACCCACCATTTTCAACATAGCTATTGTTTACCCCATCTCATGAACATAATAGATGTCATTTTCGAATCCCCCTTCAAAACCTGTTTTGGCAATCATTCTGCAAAAATCACATTTCCGGTGGCATTTGATAAACTACACCTGTCATGTTCCTCTGCTGGGGTGAAAAAAATACCGTCTTGACAATTCAGGGTCACAATCTAAGAAAACAACAATGTTACCTGTGAACCTCTTCCTTTCCTAATCATGACCATTTCACTTTTATAACTCATGGTATTTATTTATTTTTGTTAACTCTATCACTGTCTTGGACGGGGCATCTCTCGGAGGTGCCCACATGACAGTCACTGCTGCTCCCCTCCTGAAGCCTCTCTCTGCCAGGGAACCCCTACCCAGAACTGACCAGCCTGCCGGATCACCCCCAAGGGGAGGGTCCGCCCCACCTACCTGGTGGCATTCCTGATATTAGCAGGTCAGTCTGGGGGAGAGCCAGGGCGACCGGTAGAGAGATGGCCCGACACAGGGAATGTGGATGCTGTCCCTGGAGCCCTCGTCACCTCCCTATCCAGAGAGGGTTTTTCTCCTTTTGTTTTCCAGGAGTGCAGACGTGCAGTGACGTCCACTCGATGTCCACCAATGCACCTCCCCTTCAACGAGGCACCACAATCCTTGTACTGCTCCCTGTCTCCATCAGGGGCTGCACAGGAGCGGTGCAAGCCCTGATCCCTCCCTCGGGGAAGTAAGAGCAGTCCTTCGGATGCTCAATCCCTTCCCTCCCCTGCCGACCCCTGACAACCTGAGTCTGTTCCCGAACCCAGGTCACCGGCATGGCGCAAGCTGTGGCATCCAGCGCCTCAACCCTCCACCACCAGGCTGGCTTATATAAATACAGATAAGAACTTACGTAACAGTAGATCTTCGAGAGAGGCTCTTGCAGTAGGTAATTACATGTAGGACTGGCGCTGGCAGGCAGCAGGACCCTCACAGAAAAATTTCTAGCTAGCAGTCCCTGGAGTTACCGCCTCACATCAGGTGACCCGCGCCAGATGACGTCAGTATAAAGGGGGTGTTCCAGACGCCTACTTTCCAGTTCTTTCCCGCCACAGGCCCGGACGAGAGAAGCAGATATTTTCAATGGAAAAGAAGCTGAAAAGCCTAGGGGATGGAGGGCGGAAGAGTTATTTATTGTAAGAGCCCTCTGAAGATCTACTGTTACGGTAAGTTCTCGCGAATTGTACTATCTTACTTCGAGAGGGCTCTTGCAAGGTAATTACATATAGGACAGAATCCCAAGCAGTCTGGAACAAATGAAAAGGCACCGGAGGAGGGACTACGCCAGAAGTAGTAAATCTTGTGAACCTCAAGATAGAGGCCTTGCAAGACCGGCTAACCAGCCTGCTCTACGGGCAGAGGCTATGTCCAAACTGTAATGTTTAGTAAATGTATGGACGGAAGTCCAAGTGGCAGCAGCACAGATGTCTGCCGCAGACACATTCTTAAAACAAGCCGCAGAGGCTGCTACTTCTCGAGTAGAGTGGCCTCTGACTTGACCCGGTAGGGTCTTGTTGTACTTGTCATAACAGAAAGTGATGCAATGAGCCAACCACTTTGATAGGCATTGCTTGGAGACAGCATTGCCTTCCTTTTCTGAGCAAAAGAGACTAACAACTGATCAGTCTTTCTGAGATTCTTCATTCCTATCAGTGTAGTATCTCAGAATCTGTGGACATCCATGGTATGGAGCAAGTATTCTCCTTGGTTGGAATACTGCGTGAAAAAGGCAGGTAATTCAATAGACTGATTTAAGGTAGACTCCGCTACCACTTTTGGGAGAAACTTAGGATTCGTGCGAAGAGCTACTCTTTCTTTGTGAAAGATCAGATAAGGGATTTTGCACATAAGGGCCTGGAGCTCAAAAATTCTGTGAGCAGAAGTAATGGCCACCAAGAAGAGCATCTTCCACGATAAGAACTTCAAGTCTGCGGAAGCCGTAGGCTCAAAGGGAGGAAGGGTAAGTTTCTCGAGAACAAAGTTCAAGTCCCCCTGGTCCGAACAGGGGGTCTGAGATGAAGAACCCCTCTGAGAAAGGTTTTGGATACCTCCAATTGGGCAAAAGCCTTATCAGCGAAAGGGACATGGTAGGCTGAAATAGCCACCATGTGGACTTTCAAAGAGGAGTGACTGAGACCCAGGTCGAAAAGATGACGAGATAATCCAGCAGAAGGCCACAGGACAGGAGAAAGGCTCCATGTTCCTAGAGGCAGCCCAAATGGAAAATCTTTTCCATTTCATGGCGAGGTGGACCTAGTGGAGGGTTTTCTAGCCTCCACCGGAATCTCGCCACCTTAGGAGAGACACCAAAGCAAATTGGGCTAGATCTGCAGGAGCCATGCATGAAGTAGGAGAGACTTGATTCTGGATGGACCAGGGTCCCCTGATCCTGGGTCAGCAATCCTCGAAATAAAGGAAGAGGAAGAGGAGGAGCCTCTGAGTATTGTTGTAGAAGAGAGAACCAGATTTGCCTGGGCCAGAAAGGAGCGATCAGAATCATTCTCGCTCTTTCCAAAGCCAGTTTCTGCAGCACACGAGGGACCAGAGGAATTGGGGGAAAAGCATAGACGAATCTGTCCTTCCAGTTTAGAGACAGAGCGTTGTTCCAGAAAGCGCCTCACTCTGGAGCGAGCGAGCAAAAAATTGGAAGCTTTGCGTTTTGGGAGGAGGCAAACAGGTCTATCTGTGGAGTCCCCAAGACTGAAAAATGCTTTTTAGAACTTTTTGGTCCAGTTCCCACTCGTGTGGCAGAGCCGAAGAACGACTTAGCTTGTCTGCCAAGACATTGTCGACTCCCAGAACATGGATCACCGTGAGGTGAAGGTTGTGAAGCGTTGCCCATTCCCAAACCTTTATCGCTTCCCTGCACAGTGGGTAGGACAGAGTCCCTCCCTGCTTGATGATGTACCACACCACGCACATGATGTCTGTTTGGACGGCTAGGTGACCGGGAAGGATGTATTGGTGAAGGGCCTGGAGAGCATACAGCACTGCTCGAAGCTCGAGCACATTGATGTGGAGAGCTAACTCCAATTTTGACCATAAGCCCTGGGTTTGGTGAGGACCCAGATGGGCTCCCCAACCTTCACCTGATGCGTCCATGGTCAGAGTCTGGGCGGGGGGAGGATGAACAAAGGGGACCCCCCGGAAGAGGTTCTCTCGAACCATCCACCATTGCAAGTCTCTTATCATCAGCGAGGAGATCAGTACCAGATGATCTAGGTCGTCTACAAGTTGATCCCACTGAGAGTGAAGAGTCCACTGAGAGATCCTCATGTGGAGGGGTGCGTGCGGAACTGTCCGGATGGCAGCCGCCATGAGCCCCAGGAGACGGAGCACCAACCTCGCCGGAACCCTTCTGCGTTCTGATAGAAGGGAAATCTGAGACTGGAGGGAGGCCCCCCTGTCCGGAGGCAGGAAGGCCCTGCACAATGTCATATCGAGGATTGCCCCGATGAACTGGAGTCTCTGGGAAGGATCCAGGTGAGATTTGGAATGGTTGATGGTGATACCCAGACCAGTGAAAACCTGCTGGGTGAGGGAGAGAAAATGCAGGAGTTCTTGCCTGGATGGGGCTGCCAGGAGCCAGTCCAGGTAGGGAAAAACCTGAACTCCCAAAGTACGCAGGTGGGCCGCTACCACCGCCAGGCATTTGGTAAAGACTCGGGGAGCCGAAGAAAGACCAAAAAGGAGTGCCCGGAATTGGTAGTGGTCCCCTTGGAACTCAAACCAGAGATACTTTCAGTGAGAAGGGCGAATGGGGATGTGCAGGTACGCATTCTGCATATCCAGTGCACAAAGCCATTGGCCCGGCCGAAGCAGGGGCAAGAGGGTTTGAAGGGAGAGCATCCTGAACCTCTTGTATTCCACATATAGGTTCAGGGAGCTGAGATCGAGAATGGGTCTGAGATCTCCCGTCTTCTTTGGTACAAGGAAGAAATGTGAATAGTAACCTGTCCCGTGAAGGTGAGGGGGGACGGCCTATGGCCTGCTTCGTGAGGAGAGCAGAAATTTCTTCCTTGACCAAAGGAAGATGGTCCCTGAGTAAGAGGAGTTCAGAGGGGGTGACATGGAGGTTTCTGCAGAAACTCTATGGAGTGTCCTCTGCTATGATCTGAAGCACCCATGAATCTGATGTTATCCTCTCCCAACCTGGAAGGTGGAGGAGAATCTCCTCCCACCGGTTCCTCCCGGGCGCCTGGAGGCAGTGGGAGAGGAAGGAGTCAGTGGTGTGAGGCAGCTACGCAGCTGGGCACCCGCTGCTTTTTGGGCGGCGGGGCCTGGCAGCTGTGGGGCCCGACGTTTTGGCCCGCCTTCCTGAGGTTTCGCTAGAGGCCGCCGTGCTCTGCGAGGGGAGGCGCCATGGGATGGGGACGGTACATTGAATCAACAGATTTAAGGGCCGTCCCCTTCTCCTGCAAGTCAGTGATGATGTCCTTGACAGCACCACTGAAAAGCACAGACCCCCTGAAAGGTGCTTCTTGGATTGCTGATTGCACCTCCAGGACCAGACCTGACACACACAGCCATGCGTGACGCCGAAGACTTACGGCGAACGCAGAGCTCCGTCCTGCAGTGTCCACTGCATCGTAGGTCGTCCTCAGAATGTGACGACTGGCCGAACGAGCAGAACGGACCAGGTCGGCTAACTCCTGCTTGACTTGGGAGTAAGGCAAGGAGTCAGTCTTGGATTCCGCCTGGGTAAGGACAGCCTTCTGGTGATCCCCCATATGTGCTACATAATTTATGGCTCTGATCCCCAGCATGGAAGAAGCATAGATCTTCCTTCCATACTGATCCAGAAGGCGAGATTCCTTATCTGGGGGAGACCAGCTTAAATGTTTCGGGTGTGCTGACTGGCCGTGAGCGGCGCTAATCACAACCAAGTCTGCACACGGGTGAGAGTCTAAAAAGTCTACACCCTCCGGAGCCTGGTACAGCCTGTTGGACTTCCGAGGAAGAGGGGCTAAGGCCGATGGTTGTTTCCAAATGGTGGAAACAAGGTGGGCATGAGGCTCGATCCAGGGTGGCACTAGAGTAGGGGCCGTAAGGGGCAAGTCCAGATGTTCGGCGAGTTTAACCCGCTGAGGATCTGGTTCTAAGGAATGCCACTGATGGACTTCCTGGATCTTCCTGAGCAACTCCGTGAAGGAAGGATCCTTTGAGGAGTCCTCGCCGGGCTTGATGGAGAGCGAGGTTTGCTGCTCTCGAGCATCCATCGGAGGAATCCGAGGAGTCCGGAGAGAGAAGAAGAAGAGGAATTTGAAGCAGAGTAAGACTCCCTAGCTTGTCTAGGGGGAGGAACGGGTTCCTTAGGGGGGACCCCGGACGCATGTCCTGCCCCTCTCTGGATCCCGAGGGGAGAGCCCGGGACTCTGGAGACAGAGAGGGAGTGTGCCGTCTGGGGTGTATGGGAGCCGGGGGTGGCACCGTCGCCGTAAGACGGCTCTCGACTTCCTTGGTGAGCTGAGCCTTGGCCTGAGCCTACCAGGAGGCCAGAGTCTCCTGGAGATCCACCGGCGGCCTAGGGGGTGGTGGAGGAGGAGGAGGGGGATAGTTGTATGGATGAAATCCGTAAGGAGAGTATCCGTAACCCGGCTGTGGGAATACCGGAGCTGGGTATTGCGGTGTCGGGTACTGCGGCGTCGGTGGGGTCGGCGCGGGTATTGTGGCGCAGGATACTGTGGACTCGGGTAAACCAGCGTCGGATAAGACGGCGGATACCCAGGTACCGGAGGAGCTGCTGGAGCAGACGGCCCAGTAGGGAACTCCATGGGCAGATCAACCGTGATAGGCCCGTGGGGTGGAGGGCCCGATGGGAGAGGAATATCCCCCGCCAGCGTCGGAACTGCATCGGAGGGGCTGTGTCGGGCCGGCCGGGCGGAGCGGCGTCTGAGGGCCGCATCGGATCCGCCTCTATAAGAGGGGATCTGACGGCGGAAAACATCTCGAGCCTCGCCCGGGGACGGAGGGGAAAAGCCCCCGGGGTCAGGCAGGGGGGACTCGGGCTCCCCGGACGGCAGCGAAGGCTGCGGGGAACCTGGGACGACAGATGAAGCAGGGTCTGCCATAGGCTTCGAGGCCCGGCGCACGTCGGAGGAGCCGACATGCGACTTAGGGGCCGAATCCCGGCAGACGCCAGAGGAGCTGGCATCCGACTTCGGGGGTCCCTCTTCGGAGGTGGGCCGGGGATGGGAAGAGGCCCGTCCAGGGGACACTGCCGTGCGCCACCGGCGGGTCGGGCTGCCTTAGCGGCCTTCTCCCGGCGGACGCCGGAGGAGCCGACGTCCGGCTTATGGGAGGCGCCCGCACTATAGGCCGCAAGCCTGCGGCGGTACTGGGGGGAAGTCTCCTTTGCCCGGAGGCACCCGGGCGCTTGAACGCAAACCCGACGGGCGGGGTCACGCCCTCCAAAGCTCTTGGAGGCTGCCGTCGGGCAATCCTCCGGAGGGGACGTTACCTTGGCTGCGGCTCCAGCTGGAGTCGCGGAAGAGGAGGCCTTCTCCCGGTGCCTTTCTTTGTCCTGCTTCTTGTGTCCTTCAGGGGAGGTCAACGCCTGCCAAAGCTTCTTCAACTCTTTCTCCATTGCGGACATCTTCTTTTTGAGGAGATGGGCTTCTAGAGACTGCTGGCGTCGTCTGCGGGTGGCTGCTTTGAAATGAAGGCAGTGCGGACACTTGTCGACTGCGTGGTTGGGGCCTAAGCAAAAAAGGCAGAGGGAGTGACTGTCTTTGTGAGGCAGTTGGGCGCCGCACGAGTCACACTTATTTTTTGAAGGGGATGACATAAACCGACGTTCACCCAACGAAGAAAAAACAGAGTACTGATACTTTCGGAAAAACCGATGAAGCAACAGGACTGAGCTTTATGAACTTCACCGCGAGGCGCTGCACGAGCTGACGCCGGGAAAGAACTGGAAGGCGGGCGTCTGGGACCGCCCCTTTATACTGACGTCGTCTAACGCCGGTCACCTGATGTGGGGGCGGTCCCCGCCAGGGACTGCTAGCTAGAAATTTTTCCTTGGGGTCCTGCCGCCTGCCGATGTCAGTCCTGTATGTAATTACCTACTGCAAGAGCCCTCTCGAAGTAAGATCTCCTGTTATTAATTTGTTATTTATAACTACTGCACTATCTAGGCCCAACAACACAGCAAATAAAAGCAAGCGAACATTTTGGGTTGGCCAGTGCTTGTTTAGTTTACAGCTATTTGTCCTGGATAAGCCTATCCTGGACAAATGCCTCCCCCTATAGGGAGACAGTATAGCACAGTGGTTTAAGGCTCTGAGCTGCAAATCTGGAGACTTGGGTTTGAATCCCACAGCCCCCACTTGCATACTGTGTGACCCTGAGCAAGTCACTTAACTTCCCTGTGCTCCCAGGCTGCACCTGTAAAAAAGCTTTCAGCTTAGTGTGCCTCACCTGGTTAAACAATTGAAGAAAAAAAAAAGCAAGCTGAGATGCTACTTCCTGGTTTCATTGGGGCGTCTGCAAGCATCCAGTGTTTCATTTTATTATTTGTTTCTGTTCCTCCCACACCCCCCTCCCCGTCTCTCACCACATTTGGGGTTGACACAGCTGTACACTTCCTCTACCAGGGAGAGCAAGTGAGCAGCTGACCTTGTGGTGGGCCTGTAACATAGAAACATAGACTTTGACAGCAGATAAGGACTGCTTGGCCCACCTAGTCTGCCCATTTCCCTACCTACTGGATAAGCTGCAGATCCTAGTTAACCAACAGCCTACTTCCTCCTACCTCCCACAAGAACTGCCTTATGTCTGACCCATGCATTCTTGAATTCCCCCAGTTTTTGACCCCACAACCTCCTCAGGAAGGCCATTCCATGCATCCACCACCCTCTCTGTGAAAAAATACTTCCTCACATTGTCCCTGAGCCCCCCATTATCTTCAAATTGTGTCCCCTTGTTCTTGCACATCTCTTTTTCTGAAAGATGCTACCCTCTTGGACTTTGTTGATTCCTTGAGACACTTAAAAGTTTCTATCATGCCCCCCTTTCCTCAAGGGTATAGATATTAAGCTCCTTTAGTCTCTCTTTGTATGGTTTCTGATATAGACCCTGCACCATTTTAGCTGCCCTCCTCTGGACTGCCTCCATCCTGTCTATGTCCTTGTGGAGATGGCGTCTCCAGAACTGCACACAGTACTCCAGATGGGGTCTCACCAACTGTCTGTACCGAGGGATAACTTCACGTTTTCTACTACTGATGCCTCTCCCTATGCATCCCATTATTCCCCAGCCGTCTCTACTGCCTTCTCACATTGCTTGCTTACCTTTAGGTCATCTGATATGACTACTCCAGGTCCCTTTCCATTTTGTTGTGGTTACTACCTTCCCCCAACTGTGTACTCTTCCTCTGGGTTTTTGTTTCCCAGGTGCATTACTTTGCATTGAATCTAAGCTGCCATACTTTTGACCATTCCTCTAACTTTGCCAAGTCCCTTCTCATCCTATCCATCCTTTCGCAGGACACGGTTGCCCACATCAGACCCAGACTTCAGGAGTTGGGCCAGCTGCATCTTGGTAGAGTTCTCACGGAGGGTTTGGACCAAATCCCTTGCCTCATCCCAGAGGGCATTCTGGTACTGTACCGTATGGCCAAATAGTTAAGGGCCCAAATGACCAGTGTGGCTGAGGAATACATCTGCTTGCCCAGCTGGTCTAGTTGCCAAGACTCCCTGTCAAGAGGGTGGGTACTGAGATGTTTGGGCTTTTTGAACGATCAGGGGCGACATTCATGAACGCTGAGTCTGCCATGGGGTGCTCGCCAGAGAAGGGCTTGCCCACCAGTGCATGGTAAAGGTGATCTGCCTTCTTGGGCAAAGCTGGGGTGGAAGAAGGGTGGTTCCATGCCGCCTCAGTAATGTCCTCTTATAAATCAATAAAAGGAGGCACCACCAAAGGAAGGGTCTCCTTTTTCCAGAGGTATATAGCCAGGTGATGGAGTTCCGGATCAAGCTCCTCTGTCTTCCATCCCATTAGGGACTGGATATGGCGCATCACATCAAGGACTGAGGGATCGTCAGGGGAGACTTAGGGGTTTCCTTAGGAGGCTCCTGACCATCAGAGGAGCCATTCGAATCCTCAGACGATTCCGAACAGGAGGAATCATCCCCCAACTGATCACTGTCTGGGATGGACATCTGAGGGTGACAGTCGTCCATATGCTGGTCAGAGGTCCCCTTGTGACCCTCATATGACCCTGTGGTGTGGGGGTTGCTAGGTCCTGCCCAGTCTGGATCCTAAGGAGAGGGAATCCGGGGAGGAGGAGGAGGAGACCCCCCCTTGGTGTGTCCTTGTTCTGCATAAAGGTCCACCAGGCTGTAAATAAGGCATTATAATCCACCAGTGGAGGAGGAGTACAGGGTGGATAAGGATATTGAGGAGGAGAGTACAGGTATGTCAGTGGAGGAGCTGGCATAGGGTACTCTGGCATAAGTTCAGCAGGCGCTGGCTGGGGGGCCAATGGGTGTGCGTGGTGCAGGATGGAGTTGAGGCGATGACAGCTGAGGAGTCATCAGTGTGGCAAAGGCTGGCATCAGTCTGGTGAAGTAGCAGATGGCCCCAGAGGTGAGGCTGGTGCCTGCAAGGGGGGGGGGCAGAGACCCTTCCCCCGAGGCAGGGACAGAGGCGTCATCTATGTGGAAGAAGAGGTGAGGGCTTGCTCCAGGCAGTGCCTGGAAGGGCTAGCACCAGCCCCAAGTAGTGGACCGACAAAGGCAATGCCTTGGGGGGGGGGGGTGGCGTGACAGGCAAAGACCCACCACCAGAAGCACCAACCCCAATCGAGCCGCCTGGCTGAGGTCCTTTGGGAGCTAAAGGCTTCAGCGTCAGGGGCTGAGAGGCAGGGGACGAAGTCCGCTACCCATAATAGAAATGTGGGTAAGTGACTGTACCACCGGCAATCCGAAGGGAGTGAGGGCTGCTGAGGAAGGAGGAGCCCACCCCCGCGTGAGGAAGACCCAGAGGCTGAGGCCAGACTATGCGGCGACCACAAGCGAGAGGCTGACCAAGGACAGTCTTAGTGCTTTTGCTTATGCTTCCCACTAGACTTCTTCTGGGAAGAAGAAGAAGAAGATGCCCCGGGTGACTGAGCCAGGGAAGTGGAAGAGCCTTTAGCCTGAAGCTCCTTCTCCATCGTGGCCAATTTCTGCTGTAGCAGGTAGCTTTGAAGGGTCTTCAAGCTGCGTCTCCGTGTGGCCTTAGTGTCGTGGCTGGGGCCTAAGCAGAGCAGACAGGAAGAGTGACCATCTTTGGTGAGCATCTGTTTGTCACAGGTACACTTCGTAGGCCGGTCAGAAGACGAGGTTGGAGCAGAAGACAAACGAGACAGGAGAAACACCGAAAATCGATGTTAAAACTTTTAGAGAAAAAGGAAATAAATCACAGGTAAACATGAGTAAAATGGTGGCTGACTGAAGCAGGTGTCTGTGGAGGTCTGAAGTGTGCAGATCGATGACGGGAAAAGAACTGGGGTAGGTCTGGGGGATCACCCCTTCCATAGGATAGGCGGATGTCAGCGTGCCGATGTCGGCAGGGGTGGTGCCCCGTGATAGTCTGCTAGCCAGAAGTCCTCAGTGTGGTCCCGGCACCCGGCGGCCTCAATCCTACCAGTGTGAATCCTGGGTGGCCCACACCCAGCTTCATTCCCTGGAAGCCGAGCACCTCACCTCTGCAACATACCAGCATTTCTGCTAAGCACAGGTAAACCCTATTCATTTCTCTGTGAAAAAAATAAATAAATGAAAAGAAAAATGGCTGTAAAGAGCCTTTGTGTAAAATGTGCCTACATCTTTTATTTTTTGTGCCTTTTTTTTTGATTACACTTTATTCCTCTTCATGTCTCCGGCACTCATCTCCCCCATAATAAGGCTGACTCCCTGCACTTCTCTTAACTGCCATCACCTGTCCTCCATGGAGCCATGGTTTACTTCCCAGGTGGGATGGGGTAAAGGGATTTACGCCAACTATTGTGGTTCATCAGGAGGCATTGTGCCGGAAGTACTGGGCCTGGATATGCTGGGATCCATCATGGTGATGGGCCATTTTCCTTGTTTCTCTCACAGCCCCTAAGATGTCAGCACACTTGGACACAGTGCAGGGGTGCACATGATTGTACACCAACCACAGCCAGCTGTCATCCTCCCATTCTTGCCTTCTAGCACTGCTACCCATGGGCACCCAGGCTGCAGAACTGCAGTGAAAGCAGTGACCCTCCCTTATCTTCTCCCCTGGCTGGCCCTTTGACTGCCATAGCTCATTTTTTGTAATGTTTGTATTTTTCAGCCCTCTGTCATTGCTGAGGGGAGACCCCCCCATGTCGGCTAAGTCCCGGCACTAGCCGAGATCTGGGTATCACAAAGCTCATGCTGAGCTTTTTTTCCCTTGTGTGCCCCCCAAGACCTCCGTGGCAGGGCCAGTCATGCAGTGACCTTGTCACACGGTCAGGTGTGTTCCCGCCCCTGACATGCAGAGGTCTGCTGGTCCCCCGCCACATTTAGCTTTCAGTGTGGTCCTGGGCTGCCGTACCCCCAGCCAGTGTGTGGGGTCATTATGTGCCGGGAACCAACTCCCTTGTTGCCTGGAGGAGGGGAGTACTTCCTAGGATGCTCAGCCATCCCCCCACCCCCCGGCCGACCCTCTGAGGTCCGCCCCCAAACCCTGGTAATTGGTGCCGCAGGTGGAAATGCTTCTACTGTGCTGATGGGCCGGCCCCAGCTCATTGCTGAACCCAGGTCCTAGCATTGTGAACTGTAGCCCTAATGCTGCACCCATGGGCAGGCCCCCTTCATGTCTTCTAAATTTAGATGAACATTCCTGTCTTTCCCAAGGCATGAGAAATGTAGGAGCATAAGCCTTGGGTAGAAAGATAGAATTTTTCAGCAGAAAAGGATCGCTTGGCCCACGCAGTCTGCTCAGATGTTCCCTGCCTACCAAATATTCTCAGACCCTACCTGGTCTCTGCTGACCCCACCCCCCTACCTGTTTATTAGTATTCCCCTACGCTTATCTCATGCATGCTTGAAGTGACCCAGTTTTGGCCCCCACTACCTCTGCTGGCAGACTGTTTCAGGCATCCATCACTCTTTTCAGTGAAGTAGTATTTCTTCACATCCCTCTTAAACGTCTCCCCTTCCTGCTTCATTGCATGCCCACGTGTCCTGATGCACTTTCTTGTTTGAAACTGACTCCCCTCTTTACCCTGTTTGCTTTGTGAGGTACTTTTAGGTCTGTCATGTCCATCCCTCCTCTTCTCCATAGTGTACACATTGAGATCCCTTAGTCTCTCCTCATAGGACTTCTTATGCAACCCTGTCTGTGTCCGTTCTGAGATGCAGTTTCCAGAACTGAACACAATATTCCAGGTGGGTCTCACCGGTGACCTATACCTTGGTAGCGCAACCTCCTTTTTCGTGCTGGTGATACTGCTCCCTAGGCCCTCAAATATCCCACTTTCCCTGCCTGCTGCCCTCTCATACTGTCCCAGAACTTTGAGGTCATCACATATTATAACGCGAAGGTCTCTTTCCTGCTTAGTGACTGTCAGTACCCCCCTCTTCCAACGATTTGTACACCGCTGCTGAGTCTGTATGCCCTAGGTGCATGCTTTTGCACTTTTTCGCACTGAACCCCAGTTGCCATACCCTTGACCACTCCTCCGGTTTCCTAAGGTCCCTTATCATTTCCTCCACCCCCTCCTGAGTATTCACCCTATTACAGGTTTTGGTGTCATCTGCAAAAGGCATGCCTTCCATTCCAGTTCTTCTGCAGTGTAACTTATGAAGACATCGAAGGAGAACTGATCCTAGTACTGAGCTCTGCGGCACCCCTCTGTTCACTCTCATTACAGTGAATGCCGTTTACCACCACCCTCTGTCATCTATCCATTAGTCATTTATTCCCTGGTTTACTACTTGGGATCCCACCCATAGACTGTCCAGTTTCTTTATCAGTCTCTTATGTGGCACAGTGTCGCAGGCCTTGCTGAAATCCAAGTAGGCCACGTCCACTGCCCTTCCTTAATCTACTTCCGTGGTCACCCAGTCAAAGAAATTGATCAGATTCCTCTGGCATGACCCAACCCCTCCTCGTGAATCCATGCTGCCTTTGATCTTGCAACTGATTGGATTCAAGCTTTTCCACTAGCCTTTCTTTTAACAGGGTTTCCATTAATTTCCCCACCACTGATGTGAGACTGACTGGTCTATAGTTGTTAACCTCCTCCTTGCTGCTACTATTATCCAGCGGAACTACAGTATAAGAGGAAATATTCACTGTCTCTTTGTTTTCACCATATTCGCTGGTTTCATATTAGTGTGAAAATAAAATTTGAATATTAGGTGGAGTACTATACAGTAGCAGCACTAGTGTTCCACCAGTGAAAATAAGATGGACTGAATATGTCTGGTGTGTTGGGAACGCTAAATATAACAGGCATGAATTTAAGGTGCTATACAGTAAATCAGCCCTCCTCCAGTCCTCTGGAACCACTCCTGTTTTCAGCGAGTTGTTGAATAAGGCCATCAGTGGTGCAGCAAGCTCCTCCTAACACCCTTGAGTATATCCCATCCAGTCCCATGGCATTGTCCACTTTCAGGTTTGCAAGTTCCTTCAGGACTCTTTCCTCTGTAAATGGACTTGTGTCCCCCTCCCCATCCCAGTGTCCCTGCTGCTTCATGGTGGTTTATCCCCTTCTCCCTCCATTGTGAAGATTGAGCAGAAGTACCTGTTCAGAATGTCTTTTTACTGATCCTCTTCCGCAGTCACCCTCTGCAGTCGTCCTTATCCTCACTGTCCTTCCCTTTGCCTTCCTCTTCTCACTATGTACCTGAAGAAGGTCTTGTCCCCTTTTGCCACCCTCCATGGCTATCCTTTCCTCTGTTTATGCCTTTGCTCACCTCACTGTCCTCCTTGCTTCACTCTGTTTTACTAGGTGCAGCTCCTTATCCTCCTCCCTCCGTGTTTCCTTGTACCTTCTGAATGCCACTCTGTTTCCTTCCCTTTTGTGGCCACTTCCCTAGAGTACCATAATGGTCTTTTTTTCTTCCTGTTTTTGCTCACTTCCTTCATGCAGAGGCTGGTTGCCTTCCCTATGCCTTCCCTTGGTTTTCTTCACTGTTCCTCTGCCCCTCCCTGGCAGTCTGTCCCTGCTAGGCTGCTTCTAAGTCAGCATCTCCTACTTCTTTACAGTCCATCCTCGTAATGTTCAGGACCCCCATCCTTTTTTTTTTTTTTTTGTAAACCTCTGCACCTGTTTCAGTGCTGAATCACACTGTATGGTGATCACTGGTCCCCAGAGGACTGCCCACTGTGACATCAGCAGTACTGTCTCTGCTAACATCAGGTCAAGAATTGCCCCATCCCTAGTGGGTTCGCCGACTAACTGCCTGAGAAATGCCTCATTCAGGGAGTCAAGGATGTCCCTGCTTCTAACCAAAGCTGCAACTAGAAGGCTCCAATCCACGTATAACAGATTGAAGTCACCAACTAGCAGCACCTTATTAACCATCCTGCTGGTGACTTCCCCTAATGCCTTCTCCTAATCCTCCCCCTGTGCTGTAGGTCTGTATATCAGTGCCACTAGTGGCCCTAGCTACTGTCTCCAGGGTGACTCACAGCACCTCCAGACTTTCCTTTACCTCTGGGTTCCCTTGCATTTCCATAGCCCAGATACCCTTCCTTGCATACAGAACAATCCGTCCTCCCATCCCTATCTTTTCTGAACTGAGAGTAGCCCGGTATGGCCGTATCTGAGTCATTATTTTCAGAACACCACTGCTCAGGTGTGGCCACCAGGTCCAGGTCTGCCTTCACCATGATGGCCTCCAGGTCTGAAATTTTGTTTCCTAGACTCTTCGTGTTGACGCAGATGGTTTTCCAGACTTTGCTCTCTCCCTGTCTGCAACCCCCCTTCCTTCCCCTTTCTGCCTGTGATGCTCCCCGAAACTCCCTTTGACTCCCCCTTCCCTCATTGCTCCTTCTGTTTTTCATCTCCTCTACACCTCTTGTGCTGCATCCTTTGTTCTTACCCCTCCTTGTCCTCCACCTTGTCTATACCCCCTTCATTCTGTGTCCTTGCCAGGCTGTCCCTCTTTGTTGCTTCAGCCTGCAGTGGGGGGCAGTTTATGCCTCCTTTGGTAATACAGCTTCCCTTATTGTGTAGTTTAAAATTGTCAGTTGTTTAAATAGGAGGCAGTATAGCACAGTGGTTTAAGGCTCTGAGCTGCAAAACCTGGAGACTTGGGGTTGAATCCCACAGACCCACTTGCATACTGTTTGACCCTGAGCAAGTCACTTAACTTCCTTGTGCTCCTAGGTCACACTTGTAAATGAGCTTCAGTTTAGTGTGTCTCTTCTAGTTAAAAAAAAAGAATAAAAAATTCTCTTCCAAGTAACATTTAAACTTCCCATTGAGGACTAAGGTCCCCTTCCCAGAAGGATACAGGCCGTCACCTCTGTATTTGCCCATATCCTTCTAGGTCAGCCCCCATTCCCCAGTGAAGCCAAATCCCTTTTCCCTGCATCATACATTCAACCAGCAGTTGAAGTTCCTGGTACGGAGTGCCCTCTCCTTCCTGCAGCCATACACAAGTAGCACCTCAGTGAATGCCACTGTTCATGCTACTTGTGTAAGGCCCTCCCCAATTCGTAAGGCCCTCCCCAATTCCCTGAACTGCCCCTGCACAACCACTACTTCATCCCTCCACCAGGTCACTTGTCCCTAGGTGGACAATGACATCCAGTTCTCTCCAGTGGCCTACCACTCTAGCAATCCTTAGGATCTGTTGCCCATCCCTCCAAGCTAAAGCACCAGGTAGGCACTTTATCTCCCTCTCACCTCCCATTCCTGCTCCTAAGTCTATCCCCCTCATAGAAACATAGAAATCTGTTGGCAGAAAAGGACCACTTGGCCCATCTGGTCTACCCCCTCCCATCCTCATGGCTCCTCTGCCTTATTGTCCTTACCCCCTTCTTCCTTTTATACCCTTACCTCTCATATTTAATCCCATGTAGGTATCCCATGCCTTCTTGAATTCCCCACCAAGTTCACTGTGACCATCCAGTCAGGCATCCTATTCCAGGGACCCACCACCCTCTCAGTGAAGTGTTGTCCCCTCATGTTTCTTTTGAAACTGCCACCCTCCAGTTTTAAGCTGTGCCCCCTTGTTGTTGTGTTATCACTCATTTTGAAAATGTTCCCTTTCCTCACCCAGTTTATTCCCCTCAAATATTTAAACATTTCTATCATGTTCCCCCTCTCCCTCCTTGTTTCCAGTGTGTACAGGCCAAGTTCCTCAAA
This sequence comes from Neoceratodus forsteri, assembly GCA_016271365.2. NCBI lineage: Eukaryota > Metazoa > Chordata > Ceratodontiformes > Ceratodontidae > Neoceratodus > Neoceratodus forsteri. The sequence continues at coordinate 75,605,289 of JADMNL010000033.1, read as the reverse complement.
GCCATTCTTTATATGATCTCTTGCGCAAGCCCTGCACCATTTTGGTAGCCCTTCTCTGGACCTGCTCCATTCTATTTCTGTCCCCTGCTGCAAGTGTGGTCTCCAGGACTCCATGATCGAGTGCCCCACCAGCAGCTGCTTCCTCTTCTGCTGGGGGCCTCTTCCACCTTGAGGCCCCCCCTTCCGAAGACCCCCACATCCTCCTTTGCCACCACATTGGTTGCCTCCTCCCAGCTGTCCCATCCCACCAGAATGGTGCAGGAATTTCATAGTGGCGTAGGCCGAGTATTATGTACCCTACACCATCCATAGTGTGCCCAGGTCATGGCAAAAGGAAAAAATCAATCGTAAGGAATGGGTTCGAGCATTACTATATCCTGCAAAGCTAGATTTACCTTTTCAGCAAATGTTTCCTGTTGAATAGTGAAATTAGTCAACAACAGGTTTTAATCGTGGTATGAGATGCACAAGACAGCCTAAGAGCTGGCCATTGGAAAATAGGAAGTTTTAAAGTCTGGATCATTCAAGGTACAGGTGCATTTAAACAAGAAGAAAAAACAAAATCCAGCACTCCTCTGCTTGGTGCCTCACAGGGCACAAACTTTATTACATAATATAGCAGACGCTACAATAAGCCAAAAACAGGACTACAACGCAGAACCCCGACCGGTTTCGCACTATCAGTACGTCAGCAGCCACATTTCTTTTAGCATAGGTATACGAGACCTTGAACATGTCAGGAGCCCAGTTTTCAGAGAGCCAGAAATGCCACCCATGTGGCAGAAAAGTTACCGCTTTAATATACCCTGATACATTCACGTAGTTTCTGTGACATGCATTTTCAAACAAGCTTCTGTCTTGCACGCACTTGTACCAGGTTTCTGGATGCTTGCACTGCAGAAGTAGTGCAAGTAGACATTTATCTATGCTAATATTATGCCTGATATAACCAGGTGTAATATAGGAGTAGAGCAGAGATGTTTGCTGTCCCTTTGGAAAAAGTGCAGAAAATTGTAGTGCGTCTACAGGTCGGTGGTGTGCAACCTCTTTCTCCACACCAGCATGTTGTGGACCCCTTGTCCGCTCCTAGTCCTTTTTTTAAATTTTCTTTATTTATAGTTTTATAACATCACAACAATGAAACGTCACACCCAGAACAAGAACAACAACAAAACAAACACACGTACCCCGCACATACCAGGGAGAAGAGCATAGCTAGCCTAAGGCCAGATAGGCTGTTCACGATAGCGTTAGACTAATCCACAGGTAAATGAAGTAGAGCAGGCCATGTTAAAACATAATGCTATAACCAATATTACAGGATACAACAGACCGATATATGTTAAAAGAGGCAAATGAAACAAGCAAAGCAGAAAAGCCGGAAGGGACTTGTTCTTATGTAACTAAACAGAATATAACTTGTGCAGACTGTTCCATTTGGTGTCATAGGTATGAAGTTGGTTGCGAACACTAGCAATCATTTTCTCTAGATGAATCTCCTAGTCCTTTTCTTAATGGGATGGCAGAGGATTGCTTTTTCATTCAATTCAAAACTCTGCCTTATCCCAGTACTGAACCTAGGAGAGTGCAGTTCTCTTATCTCCCTTTCAAGGGTCTCATCCTCCCGCTGCAGTGCTGAAGTAGTCTTGGACTATCTGGCACAGGACAGTCACACAGTTGCTTCTGCAGGTCCTGATAAAAAATGTCCAGCTTTTAATCTCAATCAGCCTGTAGCTGTCTTCTCAGAAGTGGACCGATGCAGCTTTCTGAAAAGTGTTTTTTTTTGTTTACCTAGCTGATGCTGGATAACGTTTAGTTTTTAGGCTTAGCAGTGACATGAAAAGTGTTATGCTACTGCAGTTGTAACAGTCAATACATGTATTAGTTTACCTTTTAATTTTTTTTACTACGTTCTTCTGTTCTTCTGCTGTGCACTGTATTGTACATGTTTTTATTTTCCCCATCCTAACCCTAAACCCACCCTTCTTTGCAGTCCATTCCACAATGCCCTTTCTAAGCTAAATGGGGCAGTAAACTGCTTCTGAGCATTTTAGTAGCAAGCATTGTTCTCATGCAGACCTTATATAAACTGTGCAGTAAGTGGTGCTCTATACACAGCTGCTGTTGGTGGTGGAGCGAGTTCTCCTCTCCATGCCTCTCAGCCTTTTGTCACTGAAATGAGGGACACAGACACTGAAAATGCGGGACAGTGAGGGACACTGACCATCATAATGAGGCACATATCTGCAAACATGAAGGTAAAAGCTCTGAACACTGGAAACCATTACCTATACTTGTACAAAGTTTGTTTTTGATTTAGCACCTCAGAATATTCTGAGTTTTTGCTTTAAATCCTGAATTTACAGCACCTTCTCTGCGTGGGAATTACCTTTTCCATGAGGGATGGTGAGGGACAAAGCAATTTTGAGAAGTAAAATGAGGGACATCCTTTGTAATCGGGAACAGCTGAGAAGGTATGCTTCTCTCTAAGGAGGGGCAAACAATGGATCCTCTATTTTCAGGTGTGCCGGCTGCCATCCCTGATGTATGTCTTGGGTCTCTCATACCTGCCACCTCCCTGTGGACTCAGGGTGGCATGGGCAGTGGGTGCCATATACATGGCAGTGAGATGTCAGGCATCGGTGGCTGTGCTAGGGTCCTTAAGAGAATGCAGCCCTGTACACCAAGGGGACTGGCCTCAGTTCTTGTTGTAGTCCTTGGGGAATGGGAATGTCCTAAAATACATAAAACTGCAAAATACAGAATTAGTGCAGTGCCTTTGCCTGGGGGAATCACAGGGAGTGCCTCAGGACACTTGAGCTGTAAGCACTGAGAAGGGAAATGTTTGCAACTAGATCAAAATGGATCGGGGGGCAGAGGGTGTATGGAGGCCTTGGTGCTGAAATCTCCCAGCCTTCTCCAAAACTGCATCTATCAACAGAAATGAAAGCCACATTTTTAACAGCGGGTAGCTAATAGACTAAATTACACCTTTCAACCCACAATTCCCTCTTGAAACTCCTAGCAGAGGCATGCTCAGAGTTCATAAACAAGGGGGGGGGGAGGGGGCAAATGATATTATGGATAGACTCTTTTAACGCGTGGGGTGTGCTTCCACAGGACAGCATTTTGAAGACATTCCAAATGGTGCATTTTAGAACTCCAGTGATGATGTCTGCCTTTTTTTTAAATAGCTCATTTTTACAATTTTTAACTTTGAATAAAGTCCCTTTACTTTAAACATCCATTTAAAAAAAATAAACCATATATGCCGCTAACAACTAAAAAATTGCTGCTTAGCTCTACATCACTTTCACACTGCCAGAAAACTAACCTCTGCTGCTTGCCAAGTGCTGCTAGAATTTGGTTATTAAGCTGCCCCTTAAAAATATGATCAAGGACTGGCTCTGTGTTCGCCCCTCTGTTGCCCAGATGCCAGCCCAGACTGCTCTGTTTGATCACATGACAGTGATGTGCAAAAATCATTTTCTTATTTTATTTTGTATTCGTTTTACTGGGAAAGGTAGACGGGGCCACAAAGTCTAATTTTCAGCCATGCTGCTGCTGTGTACACTGTAATAGAGATTGTATGGTTTGAAAGACTACAAACAATCCTAAAATATACTGTAGGAAAGTTTCCAGCATCACTCCCATCCACAACCCAGAAGAGACACTTGGTCAACTTCTAATTTCAGTTGCTGACACTGTGGTAAGTGTTGTTGCCTACCACCCCATATTATTGAATTGAGAAAACTGGACTTCAGGTGCTGAACGGAAGGGGGGGGGCATGGTCAGGGTTGGTCACCTCCCACACATAACTATGACACCAAGGTCAGGATGGGGAGCACTCACACTTAAACATTGCATAACAGAGTAGTTTATTTACACAGCCGTGTGCACGGCATAGGAGCATTGGTAGAATAGATGACATTACTGTTAATGGACTTTTCCCAATTGGGTCTTAGATGTCTCTCCATTTCAGTGCCTGAAGGCAGCAGGATTAAAAGCTCAAACACACCAGTAAGTCAGTCTTCTTGCAGCTGTTAGCCAGGGTTTCTCATAGGGTTTACCCATGAACCCACAATGGATACCTGCAGTATTTACATCAGTAGTAGTTACACAGTCATTTACATTTGTAGATCAACATAATTTGTAAGGGTTGTACCTTACTATGCTACATCCTAGTGATTCCCAGATTTGGGCCCAACAATGAGACTGTGTTGTACAGAGCAGCTACACTTTACCCATCTTCCTGTGCCTCAGTGTGTCTGCCTTGTCCTCAATATACCCACAGCCTGTAAGTGTCCTGTGTGCTCATCACTCCTGGAGCATTTCTGTTCAGGACCCTTTTTGCTCTGGTCCTCTGCTCGCTTGGAATCTATCTTTCGGGGACAGGACAAGAATGGCACTGTTCTGAGCTGAAGGAAGTTTATTTTTTAATTTATATGTGTAAGTCTTTGCTAACTGGGTAAGGCCCACTAGGCACAAGTGCCTGTTTTCAAGGATGACCTGGGAGCACGGGGTGATTAAGTGACTTGCTCAGAGTCACATAGTATGCAAGTGGAGGCTGTGGGAATCAAACCCAGGTCTGCTGAATGTACAGCTCATTCACAGGTCATCACTCTAACCTCTAGGCTATACTGAAATGATCCTGTTGCAAGGCATTTGGGGAGACATACATTTCTAAAATGAAGTCCCCTCATGGATTCAAAATTCAAGTGTGAGAAGCTGTCTAGATGTGTATTTCAGCCTAAATTGACATCACGCCGTGATTTGCTAACTTTGTCTTGTGGGCCACTGCCTCATGGAATAGCCTCCTTAACAGCATAAGAATAACCAGTAATCAGTGTGAATTTTCAAAGGCAGTTGACTAATTTTTGACATATAAATGCACTTAATATGTGTTTTTTATTCAGATATATTTATTTTATACTGTAAATGCTGTTGGTTTCTTTGTATGTCATTGTAACTAAGGAAAAAAAAAGAAAAAGGACATCCAGCTCAGCCAACCTCAGAAGAAAAAAAGTCTAGTCAGGGAGTAGCCAGTTCCAAACAAGGCAGCAATCAGTTGTAACTAAGAGCCAGAACCACAAAGGTCTCCTAACCCTGCACTTGTGCAGAGGGCTGGGAAAATCGTAGAGGGCCCCTTTCATGCAGGGAGTGCTCCCATGAGGCGCTGCATGGCAACCACAGACAGCAGTGCATGCTCCGCTGCTCTCGGTTTCAGTACAGACCTGATCTTCTGCACAGTGGGAGATCCTCTGAAGAGCCAACAGGGACATCCGATTGGATGACCGGTGTCTGGCACAGCTCCACCCCATGCCACTCCCACCCCTTAAACCTCTCCATTCATGAATAGAGGCAGGCTGGCACCAGTCTCCCCTCATGACTAAGGGCCCATCCACAAAAGTTTCTTGGCCCCTTTGCTCAGGCTAATATAGTTTCTTATCTTTGTATTTGTTGTTTTTTCTTTTTGATCTCCCTAATGCCTGCTCTGCCCCTCACCTGCTGAGACCTCAAGAGAGACTATCCCGCCGCCGGTATAATGGCAGTGAGCCCCATAAACCACTGAATGAAGGAGTGGGCCCAGCATTGACATCTCCATGTCCTCCCACCAAAGGACCCCTGTCAGCCACCAGTGGCATGGCACAGGGAGAACTAAGAGGGCTTCTTGCTGAATATTTGCCATCCTTTGGGGCCACCAGGGGGAAACAGTTTTATAAGGAAAGCAGGAGAACACCCCCCGGATCAGAGCTAGCACACTACAGACTTCTCCAATTCCCGCAGTGGTCGATGTGGTTGGTGGAATCTGATCACATTTCTGTGCATTATTCCAGCACAACAATACCGATCAGAAATGCATAACTTTCTGAGCCTTATAGAACAGTTCTAAAATTCAGGGAAACTATTTTAAAATGGCAATAAGGAACTCCAGGGTATGTGTAATTGTGGGATAACAGCACTTCTCACGTGTTTATGGCACTCTGCTTCCCCTTGTGCCTCATTTTGAGGCACCCCATTATCCCATAATACACATACCTCGCCATGCTTAATTGTCTAAAAGCAACTTTTACTTTTTTTGTAACTTTATCTCTACTGCCAGCAAAAGGAGGCTTCTTTGAAACAGATGGTTCATGTCAGTGGCCATATCCAGTGAAGTATACATCATTTTAATTTAATGATATAATCAGGGTCACTGACCTACTGAGAGTTTTTACTGAATTCCATTTTCAAGATTTCAGATTCCCAGACTGCACCAGGTATTGCTGGTCTAATTTCTGGATTTTAATGGTATTCTGTATTTATTTATTTGTTTATTGAAATTTCGGAAAACATCTTTGAGAACAAGCTCATTTCATAGGTTCCATGTCAGAAGAACAATACATATTGGGAAAGTATGAAACGTAGAACAAACAAAACAAGGAATTATACAAGACATTACAAGTGTGTATAACTAGAGAAGTTCCGATCCATGTGGCATTGTACAATGTATGCCGTGGTGCATAGGCATAAAGGGGATTTAGTGACAATTACAACTATCTTTTATCTTGGATGCAATTAAAGTTCTGAAAAAGTTGACAGGGACAGTACTAGATAGTTTTAGTATTGATTGGAACTGATTCCACGTGGACGGGAGGTTGTAAGAAATGGCACGTTTGCCAAAGGTGGTATGAGTTCTAGGTATATCTAGCAGGACAAAGTCAGCTTTCCTAAGGGAATATGGACTGCTAGAGATGCTGATTAGCGATGTTAGGTAGCGTGGTAATGTCAGTAGGAGCAACTTAAGGGTCCAAACTCCAGCATGGGGCAGACGTCTAGTGGTAAGAGATGTCCAACCAACAGCTGCATACAGGTCACAGTGGTGGGTGCGGTAGGGGCAGTTGGTAATGAAGCGTAATGTGCGATGATAAAGGACGTCCAATTTACTTAGGCTGGTAGTTGAGGCTGTAGTGTAAATCAGGTCTCCGTAGTCAAGTAGGGGGAGGAAAGTGGCCTGAATAAGCTTCGTGCGTGTCTCAAGTGGAAATAAAGACTTGTGTCGAAAGCAGAATCCTAATCTTGCTTTGAGCATTTTGGAGAGCTCATCAATGTGGTCATTAAATGAAAGCTTATTATCTAGCGAGATACCCAGGTATTTGAATTTAGAAACTACTTCCGATTCACCTAGTGCAGTAACTGTGAAATCATTTGGTTGGTCAGGGGTGGGACAAGGGGAGCTACTATGATTGAGGATCATTGCTTTCGTTTTCTTAGCATTAAGGAGCAGCTTGGCTTTTACCAGATTGTTTTCAAGCTGAGCAAAGTCAGTTTGTAACACAGTCATGACCTGTGATAATGAGGATCCAGAAGTATACAAAACAGTATCATCTGCAAAGAAGTACAGTTTGGAATCAGTTATATGGTAGTCAAGGTTGTTAATGTACAAAGATAACAGGATTGGGCCAAGGATGGAGCCTTGGGGGACTCCTCTGACAGCAGGCAGAGGAGCAGAGAATAGGCCATCAGCTTTAACTTTCTGTGTTCTCTCTGATAAGTAGCTAGAGAACCAGTTGGCAGTGCTCGGAGTAGCTCCTAGGTTGGACAGGCAGGTGACTAGAAGGTTGTGATCAGCAGTATCAAATCAATCAATCAATCAAAGTCTTTATTTAACCAGGTGGGCACTGTTGAGCAGAGCTCATTTTCGAGGTGAACCTGGGGTAAGGAAAAACTACAGAAGGATTCAACAGGATTGCAAGTGCTGCCAACATGGCAGTATACATTAGGACAGATGTGAACAGGATTTACACAGATCTAACATGCACAAAAATACTAAGTATACAAGCTACGGTACCATAAGGGAAATGTAAAAGTTGATCGCAAAATTATTATTAATTTTTTTTTATCTTTATCTTTACCTTTACCCCCAGAGGGCAGCAGGTGAGGGGATGCATGAGATAGAGAGGGAGAGGAGAGGGCAGGGATATGCACCGAGAGCTGGTAGAGAGGGGGGCAAGGATAAGCACAACGGCAAAAAAAAACAGTATTAGTGGAAGCAGTCGCAGGATTCCTTGAGTTTGTGGGTAATTAAAGTTTTAAAAGCTGTGAACGTGCAAGGGAGGTTTAATTTCAGGGATTTTTGCAATTTGTTCCACAGCGAAGGAAGTGCATGGCTTAATGCCGCCCTGCTGAAGCGGGATCTCACCTTCGGGATTTGCAGGGTTACGTAAGAAGCACTTCTTTGGGCGTAGTTAGATAGGGGGTTAGAGGTAGGCAATCAGTGATATAGCGGGGCAGGTTATTGGTAATGGCTCTGAAAGTCCATAGTACCATGTTTCTGTGGTGCCTAAGGGTAAGAGAAGGCCAGGCCACAGCAGTGTATAGGAGACAGTGATGGGTGGAGTAGGGGAGCTCTGTTATAAACCTTAGTGCTCTGTGGTAGAGTATATCAAGTTTTGCAAGTGAACCAGCAGGACCTTGGCTATAAAGGAAGTCGGCATAGTCTAACGGGGAGAAATGTAGTTTGGACTAGTCGTTTTTTAGCCTCCCTTGGTAGAAGGATTTTTATCGTGAAGTATAGTCCTAGTCTCTGCCTGAGCTTCTTTATAAGCTCTACAATATGACCCAGGAAGGAGAAAGAACTGTCAATCCAAGCCCCAAGGTATTTGAAAGAAGATACATATTCCAGTTGATCCCCCAGTATAGTAGTGATAGGGGATGGAGAGCCGTGGGAGGGAGGGGCACTATCATTGGACGCAGGGGAGAAGAGCATGGCTTTTGTTTTTTTTTTGCGTTCAGGAGCAACTTCTGTTTTAGGAGTTGGAGTTGTAGCAGATGCTTTGCTAAGGTCCAAGAAAACTGCACCAGTTTACCAGCTTAGCATCGGTAGCGGTGAACCAATCATTTGTTACTTTCGCCAGAGCTGTAATTGTGCTATGATTTGTTCGGAAGCCTGACTGGGCCGGGTTAAGTAGTGAAAAGGTTTTGACATGAGATTTTAATTGATTATAGACCAATTTTTCGAAGATTTTAGAGAGGATGGGTAAGATGGATATAGGTCTGTAATTGTTCAGGTCGCATGGTTCTCCTGATTTAAAAAGGGGGAGTATGTGGGCAGATTTCCAACAGGTTGGTACTGTAGCTGAGGTGATAGAGAGGTTGAAGATGTGTAGAATCGGGGCTGTGAGGTGAACATGGCCTAGTCTTAAGAAGAAGGGTTCGAGACCATCATCCCCTGCACTTTTATGGATATCTAGCTTAACTAATGCATCTTCTACTTCTTTGTAGTTACATAGATGCAATTGAAAGGGACAGGATGCATTGTCGGCGGGCGGGGGGGCTAGGCTGATTCATGGAATAGTTGGCATAAGGTGAGGAGTCAAACACTAGCCCGGCTGTGGCAAAATGGGAGTTGAGTTCTTCTAAGATTTGAGAATTATGTTCCACAAACCTGCCATTTGTAAATATCTTGGCAGGAGCGGAGGGGGCAGTAGGCCGCCCTTCAGTAGATTTGAGTGTCCTCCAGATTTTACGGGAATCCCCTTTTGCCTGTTCAAGAGTGGAGATGTAGTAATGGGCTTTGGCAGTGTGAACACTTTTCATGCAGGTGTTCCTAGCCTGTCTAAAGGCCTGGCAGTCTGCAGGATTCTTGGATTGCTTATCTCGCTTAGTAAGAGCTGCTTTAAGTCCTGGGATAAACCAAGGGTGAGAATTTTTACGCACCCTGACTTTAATTAGGGGGGCATGCAAATTAATCAATGTGGAAAGGTTATCATTAAAGATGGAAACAGCTTCATCAACATTTTTGGCCAGGTAAAGATCCTGCCATCTAATCCCACCTAGATCTGTGAGGAAATTAGCTGAACTGAATTTTCAAAAGGAACGTTTGGTTATGAATGTGGATTGCTGGCGGACCTTAGTTTGAGCTCTTATGCATACTACAATCCCATGGTCGCTCATGTCATTATGGAAGACTGCTGTATGGGAGATTTTATGGGGATGAGTGGTTCAAATAACTTCTAGAAGGGAGTTGTTGTCGGAGATAATGGTATTAGTCCTTGTAGATTCGTTAACTATTTGCATAAGGCCAAGCTCATCACAGAGAGATTTAAGACAGCGAGATTTAGGTGATAGCCAGTCCAAATTAAGATCTCCTAGGAATATAGTTTCTGTATTAGCTGTGGAGAGTAAAGATCTGAGTGTATTTAAAATTTCTAGACCCCAAGACAGAGGCCTACAGCCCTCAATCGTGTTCATACATTCTGAAGAGGGGAGGTGGAGCTTCAAGGAAAGTAATTCAAATTCCTTGGTTAATGATTTGCAGCTGACGTCTGTGACTGCGTACCTGAGTTTTGAGTAGATTACTACACCCCCACCCTGGGTTTCCCTATCTGCTGTGAATAATTTGTAACCAAGAAGGGTAATTTGTTGGTCGGATTTAGCCTTTTTTGAGCCATGATTCGGAAATAATGATGAGATCCGGGTTAGTATGTGCAGCCCAAGCTTGTAACTGAACAACTTTTCTGGTCAAACTCAGGATGTTGACTAGTATTATTTTAAGACCTGGGGCAACTGCAAACTCTGATGGGGAGGATAGTATCGGAATCAGGCCAGGATTTAGTTTAACATTTCCTGAGCAGAGCAGGAGCAGCAGTAGAATTTTCTTGAGGGATTTTATTAAGAGAGAGACCACTTTTTTCCTCTGGGACCTCCCATGACTCCTTATCCAAGTTGTATTTTTAGAGCTGAAGTCGGCGATATTGAGACGATGATTTAACATAATGACGGAAAGTATTCACATAGATAATGGTGAGGAGAGCAAGTGAGGCCAGAGAGAGGAATGAAAGGGTAGTCACAATAAGGGAGGGATAAGTGGAAGGTACCTTGCGCAGGGGTATAATAAGATGTGATATGTGGTACCAGAACTAGTTTAGCTCGTGGAACATCATATTGAGGTGAGGGATAGATTATACAATATTCGAGTAACACAAGCAAAAGAGTAAATAATGCCATGCTTCCAGGCGAGGGTGCAAGGTTTTAATAAGGGATCAATGTGTGATGCCAAGTGTGATTTCGATGCAGAAGCAGACCCTCAATATTTAGGAGAAGCTGATTGCAGGATAGAGAGGCACACAGCCTTAAAAAAAGTAACACTAACCCATGCAACATTAAATTTAGCACTTGGCCCTCCTATCCGTATCTGCGCTCAGTTCACCTATCAAAGAATGATAGGTATAACACCAAGACCAGCATTTACCAATAGCAAGGCAGGTAATCAGCAATGGGTGGAGTAGTGCTGTATTTAATGGTGGCCTGGGAGGGGGTGGAGGGGGCGGGAGAAAAATACCAAGTAAAGCAGTCTGTCCCCGAGAGGCACAAAGAGTTGCTGTTTGTCAGTAGGAGGAAGAGGCGCACCAATTGTTGGACAGCAGGGAAGCAGGTGAGCCAATCAGCAGAGGCCTGCTAATGCGCCGCACCAATCAGGGATCAGCCATTCGTGCTGGTTCTGTTTTGAAAAATCAGCAGTCATACCTTCTGAGGGGATCCGAGGTAGGTGCTGCGATGTTCAGGGAAGGCTGCGGTGAGGGGTCGGACGGTGGCCATGGGAGCGGCTGATGCTGGCTGCCTTGCTGTTGAAGCGCCGCTCAGGCGCAGGACCCTAGAGGAGGGAGAAGAGAACTGGAATAAATATACAGTCTAGGAGAAGGTTGTGGGCGGGGAGCTGGCGGCAGACCGTCAGCGGGGTGTGGGGGTGCTTTTGAGTGAAAGAATAGGGATGAATTAAGCAGGCTGGGTGGGGGGGTAGTGGATAGGGTGCAAAGTAGGAGAGAAAGACACAGATCAGCAATTAGCACTGGTGAGGGGCTGCCTCAGTAAGAATACAAGCTCAGGCAAGCGGGGGGAGTCTTGTAGTGAAAGGTAAGAGAGGGGAGAGAAGAGAATAAGGAGCAGGGCTTTAGGGCAGGCAGGAGGACATATAAATGTATCAGCAGTAAAAAAAATCAACAGTAATTAACAGTAACAACTTATTTGTCAGCAAATTAGTCAGGAGAAAGAATTCAACACAGGAGAAAAAAATACTGAGTAAAGCAGTCCCCGAGAGGCACAAAGAGTTGCTGTGTAAGTCAGTAGGAGGAGGCGCACCAATTGTTGGACAGCAGGGAAGCAGGTGAGCCAATCGGCAGAGGCCTGCTAATGCGCCGCACCAATCAGGGATCAGCCATCCATGCTGGTTCTATTTCAAAAAATCAGCGGTCATGCCTTCTGAGGTAGGCGCTGTGATGTCCGGGGAAGGCTGCGGTGAGGGGTCGGGCGGCGGCCGTGGGAGCGGCTGACGCTGGCTGCCTTGCTGTTGAAGTACTGCTCAAGCACAGGACCCTTCTGAGGGGATCTGAGGTAGACACTGCGACGTCTGGGGAAGGCTGCGGTGAGGGGTCGGGCGCCGGCCGTGGGAGTGGCTGATGCTGGCCGCCTTGCTGTTGAAACGCCACTCAGGCGCAGGACTCTTGAAGCCAGGAAGCGGCTGGTTCAAACAATCTTTCTACCTCTACTTGATTACACTGATTTTCTATACATTCACTGTCCCCAGTATGCACTCCAGAAGCTTGATACACACTGCCATCATGCCTTGAGATTTATACTTGATATGCCATTCCGGACTCATCACTGCTTGCTGTACCAGGCAATTGGTTGGCCGTCCCTCCTTCTGAGGAGGCAAGTAAACGCACTCATGTGGATCTACAGGGTGTTCTCCAACAAACTCCCTCCCTAAATCTGTAACCTGTTTGAGCAGTTAACAGGTGTATATGGCCTACAGAATTCCTCCCTTGTCCTCCTCCAAGTTACCACGAACATGCACTTGCCATGGCGCAGCTGTCATCAGCTCCTTACTACCATCACTTTGGAATAACTCACAAAAAGTTCTTAAACTCTCCCACCTGGTAAAACATTTTCTAAACAAAAGAGATCCCATTAGGGGTGCTGATGAGCAGCTAGTTGAACTGACACACATTCCCTTGCTGCTGCCTCTAAGCCAAAAAATCAAACTTTAAAATTAAATAAATACCTCTGTCCGATCTTTTTGGGTATCTCATGAGTAACAGAGATAGCATGGATGAGTATCTCAATTCTGGATCATTGAAGAGCCAGCGGCTAGCCACTAAAAATGTCAAGAAAGGCGGAGAGAATGCGGGCGTAGTCTCGCTGTCTGCAGCAGAAGTAGCTGCGCTGGGTAAAGAAGTAACAGGGCAGGTCGAGGCGGCGCTGGAGTCTCGATTGATCAAGCTGGAGGGGAAGTTTGGCTTAAAGATGCAGGAAATCCAGGAACAACAAACCGCATAAGCTGGCAGGCTGAAGTGGAAGAGAGGGTTTCTCACATGGAGAATGAGTTGCTGGTGGTCCTGGGGCAGGTGGCGACCCTTCAGAAAGAACTGGCAGAACGCAAGGAGGCATTTGACTACCAAGAGAACTATCATTGATGCCTTAACCTAAGATTGAGAGGGCTACCAGAGGGAAGGGAAGGGGAGAGTGCCTTGGATTTCTGTGCAAGAGTTTTGCCGGAATTGCTCGGTCTTCAGCCTGCTAAAGGTCGCTTCAAACTGGAGTGAGCACATAGGGGCTGTGATGCCAAGGCCACTGATGGATCAGCCCCCAAGACAGTTGATCATGCGTTTCCACCACTTCCAGGACAGGGAACAAATTTTGAAGGCCTGTCGGGAGAAGGGTCCACTGATATATGAGGGGCAATGGCTCTTCATATCGCAGGACTATTCGGCCCGGCTGCTCAAGAAAAGGAAAATGTTTAATGGTATTATGCAGCAACTCAGGGAGTGTAAGGTTGAGAACTTCCTTGTGTACCCGGCTACTCTAAAAATAAAACACGAGGGAGCCACTTTTTCGTTTTGGGACATGGATAAGGCAGAAGAGTTTGTTCGCTCGCTAAGGCAGAAGCTGCGCTGAGAAGAAAGCTGGAACCATTATTTTTCGAGTGCTGGAGCGAGGTGACTGTTACCAGTGTTATATTTCTGTGTTTGGACTCACACAAGTTAAAGTCTTGTGCTGTTGGGACATTGCTGGTTTTTGCCCCACGTTTGGGGGTGAGATTGTTGCTCTTAGTTACTCCCGCCGATCGGTTAGACCCCCGAGGAGACATTGGATGGAACTAGTGCGTAGGAGGAAAATGGGTCTATGGACTTTGGCTGAAGAGACCTGATGCTGGACTTAATTTGCGGTTTGTTGGAGACAAAGGAGAGGGAGCCTTTGGTGCCAAGAAGGCGAAGAATCAAGAGATGTAGCGGAAGTAGCAACATACCCAGTGGATGGGTGAAGGTATGAGGGATGGTGGGGATTGAGGCTTACCACATGGATTTTGAGGCGCGGCCTACTATCCCTGTCAGCCTGAGGTAGTAACCCTGGAATGTTGCCCCTTAATCAAGAGGGGAGCTAGGGAAGGGGGGGTCACTGGGAGAGCAGGACGGGCTACACTCTGTACAATGGTGGGAGCTGGGATGATTTAGTGGAGGAATCATAGAGGAGATATAAGAGGTACTAGGTAAATTGGGCAGGGGGTATGGGGATTTCGGCTGTGGGGAGAGGGTGGGGGGCGTCTTCGTCAGTACAGGGGATGTGGCAGACACTTGAGCCTGAGTGGCAGTTAGTGTTACGTGGGGGGAGGAGGGCAAAGGGGAGGCGAGGGTACTTGAACTATAGTGTGAAAGGTATGGAGGGTGACAGAGGTATGGGCGAAAGTGGGGAGAGGGGCGGTGATAAAACACTGCAAGAGTGGGGCGGTGAGGCAGATAGACCAATCAGAGGTTAGTTGGAAAGGGGAGGGAGAGGTGAAGACAGAGAGAAAGGGGGAGGAAATAAAGTGTTGGAAAATGTACCCTCATGGGGTGGGGGGATATAGAGGGGGGGTGTAAAAAGTTTATGTTCAATGTTGTTGTTATTTGCTCTATAAATAGTGCGATCACAAGATTGTTTGCTTGTGTGCATGACAAGGAGGAAACCAAAAGGCTTTCAGCTAATGAAGTAGGACCAATGGGGAGGATCAGAATATGTACAAATGGCTACTATTAAAAGTGTTACTGTTGTGACTTGGAATGTTCAGGGTATCATAAATCCAGTAAAAAGGACTGCTTTGCTAACTGCCTTAAAAAGCGTCGAGGCTCATGTGGCTCTCATACAGGAGACGCATTTCACAGTGCGGAACATGCCAAGCTGACTCGTAGATGGGTGGGGAGGTGTTACGTGGCTTCGGCCATGGAGCGTAAAAGAGGGTTTGCCATTCTGGTACATAGGGCTCTCCCTTTTGAAGTAAATAGAGTGCTGAGGGATCCCAAAGGGGGAAGGTATATTTTTGTGTCAGGTACATTGGATGGGGAGCAGATTACTTTTGGGTCGATTCATGCGCCTGCAGTTTATGACCCGCAATTTTATATGTCCTTGCTGGATTTATTGGTCAAAGAACAGTTTCCAGGTCTAATTCTGGGGGGAGACCAAAATTGGACGATGGACCCGAAACTTGACCACTCTGAGGTGAAAGGGAGAGAAACTGGTGGTATGCAACAATGGCAGGTGGGTATGTCAGAGTTAGACCTGGTGGATGCATGGCGTACAGCCAATCCAGGTGCGAGAGAGTACACTTTTACCCGAAGCCACACAAAACATGGTCCCGCTTGGACTATATATACCTGACGAGACAGTGGTATGCTCGAGTACGTGAAGTTAGACATATCCCCATACATGTGTCGGACCATGCTGTGGTAATCATGAAATGGCAAAGTAGGGTGAGGCAGGAATCCCCCCCCCCAACTTATATGGTTGGGAATCCGGAGTTTAAAGAGTATCCGGAGGAGAAATGGGAGTTTTATTTGAGTATGAATGATACAGAGGAGATCTCTAGAACCGGGCTATGGGAGGCAGGTAAGGCCTTTATGAGGGGTGTAATTATTGAATATATGGCCCAGCTCAAGAGGCAAAAACAAGAGAAGAGGAGGGACCTGGAAGGGTGGTTAAAGGAATTGGAGAAGAGGGGAGCAGGGGGATGCAGTCAGGTCCCTGGCACTGGTTAGGGAGGCCTTAAACACCCATCTGAGGACAGAAGCAGGGAGGGTTTGCTTCTTTAACAAGCGTCACATTTCCGAATGGGGGAATAAACCAGGCCCAATGCTCGTGAGTCTCATGAAGGAGGGTAAAAGGGTGGGCCAGATTATGGGAATAAAGGAAGGAAATGGATTGCTGCATGGAGACACAAAGGGGATGAAGGTGGCTTTTAGGTCCTTTTACCAGCAATTATACGAGGCGGAGTGTGCGGGCACCAGGGAGCAAATGATGGAATTTCTTGGGAAAGTCAAATTGCCAGAGGCCACACAAGTACAGAGGAGTAGATTGAATCAACTGATAACTACGGATGAGGTGCTGAGGGCTATTCGGATGCTGCAGAGGGGTAAGACTAGTGGACCAGATGGGTGTGACGTAGACAGCCAGTTCTGAGTGCTGGATAATATTTTTTTTTATATAAAATGTATTATGACTGTCTCTGCTGAAAATCAAATGCTCTAGGAATGACCTCTCTCTCACATGCCCCCAGATTTTAGCTGACAGATGCAGGCCAAGAGAACTGCTGAAAATATGTATCACACACTCAGTTTTTTAGAGACGGTGTGTTACTGGAAGACTTTTATTAAGGATGCTGTTTCTCTGAGCTAATTACAGAGTTGTTAAGTTAATTTTGTTAAGGGAGAAATCATAAACTAGGTTTATGACATTAAAATAAGGGAAGCTAGGATGTTACATAGAGGTGTAAGGTTGAAAATGACCCTATGAAGCCTGTGTGAAGAGGGTACAGCATGAGATCAAAAGAGGTGTCATTGAAACTTGAGTTATGCCAAGGTTGCAGAATTAATACTTTGAAATTACATCCTGTGGTTGCATAAAAATATATTTTTGTTAGATATTTGACCAGAGGAGGGGCTGGATGACTTCATCCAAAAAGGGTTGGCCAGTACTGCTTGAAAAGATTATTCTCTTTCACTATAGGTGTGCATTTTGTATCTGACATGGACCAAGAAAACATTTGAGCACTGAAAAGAGGTATTTAGAAAGCTAGACAAATCTAAATATAGTTGTAGGAATAGCACTGTTTTAAACCTTGTTTTGATTAAAGATCTGTATGTCTTGTGATATAAGAGTTCTGTATTGTATGTTTGACGTATTATTATATATTTTAGTAAAAACTCTAATTTTAGAGAAAACGTGGTCTGTCTTTGAATTGCTTTCTTTTTCTGAGAAATATTTATGGTTCAGTAGACATATAGCTTGTATGGTGGTATCAAACTGGAAAGAGAAGAGTTTTAAATCTGAGGTCTTTATAAAAGTTTTAAAGGGTTCATCTCTGAATACCTGGTTAGGTGCCCGTAGGCAAAGATATCTGGCCCCCGAAGACAGATATATCTGAGCCAGTGCATTGGGTATGCTAGCAAGAGGTTAACAGTTTGAATCCCTCTAGAACTGAGACCAAAGGTTGATCCGAACTGACAAAAACAGACAAGAGGGTTACCTTGTCTGTTACACTGTTCACAAGACTGCGCTCAGAGGTTGGCACTTTGGGAGTAGAGGGCCTGACCTGCTGAGTGAATCTGTGACAACGGGTACCCCATGGAATATTACAAAATGTTGGGAGACCGGGTAGCGGGCTTGCTCAGGGAAATGTATCAGCAGAGGGATGAGACAGGAGTCGCCGATCTGCCCGACACGTGCTAAGGGGCCACTATCTGTCTTATACCCAAGGAGGGTAAAGATGCACAGGAATGTGCCTCATATAGGCCAATTTCACTGCTGAATACTGATTTTAAAATACTAGCAAAAATATTGGCTTCTAGATTGGAAGAGGTACTCCCGAGATTGGTTCACCCAGACCAGATGGGGTTCATAAAGTGCCATCAGTCATATCATAATATGAGGCGTTTATTAAATATTTTATGGCGGGTGAATAGGGGCAGAGAGGGAATAGGGATCATCTCAGTGGACGCTGAAAAAGCATTTGACAGAGTGGAGTGGGAGTACTTGTTTAAAGTGATTGAGCGATTTGGTCTGGGGGAGGCTTTCCTGGGATGGGTACAGGTGATGTATGCAAGGCCTTGGGCACAGGTGATGGTGAATGGCTCCCTGTCAAAGAAATTCAGTCTGAAGAGGGGTACTAGACAGGGGTGCCCGCTCTCCCCCCTTCTGTTTGCGCTCACGATGGAATCTTAGCAGCTGCAATTTGGGACTGTGTGGAGATTATGGGGTAGGGAGGGTGGGAGGAACACAGCATAAACTGGCTTTATATGCTGATGATATGCTCCTGTTTCGGAGGGACCCGGAGCGTTCGGTGCCGCCCTTGCTAAAACTGGTGGAGGAATTTAGTGTCTTTTCGGGGTATAGGGTTAATCTTGGCAAGTCAGAAGTGATGTGGCACCAGGGTTCTGGGAGTGAGGTGAGACAATGGGGACTAAAAATGGTAGGTACAAGCTTAGTCTACCTAGGGGTGCAGGTGGGTAGGTCACTAGAGTCCCTGTATCGCTTGAACTACACTAAGTTGGTGAAGGCCATAGAGGCAGACCTAAGGAAGTGGATGCAGTTGCCATTGTCATGGTTGGGCAGAATTAACCTCATAAAGATGAATGTTCTTCCCAGGATCCTTTATTTTTTGCGGATGTTGCATATAGGCCTAAGGAGAGAAGATGTTAAAAAATTGGAAAAGGCCTTTTCTACCTTTATCTGGAGAGGAAAACATCCAAGTTTCAGCCTTCATAAGCTGAAAGGGAGAAAGGGGGTCTGAACTTTCCTGATTTGGAAAACTATTTTTTGGCTATACAGCAAAGATATATAGCAGACTGGGTGCACAGGCCTAAAGTCGCCAGTTGGACTGACTTAGAACCAGACATGTCCAGGCTAATCTCATGGCATACTTGCATAGTAGGGGCCTCAGGGCATATACGATGGAAGGGGAGGTTAATCCTCTGGTGGTGCAGGTTTTGAGGGCCTGGAGGCAACTCAGGAGGTGGGGCTGGACACAGGGTGGGGAGACGCTGCTTTTACCGATTGCGGACAACCCCTTCTTCTTGCTGGGTTTAGAGGATAGTGGGTTTTGAGAATGGGAACAAAAGGGTATTCGCAGTCTGGGGCACCTTGTGGTTAGTGGACTACTGTGCTCTTTTCAAACTCTGCAGGACATAGTAGGAGGGAGTGACCAGCATATGTTCAGATACCTGCAGGTATGGGCATTTATGAGCAGCCTAGAAAGAGAAGATAAGGGGGCATATAAAATGGATTTTGTGGAGACCAAGGTCTATCAGGCCCAGGATAGGCTGAAAGGTTTTATTGGCCAGGCAGTGAAAATAGGGAAACATATACTCCCTGATAGAACTGCTAGCACAAGGGCTTTGTGGGAACGGGATCTAGGAAGGGTTATAACAGAGGAGGATTGGCAGCTGCTGCTCTCAATGCACTCAGGGATTATGGCCTGCAATAAGTATAAGGAGGCGTACTTTAAATTTCTCCATAGGTTGTACTATCCACCTGTGATTGTGCACAAAGCACACCCTGGGATATCACCGTTATGTGGGAGATGTGGGGTGGATAGGGGAACTTATATGCACTGCTTCTGGGCATGCCCTGTGCTGCCGAAGTACTGGAAAGCAGTGGTTGCAGAGGTGAGCAGAGTCGCAGGTAGGGAACTGCCAGTAGACCCCTTGGGATGCTTGTTTGGAGTTGAAGTAGGAGACGGGGAAAAATGGATATTGCTCCCTAGATGGATTAGAGTGCTGTTTGTGTTGGCCAGTCATGGCATACAAAATACATGGGTCTCCCAGGCTGTTCCAACTGTGCAGACCTGGAGACAGATGGTACTGCAAAACTTGGGGCTGGAGAGGCTGACTCATGAGCTATGGGGAAGGGAGGGCAGTTTTCATAGAAGTTGGGCCCCTTTCCTGGCCTCCCTTACAATAGAGGAGGGATGGATCCTGAGGGAGGGTATACTCAGTTGAGAAGGGGGAGGCGGGGGAAGGTTCTTTGGATGGATGTAGGACTGGGAATTACTTTTGTAAACATGCCCTCGGTGAGTGAGCCTCCCCAAATCCATAGGAAAGATTCTGAGCCTCCCCCAAAAACTTAAATAATCTTGGGCCTCCCCAAAGAAAAATAACATACTGTACTTTACGCAGTACCCCATGAATAAATTGAAATCCCTTTGAGTACCTGGCTCACATTCAGTTCTTGTCTTATACTGACGTGGAACCTTTGAAAAAAGCTTGTGTGCTCAAATGTGTTATCTGAACAACAAATAAATAAAATAAATTTTATTATTCAACCTATTGTAACCCCCCCCTTCACAGGTCAGCCTAATTGCTCTGCTATTTTCATTCTTGAACCATAGTTACCTCTTGTTGCAGTACCTTCATGAGGTCAGACTATTTCCTCTGTTTCCTCTCTATATGAAATAACCCTCCTACATACTTTCCCTCGCCCCCTCCTTCCCTGCTCCTAAGCAACTTCTCGGGGATTACTTTGCTACTTCTGCTATTACTCTTAGCACTTCCATGCTCAACCTTTGTATTTGGGCTGTTCTGCCATCAGGCAACAAATTGATCGATTACCAGCACTCATTATTAGTTTATTGTTCATATTTGTTTGCACTATTGTTCATTGTGCATTCTTGATTCTTTTGCAGTTACCTTTTGAAATTTATTCACTCCCTACCCTTCCCCGAGAACACCTGAAATGAGCCTTGGCTCATTCACCTTCCCTTGTCACCTATTAGTAAATAAATATATAAAATTCACCTACTATTATCCTCTTTCAGTTTGCTTCATCTTTTCACATAAAATATATAAAACTCAAAATTTAAATACGATACTTTTTCAGACTTGCTTGAGCCTCCCTTGGAACAGGTTGGGGCTTCCCCAGGGAGGCTGGCCTCACCATTTGAGAACCCCTGCTATATACGATTTATTCCTGATATCATTTTATCTTGTAATTTTGTTTTTAATTATACTGTTTTCCTGTCTGATATGTCCTGATTCGTAGTTGTAAACTGTATATGAAAATTGTTCTGTGTGTCCAGGACCATCTTGCAAATGAGCTCGCTCAATGATGCAATTGCCTGGTTAAATAAAGTTTGATTGATCGATTGATTGATTGAAAAAGTGACCATGGCCAAGCTTGAGGCCTGTCTCCAGACCATGGAGTCTTCGGACCTCAAGGAGGAGCTTATCAAAGACCTGTGCCTGTTGAAGATCTCCCGCAGACATGTGCTCAGGGCTACTTATGATTTGGTAGACGCAGCAGCCCGCTCCTCTGCCACGGCCATCTCTCTTATATTGCGTGCTTGACTACGCATTTCTGGCCTCTCCAATGATGTCCAGGCTGCTATTCAAGATGCCCCCTTTAGGGGTTTGGTCCTTTTTGGAGGGGACACTAAAGATCTTATCATGGGTCTCCAAGACAGTGACCAGGCCCTGAGGTCCGTGAGGTCTGTGTACCGATTGGGCTTTCAGAAGACACAGCCCTTTCGGTGACAGACCAAGAGGCAGGTGAAACCGCTCTTTACCAGGAGACAGGGCAAAAGAAAGGCCACGAGTTTCCCCCTTCACCTCTCCTCCTGCCTCTAAATCCCAGAGAGCAGCTGGGGACCTCCTCCCCACTCGCCCTTCCGCTTCCTGACTGGCAACTCCCTCCCCCTCCTCTGCCATCGTACGAGGAGCCAGTGGGAGGAAAGTTCACCCTCCACGTGCAGGAGTGGAGGGATGTAACCTCAGATGCATGTGCCCTCCAGTTCATTTCAAAAGGGCACATTTTGGAGTTTCAGGAGTTCCCTCCAGAATCTTCTCTGGGTCACTCGAGTTACTCCTTGCACCAAGTTCCTCTAGTCAAGGAAATTCAGGCTCTAAGACAGAAGGTGGCCATAGAGTCAGTCCCTCTGCCTCAGCAGAGAAAAGGGTTTTACTCCCATTTTTTCCTGGTCCCAAAAAAGACGGGCGACCTCAGACCCATATTGGACCTCAGCAGACAGAACCTATTTGTCGAGCACAACAGGTTCTACATGCTGACATTGCAGGGCCTTCTGCCTCTTCTGCAGAAGGACCATTGGCTTTGTGCACTGGATATGCTTACCTCCATATTCTGGTGTTCCCGGGCCAACGCAGTTACCTGCGTTTCTGCTTCCAGGGGGAGCACTTCCAGTTTACAGCCCTCCCCTCTGGTCTTTCCTCAGCACCCTGGGTCTTTACCAAGTGCCTAGTGGTGGTGGCAGTGGCCTTGCACCATGGGGTATAGCAGTGTTCCCTTACCTAAATGATTGGCTCTTGACAGCCCCGTCCAGGGACAGTCTTCTGGATTCACTCTCTTGCACTTTGGACCTCTTTTCATGATGGGGATCATGGTCAGTCTCCCCAAGTCGACTCTTACCCCCTCCCAGAACCTTCAGTTCATCGGAGTGGTCTTAGATACTGTCCAGTGCAGAGTCTTCCTTCCCCTGGACAGGGCGGAGG
Organism: Neoceratodus forsteri; assembly: GCA_016271365.2. Taxonomy (NCBI): domain Eukaryota; kingdom Metazoa; phylum Chordata; order Ceratodontiformes; family Ceratodontidae; genus Neoceratodus; species Neoceratodus forsteri. Next base: position 75,582,781 of record JADMNL010000033.1, on the reverse strand, counting down.
CTCTTCGAGAGCAGGTCAACCTAGTGGCCTCTTCCGGATTTCTTTCGGCCAGGGCTTTGTTACATCTCTTAGGCTTGATGGTGGCCTCCTTCTCCATGGTCCCTTTCGCCAGGTTGCATATGAGAACCACCCAGTGGATGCTGCGCATCCAGTGGGATCAGTGCTTGGATGACTTGGACCACCTGGTTCTAGTCTCCAGTGCGCCCAAGAGGAATCTCTTTTGGTGATTAGATCCCCTGAATCTGTCTTGGGGTCTTCCTTTCAGAAGTTCCCCTCCTCTCTGGACCCTCACCACAGACGCCTCCTGTCTGGGCTGGGGGGCTCACCTGGGGGACCATCGGACTCTGGGTTTGTGGTCACAGTTGGAGATGGATCTCCACATCAACATTCTGGAGATGAGGGCAGTCCTTTATGCCCTTCAGGCCTTTCAGTCCATCCTATCAAGAGGAACACTGTTGGTCAGACGAACAATATGTTGGTGGTCTGGTACAGCAACACGCAGGGAGGTGATGCAGTTGTGGAAATGGGCAGTCCAGCATGACCTGTTTCTCACAGCTGTGCATGTTCCAGGCATTCACAACATCCTGGCGGACAACTTCAGTTGGACGTTGTCCCTCGCTCATGAATGGGAACTAAGTCAGGAAGTAGCAGACTCTGTCTTTCTGAGGTGGGTTCACCCAGACATGGATCTGTTTGCCTTCCCGTTCAACACAAAGCTTCCCAGCTTCTGCTCACTCGTTCCAGAGCCTGGTGCTTTCTGGCATGACGCGCTGCCACTATGTTGGACTGGGAAGTTCTTGTACACCTTCCTTCCCTTCCCATTCTACAGCGAGTACTTCTCAAACTCCAGGCAGGGGGAGCATGGATGATTCCTGATAGCTCCTCTCTGGCCGAGGCAAATCTGGTTTCCGCTAATGCAGCAGCTGATAGTGGAACCCCCAGTTGTTCTCTGGCATGATCTGTTGACTGAGGATCAAGGCAGGCTGGTACATCTGGGATTCAGGACCCTGCAATTTCATGCGTGGCTCCTTCAGACATAATCAGGTCTCACTTTGGGGTCTCCCAGAAGGTCGCTCAGGTCCTGGTGGAGGCTAGCAAATCCTCCACCATATCCACTTATGAAATGAAGTGGAAGCATTTTTCCATTTGGACGCCATCTAAGGGATGGGATCCCTTTACTTGCTCAGCTCCTCAGATTATGGAGTATCTGTTAAACCTGTCCAATTCTGATCTGTCTTATTCATCCCTTAAGGTCCACCTGTGAGCTATTTCAGCCTACCATGTGTTAGTGGAGGGGAAATCAATGACACAGTTGGAGATCTCTAAGACCTTTTTAAAAAGGATCCTCCATCTAAAACCCCCCATCTGCAATTCCACCCCACCTTGGGACTTGAACTTTGTGTTAGAGAAGCTTTTGCTTCCTCCTTTTGAACCAGCGATGAGCTGTGATATGTGCTTCCTCTCTTGGAAGGCATTATTTTTGGTTGCTGTTACTTCTGCTTGTAGAAATTTCTGAGCTTCAGGACCTGATGCATAAGGAGCCTTATTTGATTTTTCATAAGGACCAGACGGTGCTGCGTACAAACCCTAAGTGTCTTCTCAAGGTGGTTTCTGAGTTCAACTTGAACCAGATGGTCGAACTCCCAGTTTACTATCCTGTTCACTCGAATGGGGGGAGGCTGTCCTTCACTCACTGGATGTGCATAGGATTTTGAGGTGTTATGTCCACCAAACCAAAGAATCCAGGAAGTCTGATCAGCTTTTTGTCTCCTTGGCCCCCAAATCCTTGGGGTCGGCAGTATCTAAACAGTGTCTATCCAAGTGACTTGCTAACTGCATTTGCTTCTGTTATCAGAAGTATGACAAACCTCTTCCGGGGGAAGTCAGAGGTCACTCTACCAGAGGAATGGCTACCTCTACAGTGTTCCTAAGGAATGTTTCTGCAGCAGAAATCTGTGTGACAGCAGCCTGGAGTTCGGTCCATACCTTCACGAAGCATTACAGTCTGGACATTGCCTCTAGGCATAGGGCCAGGTTTGGCCTTGAAGTTCTGCAGGGCCTACTGTCTTAGGCAGGTCCTGTTCTGTTCTTTCAGATGCTCTTCCTCCCGTGACTCTCTCAGTCTCTCTGAGAGTGACTGCTTGGGATTCAGTCCTATATGTGATGACCTACTGCAGGAACCCTCTCAAAGTAAGATAGTACAGTTATGTAAAAACTTACCATAATAGTAGATCTTCAAGAGAGGTTACTGCATTAGGTCATCTTTCCCCTCCCTCCCTCCTTCCCCTAGTTCTTTTGCATTTCTTTCTGCCATTCTGAACTGGGCTTCGGGATTCCATCCTTTCTCCTGTCTTATCCTCCTTGGATCTCTGGCGGGAGAACTGGAAGGCAGGTGTGTGGACCACCCAGTATATAGGGTCACGCTGACGTCCGTCACGTGACGTCGGGTGGGTGGTCCCCCGCCAGGCATTGCTGGAAAAGTTTGCCATGTGGTCCTGATGCCAGAGGGTGCAGTCCTGTATGTAATGATCTACTGCAGGAACACCTCTCGAAGATCTACTGTTACAGTAAGTTCTTACATAACTGTACTTTCTTCTCTCCTCTCTTGCCTCTCCACTTTCTGGAGGTCATATGGGAATACACAGAACTCTTGAAAAGACACGGCTTCACTTCTTCTGGCCTTACATGAACGGACATTGTCTGATTTGTAAAATGCTGCCAGCCCTGCTCCCAAAGAAAGCCTCCTGCCAAACAAACAAAGGAACACATCATTCCAGTGCCTGTAGCCACTGAACCCTTCCAAAGAGCACTGACGTTCTTGGGCCCTTATGAACATGCTGTGACTCTGGCAACAAGTACATCCTTGTTTTTGTGGACTACCTAAAAATCACGGTGGTAAAGAGGCACTAACTACCTTTCCACCATTGTCCGAGAAACATGCAAACTTCTTGACATAAAAAAAAACAACACATACCACAAGTTACCATCCACAATGCAATGGACAGAGTGAAAGAATGATGTTTACCATTCTCGGCACACACTCCAGATACCTGGATGAGACTCACGACACTTGGGATCATTTTGTTCCCTTTGTGCAATTTGCCTACAATACCAGGCCTTGTGTCGACAGTACAGAGTACACACCATTCTTTTTAGTCCATGGACGTCACCCAAGAACTCCACTGGACAGGGATCTCTCACTGCTAGAGGTTCCCAAGTCAGCTTCTTCTTTTATTATTCCAGTGCTGGAACAGCTTGAACTTGCCAGACATGTTGCAGTCACCACGTTGGGCCAGAGAAAATCTGCAGTGCAGAAAATGTCTGCAGCCAAGTCGCATATGCCTTCATTCTCTGTTGGGGACATTGTGTATTTGTACTGACCTGTCCTTGATCTGGCCCCCACCAAGAAACTGCTTCACCCCGAACTGGTCCCTTCTGCATCGTAGGAAAGCTTCTTCCTGTCCACGTTCATCGGCAATGCAAGTCAGATGGCAAGCTGGTACACAACAAAGTCCACATAAACTGACTGAAACATGGATACCTGAGTAACAACCTTCCAGACGACCCCAGTCCACCTAACAATCAAGCTGCACTTGAGCCTGCCATCCTCTCTGAAGCTGAGATCCCTCCAGTCAACTTGCAACTAGTTCCTACAGATCTTCCCACTCCTGACACTCTCCAGCTAGATTCCATTTTTCCAGATGATTTGCCTGGGACTTCCTCTTCTTCTCAACCTTCTTCTCTTCTCAGGACTCTTCTGTACACACATCGGTGTATCAGATTGAGAAGATCCTAAGAAAGAAGTTTGTCAATGGATCCTGAACTTATAGAGTCAAGTGGTGCGGATTTGACAGTGGGCAGAACTCCAGGGTCACTTTTAATGACTTGACCCTGTCCTTTCAGGAACTAATGCAATGTACACATGCCTCCATTCCCACTGACCGGAAAAGTTGATGGAGGTCTTGAACTTTTGTGAACAGGACTCAGTGTTGATTTAAATACTAGTGCTTTCCCCCCTTGGGAATATCTTCCAATGGACAGTCCACCTGTTTGTTATTGTTATGCAACTGTTATTAAAGTTTTAGCCTGCATTCTGGGTATCCTCCTGCTGCTACCCTTCCCTCTCTTCCCTTTTCCTTCCCCCACACTTTAGTGCTTGTGGCATGACCAAGCCTCAAGTACTATTCTGGTCCCCAGTGTAGTCCAGACCCCCACAGTGAAGTACTGTTTTGTGTTCAATGTAATGCCTTGAAATGCATGAACATGTTTTTTTAGCCTTAAAAACTTGCTTAAAAATATTTATTGTTTAGCAACTGTTTGTAGTTTATTGCTTGTTCAAGTGGTGCTCACATTCACTGTCCTGGAGGAGATGTGAAGCACACATTAAGGATAGGGCTTAATGTTAAGCTGCCGCCCCTTTAAGAACACTTAGAACCTGCATGTAGCTAATTGTTGCACTGCCTGGCAGTGCCATGTATGCCTGTCAGTCAGAGAAATTCAGTCTGGGGCTTGTCTCCATGAAGAGAGCACCTACTGCACAGGATAAACCTGTGTTCTGTATTTTATGCGTCTATCCAATTACTCACACGGTCCAGATGGGGTCCTCACCAGCAGCAACCGAAGGGTCTGGCAGACTACGGAGAAGGTAAGGGGTCCTTTAGTGGAAGACAAAGTACCAAAATGCCAGACATGTAACAAAACTGAATGAGAGTATAACTTCCGCTGGCTTTTGCAGATACGCATCCTCAACTCTCATGATGCTTTGCATGAGTGAGGTCATGACCTTTGCAGTGGAGACAAACAGATTTTCACACCAGGGCAAAATAGAGTGAAGCAATCTCATTAGTATTTAAACTAGGATGAAATTAGAGAGTAGTAAGAGAGGGGGCCATTGTTCATGCCTACAAGTTACACAGGTATACAGAAAATAGGTTGAGGGGACTTTCCCTTAAAAATCCTGGATCTGACACTGTCCCTGTATGCTCATCACCCCCTTACTGCTCCTAATTCCTGGCTAAGGACTGGCTCACCTTCTTTCCTCCCTACCTTTCCTCCCCCTACTCCCCTTCCATCCCTTTCTTTTATTCTCTTCGCTATTCTAATTGTTTTTTTTCACAGCCATTGCTGCAAATCCTTTATAGGCAAGTCTGTCTTTCCAGTTTGCCTCCCTGCTGTCTGGAACACTCTCCCTTGCCTCACTGGACTTTGACCCTCTTTCCATTCTCTTAAACCACTCCTGTGGTCTCACGTTTATCAGCCCTGCAGTTGTCACTAGCTGCCCTCCTCTCTCCCTCATTTTTATTTGCTTCAGATATACATGCATAAGCAGGCGCCTGCAGCTAGCCGTCTCCCCTCTCCTAGCATCACTATCAACAAATTATTTTATTTCTACAATTTGTTTAATTGGTTTTGCACTGTATTCAAACTGTGTGCACTTGTTCCTTATCTTTCTAATTTATCTTTTTTCAGTAAAGCTTTTTCTGTCCCTGGTCTGTGCAGGTGGGCTGTCAGCCCTGTCACTGCTCTCCTGGACTGGCGCTCACCTCCCCCAGTACTTGACTTACCAGTTTTTAAAGTGTTAGCGATACATAACCATGGGTCTCCTAATGCCAGTATACCAGGCTAGAAGGACTTTCTTACTTTTGCATTAGCTGTAATTTTACTGTTTTTAAAGGAAAACAGTACAAATCAGGGGGCTTCTGCCCCTGAAAGGCTTACCCTCCAGTTTAGTTTTATCCATCAAAAGTGGTGTTTTTCTTGTGCACATGAAGTTTATTTTATTTTCTGAAAGTCTACGACCTGGAAGTATGGCGGATGCTGGGGGCTTCATTAACTGTTATGGTGTCGGCTCATATCAGCTTGCCAATACAAACGTATTGAGTGAGCGATGCGGCGTCCATCATTACAGTTAATCAAGCCTCCCAGTGTCGCCCACTCTGGGCCTGGACATTTAGAAAACAAACTCCACTGCGGCATGAGAAAAATGCTGATTTTGATGGATAAAGTTAAACCAGAGGGTATGCCTTTCGGGGGCAGGAGCCTCCTGATTTGTACTGTTTTCCTTTAAAAGCAAGGCAACATGTACCTGCCTTTCAGTTTTTGACTATAGTATAAAGTTTAGGACTTGCATAGTCTTCTTCAAATCCCTAGTGTACAGGGTCTTGTGTTCATTTTGAAATAGTCTTGGGTTTTCCCTTTTGTAGGGTCCCTTGGTGCTGCCTTTTTCCTGAGGAAGCCCTAACGAGCAAAGCGCCGGGGCTAGTGATCCGCTGTATGGGCTGAGGTATCATTTGTCTTCACCTGTTGCTTCAATAAATAAGCTAAGTTGCTGAATTTTCTGTATATGCCTTTTCTGTATAGCATGCTTGATGAATGACAGAAGACTCCTGTAAGTGCAGTACTATCAGAATTCTGCCTTGCATGCTTCTGTACCTGTACACGGTTTGGCACTGCACAGTGTCCATCCTCCCCATTGCCTTGGAGGACTAAGGTGGTTGCACCTTGCCTGCCACCATGCCAGTGACCTGGGTTTGGGAAGGACCTCAGGTTGCTGGGATCTGGGGGGTGGGGATTGAGTGTCATAAGGACAACTCTCTTCCTGGGGAGGGTTGACCAAGCCATCTCAGCCTTTTGAATGCCTCCGGGTGGATCTCAGCCTTTGACTGCCACTGGGTGGAGGCCTGGGGGTGGTGCAGGTTCTGAGAGGCTTTGAAGGGTGGGGGCTGTGGTTCTGCAGTATGTGCATGCCTCCATGTGGATACACTTGCGTGCCACCACCAGGGAAGAATGGGAAGAAAATAGAAAAAGGGAGTCAGGTGGTCTTAATTAAGCCGCATTTGCTCTCCCTTGGCCCGCATCACTGCTTGGTCCCTGGGACACTTCTGGAATGTGCTTTGGGGGGAGGGTAGTCCTCCCTCTACTGGCCCTGCCATAGGGGAAATCCGTAAGGGAATCAGTCCCCTGAGACCAGGAGAAGCAATACTGATAGCCAGTCATGGGAAGCAGGGTCAGCAGCCTGAGGTCATTCCCAAAAAGAGGGGAAGGGGTCATACTGTACATCAAATGAACCTCGGACCTATTGAGCTAAAATTCTCTGGATGTATTGATGGCACAGAGATAGTACTAGCACAACTTCTGTCAATAGACCTATGTACTGGCATAGTATACTCCCTACCAAAACTTAAGACAACACACTTTGAAAAACCTGCATAGAAAACAGTAGAAATCTGTGAGAAGGGAGCAATACTACTGATGGATGACTTTAACGCTGCCTGAGGAGGTCCTTGCAGCTATCCTCCTCTCTGGGGCTCATCCAACATATTACCCTTCCCACAAGAAAAGGCTTTCTCCAGCAAAGGGATACCACATGATCTGTTATTTACCTCGGAGAACACAGAAACAACGGATGTGACTGTGAGCCCTCCAAATCTAAGCAACCGCAACCCCATCCAATCTACAGTCCGGAGAAACTTTGCAAATATAATAGAAGATGCTCTCCTGAGAAGAAAGTGCTTTAAAAACGTTAATAAACAATCTTTCAGCAGAGAATTAGCCAATATTAAGCTGAGCAGATTGGATCTAATACCAGATATCAACCAAACAGTGAAGGATTTTTCAGAATCTTCTTGAAACGTGCAACATGCATGCACCTTTCAAAGACAGGAAAGAAAGAGCAAAGAACATGCCATGGGTCAGTGAGGTAATAAAAAAGCTGATTAGGAACAAAGACAGGCTATGGAAGAAAGCAAACAAAACAGTAGATAAAGACTGGGAGGCTTTCAAGAAATCTAGAAACAAATGCAAAGACCTAATCAGGAGGGTCAAAAAAAGATATTACAGAACTGTAAGGCAAAACAAATAAAATTCCAATATCAAACCCTAGGGATGACAAGGGCAATGGGCATACAAAAACTGAGACAGCAAACCTTTTGAATAATTATTTCTGCTCATTACCAGACATTCACATACCTGACACAAAGACAGTACCAAATACCACTGCCAATAACGATCCAAATCAAGCAGCTCACCAGAAGCGCTATTTCAAAATGATCGCACAGTATGAAGTGCTGAAGGAAATAAAACATGAATGCAAAAATAAAAGCCAGCGGCTTAGATCAAATCGAAACAAAATTCATAAAATACTCAGCTGAAACGACAGCTCCTGTCCTAACAAAGATCGATAACAGATGTTTAATGGAAGGGTCATACCAAGACATATGAAAAATAGACAAGGTGGTGCCCATTTTCAAAGGGGAGAACAAAATAACCCATCAAACTACTGACCTATAGCACTACTGCCCCTAGCATCCAGAATCCTCAAAAGATTGATCAGAAAGCAGATTGAGGAATACCTGGACAAATACAAACTATTGTCCAACCACCAATATGGCTTTAGAGCGGGGAGGTCAACATTAGCTGCACTCATACACTTTGTAGATACTGTAGCCTCTGGACTTCATGGGGGCGAACACGGTGCCATGTATATAGACCTCTCAAAAGCCTTCGACATGGTGGACCACAAGATACTTCTCGAAAGGCTAAATCAGATGGAATTCTCCCACGAAACCACAACATGGTTCCAATCATACTTATGTAACGGACAGCAACAGGTCTCTGTAAGGGGTGCACTGTCAGTGCCACTACCTTTGGAAAAGGGGTACCACAGGGATCCATTCTAGGTCCCCTGTTATTCCTAATGTACATTAATGACTTGTCCACCTACATCAAAGATGTAGACATAACATTATACGCAGGTGATAGCGTCCTAATAAGTGAAGCAGCCTCCATAAATTACCTGGAACTCACACTACAGTCAGACTACAGTAGCTTACAGGAATGGTTCGCTAATTCAAACATAGTCCTACGTACCAAACAGACCCAGACAATGCAATTTAGGAACAACAAGGTAAGAAATATACCAGATCTGAACCTAAGCATTAGGTCACTAGATAGGCAAACGTTAATGCATTTTTTTAATATTGAATTTTGTTGACCCAGTAGGCCCACTGAGACTAGAAGTCCCTTTTTCAGGGGCAACCGGGGTGAGGGGAGATACAGATGGTGACCAACAGCAATTGGTGAGAAAGATGGGGAATCATTGCTTTCTGTAAGGCTGCAGTTACTGTATTTTTGTGGATGGCGTTTTTCTTTTGCAGGTGTGTTAGGTTTTTTGGTACACTATCTTTTGGTAAGTGGGTTAATTTGCATGGGAATTTGTGTAATTGGTTTGGTAGGTTGGTTAATTGATGTGTTAATTTGCTTTACTGGTTGTTAATTTGTTTGTTTTGGTATTTGTAATGTTGTTGTATGGGCACTTCTTCCCAGTGGTGTTGGTATACAGCTTTAATTGCAAAGGTATACAGCTCATTGGGGAGGTATCTAACTTTCATTGGGGAGGTATGCAGCTTTAAGTGCAGAGGTATAAAAACTTTAATTAGTAGTAGCAACAGTATATTTTATCTGTGTAGGGGCCCTACCCCAGATGCCCAGGGTGTCTTAATCAGTGCAAGAATGGTAGGAAAAACAAATTAAGTAAAGCATCACAGTTGGAAAAGAGGACATGTCCTGGTAACTGAGGGCATCTGGTAACCCTAAATGAAACAGATATCGATTTTCTCATGGCAGTGCAGGGGCAAGATGTAACATAGCAGAACACCTGAAGGGTGCATTTATTCACTGCGCATTCTCTTGACTTGAGTCCGGGCAGTTTTGGTTTTTTTTATTTCATACCATGTTCCTCTGTCTTGTTGGTCAGCACTAGAGTGACTCAAGTAGCAATGTTATGGGGGTGGAGACCAAGATTATCCAGTTTCTCTGTTAGTTGCATAACTGCTCTCTTCTCCTTTATGAAAAAAAAAAAAACACTTTTTCTTTCAAACTTGTCTCTGTGCCAGTCCTGTTCTTTCCTAGGAAGTTCGCTCCATTTCTGTTTCCTCCTACTCTTACTTTGAAATCAAATCTGGGACTGACACAGGAAGGGAGAAAATAACCTCAGTATAAAAACACTGCAGAGCTAAAAAGAGAGGGGCACAGAAACAGCAGATGGCAAGACCGCTTGCACAGTCACACTGCTCATACTAACTGGAAACTATTTTTTTTTTAGATTTATACAAAAGCAAAGAGCTAACAAACAGTGAATGGCAAAAAGAAGGCATGGGTGTATAATCTGGTCTGATTACCACTGCGATACTGTATAATGACAGTGCACCAGCCTGTTCTTTAAAATTGAGTGTTCCAGCTTAGAGTGGAAAAAATACTATACTAATCCATGGGAGCAGGTCTCTTATATTTTTTTTTATAAAGTTTGTTTATCAAGGATAGCCCAACTAAGAAGTAGCATCTTGTTTTCAGTGGGGTCCTGATTCTGCTATTTGAGGAAGCAGTGAAGCTTAGCAGTCAGCACAGAGCTGTAAACCTGGAGACCCAGGTTAGACTCCCACCACTGCTACCTAGCCACAGTGACTTTGAACAAATCTCTTAAACACCATTTGTGCTTTTTCTGTGCTAACTCCACCCCCTACACACCAGAGCTTTCCCTACCCTCCCTCAGTCTCACTTAACCTCTGTGTGTGCACCTAATTGTCGCTTCTCCTGCCAGCTGTTCATGGATTGTACAATGCTTTGTGTATAAAATGTGCTATATAAATCTAAAGGCCTTTGCTCTCCTTTGCTTACAGCAGGGCCAAGTGACTAACTTACACTTTCATAGCGAGTCAATGGCTGTGGTGGGATTGGAACCTGGGACCCCTAAGCTTACAGATTTTTGTTCCAACCACTGACCAACGCTATCTTCCTACTGTCACAGTAATCCTGCCATGCTGTCAGCTTCATGCACAGTAAGTGGCCCTGCTGTACCATTACTGGGAGAGAGAAGAAAAGATGTTCTGTGGTACAATCTCACCTTGAATTCTGTGTATAGTCTTGGGCACCACATCACAGAAGGGACATGAACAAAACCTGAGCATATGCAGAAAGACTTCGAAACTGGTTAGAGGTGTGAAAGAGATTTAAACTACAAGGAGAGACCCATATCCTCAACCCTTTTCTCACTGGAGAGAAGAAGAAGAAGGAGTGAAATGTTCCTGGTTTAAAAGGCAGCAAGAGATCCCGGTCTGAGGGGTGTCTTCGTCTTAATATTTCAAATTAAATCTCATCAACTAGAAGTCATGAATTCCAACTAACCGGGGAAACAGTAAATAGAGAGAAAAGATCATTTGTTACACAGCAGAGGCAGTTTTATTCTGGAATAGCTTGCCACCAAGCGTTGTTGATAGCAGTACTGAGAGTTCATTTAAAAACATAAGTATATGGTTTCCAAGGGACTTTGTGGATACCCCTGCTAAGTAGTGGCAGATGAACTAGAAAAAAAACCCCAAAAACCTGTGGCTTATGTTTTGCCTTTACACACGTGTTCCTGTGTTCTGCTTGACTCTGAAAACACTGAGACAATGCCAGCAGCCAGATTTTCAAAGGACCCAAACGGCCAAGGAACTAAGTCCTGTGTCGCAGCCCGCCCATGTGGGAATAATCTTCCACACCAGTGGATGTTCCTGTTTTTGGCCTGTGAGATGGACGGGCAACAGGTGCAGCTGCAGAGGATGTTATGCCTGGTACTACCAGGCCTAGCATTCTGACACAACTGCACACACAAAACATCTGCACGCTGCTGTAAATCATGGAGCTGGTTGCAAGCTGGCTCCACATAAGAAAATACAGCACATTTGGCAAAACCTAAGGGTATGAAGGGGAAGCTCCCCTTGTTCACAGGTTTTGTCGCACGTCTGCCCATTTCCCAATGTCTGAACATCTAGTCCCAGGTTTATAATTATAGACTGAGGGAGCGCTCCCTCTCCCTGTGCATGAGAGACACTTTTTTCTGAAATGCATGTCTTTTTTTTTTATTGTTTATACTCCCTTCTCTTCAGCCCCTCCGAAGCCCTCAGGCCCTGTGAGCAAGTGCCCCCCCCCCCAGAGCTTCCCCAGTCGCAGTCACCTACCTCCATGGAGTTCTGGCTACGCCTCCCAAGTAGGGTCAGGGTGTGGAGGCTTCCTCCAAAATTGTGCAGTTCATCAGGCGGGTGCTGCGATCTGGAGGGGTGGGCCCCTGAGTACTTCCCACAACTCGTCATCATGGAGGTGCCGGGGGCCATTATCCCCATTTTCACCCTACCCCAGGAGATGTTGCATTTGTGGGTGCCAAGGTGACCCTGTCTACACTGTATGTGTGTTCAGTCGCCGGCGTCGGTGATTTCTCTTCCTTCCCACTGCCCTTCCATCTGCAATGCCACCTGTGGTCACCCAGGTGGCAGTTCTGCAGTGGAAGATGCCCCCCCCCCAACCCTAGAGGAGGAAAACATCCTCTGGGATGTTCAATCCTCCTCCCCCGGTTGGCTTCTGATGACCTGAGCTTGTTCGCAAACTCAGGTCGCTGATGGCATGAGCAGCGGTGCTCCCACAGTGCTGATGACATGCCAGCATCTGCAAAGCATGTCTAGTGCATAGCTAACTATAAAATAGTTTCAGTAGGGCAAGTTTGATGTAGCATTTCAAATATTAAAGTAATGTTGGTTCCTTTGGACCTATACCCTATTTCTAGACTTCCCAATGGCACTTTCTGTTTCTTTCTACTCACAACTCAGGTTGCTCAGTTGCAAAGTCACAAACAAATTTGTCGAATTACCTGTTGGCACCACAGAGCCAGCCTTGAGATGTGGAGTTTTTGATGATCAGCTGGCAGTATAACCTGGAAGTTAAAGCAATCCTGAAGATGGACTATTTTACTAACAGTTTGAAATGTAAAGGTGATAACTCACTAGTTTCAATGCACATACAAAACAAGTACTATAAATGTAGAAAGTGTTGTAATAACACCTTAAAACACACTTAATAAAATAGACAATTTCCTGTTTAATCTACAGTCAGTGGAGGGCCAAGATCCTTGGTGGCATAATTTCCTTTTAGGAGCCTAAAACATGTGGCTGTCCCCAGCCCTTAATTACAGGTTGATTTACATATGAATAACTCTGGACTTCAAAAGCTCACAGATAAACACAATGGCTCACTCAAATTAGCTTTTTATGGTCTTTCAGACTTCAAGTAACCCTGTTGATGACAGTTTCATTTTAAGGCTAAAACATGATTTTACATAGTTTAGGATTTAGGAGTTAGGATTGCAGATCTGATTGTGATTTTTGTGGTCCTTTTTTGGAATCCGAGTCAGACAATTTGGAGCATCCCTAGCCGCAGCCTAAGAATTTGCAGGAAAGCCAGTTAAATCCAACCAGTACTCCTCCTGCTGGTCCAAAGCAATGCTCCAGGCCTGAGATGCAACCCCAGATCACCTGCAGTCTGTTTACATTTTTCTTTCTGATGCGAAATCCATTCTAGATGCTTTAATTACAAAGCTCACGTTCTGAAATAAGGGTCCCAGTGTCCTCAAAACTGCTTTGAACCATCCGCAGATGGTAGACGTGCAACTTGTGTCTGTGGTCTGCTGTTGAAATATCTAAACTATTTGTCCATGGTGTCCCATTAAAAATCAAAAAAGGTTGCCCCATTAGAACAAAAAGACTGCTCACACATGATGTGTCTTTGAAATGAAGAAGCTTCTGGCCCATTTTTTCCGGTTCATTTATGGTATCTTTTTAAATTGAAGAGGTTAACCATTTATGTTATCCTGTTGAAAGGAAATCTACCTGTCCATCATGCTATTTATTTATGCATGTATTTATCTAAAATGTTGGTAACCGGGAAATAAAGTGAGCTGAGGTTCATTTCCATGTGCGACTCGGGGAAGGGGTACAAACAGCATAGGGAGCCTTACAATATAAAGAAATGATATTCTAGATGTAAAATACAATGAAGTAGTAAAGCAGCAACAAAGGGGTATGCAAATACAAAACATGGGCAAGCTTTTAGCATTGTGGCAGAGGCAGCAAGCAGAAGTGAAATAAAGAATGAAGTACAATAAACAAGGGAAAACTAGAGTGGGTGTTTTAATTTATTTAGTTTTTGTTGACCAGCTAAGTGCACTATAATTCTGCCTATTTTCAGGCACAACCAAGGGGAGGGGGATACAGATGAATGCCAACTGACCTTGAACCAGATGAAGCTGTTGGTGGTATTTTTAGTGAATGAGGGAAATTTGGCCAGGACACCAGGGACATTCCCTTACTCTTTTCGATAAGTGCCATGGGATTTTTTAACATCCACCTGAACTACCACCAATCCAGGCAGATGGGACCTCGGTTTAACGTCTCATCCAAAAGACGGCACCTCAGAAGTGCAGCACCCCTCTCATGCTGCACTACAGTGTCAGTACTGGAATATTAACCCAAGTGCCAGATGTGGGAACTGAACCCACAGACCTCTGATCTCCCAGCCTCAGAGGCGAGTGTGCTACCTACTGAGCCACTGACACCACCAAATGAAGAACCTAATGAAGAGGCCCCATATCCATGTCCCATTGAAATGAAGAAGCGGCTGGTACATGGTGGTGTCTTGAAATCAAGAGGTTGCCCAGACATGGTGTCCCTTTAGAAGGAATTATTTGCCAACCCTGAGATGTATCCTTGAAGCAAAGAGGCTACGTGTCCATGAGGATCAGGTGAAATGAAGGATCTGACAGCCTGTTATTTGTCTTTGAAGCAGAGGCTGCCTGTCCCTGGTGTTCAGGTGAAATGAAGGGTCTGCCAACATCTAATGTGTCCTTGATGCAAAGAGACTGCATATCCCTGGTGTTCTGGTCAAATGAAAAGTCCAAAAGGATAGGTGCCTGTGTTCGAGGAGGAGGGTGGTGCGCTGCTGTGGAGTGGCTAGCCCAAAACATTGCAACAAATCCAAAATGTAGTGCTCCAAACCACAATAACCACAGAAAATAAAGTTATGAACTCAGTAGTTTCATTTATTTTCCACCAACGTGACAGCTACTGTGAATGAAAAGGATGCCTGTCTGTGGCGTCCCACTAGAAAGGAAGAGTTTGCTTGCACATGATGCGGCCTTGAAGCAAAGTGGCTTTCAGTCCATGATGTTCAGTTGAAATAAAATGCATGTCCACTCCTGGAGTTCTGTTGAAATAAAGAAACTGCATGCTATGGGGTACTGCTCATTTTCTGTACATGTTCAGTGTTGGATCTCATACATGTAAAACTGAGTCGGAGGGGGGTGGGGCTTCTCATGTGAACTACAGTGCATTATAAACTCCAATAAACCCACAGAATTCTTTTGACTTATGGCAGGAGGTATGGTTTTAACCTTTGCCATAACTTTCACTCACTGACACTGTGTTTAAAAGAGCAGAGCTGGGCTTGTCCAGGCCTGCATGACCCCGACAAGGTACCCTTCTGTATCCTGTAACTACAGTAGTTATCCCATTCAGTGAAAGAGAATGAGGCATTTGGCTTCACTTAGCCCTGGCCCTGGAAATAATTTTACCCCGTACTACTGTCGCATACTATTACCACCCAGCCTCATCATCTCCATATCTAGAGTAACCGACAATGAAAATATCTGTGTGCAGACTATATGTAGGCAATAAGGCATGACAGGGAGTGCATTGAACAGATATTACCACACAACCAGGGGCATAGCCAAGTACCTTCAGCCCCTGGAAGTGCGGTAATATCTGTTTAATAAACACCCCTGGAGTGTCTTACTGTGCTTATAAAATGAACTATTTTTTTTTTTTTTTTAAGTTTTTACTTCTCCCCACCCCAAAAAAACAAGCTTAAATATATAAAAAAGGGTATTTTGGTCAATATTCTTGATAAAATAGTCCTTCCATCAGGTAGGGAATGACATCATGAAATTGGCAGCCAGGAGCCCCCAACTTATCAGGTTGAGGAGAAGCCTGTGGAAAAACGTCCTTTTTTACATAAGAATTGAAACAGCGGCTCTTGAGGGTGGTGTAGATCATAACAGTGGTTTCTGTGTATTTTTTTTTATTGTAGCCAGAGTTAAGTACAACTGCTGGATTGAGTGATCCCTCCCATTTTCCATGTTGGAGTGAGATAGAGACACTGGTATTTTTTTTGCATCTGAACTGAAACAGTAGGTCTTGAGGGTGGTGGAAATAATAGTGGTAGTAGTAGAGTTTATTTCGAGCACCCTTACAACAATTTACAAAAGTACACAAGTACAGCAATAGGAGACGGTTAACATGACAGTACATAAAAACATTTTCTTTACCCACTAAAAAAATCTAAAACCAGACTGATTCACCAACTGTCTGAAGATCCAGAATAAATTCATCAGGTCCCAAAGGCCTGCTCAAACATAAATGTCTTAAGGTGTTTTTTAAAAACCTCTACAGATGGTGCCTCCCGGAGGTGCCCCAGAAAAGAATTCCAAAGGACGGGCTGCTACTGCAAATGCCTGGTTCCTGGAAGATTTTAATTTAACCCTGGGGACCTCCAGGAGGACCTCACCCACTGAACTGAGAAAGTGAGATGGGGTGTAGGAATACAGAAGCTCCTTCAGGTAGCCCAGACTCAACCTGTGTATGGACTTGTAGGTCAGAAGATCTACTTTAAAGGTCATTCGCCAGTGCACCGGCAACCAATGCAGTTCACGCAGCACTGGTGTAATGTGACTTAACCTCAAGTGTCCAGTCAACAACCGGGCTGCTGCATTCTGCAGAACCTGTAGGTGCCACATAGCACCTACTCTGACCCTGAGGTAGAGTGCATTTCAGTAGTCAAGCCTTGAGGTGATGAACGCATGTACCAGTGTGGCTAGGTCATCAGGGGAGATAAGGGGCTTAAATTGGGCGATGTTCAGGAGATCGTAAAACCCGGTCTGAACAATAGCCAATACCTGAGCAATAAGTGGCAGCTCGTTGCCCAGAACGGTGCCCATATTCTTCACCTTTGAGGAGGCTTCTAGTTCAGTCTGGCTAATATAAAGCCCCAGCCTATCCGCAAAGGTCCCCTCTCCACCCCTTCAACCTGGCTCAACCACCTGCACCTCAAGTCTTCCCCAGGTTAAGTCCAGCCAGTTCAAGCAACGCCCAAGCCCAGATTTCAGCCAAGCGCTCATTCAGCATGTCAACCACATCTGATCTTCCAGGTGCAAAGGACAGGTAGCGCTGAATATCATCAGCAGAACAATGAAAACTCAGCTCATACCACCTTATAACCCTCCTAGGGGCAGCATGTACACTACAAACAACCTGGGGGAAAAGGACAAAGCCTTGGGGGACTCCACAGGGCAGGTCCGTTGGGTCTGAGGAATAATTCCCCAGTATCACACTCTTGAGACCTGAGAAAGGACTCAAACTAGCTGATGACCTTGCTGGTGAGTCCTTCTAACTGTGGTTTCTGTGTTTTTTTTTTTTTTTTTTACAGCCCAAGTAAAGTAGAGCTACTGGACGGAGTGGCCCCTCACGTTCCTCATACTAGAATGAGCATCATTACTGAATGAGCGGAACAGAGGACATGCTTCAGTCTTGCTAGTGCCTTTCCCTTCAAACTTGACATTCAGCTGTGTAAAGTAAAAAAAAAAAAAAAATTTTTTTGTTGTTAAATACAGGGACAGTTGTGCTACTGATAAACGATACAGCGGGAGCCGACATGTTACTGGAGTGCTACTGCACTCATACAGTGACAGAGGGAGTAGCAGCAAAGCCAGTGACTGGATTGGTAGCAGTGCAACATGCCGGTAAACCGTGCAGCTACATTTCAACTGCCAGATGGTTACCAGTGTGTTAACAACAGGGCTCCGGGACAAGGAAATGAATTAAGCTAAGTTAATATTTAAAAAAAAAATGACAAAACGTTTCCCCTGTAGCTGCTAAACATATTTATTGTTGCTATTTAGGTTATGGTTGTTTTCTCGCTAAGGGGGGGGAGGAGGGGATGGTGGTGGTGTTTGAAATGGTCACCGTCTTAATGGCTCAATAATGCCTGCTTTCATCTGCGGTCCTGCTGTTTGGCAGTAGTTTTTACTTGTGCATCAAATAGATTTGATGCACAGGTAAGTAACAATCAGAATCGAGGATTTTCTCTACCCATTTTATAATACGAATCGTGACATTCTTTTTAGCCAGTCAGGATTGCTTATTTCTAAACATTCCAGATACTCTTTTGTATTTAAATGTCTTGTTACTATGTCTCTTAGGCTCAAGTTTCAAGTTCAAGTTTATTGCAGGAAAAAACTCCATTGAGCAAGCTCATTCACAAGGAGGTCCTAATACATAAAGACAAGCAATGTACAATACAGATAGGTAATAACAATATATACATGAGAAGCACATTATATGATAGAGGCTGAATATACATACATACATACAAGGTTCCACAATGACGAGCGCAGGTTGCGAACACTGATTTAACACAGGTGGATGAATTACAGGTTGCATTCTGATAATGAAGCTGATGTATGCAATACATATATTATGGGAACTAGGACAACAGAATACACTGATAAGAGGGGGGGTAGGAGTAATTTGATAGCATAGCATTGGAACTTATTCGTTGGGAGGCCAAGAATAGGTGGGGAGGAAAAGCATTTAATATGGTAAGGCAATTATATCATACCCAAATATAAGAAAATAGCACCCCTGGGGAGGGGAGAGATTTAATGACAGTTACAGGTGTCTTTTATTTTGGCTGAACTTAGCAATTTGTAAAAGCTAATTGAAACTGTGCTAGTTAGTTTCAGTACGGATTGCAATTGATTCCAAATAGCGGGAAGGGCATAAGCTATAGCATGTTTACCAAAGGAGGTCCGCGTCCTTGGAATATCAAGCATAATAAAGTCAGATTTCCTTAACGAGTAAGCACTATATGAGATACTAATGAGGGATGAAAGGTAGCTTGGCAATTTCTGCAATAGCAGTTTGAGGGTCCATAACCCAGCATGGGGCAGGCGCCTAGTAGTCAGAGATGTCCAGCCGACAGCCTTCTATAAGTCACAGTGATGCGAAGCAGTGGGGGTTGGTAATGAACCTTAACGCACGGTGATAGAGGACATCCAGTTTACTTAGGTTTGAGCGAGTGGTAGAGGAATAGATTATGTCTCCATAGTCGAGCAGGGGGAGAAAGGTGGCCTGGACAAGTTTGTTCCGAATTTCAAGAGGAAAAAGAGGCTTATTTCTGAAATAGAAACCTAACCTGACTTTTTACCTTCTAGGTTTATGAGACTGTCTTCTCAAGTCCTGTGTGTGCCAGAAGTGGTCAGCTTCGCTTTGCAGTTCTCTCACCCAAATAATTCAGTAAGGCACTTTTACAGCAGTAACTGGAAATATAAGCATATTCATTTATTTCATTTTTAGTTGCAGTTGAGAGTCAACTGTCATTTACAATTGTGACCTTGCAAAAATAATGTGACATTCCAATAGACCATAATGGTATATAATAACTGGTCAGCAATTTCTCTCAATGTACTGACTAGGTTGATATTTTCCATAACAACCGGCTGGTTGTTATGACATTCGTGAGCCATGCCAGTCAAACTATGCTGCTGCCTCATTGGCCAACATTCTGTATGTGGGCGGGACCAAACAGTCTCACAAACTACTGGAGAAAAATTGCTGGTCTGTTATTATAAAAAATAAAGAATGGGAGGGTAGTTTATGATATTTAATGCAACCTCATTGTGGATGTTTGATAAACCCCTCGGGCTTGGCCCTCGGGGTTTATGTAGCATCCCACAATTTGGGTGTGCATTAAATTCTCATATCAACCCCTTCCCCATCCATTATTCTCTATGTCACCCAAGAGAATTTCTAGGGGGAGGCACACAATTACAAATAAATCAAGGAAGTGCACTAAGTTATACTTTTATGGCCCTTCCTCCATTCAAAAAGAAATAGGTGTATGGGAATTTAGGGTAGCATGTGGCCCCCCAGATTCTACGGCCCCCTAAGGAAGCCTCATTTGGGAGGTGAAGCGCTGAGGTAGAGTTTGTTAAGTGACGATTTGGCTTGGGCCTTAAAAGATTTAAAATAAAAGAACTTCATTTGTATCTTATGACTTTGCCAGCACCTTTTCTTTTTGCTAATTAAGTGCATGCAGTTCTGGACTTGTCTTAATTACAGGGAGTGGCTCCCCTTTGCATGCACCTAGTAACTCTTTCTAGCACTAGAGTGCAGGAACAGCCTCTTTGGATCCATTATTTAGATTTTGGCTGTGTGCCACACAGTGTTAGTCTGCAGCTGGATAAGTCATTTCCAAGATGTTAATGACCAGACCAGTAGCCAATCCGGAGCCTCGCTAGGCTCATGAATAATTAATTAGACTTATAATAATGAACAGTGCCCCTCACAGTTTGAAAGCCCGTAAAGGCTCTTTCAAGTGAGGTCCTTGGTTTACCTGTTGCTGGCAGCATTCCAGAGATAGCCATGATAAAGTCTGCCTTATATTGGTACTGTACACAGACATGTTTTTGGAACCCTCCGATGTCATGCATGGTGAAACTGTCTCATACCACAGTGTCAATACTGCACCAGGAGGATGTTCTGGTGCTTGAAACTTGAAAGTGAAAGTAAAAACAGGTTATCATACAGTCGTACAAAATTAATTCATGACTGAAGCCCTCCAGTCACCGGAGAGAATTTCAGAAGAGTTGCACAAAATTAATAAACTGAAATACAGCAACTTCTTTCTGCTAATATACTGGAAGTACATTATTAGTACAGCACCACAGTTCATTCCTAGTACAGCAATAGACTGAAATTGTATCAACAAGACTTATCCATTTCAATCTGACTCCAAGTGTTCACATAAAACAATTCCGTTCTGGCCGGCCCATTGTTGCAGGGGTACAGCTACCGCTCCTGACCGGTGACTAGGGTTTGGGAACAATCCTGGGTTGTCGGGGGAGGAGGAGGATTGAACATGCCAGAGGATGCTGTCCTTTGGGGAAAGGGAGGGACAGAAGGGCTACCATTGTGCCCTAGGGTATGCCCCCTGAACAGCGACATTTCTACAGCGACATGCGTCAATACCGACAACAGCGCCATGCCGCCATAGAAGTGCTGCTGGGTCTGGGCAACCCCTTCCCCCGACTGGCACCCCCTCCCTGAACTAACTATGACCTGGAGTTAGAATCCTAAAGTACCGGGGGTGCGGGGGGTTCAAAGGGCAAAGCCCCAAAGAAAAAACATACACCGATGTGTGTGACTCCATGCCGACTGCAAATTGCTGTCAACATGGAGCCTGGCACTGTGATGCCAGTCGACGTGTTTCTTGTTGAATCGGCATTGTAGAGCCACACCCTAGCACTGCTGCTGGTGGAAACATGGGCAGCAGTAACGGACTCGTAGAGTCAGGGGAAGACGCCATTAGGCATTTGGCTGCAGCATGTGCCAGAGCGTTGCTGGCTTGGACTTACATCCTTTGCACTGGTGCTCTCGGGTTGGGATCAGGACAAAACAATTGAAACAACCTCAGCATCGAGCAGCGTGATGCTGGGATTCTGGCACACCAGGACCCAGCTGTGAACAGCTAAGGATCCTGCTACGCTAGGACTCAGCTGAACCTTGGGGAGGTATATCCCCAAGCCACCATTTGAGAAAGTAAAAAATAAATTAGGTTCCTAATTCCTATAACTATCCCCAGACTTCCAAAGTTAGCCCTTTTTAAGGATAATTCCTTTGAAAAGGTCTAGCTTTGGAACCACAAGGGATGGTTACTTACTTTTTCTTATAATAGTAAAGCTATTCATGCAGAGATAGAGCTAGTGCTGTCAATGCCAGTGACCCCCAAATACAGAAACGAACCTGAGTCAGGCCGGCCAGGGAAGAAGGAGTGAGTGTCCCAGAGGTTACTGTCCTCCTTCGAGGAGGGAGGGATGGGATCCCTATTGCAACATTGCCCACCTGGAGAACTATAGGTGGAAGTGCAGTACAGGTATCGGGATGAGGGATGTCAGCCAGGCTCTACACGTCATGCTGCTGTTCTCACTCTTGGAGTTTTTAGTGAGCCAAAATTCTGCAGGAGTGGGACTGAGCACAAAAAAAAGTCCTGCAGCGAGTCGAATGGCCCTGCCTCTTGTTACTGGCTGCCCTCTCTACCCCAGGTTCTCCTGCCTCTGTTCCTTTTGCCAGAGGTGGGAGGTTTGAGTCCAGCATGGCCGGGCCTCGCCATGGGAATGGGATGGGGTAGGGCGGTTAGCCTATGAGTTTGGATGGAGAAGGGATAAGTGCTAGGGATGCTTGGGGACGGGGCTGTGCCTGAACCAAAAACATGGGGACTGCACCAGAGAACAGGAGCATAAAGAATGAATTATAAAATAAAGCAATAATGACACAGAGCCAGCCATTTCTGAGAGATTAACAACCGGTGGGGCGGATGGGTGGTTCAAGGCATGGCCGAGTGCCACCTCCATTTAGCTGGTCATTAATCCAGGGACATGACCAGCTTTGAGGTTGTTATTGCAATTATAAGTCTAATCACAGTAACGATTTTCAGTTTTATGGTTAAATTTACTTTTGCTTTTGTATCGATGTGGCATGAGTTGTGCAGCACAAGTACAGTGATGTGTGCCACATAGCGTCAGTTGCCAGTGGATCATTTCTAAGATGTAAATGAACCAATCCAGTAGCCAGCCAGGAGACTTACTAGGTTCATGAATATTTAATTAGACTTGTTATAAAAAATAACATGAAAGCTTGTTGGCAGGGCAAAATGGCTGTGTCCTGTCAATATAGTTTCAGTGCACCAATACTAATTCGTTTATTTCAGTATACTTTTAACTATCGTGTTATAGTTAAAAACATATGAATGTGCATTGACGTATATTAGTGCATCAATGTCCATGAGACTCAAAGCTTTCATTGCAATAAACAAAAGTTCGTAGTCCTAACAGTCTCAACATCAGGAAATCCAGGTTTACTGGTAATCCTTTTGCCACCCCTGGATCTCCTGTGATCTCAAACACTTATGCAAGACTCATAATCAAGCCTGGACCAGGTATAAATTGTACAACTCCCTGTCGGACCTCCCATCTTACAGGGTGCATAGGAACTCTAGCACAAAGGTTGTTCGTACTGCTATGTCCTTCTGTTTTAAGGCCAACCTCCAGAATAATCTTAACTCTACAGACAAATTCTGGAAGCTGATTCACTCCCTTTTTGATCCCTCAGACCAGTCCTCTCCCTCTGTCTTCATGGTTAACAGGACTGGAGAACAGCACATGTAGTGCCCCTTCACAAAAGTGGTCCCAAGGATGATCCAGGGAATTACAGACCAGTCAGTTTGACCTCCATTGTGGGCAAGCTCATGGAGACCATACTAAAGGAAAGGTAGGTGGAATATCTAGAGGAACATGGTCTCCAGGATGAGAGGCAGAATGAGTTCATGGGGGGGAGATCATGTCAAACAAATCTGATTGACTTCTTTGACTGTGTCACTAAGACAGTAGACAGGGGCCAAACGGTAGACATCCTCTATCTTGATTTCAGCAAGGCCTTTGACTCTGTGCCCCACAAAAGGTTGATCAAGAAGTTTGGTTTATCTTGGAGTTGGGGAAAAGATGGTTAGTTGGGTAGAAAAGTGGCTGAGGGACAGAACTCAGAGGATAGTGGTAGTGGAGAGGTATCTGGCACCAGAGAGGTAACCAGTGGGGTCCCACAGGGCTCTGTGCTGGGGCCGGTGTTGTTCAGTGTCTTCATCAATGACATTGGGGATGACATTAAAGGCAAAATGTGCCTATTCGCAGATGACACCAAGCTCTGTGGGAGAGTGGATACAGCTGAAGGGATACGGAACCTTCAGGAAGATCTGGAAAAGCTGGGGAGGTGGTCCAGGATCTGGCAGCTTGGCTTCAATGCCAAGAAATGCAAAGTTATACATATTGGAGCCAAGAATCCCCGGACAGAGTATTACCTGGGTGGAGTCTGAGTATCTGCATCAGAGGAGGAGAAGGACCTGGGAGTGATGATCACTAGTGACCTGAAGCACTCCACGCAATGCAAGAAAGCAGCAGCAAAGGCAAACAAGATGCTGGGATGCATAGCTGGGGGATCAGTAGTAGGAGAGAGGAGGTTATACTGCCCTTGTACAGGTCATTGGTAAGGCTGCATCTAGAGTATGGAGTTCAGTACCGGTGCCCACACCTCAAAAAGGACATTAACCTGCTGGAGAAGGTACAGAGGAGGGCTACAAAGATGATAGCTGGTCAGCAGGGCAAGGCATACAAAGAGAGGTTGAGGGCACTGAACATGTACTCCCGGGAAGACAGGAGAGAGAGAGAGAGAGAGGAGACATGATTGGGACATTCAAGTACTTGAAAGGGATAAATAAGGTTGATAAGGAGAGTCTCTTTAAGCTGAGTGGCAGCCATATCACAAGGGGGCACAGTCTTAAGCTGGAGGGTGGGAGGTTTAGGAGGGAGGTCAGGAAGCACTTCTTCACAGAGAGGGTGGTGGACACTTGGAATGTGCTGCCAGAAGAGGTCATCTCGTTGAAGACAGTGGGCAGCTTTAAGAGGGGTGGGATAGGCATAGGGGGAAGGTAAGAATCATGGGTGGGGAGGGGGGAGGGACATTAGCTCAAGCTGTGGACCCTGCAATACAAGCAGACTTGATAGCCCAAATGACCTTCTGCTGGCTTCTTTGTATGTTAATGGCTCACCAGTTTCTGCCTTCCCCCCACTGTTGCTGCTCACTTCAGTGAGTTATTCACCACTTGTGCTCCCCCCCGGCTCCTCTTCTATCCCCCATCTCCACCCTCCTCCTTACCTCCCTCTCCCCTGGGGTTTGATTTTCCACTTGTCACTCCCCAGGAAACCTTGTTTGCCCTTTCCTCACTCAACCTGTCCAAATCTTGCCATGATGGCTTGGACCCCAAACTTCTCCATCGGTCAGTTCCTGCCATTACTGCCTCCTTACTTACCTCCTAAACGTCTCCTTCGCCCTTTGCATTGTCCCTCAGTCTTGGAAGATTGCCAGGGTTCTCCCCCTCCGCAGAGGGGGTGATCTCTCCACCCTCAGCAACTTCCACCCTATCTCCCTCCTCCCCTCTCTTGCAAAACTGCAAGAGAAACTAATCTGCTCAAGGCCTGCCATCATCCTCCTCCACTCCTCCATCTTGATCTCCCCCTTCCAGTCTGGTTTTAAGAAGACTCACTCCACTGTCTCCTTCCTGCTTTAGGTCACTGACTCCATCCTCTCTGGGATGGATCAGGGCCATATCACAATGGTCATTTTCATCAGTCTGGCCAAAGCCTTTGATTCGGTGTCCCACTCTATCCTCCTGGACAAGCCGAGCTGTGCCGGCCTCTGTGCCCCCACTGTTGACTGGTTCCATTCCTGTCTCTCTCAGGCCATCAACAGTCAGTACAGGTAGGAGGACCTCATGTTTGCACCCCTCCCTATCCAGACCGGGGTGCCAAAGGATTAATTAGCACCATTTGTGCAGTTTGCACCATGCAGAAGACGCACCAGGCACTTAGCAAATTCACAAATCTTCCAGTTGTCTGTCTGGTAAAAGCATCTGCATAAAGAGGTGTAATTTACATTATGCTCCTTGAGCATGGCTCAGGCATCAAGATTTCATCTGGCCAAAGTGATTGTATGTTAAAACGGCATCTGCTATAAGTGGCATCCACTGTATTTAACTGCTCCAAGGAGGTGGACAGTGCTTGAAATAACATTAACTGCTGCATCACGAGACTTTAGTGATATTCCATCAATATCGACTACATTCTTGTTTCTAATTTTCTATGGCACCTCAATGCTCAGTTTTCATTTATAAGTAATACATACCTACAGTATGGGACCAGTTTCCCTGTGGAGTGCTCCATGCTCTTGTAAAATAAAGGAATCCATATTGATCTGGGAGCCCTGCAGATCATGTTAGAATGACAGTTTTGTGCTTGTTTTATTTTATTCTATTTTAGAGCCCATTTTCTTGTCTTGTAAGATGCCTGTTTCCCCTATTTTGAATCTGAGTTTGTATTTGTTTTAGATTTAGGGCCCATTTCTCAGCAGGGCCAGTGTATGCCGGACTTGTGCACTGCTGACTCACAGAGCTGCGCCCCTGATCTTTTTCCACACATGATGAAATCCTTAACCCCCAGCCTCAACCAGGCACTCAGTTGGACACTTGGTTTGACTAGAGAGTGAATTCTCTGCCTTGCATGGGGCTGTGGATTGCGTGGCCCTCCATATCCCTGTAGAAAAAAATAAAAGATTTTTTTTAAACAATATCATGATTCAGACCTCTATGCAATATGAGAAAGAAGGGTACAATAGGTGAGAGGGCTGTTCAGGCCGTAAAATGGTCCACGGAAGCCAGCCTGCCAGAGGCTCAGACGGCTTACTGGTGGGGTATCTCTTGTGTCATCTTTGGACTCTCCTGGTCACTTCTTGAGTGTGAAACTCATGCTGAGGCTAGATGTGGAGTGCCTGCACCCCTCTGCAAACCATGACCCACCTGCACAGCGCTGCCGATGGGGTCAAGCTGCACTCTGTTTGAAGATATGCTGATGGTTCTAAATAAGTTAAAACAGAGCCTCTTTAAGTCTGGCTTTCCCCAGGTTTCCTTCAGTGTTTTCAGCTGTTTTTGAGCACCTATTGTTAACATCACTTTTCTTGTGACAAAAGGTCTTGATCTGCGATGGTTCTGGTTCTGGCTGCATGTGCAGACGGCTGCAGAAGTCACGGAGTGCCCCCTTTGCACAGGATGCACACCATCTGAGCACTCCATGGCATCCACGAACATGGACATTCACCTCCTCTTCACCTGATCGTAAGCTGCATGCCTGTTATGCAGATGGCTGGGACGGGGATGGTCGAGGGGCAGGGATGTGGCCTATCATCAAAGGTATTTTTGTGGTGCTGATGGCCATCAGAGGGGGCATATGCAAGGCCATCCTGGGGACTGTAGTAATGCTGAGGTGCCTCTGCCCACTCAGCCACTGGGCCACAACCATCCCATCAGTCCCTGTGCCCAGTGCAGGTGGGGATTCTGGCAGATCAGAATATGCATCTGATTGGATGCCTGTGGCCTGGAGCAGCTCTGCCCACCCTTGTAACCCCCTGTCCTGTCTCAAGGGAGGCTGTGCATTAGCAGAGTACGTTGGGGGTGGGATTGGGGCTATGGATGTCAGCCAGTGTGAGTGAGCATCGGGAAGGGGAGGTGCAGAGCTGTGGCTGGGATATGCTAGAGTCACCCATAACCCAGCCAGCTATGTGGATCAGGCGCTATTATGCACTAACATACAACGGACAGGTGCCCTTCCCATAAGGGACACCGGGTCCACCATGGCCACCAACGCCATGCCACAGAACTGCAGTTCTGTTATAATTAGTACAAACCTAACAAATTTGGCAACATAGACTCAAAATTTGAAATACAGGGAGTCTTACAGTTACAAGACAAGAGAAAAAGGGCAAAGGAATAAAAAGGCATTGGTATAAAATCTTCACCATAACATTAACTGTGAGTTAAAGAAATCACTAGCAGTCAAAGAGTTAAATGTATATGTTATTAAAAAGCTGTTTATATAGGATTTCTGACTGAGACTGAGATGCAGTAAAGCGTCTCCAGCATTAATTACTATCAATTTCCAGAACATCCTGAGTTCAAAGCTTCCTGGTTGCAGAGCCTCCCATCTTGATTGGTCGAGGCCATGCCTAGAAGGGGTACTTATCAGAATATTTTATCAGTAGGCAGCCAATCAGAGGAAGAGGGAAAAAAGTCTTAACAGTTTGTGGGGAAGAAAGTTTGTGTTCAGAGCTAAGAAAGTGTCAGACAGGGAAATGTAGTGAAGAAACAGGGAAAGTAAAAGAGAAGGACAAAAAAAAAACTGTTAGTGAAAAAAAAATGAGATACAAGAGAAAGGTTCATTAAGAAACCCAAGACAAAAATAAAAAAGCAAGCAAGCACACAAACTAATACTTAAAAAGGAGGTATAAAACAATTTCATATTTTGGAGAACCATTTTTTTTATATCAGATTTGGACATGGCATTAGCCCAAACTGTTCTTCCTTCTTTTAACACCCTTGCAAACTTCACTGACTATCAGAAGAAACCATCTGACATTCTGCAGGTAAGAAACTTTTTCTTTTTTTTTTTTATAATTTCACATTACAGATGTTGCAGGCTGCTTACTGCAGATATCAATTATTGTACATTTCCTTGTCAGAATGGAACAGTATTATTAATTGATTTGATGATGTACATAAAACGCTTTTCAGTTGCATAATTTTATAAATATACATTACATATTTATTGAAACATTTTGAGATATTTGTGCCACAGTAAGTTGTGATAGCTTGCTTCCAGGTATACTGGGAATGTTTAATGGGTTTTAGTGATGAAGGTTGTACCACATGTGTGGAGATAAATGTTATTTGACTGTAACTCATTATGCATTATAGACATATATAAAAAACACATTTTGTTTTTATTAATTCTTTACTTTAGCTTAAAACAGCCTTTCTGTCAGTTGTGAACTCTATATCTGGTCTGTTCTCCGGATTTTATTTCCAGATTCCAAATGAAAATAACATGTTCTCAGTGAAAAAGGGGTCCCAAGGGAAAATACATTTTGGTCCTGTTTGAACAATGACATGATTTATTTAGCCTGTTTCTGTACCAGTAGTGTGGTATATATAATAAGCATAAACACGTGTAAATATGAAATGTATGATCATATAATGTATAGATAGAGGGATGGACTCACTGTTAATTGCTCAGTAGGCAGAACGCTTGCCTCTGGGGCTGTAAGAGTGGATGGTCATGGGTTCTTGCTCCACAACAGGTATTTGAGATGATACCGATAGCTGATACTGTAGTGCAGTATGAGGTAGGCATTGCACTGTTGCGGTGCCTTCCTTTGCCCATCTCTGATCACTGCCCAAGTGGAAGTTAAAGACCCCATGGCACAGGCTGGCCCAGTGGTGCAGAGTGCTGAGGTGCTGGACATCTTACTTCTTACCTTGCCGGTGGCCTGAGTTTGGAAACATACTAACATATGAAAAACGCCAGCAGATACAGGCCCTAAGGTTTATCGAGTCTGCTTGATTGTGCAGCTGTCAGCTTTTACTCTGCAGCTGCCCCCCCTCCCTGTCCAGTAGAGACCTCCCCCCTGACCCTGTCCCATCTCCTCTTAAAACTGCCCACAGACCTCAGTGTTACCACCTCCTCTGGCAGTGTGTTCCACCCAGCCACCACCCTTTCCATGAAGTAGGGTCTTCTCATTTCTCTTTTGAACCTTCCTCCCTCCAGTTTCAGACTATGTCCCTTAGTGTCTCTGCCTCCCTTTAACCTAAAAATCCCCTTTGTACTAACCTTGTTTATGCCTCTCATGTATTTGAAGGTTTCAAGCATATCTCCTCTGTCCCTCCTGTCCTCCAGGGAGTACATGTTGAGCTCCCTCAGTCTGTCATTGTAGGGTTTTCACTCCATGCCTGCAATCATCTGGGTCACTCTGCGCTGGACTCTCTCCAGTAACTTGACATCCCTCTTCAGGTAAGGATGCCAGAACTGTTCACAGTACTACAGATTTGGTCTGACCAGTGACCTGTACAGTGGCAAGTAACCTCTCTCCTCCTTGAGGTGATTCCCCTGGCTATACACCCCAACATCTTGTTGGCCTTTGCTGAGTTGCCAGGGGTCATGGGGGGGCTGGGAGAGAACAGAGGGCCACTTGCAAGTTCTCTCCTAGATTGGGGAGGCAAACCTTCCCAGCTCTTGGCTGCCACCAAGTGGAGGTTTGGTGGTAGCATCAAGCAAATGGATGGTTGGCATTCAGCTGGGTGAGTGGAGTGTGGTCACCGGTGCCACAGCACATGCTCACCTCCATGTACATGTGCTTCTGCTATTGCTGAGGTCCCATGGAGTAATGGGGGGAACTGAAAAATATGTTCCCCTTGCTGTATATGCCAGTCCTCAGGAACTGAGGTCCCATGGAGTAATGGGGGGGGGGACTGAAAAATATGTTCCCCTTGCTGTATATGCCAGTCCTCAGGAACTGAGGTCCCATGGAGTAATGGGGGGACTGAAAAATATGTTCCCCTTGCTGTATATGCCAGTCCTCAGGAACTGAGGTCCCATGGAGTAATGGGGGGGGGACTGAAAAATATGTTCCCCTTGCTGTATATGCCAGTCCTCAGGAACTCTTTGGTCCTGCACAGAGCAGATCCCTGTCAGCAGGATCTGCTAGGGGAGCAGATGACAGGACTGGGGGCACACGGGACATGGCTCGATGGAAGGCATGAGGTGGCCCCCCAGGTGGCTCAGTAAGGTAAAAAGCTCTCTCTCTCTATACATATATATATATATATCTAAAGAAAAGATCCCTTGGCACTTTTCAAAGAAATGCAGGAGTGTTTTCTGTTTATAAAAAAGATATACACTGACAAAAACTGAAATTCATAGTCAGAAAAGAAAAAAAAATATCACATCACACAGTAACAAACAAAAAGGAATCAGTGCTCTCATCCTTAACTAATGACTCCTCACAGACTCTGAATTAGGAAAGAAACGATCAGTGGCAGATCCAGGATTTTACAATGGGGGGTGATGAGGTGGTGTGTACACGATATGCAATGTTTGTAATATTGTTTTAATCCTTTGTATTTTATTTATTTAAGTCTCGGATTACATATACCTTTGAGCCAAGAGCTCTTTTACAAAGGTTCCACGTCAGTAAGTATATTGTCTGCTGTTATTCTTTTCATTACATTTTTTACAGAAATACAGACGTACGCTGTAGTTTTGAATACAAACCGTTGTACAGTTAATAAATCAGACTTCTTAAATAAAGTGAAATACAGCAGCAGCAAGCAAATAAGTTAAAATTGAGTGTGTGGCCGCAGCTTTTGCCATCACCTGGGTCCACCACCAGAAAAAATATTAATCATGCTGTAACCACGGTGCTCTGTTCCAGTAAGAATAAAATAGTGAAGTGGGCAAGCATCCAGCTTCTTTGTCATAAATTAAAAAAAACAGTAGGGAACTCCCCCAGTGTCTTGGTCAGTATTCTCTCTCTGTCAGTGAAACAGGTCCACACACCCTATCACCCCTCCCTTCCAGCCCCCGGCTGCACCCGGAAACAAGGTATGACAACTTAGTGTCTTTCTTGGTCAAAAATGAAAGAAAGAAAGGATGAGAGAGAGGAAGGAAGGAAGGACATTTTTAAAGATGCCTTACTGCATTTTTTCTGATTACTGTACATTACAATTTATTTACCCTGGATAACCCAGCAGAGATGCAGTATCTTATTTTCAATGGAGTCCTGCTTTTAGCCATTTTTACAGCTTGGCGTATGGAGGCACTGACAGGTTTAATGATTTGCTCAAGGTAAGTGGCTCTGGTGGGATGTGAATCTGAGTCTCGAACCTGGGCTGGAGCCGCTAGTTTGTAAAGAGATGAGCCCACTTTTCCCGGTAATTAAACTCAAAAAGGTTCTTACTTCTGAACTTGTTTTGGAACCTAGAAATTTACTTAATTTGCATATTTATTGTTTTGCACACAGATCATTTTATTTGCCTTCTGAACCGCTAGAACTGTGTATTAAGGAAATGGTTCTTTAAGGTTCTGAAGATTAGAATTGGACAGGTTCAGAAGATTCATTAAACTGGTACTCCATTTATGTACTCAGCATCTGCAAACCCTGCAATCAGATAGGAAAAAATAAATGTGACAAAACAAAGATGTGCGTGGCAAAGTACAGTGTAGGTGTATCCCAGATCAACAGGAATTAACACCTAAGTACATACAGTACCTTTCTAGACTCTCTCCAAACCCTCCCAAAGAAGGAGCTGTCCATCTGTGCTTAAGGAGACAATGTATCAGGCTGCAACATCTGTGCCTCATTGGTAAAACTGTGTGCAGACCTGTTTTCAAAGAGCCATTGTCCTAATTCCTTCTTTTAGGATCATGAATGGTCAGAGATGGATTTCCTAGTCAGATATGGCTGATGATAAAAACTGAGTTTTTATTGGTGGTGGTGGTGGTGGTGGTGGTGGTGGTGGTGGTGGTGTGTGTGTGTGTGGGGGGGGGTTACATCCACTTTTTTTGGATTACACAGCACCAACAAGGCCCAGTGACCATTTTTGCACTTGCCCACCTGCCTAAGCCTCCTCCCCCAACTTTCCCCCCAAAGTTATTCTTCTGGGAGATACAACAGAAATTTCAAATTAGCTATTGGCAGCTGCAAGGAGTGACTCTCAAGTGGACCTAAAGGAGTGTGCATATATTAAGGCTGCTAATTTATAGATTCCCTTATGAACTTCTTCCTTCCGTTTGCCTAATTGATATTATAAAGTATACCCAATCATGCATAAATAATACTATTGGGGCGGGGGTTGTGCACATTTATAAAGTTTCAGTCTGGTTTACGTTTGTCTCCAGAATGCTAGTTAGCACTGTAGACTAGCACTACACAGTTAGTTTTGTAATCTTGGCATGTGTTTTATTTGTTACGGTACATGGGGCTGGCCTTTCAAAACTCAAGATGTGGGTGTGATTCCATATTGCAAATGCAGGCTGCATAAAGAGAAATGTGCCAAAACACATGCATTCTGTTTTCAAGTGTTTTGACACATTTGGAGCACTTTATTCACTTTAAGGCTTAAAATTGAGGCATGCATCATTATTGGCATGCAGCTCGTGCGCTTATGGACCGAAGTTAGACCATGTAAAAGGGTCATGTGGCCCAGTGCATTTTACCTGGTTACCAAACTTTAAATAAATGAAGTAAAATAAAAATGTGGTCTAACAGTCATGCCATAAGTAGCAGAACTGTGCAAAAAGTGCACTGAAATTCTTAGAAATCCTAAACATGGTCTCTACCTGGGCTGGGAGTGATGTAAGCACAGAATGGTTAAAGGTTTATAAACATGCAGTGTATGTTACATCTTATTATTGCTTAATGCTGCTGTAAGCATTAAACGATATTAAGGCTTGCAGCTTCTTCTGCAACTGGAAGGTGAACCTTGTAGAGCCCTACTGCAAGGGTCCCTGGGTCCCTGATGCTGTGGAAGTGTTGCACCATCCCACGAGACTGAAATCAGCAATCCTTGATCTCTGTCCCCCTTGGTTGCCAGCGTTGTGGGCTCATGCTGAAAGGGAAAGGGGAAATTGTTTAACTGGGAAAAGTACACTAAGCCAAAACCTGTTCCCAGGTGCGACCTAGGAGCACAAAGAAGTCAAGTGACTTGCTTAGGGTTACACAGTATGCAAGTGGGGGCTGTGGGATCCAAACCCAGGTCTCAGGTTTGCAGATCAGAGCCCTAAACCACTGTGCTATACTGCCTCCTCAGTTTGTCATTTTGTTTTTAAGTTTCACTTCCCCCCTTCTACCTAGCTGGTCCCATCCTTGGTTGACACTGACAGCCCTATCATCTGCTATCTCTGGGGCTTTTACCCTTATGTCCATTCCTACCACAGCTCACCCACTATGGCAGGGCTGTTGGGATTCCCCAAGCTCCTCCAGTCATTGCTCAGTTGGAGGCAGGTTTCCAGTAGACGGTACACAACCTGCTGGGGGGTCACCGCATTATTCTTCTCCATTGGGTGGCATTTATGTTTTTCTGTCCCTTGAATCCCCTTTGGAGATCTCAAGGGCTTTGAATGGCAGTGGCATATGCATGCAGAGTGTGCTCACATTACTGTTAGGAGGCGTTCACCCACCCATTGCAGCTATGGCTTGCACTGCCACCCGTGGTCACCCAGCTGGTGGTAGCATAGCAGCACTTGCAAACCTGCCTCCCCAGAGGAGGGAAACTTCCTGTGGGATACTTAGTCTTTCTCCCCCCCCAGCTGGCCGCCATTGACACAGGCTCGCTGTCGAATCTGGGTTGCTGGCATCACGAGTAGTAGTGCTACCACTGCACCTACTCTAAAAAGTTATCATTTTTCAATATCTATCCACACAAAATCAGGTGTCATCTAAATTTTGTTATAAAATGGCAAGAAAAAACCTTTCTTTAAGTGAGAGAGGTCACATGACCATGCATTAACTCTATAAATGCATGGTCAGCTGCTAAATCTCATTTTCCTCCCCAAAAAATTTACTTAGAGCCATTTTAAAAGTGTAATAAGCCCCTCCAGGGGGTGCATCATAAGATTTTAATGCACTTTCCAGGGACATAAAGAAACTCGGCCTCTGGCCTCGTGCATTACTATACCCCTGCGACTTGCATTAAAATCCTGTAATGCACACCATGAAGGGGCTTATTACTTACTTATGTTTTGGAAATCAGGTGCTTCCAAAGTGGAGGTAACATAGTACGTAGCGCAATTGCCCTAGAGTGATCCGAGAAGCTTCTCTGAACCTGTGGTGAGGTTTTAGGCAAAGGAGCCTGCACAAAAGTGGAACGTGGAGGAATCTAATAGGACTGTGACACAAAACGGGACAAAAGTTCACATTTGAAACAGTTTTGTCTGGACTCGACAAAAGGTTGGAAAATGTTTGTTGCTTTAAACATTTGCATCCGTGCTAACATATGGGATTGTGGTGACTTACAGCTGTCTTGTCTGCCTCCCTGTTGCAAGGCAGGAACTGTGTAAGCTATAACCCATGACGGGGTGTGTGTTTTCAGAGAATTGATGCATGCCTCAAGCGAATTGAAAGGCACAAGGTCAATAAATGTGTGCCTTTTATTGCTCATGGGAAATGCATTAAATCCCAAGAAATCTATGCCCTGGAATGGTTTATTGTACATGTAACATTTAAAAAAAAGTTGTTTTCTGGAGAAGGGGTTTATATTCATATAGTTAGGCTGTTACTAGATACAATATTATTATGATGATGATGATAATATTGAGTACTGCACATCATCATCGTCAAAGTTTATTGTTCACCTTTTAAAATTACAATATAAAATCAACACATTGACAATATAATTCCATAAAAATACAAGCTATCAGAAGAGCTGCTGATGCCTCAAAGAAAACTTTTGAATATAATAATTAGGTGCAGTTAAGCTTTGATTCCATATAGATTCTATAGATTTCTTCCTCCCCATTATTTGTTACTGAGGAAATTTGCATGAATACATGATCTTTATCCTTTAGAGTTCATTTGCCTCTATAGCTTACTCCGTACTTCTCTGTTGCCATGGGAGTAACTGTGATATCACAAGCAGTGTATTATGACCTCAGGTAGGGAGACAGCAACAGGAATAGATGAACTTCTAAGGAGCAAAGATTCTGTTTTATTTATTTATTGAAATGTTTTACCAGGAATGGCACACTGAACAACAAGTTGCTCATCTCATGGTACGTCGGGGGGGGGGGGGGACCAACATAATAAAGTACATACACAGAGTAGCATAACAGTTGAACAGATTAGTGGTGTAAACATACAATATATACATCGGCCACATTAAGACCGAAGGACATCATCACATTGAAATTCGACATACAGTGCAAAGTATACATGACTGTATGTTGAAGTGCTGTTTAGAAAACTATTATGCATAGTGTTAAGAAAATGAGTTATGCATAGTAATGAAAGAGAATTGCATCCTGTTTATGAACAGCTAGCTGAGCAGGACATAGAAAGCAGTAAGCCAGCTTGAACAGGAGGAAATAAGGATTAGCCGCAGGTACAGTTTACCGCTAGAAAGTTTTGTATGGCTAGCAAAATGGAGTGTGAAGAGGAGGAATGATGAATCTGATGAGGGAGGGCATTCCATAACTTAGGGAGATGAGGCGAGAAGGCCATTTGTCCAACCGTGGTAGTCCGACGTGGAACTGCTAGCAGCTGAGAGTCATATGACCTA
Organism: Neoceratodus forsteri; assembly: GCA_016271365.2. Lineage (NCBI taxonomy): Eukaryota > Metazoa > Chordata > Ceratodontiformes > Ceratodontidae > Neoceratodus > Neoceratodus forsteri. The sequence goes on along the minus strand of JADMNL010000033.1, from coordinate 75,547,099 downwards.
AGGGAGTGGGCTGGTGGGAAGAGAATAGTAAGAAGGGAAGTGAGATATGGGGGGAGCGAGTCAAACCAAAATTTAAATTCGAATTTAGTGCAGTGTAGGAGGCGACGATTTTCTAGGGAGGAGAAAACCAGGGAGTGGTAGAGAGAACAGTGGTGAGTGAAAGGGGATGCATCAAGAGCGAAACAACAGAAGGAGTTAAAGAGAGAATCCAGTCTGGTTAAGGAGGATTTGAGAGCAGCACTGTAGACTACATTATGGTAGTCAAAGATAGGTAGTATCATCTTCTGGACCAGTTCATGCCTGGCCAGTAACGGGAGGCAGCTACAGTTCCTCTATAATGTGCCAAGTTTGGGGCGCAACTTCTTCAGGATGGTGTAAACATGTCTAGAGAAACTGAGGTGTTGGTCTAGCCAGACCCCCAGATACCTAAAGGAGGAGGTGTCCTCAAGAACTGTCCTGTCAAGGATGTGGAAGGAGGGCAGGGAAGGGAGATGAGAGAATCTCTGCTTAGTGCCAACGGTCATTGAGACTGTCTTCTTGGCAGTGAGTGAGAGCAGGTGGGAGCTGAACCAGAGCTGCACTTGATTGAAGTCATGCTGAAGTCTGATTTCCACATCAGCAGGGGACTGGCCTGAGGTGACGGGAACCATATCATTGCCATACATCTGGATAGAGGTGGTTGAGTAGACTGAGGGATGGTCATTTAGGAAGATGGAGAAAAGGATAGGGCTCAGCATGGAACCCTGGGGTACGCCATTGTCTATAGGGAGAGGAAAGAGATATGGCATCCTCTATTCTCACTGACTAGGGTCATACCTACTAGGTATTCTTTGAACCAACTAGTGGCAGAGACAGACCAGCCAAGGAGAGGGAGCCTAGAAGAAGGGTGTGGGAGACAGTGTTGAAAGCCTTTGCTAGGTTGACAAGGATGGCAGATGTGATGTGACCATTCTCCATCCCTGAGAGGATGGAATCAGTGAGCCTAATTAAGGAGGTGGTAGTGGAGTGGTTCTTCCGAAAACCAGATTGGAAGGGACTGAAAAAGTTGTTGGGTTTTTTTAGCCAGGAGAAACACACTAAGTTGAAACTTGTTTACAGGTGCAACCTGGGAGCACAAGGAAGTTAAGTGACTTGCTCAGGGTCACACAGTATGCAAGTGGGGGCTGTGGGATTCAAACCCAGCTCTGCAGCTCAGAGCCTTAAACCACTGCTCTATACTGCCTCCTTAAAGTTAGTTTCAGAGAGAGGGATAGTTGAGCGAGAACTAGATGCTCCTGGAGTTTAGCACGGGTAGGAAGGAGAGAGATGGCACAGTAGTTAGCAAGAGTGGAAGGGGTCATCACCCTTGGGAAAGGGAAAGACAGTAGCATGCTTCCAGATAGATGGGCTGGAGCTGTGGCAAAAGAGTGGTTAAGTAGGTAAGATAACGGAGCAGAGATGGCAGGCGCGGAGAGGTACAGCAGTTTGGGGTCCAAACCATCTGGTGAATTGCCTTTGGAGGGGTTGAGGGGATATAGTGCCTCCATGGTGGCATCAGGAGTGATGTTAAAGAAAGAGGAGGAGGGGGGATGCAGAGGGTAAGTTGGAAGAGGAGGGTGGGGGGGTAAAGGGTTAGCATGAGCAGGCAAAGGCAGGGAGGAGAGGAGAGGAGAGCCAAAGCACAAGTGGTGAAATAAAAATTAAATTCTGAGGTGATGCAAAGCTGGTTGGCAACTTGAGTATTGTTTATTTTAAGGATGGGTGTGGGAGTGGAGGAGTGGGGAGAGAAATGGGAGTGAATTACCTTCCAGAATTTGGATGGATTATTTATATTAGTCTGGAAGGTTGAACAGAAGTATTCTGACTTAGTTAAGTGGGTGGCTTTTGTACACTTGTTCCGTAGAGACTGGTAAATGGCGTAGGCGCACGGGAGCATGGTAGATTTATATGCTTTCTAGGCTTGATCTCTGGCCCTTTGACACGCTGTACGTTCGGGGGTGATCCAAGGGAGGTGGGTGCCTCTAACTCTTGCAAACCTTAGGGGGGCATGTTTGTTCCAGACCTCAAGAATTTCAGTTTGTAAATAGTCCTATGCAGCATCTACAGAATCATACGTTGCTAACGGCTCCCAGTTAGAGTGCGTCAGGTCCTGCAGGAGGGCGATGCTCAACAATTTATATGAGCAGAATAATATCATTTTTGGGGGGGGGGTTTGATCTGTGTATTTTATGTACCACATAGATCATGTGGTGATCGCTAATGGCATCTGGTAGAATACTGGATTTAATTACCGTGTGTGGGTGGGATGTGATGGCTCAGTCAGTAGGAGAGTGGTTACTGGACTTATGATTCATGCGGGTTGGTTCTGAGATAAGTTGAGACAAGTTAAGGGGGGAGATATCATTTCGTGTTTTAGAAAGGGAGGTGGCTAAACAATTTTGGTTAAAGTCACCCAATACATAGGTTTCATGCAAATGACCTCAGTAATAAATAATGGGGAGGAGGAATACAGAACTAATGTGAAATGCAACCTGGACTGTGTCTAAATATTATGTTTTGTTAAAGTTCTTCTGAAGGCATCAGCTGCTCTTTAATTCTTTGCTAAAGCCATACAGTAATACTGTGCGATGCTTTCTAAATGCAAAGAGTAAAACTGTTAAAATACGAGGGCTGGCATTTGTAATGGGCAGAGGACTGTTTCTACAAAGTTTCTGGGCTGGATTTTCAAAAGACGTGAGAACCAAGTCCCCACGCCACAGCCACAGCTGTAAGATGAAACCTCTGCACCTGTGGAGTTTTACATTCTCAGCTGGCACAGCTGTGGGGAATGTTATGCCTGGTCCCACCAGATGTAACATTTTGGTGCAGCTGTGCTGAAAAAGCTGCCATAAATCAAGGAGCCCAGCATAAACCAGCTCCTTCTGCTGAAAATACGGCATATGTGGGGAAAACTATGGCTCTGCAAGTGAAGCCCCACTTGCTGCAGTTTTTCCCCGCACCTGCACTGATTTCGGATGGGCTGAAAATCCAGCTGTCTTTCCACTGGATAGGTAGCCCCTGAGAGTGTCTCAGTAGCTGCTGCTTGTTCAACACTGTTGTTGCTTGTTAAAAGTAGCCGCAGCTGATTAAACGCAGTGCTGGTTAACAGAAAGCTGCATGAGAGAGAGAGAGAGAGAGAATAGTATAGTGGTTTAAGGCTCTGAGCTGCAGACCTGGGTTTGAATCCCACAGCCCCCACTTGTATACTGTGTGACCCTGAGCAAGTCACTTAACTTCCTTGTGCTCCCAGGTCGCACCTGTAAACATGCGTTCGGCTTAGTGTGCCACTCCTGGTTAAACAATTAGAAAAAAAAAATGAAATAAAAAAGCTATACAAATCTGCCATTACAAAGGTTTGACAAAACAAATATGGACTGAGGTCTCAGCTAATAGTGGAAAAACATTGTCTCTCAGGTGGGAAAAGTGATCTTTAGTAGGGAATAATAGCCCACTGTTGGTCAGTGTTTCACCCTTGGGACAACAATGTTCCATTAGTAACCTCTACATGACTATCTGTTTATCTCCATCCACTGCCCATCCTATCTGTCTGTCTGTCTATCTGTCCATCTACTGCCCATCCACCTTCCTAGCTGTCTGTCAACAGTATCTGTGTGTGTGTGTGTGTGTGTGTGTGTGTGTGTGTGTGTGTGTGTGTGTGTGTGTCTGTCTATCTACAGACAGTATCTAAGTATCTATCTCTCTATCTGTCTGTCTATCTGATGTAAGTAGGTATGCAGAGAATGGCATACAAGATATTATCACACTCCGTGGCATGCTACAGTATTGTGACAAATACTGGTAATGTCACCTTGCCCAGCTCCTAGGGATAAATCACTGAGAATTCTATTTTGTATCAGAATAGAATAATGACAGAATGTGATTTGATGTAGTACTTTTTAATACACTTTATCTGAAAGCTCCACAATGAGTTAGATGCTGATAGTGTAGAGAACTTACATGGTATACGTGCACCAGTCATTAAGTGTTTATAAGATGACTTGGCTCAAACAAGCATTCTGATTAGTTAAAACTGGTCACATGACTGCATTAGTCCCACATTACCTCACAGTTCAGATATGATTTTCATTTTTCTTGAGTTTTTTTTGTAACTATTAAAACACAATTACCGGTTAAGTATAATTACAACCTAAAACCAATTTGTGTAAATCTCTTGTTACAACCCCTCCTCCATTACACATGTGCAATGGAGATTACCTCCGAGTCACCTCAGTTGTTTTGAGGCCGGTGGCAAACTTTTCATGCTTCACTGCACAAGGAAACACAAAACCAGTAATTATATAAAATAAAATGTGGGCAACAGGCAGATTCATTTTTTTACACACTTGCTGGTGAGCATTTTTTTATGCTCAGATAACAGGGTTATAATCATGCATAAAAAAACACCCGGTTGTAATAATGCATTACAACCACCCAGTTGTAATCATTCCCTGTCAATATAACTCATGCTGTGAGTGGTGAGAGTAATAGTCCCACAGCTGTCACCACTTACAGAAATGAAAATCCCCCTCAAAACACAATAAAATAATTTTCCATAACCTTAAACACAATTAGAGCTGCAAAGCACCATTTTACATTCAAAACACAGCATCATGCTGCTCACGTGTATCACTATACAGTGGAGTAGTGCACAGTCATGCTCTGAATGAGAAAAGGCACCACACAGCTCTGGCTGTGTTTACATTCGGGCTAACATGTTGGATGAAATAAATGTTAATGTACGTAAGTTAGGAAAAAAATATTTTATTGGCTTGAAAGTCTAATTTTGGGGGTCTTGTGGTGGGTGGGGTGTTTTCAGAGATCTGTGTTTTCCTCAGAATTTAGAGTTTTTAAATCCATCATTTGTTTTAAAATGCTCATGAGTAATTATAAAAAACAAGACATGAGTATGTGTGTATAAACCAGTATTTTATACACACCCTCTGTGGCATGTTTTTATAAGCCCCTCGAGCTTTGTTCCAGGTTTATGTAGCATCCTTCACCTCAGATTTGTATAAAGGTCTAGTTGCACATACCCACCCATGTGTTTTCTATTTTACAAGCACAATAACCTACACCTGGGCAAGGAATTGTGCATATTTATTGCACTTCCTGGGTGGTTGAAGGCACTCAGCCTTTGACCTCATGCCTCACATCGCACATGGGGTGTGTATTAATTCTGCATAAATGCCCTGGAGTGAGTTATTACTTACAGATAGCTACACACACCCATATACAGTAGTATTTGAAACTGATCTACTAAGGAAAAGAATGTTAGCCAGGGAACTAACATACTCTGCTTGAAAGCACCATGGGATCTTTAACTTTTCACCTGAACCACTGCCAGTAGTGTGCAGAAGAGACCTCATTTTAATGTCTCAGGCACAGGCTAGAACCTCTGGCAGTGCAGTATACCCCCTCCCCCTGAGCAGTACTGCAGTGTCAGTGTTGCGCAGTAGCATAAGTATCTTGACTTGAAATCACAGCCATCTGATCTTTAGAAACAAAACAGTGCATGCTTCAGAATTGGATATGGTATTGAATACACTCTTGTGTCCAGCCATTCCATAACATGCATGTGGTTTCCATACGCCTGACTTATTGCAGGCTAGAAGTACCATAACTCATCCGTAACCATATGTCCAACTCTGCAGACTTTTTTTTTATTTCTGAATTTTTGGCTGAGAAAGGCACACACTGAGCTGAAGCTCATTTCTCGGTGCATTCTAGGAGCACAGGGAGATTACCAACAAAGATAATTAAAGGTCTGAAACAGAAAATATGCAGAAAGACTAAAGCTGGGCCAGTATCGTCTAGAAACATGAAGAATGAGAGGGGGACCTCACTGCAGTATTTAGGGACACAAAGCATATGGAGTTTAGAGAATGTCTGCATTTGGAATTTAAGGAACCCAGTTTTTATTCAAGGGGACGTGACTATCCATTATGGGGTGACCACTTTAAAAATGAAATACGTAGAGGTTGGTTTACATACAGGATGGTATCCTTTTAATGATTTCAAATCAAAAGCAGTGCTAAAGAAGATTAAAAATGGTGTGTGTGAGGGTTACTGCTATACAGGAGACAATGATTAATTTCAAAAGAAATAAAAAGATATTCAGTAGGTTAACAATTTTAACCATAACATGCTCTGCTACTTTAGCAATGGTGGGTATTTTTTTTCTCAGCTGCATTTTTTGAGTCGAGCCAGTGGGTGGCTGGTTAACATCTTTTTGTACCTAAAATGGGATGCAGCAGTAAAGAAAACAAAGAAACATGAACAGCTGCTAAAAAAGGGTTTACTAAATATTCCATGTCTATGTAACTCCACTTGCAGTCTGAAATAACTGCAGTACAGAACATGCCACCCAGGAGCAGTCACTGATGCAAAGTCTGTTAGATTAGTGCCCCCTTTCCAAGGGAAAAAAAAAATACTGGGAGCTGTGTGACCATGTCAAAAAAGATGCTGACCAAAGAATTAAACAGAGTATTGTGCTGTAAACCAAGACATCAGAGATTCCACCCTAGCTACTATGTTTTATTTCAGTGGCAAGACACGACGTGGGTGGTTTACCGTGAGGTGATACCGCCACTGTTCGCAAAACCACACAAGCATAAGGTGACTGAACTGATCATAACCCAGACCCCCCTCAACAGTCACTTTACCACTATTATAAAACATGGTAAGGAGCTTTTAACAGTAAATTAGGATTTAAAGTGGCAGTATTCGTTAGACAGCAAAAAATTCATTTCATAGTTTTTTTTAAACCAAAATGTATTTCTGACATCCTTAGATTTATCATCAAAGTATTGTTAATTCCCTCAGATATTTTGGAAACAGCTTTTGTAACTGTTTCGTAATTATTGACTCAAGTCATTAAAGATGGCTGCCATCATAGTTCACATGTTTGCTGTTTGCGTTAAGAAAGCACCACATGCCAGCCCAGTGGTGTGGAGGGCTGAGGCACTAAATACCTCACCTCCTGCCATGCTGGCATCCCTGGTGTGGGAATGGATCAGGTGCGCTTTGGCTGGCTGGTTGATGGATGATCAAGCATCCGTAGGACAGCTCTCCTTCCTCGGGTGGTGGGGGGGAGTAACATGCCCCACTGCTTGCCTGTCCCCTAGAGGAATGTGGGTGGCAGTACAGTGGGAGCATGTAGGAAAGGGACCCCATTCACAGGCACCAGCGGGCATCTCTGCGGAGGCATAGCTGCCACATCGCACCCTTACATGCAATGTGGGCCGAAGAGGGGGAAATAAAATGGGGGGAAAAACAACCATAGGATGACAGCCCAACACCCTGCACCAGAGACCGGGCACCTCCACTAGTCCTATGGAACATAATTGTAATCATACATTAGGGTAAGCAAAGGGAAAACAGAGTTGCTGTGGGTTCACCTCATGATACCCTCAGGCAAGAAAATATGGGTGGGGATCATCTATAGACCACCAAGACAAGAGGAGAGAGAGAGAAAGGGAGCTTGGCAGAGAGCTGGCAAGGGGAATGAAGAAGGGGAGGAAGTGGTAGTTGGTGATCTGAACCTGCCGCATATCGACTGGATCATTCCAGCAGCCAGGTGCAGAAGTCAGATGATATTGGATACATTGCAGGACTGCCTGCTGGTGCAGCTGGATAAGGAATACACTAGACAGGTGGTCATTCTTGATTTGGTGCTCACCAACTCGGAGATGGTGGGTGGAGTGAGGGTAGGGGAGCCAGTGAGGTCCAGAGACCATAAATCCATTTGGTTTGGGCTGGCCTTCAGGACCAGAATGCCCCTATCAAAATCTGAAGTCCTAGATTTCAGAAGAGCAGACTTCAACTGGCTGAGGGAGCAGGCCTGAGACAAACTGACCAGAGTGGACAGCACTGGAGGTGTAGAGGAAAGCTGGGGGGGGCAATTGGGGGACCATTCTCGAGGCAACAAAGGCATGTGTGAGAACTGTTACAAAATGAAACAAGTACAAGAAACCAATATGGTTCTTGGAGAGGGTCAGAGAAGCAGTGAGGGCCAGGAAAAAGGCTTTCTGCAGGTACAAGAAAAGCAGGAGAGACGGAATGAGAGAGAGTATCAAGTAAAAACTAGGGAAGCATGGAGGATGGTCAGGGAGGCAGAGGAAGACATGGGTTAACTAGGATCTGTGGCCTATCCTGTAGGTAGGGAAATGGGCAGACTAGATGGGCCTAGCGGTCCTTATCTGCCGTCAAAGTCTATGTTTCTATGGGAGCTGCATGTTGCAGAGGGGGGTCAAGGGTGGGGGAAAAACAATTCTTCAGATATAGTAAAGAAAAAGGGAAGGGGGGGCATTGTTAGGGTACAAGAGGGGGGAGGGCACTATAGGGAGATGAACAAAAAGCAGCCATCCTTAACAATTACTTCTGCTCTGTTTTCTCAAGGGAAGCAGGATAGCACAGCAGTTTAAGGCTCTGAGCTGCAAATCTGGAGACCTGGGTTTGAATCCCACAGCCCCCACTTGCATATACTGTGTGATCCTGAGCAAGTCACTTAACTTCCCTGTGCTCCCAGGTCACACCTGAAAACAAGCTTTTAGCTTAGTGTGCCACTTCTGTTAAAACAATTAAAAAAAAAAGGCAGTGGGCCTGTGCCTGAAAGTGGCATCAAAGCAGCTGTCAGGAGCATTTTTGAAACAAGGCGGCCAGTATTACCAGAGAAAGGGTCCAGAAAGGGCCTGAAGGTCTAAAGGTAGATAAAGCCCCAGGGCTGGATGGGATGTACCAATGGGTGCTACAGAACTGGCTGACTCCTAGTAGTGTTATTCAGTAGCTCAGTTCAGATGGGTAGTTCCAAAAGAATGGAGGGTAGCAGACACAATCCCACTACACAAAGTGTGTGTGTGTGTGTGGGGGGGAGGATAGGGAGCAACTGGGGAATTACGGACCGTCAGCCTTACCTCTGTAGTGGGTAAACAGATGGTGTAACCAATCAAAGAAGACCTTGTGAACTACCTAGAGAGAAATGGTCTACAGCATAGTAAACAGCATGGGTTTGTGGCATGGAGGTCTTCTCAGACCAGCCTGATAGTTGTCGTTGCCTGGGTAACAAAAGTAGTAGATATGGGCCATGCTGTCAATGTACTCTACTTCCCAAGACTTTTGGTGCCATACAGAAGATTGCTGAAGAAGCTGGAAGACTTGGGCGTTGCTAGGGACATAGTTAAATGAATAGGAAACTGGTTGAAGGAAAGACAGCAGAGATGGTGGTAAACAGGGTCAAATCAGAAGAGATGGAGGTCATGAGTGGGTTGCCACAGGGATCTGTGCTGGGTCCTGTCCTCTTCAACATGTTCAACAACATTGGACGGCATCTGGGGCAAGTTATTTCTTCACAAATGACACAAAGCTCTGTGGTAGGGTAAATAGTGATGAAGGGATGAGGAAGACGCAGAATGATCTACAAAAGCTAGAGAGGTGGTCTGAGGTTTTGCAGTTGTAGTTCAGTGCCAAAAAATGCAAGGTTTTGCACCTAGGGGGGAAAAAACACGAGTAGAGGATTGGATGGGAGGAGTTAAACTCTGAGCACTATGGCATAAGGAAAGGGACCTGAGAATCATCATTAGTGACTCCCTCAAACAATGAAGCCAGTGTAACATGGCCTGTCGTAAGGCTAATATAGGGTGCTGGGGTGTATCAAAAGGGGTATTGACAGCATAAAAAGTAGGTATTACTACCTCTATGTAGGTCATTGGTGAAGTCACACCTGGAATACTGTGCCCCGTTCTGGAGTCCTTACCTGGGGAACAGCAGAGACAGGCTAGAAATGGTGCAACACAGGGTGACCAAGATGATTCAGGGCCAAAAGGGGCATCTTACAAAGATGATCTCAAGCCACTGAACATGTACTCACTAGGGACCAAATGGGGGGGATATGACAGAGACCTTCAGGCTCCTGAAGGGAATGAACAAGGTGAACCATGGGGAACTATGTAGCATAAGTACAGCATCAAGAACCCGAGGTTACAAGTGGAAATGGCGGAGGGATGTGAGGCAGTTCTATTTTATGGAACAGGTGAGGGAGCTGTGGAACAGACTGCCAGGGGAGGTGCTAAGCGCCAAGGCCATAAATGGTTTCAAGTATGAGTGGGACAGAGTGAAGGGTTTGCTGGTTACTCTGGTAGGCAGCAGTAGGGAGGTGGACAGGGAGTGATAAACCCTGCATGGACAATAGTTCCTGGGGCAGATAGGGAAGTCCAGGCAGACTGACGTTTCTGTTTTTGGCAGAGGACATCAGAGTTAGGTAAGCTCCATAGAAGCCAGGTAATGGGTCGGGGGGGCAGGTCTGAAGGGTCCATCAGGGCAGAAAGGTGGAAAAACTATAAATAAAAAAAAGTGCAACACAGGTGGCCTGTCAGCACAGTGGCAGACTTGCTGGTCATGATAGGTCATTAGATCTTCCTTCACTTTTCTATCTTAGAAAATGGGCTAGACACCATCAGCTCTCTGATTGGCTGAGAGCTAAAATGGGGGTACAATAAGTTACGATAGATGTCCGCTTCAAAAGAAGTGCCAATTCGAAGTGCCCCATTACCTAAGAATCCCTTTGGGCACTCTGAATTGGCATACTGAGCAGCCGCCATATTTTTTGTCCTTGCTAAATGAGCAAGATGTCGTCAATCCATAGCATCTCATGCGCCACCTTCCTCCACCTGCTGTGCCAGTGTACAGGTACAAAATGAATTTAAAACACTTCTTACTTGAAGCTTCTGTCCCTTGCTCTCCCCTGCAGTTTTTTTTCTCACTCTAACTCCCGTGGCTTCCTTGCTCGCTCATTTACTGAGTCTCATCTCCCATGACCGTTGTCTTAAACTTCCAGTCACCTTGCTGACTGCCCGCAAACAAACAAACCAAAAAACCATTAAATAAAACAAAAATTAAAATTGCCAATACTCCTTGTGTCTGTCTGTGTTGTAATGCATGCGCTGCAGGAAGACGATGTAACAGTCAGATTTTAGCATGCAGGACATCGAAAAGAAATGTCGCATCAATGAGGTGCGGTAAGAAGGAACACACTAATGGGGAGCTGAAATGCTCTTAAATAAATAAAAATAGTACTCTATGCTGCCTTCACATAGAACTTCTCGATCTACCCTCCTACTTTCGTGTGACAGTGTCATGAAAGATCGCAACTTCTCAGAAAGGGTTGAAAAAAAAAACAAACATTGCAAGACAGATAGAAAACTGCATTTTTTAAAAGAACCTCCATATGTACTTGCAGATGTGGTGGAGCAGTGTGTGTGTGTGTGTGTGTGTGTGTGTGTGGGGGTGGGAATCAGAACAGCTCTGTGGGGGGGGAGGGTAGCAACAAGACATAGAACAGCACAGAAAAGTAGGGACTACTTTACAGCAGGACAACTTTAACTTCATCTAACTAAATTTTAAAATTTCTCTTTTCATTTTTTTAAAATCACACATACAAATGACACAGGTAGCCCATTTTCTAAGCACAATAATACCCTCCAGGGTGGGCAGTATGGATGGGCAATACCGGACCTTCCAGGGGATATAAGGCCCTCCGCCCGCGGTGTCGGGCCTCATTAAGCCCTTGGGCGGTCCTGTATTGCCCAGTACTACCCATCCTGTCAGGTATTATTGCTTGCTTGTAGGATAGCATTATTGAAATACCATTTAGGGTAGCAAAGTTCCTCATAATCAAAGTCTAGGACCGTTTCCACTGGAGCATGATCTGATATTGTGACTGGTAATGTTTTGACCTCTCTGAGGCCTGGGACTGCAGACAGTGCAATCAGCTAGTAGTCTATGTGGGAGGACATCCTATAGCAGTGTGAATGGAATGCATATCCCTTCCCCATGAGGTTCAGCAATCTCCACACCTCCATTAAATTGTTGTGCGCTATTATCCCGGACCAGATTCTGGCTGAGTTGGCTAATGTGCAGTTGGGGCACGAGCTGTCCAGCGGGCCGGGGGGTGTCAAGAACTGTGTTAAGGTCCCCTGATCAGTACTTGGCCTGGATAGTTCACTAAGCTTGCCTGTAGTTGCATAACAAAGCCAGGTTTGTTTGATTTGGGTGTGTGAATAATGATCAGAGCCACTTCCAATTATTCAGTTCCCTTAAAACTGTAAGAACCCTATCCTGAGGATGCCACCAGCTGTCATATGCAAATGATATTTCTAGTTAAAGATAAAAATGTATTTCATGCCTACAACTCTTAATTGGAGGAGGGGGGATACAGATTGGCTGGGGAGGAGGCTCTAATTTCATGTTTTCTTTTAGGTATTGCCTTCTTTAAATCTATACTGGCATGAAAGTCCTTCTTTTTTTGTGTAAAAATCTTTTACTAAGGTAGAACAAACATATATTCAGACTCTATTACAATCCTGCCACAAGTCCCCTTCACAACATCAGGGAGCGTGCCATAAACTTGTATTACATATTTCGTCACATTACAGAACAGTCTCCATAACTTTTCTTTCTTCCCTTAGTTCCACCTCCTTTTTTCCGTACACAGACCCTAATACTATTCACCCCCCTCCCTTTTCCCCTCTCCACAGTAGTGTTATCTAGGTTCATGTTGTCTCTCTGTATGTGTGTAGACTTTTACATTTATGCCTTACTTTTCTGGATATGAATTTACATTTCTCCGCCCCATGTTAAGAAGCACACATACCCTGTACCCAAAGCCTTTTCTTACCTGTGAGCCCCTTCAGAGATATCATTGTCATCGCTTTGGTACTTCTCTGCTCACAGGGATCTGTATCTCCTTCCCCCTCCCGTTCACCTTCGTGGCTGGAAGAAAACAAACCACTAATCAATCATGTTACTCCCTACCACAGTGCCATGGCCTCTCCTACTGGAAGTGAATTTTTATACGGGCCCCATTTAGATAAGAACAGTTCCTCCTTCCCGTACCTCTGGTATGTTAACCTCTCAAGTGCCAAGTTATTTATAATCAATGTTTTCCATTGCCCTATGGTTGGTTTAGCATGTGACACCGATGTATTTTGAATACATTGTCTTGTCATTGCTAATAGGACCCATATCGTTCTGGGGTATACCTCCCAGTCCTCTCCTGCAGTGACATCCATTCCAAACAAAAGTGATACAGCAGATTCCTTCACCTGGACATGGAGTACTCCCGTCACTGCCTGAGCTATCTCAGTCCAGAAGGGCCTTAACTGTGAGCATTCCCAGAAATAATGCATGTAAGTACCCCTAGCTACATTGCACCTCCCACAGATGGGTGAGATCGCTTGGTGGAATTTATTTACTACCACTGGAGGACAATATAGCCTGTGCAGGAATTTGAATTGTGATTCTTTAAATTTATTGCACATCAGCAGTCCCATATGGGATTGTAGGATCACCTCCCAGTTCTCCCCTTGATCTGTATTCCAAGGTCCCTCTACCATAACCCTTTGACCTTAAAAGATCCATCGGGCAGTAAATCCCTGTCCTGTCTAACTGCCCTGGCCACCAACCCTCTGGGGTTCACCCTTGCTGACCGAATCAACTGCTCTTAAGTGTTCGAGTAGTTCTGAGTGGAATTCCTGCCCCTTCCAGGCTGTATTGAATGATCTAATCTGGAAGTATTGATGTCTGTTCATAGGTGGGATGCTGTATTTCTCCTGCAATTCTTCCATAGTGCTAAAACCCCCTCTTCCCCCGAGGTCTCTCAGACACTTAATCCTCTTTTGTTCCCAGACCTTAGACCCCCCCCTTACAGTCCTGGTAAAAAATCCAGATTACCCACTACTGGCACTAGGCCAGTAACTGCCTTACATGCCCTTCTCTTTGTCCTAGCTTGTTCCCATGCCTCTAGGATTCATCCCACCAGTGAGATTGGGTCCTATTGTCTTTGGTATGTCTTCCTTCCTCCTGGATACAGGTAGGCAGTCAGCCGCACCCGCATACCTGCCTCTTCTATGTCTACCCACCTCGCCTTCACCCCTGGTGTACTCAATCCTGGATATATCTGGTCTGCATGGCTGTCGCATAACTCAAGTCTGGAAAATTGAGACCCCCCTTTTCCATCTTACCCTTTAGTCTCAATAAACTCATCCTAGGTCTCTTATGCTGCCAGATAAACCCACTAAATTCTCTATCTAGTGTTTTATAGTCCTTATTAGTCAAACCCATGGGCATCATTTGCATTATGTAAAGAATTCTGGGCAGCACGTTCATTTTAAGTAAGTTTATGCGGCCCAACCACGAAATGGGGAGTGCCGTCCATCTTTCCATGTCTGCCCTAAGGGTTCACAGCAGTGGTCCATAATTAATGCCATACAAACCCGTCAGGTCATCATCCACTTGAATTCTGAGGTAAGTGAAATGATCTTTAACAACTCTAAATCCCCATGTGCCACCCATCCTTCCCCCCTTTGGTCCTTTAACCCGGAGCATCTCAGAAAGGTTGAGCTTGTACCCTGAGAAGCCAGCGAACTCTTGTATCACCTCTAATAGAGCTGGTATGGTGGTCTCCTGGTGCGTGGTGAAAAGCAGCAGATCATCTACATAAAGGGTCAATTTATGTGGGGTCCCTGACTTCCCTATTATTCCCTGTATTCTAGCGTCTTCTCTAATCCTGGTAGCTAGTGGTTCAGTGGCCAAGGAGAAAAGGAGGGGGGACAGTGGGCATCCCTGTCATGTTCCCCTGTACAAGTCAAACATATCTGAACGTTCCCCATTTATCAACACTTGTGCTCTTGGCTTCATATACAGCATTCAGACCATATTAATATAATCATGCCCCAGCCCAAATTGCCTTAATACCTCAAAGAGGTACATCCATTCTATTCGGTCAAATGCTTTTTCGGCATCCATGGACAGCACCGCCACTTTCCACAAGATGACGAATGCCCCATTGTATTACATTTAATAATCTTCTCATATTGTGGTAAGATTGTCATCCCTGGATAAATCCAGTCTGGTCTGAATGGACCAGGGTGGGTAAGATCCCTTCCAATCTCGGGGACAACACCTTTGCAAATATTTTAACATCACAATTGAGAAGTGATATTGGCCTGTAAGATCCACACTCACTTGTACACTTACCTGGCTTGGGGAGCACGCAGATCAGAGCCTGTAAGCAAGTCCCAGACAGTCCCTGCTCCTCCCCTGCCTCCTTCAACATCCCTGCGATGCCCCCCAGTTCCTCTTTTAATTTATAGTATTCCATAACAAACCCATCTGGACCCCCCGCCTTACCCTTCTTCATTAGTGCCATGGCCCTACTAATCTCGTCCCCTGTGATTTTCCCACCTAATTGTTCCCTCTGTTCGTCAGAGTTCCAGGGAGTCTCACCTTTTCCAAGAACTTTGCCATTTGTTGTTCTGATCCCCTACATTCCGAACTATACAGATTTCCATAAAAGGCCGCAAATGCTCCCCTTATTCCCTCACTTTGGGTATGTAATTGACCCCTCCCATCCTTTATCCCGGTTACCACCGCTACACCCCGCCGCCCTCTCGCTAAACATGCCAAAATAGTTCCTGGTTTGTTGTCCCATTCGTATAACCTTTGTCTAGCATAAAATAAAGAAGTGCTGGCCTCCCCTGTTAACACCATATTAAGTGCCCCACGCAATGCGAACATTTCTCCCCTCAGTTGGTCTGATGGCTGCGAAATCATTTTCAGTTCAGCATCTTTCAACTGCTGCTCCAAATTCTGCATGTGCAGTTTCCTTAGTTTTTTGTACTGATTAACATAGCCAATGATTGCTCTCCTCATATATGCCTTCCCTGCCTCCCAGTAGATTACTTCAGAGGGGGCCAATATCTCATTGATGTCCTTATATAATTCCCACTGCTGTTTCAAAAATTCTCTAAATTTTTCAGAAGACATTAAATACGTGGGGAATTGCCATCCTGGGCAAGGTGTCCCTCTTTCCCCTGGAAGCCTCGTCAATATCACCATAGCATGATCAGATATGCATATAGGCCCATGTGTCACATCCCGGACCCAGTCATATCCCTCCCTTGTTACATATATGTAGTCCAGCCTGGACCAGGTTCCATGGGGGCTGGAGAAAAATGTATATTCTTTGGCCCCCCGGGTTTGCTGCCCTCCATACATCTACTAAATCTAGGTCCACTACCCCGTTTCCATTGATTAACTGCCTGTTCATAACGACACAGTCCCCGGAGTGGTCAGGCTGAGGCTCCATTACTGGTAAATCCCCCCATGCACAGATTGGGAAATTGCTCCCGTATCATGACATCCAGCAGTTTCTTGTAAAATTCTGCGTCAAATACCGAGGGGACGTATATGCTGGCGTATGTTATCTGCTCCTGGCCCACTTTGCCTTGGACGAAAATATACCTGCCCTCCTCAGGATCAGCAACCACTCTTGAAACCTCAATTGGGTAATTCTTATGAAATAGCACCACCACCCCCCTTCTGCGAGATGTGCAAGCAGCAGCATAGCATGCCCCCACCCATCGTCCCACCAGTTTCTTATGTTCGTTGGTGCTCAAGTGGGTCTCTTGCAACAGTGCCACCTGGACTTGCTTATTTTTCAGTGCCTGAAGCACCTTTTTCCTTTTTATGGGGTTATTAAAACCTTTAATGTTCCATGATATAATCACCTTATCAGTATCCATCTATAGTTGTGGCATATCCCTCCATGGTTTCCTCAAAGTGAGGGCTTCAGCCCCTTCTACACATATCATACTTATTCGATCACTGTGTCTGCCCATTCCTAGATATCCTTTGTCGTGCACCCCTTCCTCCCCACTCCAACCACTCCTGCAACAGGCAGGATATTAAATTTTGTAATAACCTCCGAACCAACAAAACTATAACTTTGAACAACATATCTCATATGTAATTGTAATCTGTATTTTCCTATTCCCCAATTCTCTTGCAACATTATCCTCCTATGTCCTTTTTCCACGTCTGGGACCTGGAAGAGGAAATTATTTCTTCCCAACCCCCTTCCCACCCACTAATTTTCTGTAACAAGCAGTTTTAAGCACAGGTTCAGTCCCCACTTCCGCCCTCACCCCATGATTTACAATGCAGTTCTTCTCACTGGTTTTCGTCCTGCAGCAACCTTTTTATTTGCCTCCCCAACCATCCCTTACCTTCTCTCCAAGACCAAGGTAGCCCCCCCCCCTCTTAAGATCTCTTACCCCAACAGCAGAAGGTCCGTACTTACCCAGACCCTTGCACCCCAAGGATATCAGACTTCAGACTCTTCCCCGTTCCTTCTGAGCATCCGTCACCGCCACCGGTTCCATGCTTTTTAATTCGGTAAGCATTACCTGCGAGGAAAAAGAAGTTAGCCCATTACAGCCTCAATCCATTAATTTCTAGAAGAAATCTGGCCTCTATAGCTCTGATACCTCAGGTCTGTCCCCCTCCCTCCTTATGACTAGACCTCCTTCATGTTTTATTTTACCCTCCACAACAGACATACTGCCCCCCAGGACTTCCCTCCCTATACCCACTTTACACCAACATTGCATGCTCATTCTGTCCCTTCCCACCCGAGCTGCATCAAATATCATAACATAAACCCACAGAAACATTTATTTAGAAGGGGCAAAGTCCATATGTCTGCCTGTTTTGCTGCTTTAGGAACATCCGAGCAGGTCTCCGCCCTTCGGCCTCATGGCTCCTCCAGTTGTGCAGCATATAGATCCAGTGCACTCCTGTTAGGCTTCAGACATGCATGCAGGCCTCTAACCTTCCTCCTCCAACTCACAAATAACCCCCCACCCACCATCTCTAACATCCAAAAGACCCCCTCTCAGTAAACGTGTATGTAAAACCCCTTAATTCTTCTATTTGACACTGTTAACATAATCATATTCCGATTGTCTGCCCCCTCCCCAAAAAACTCCCTCTGGATCCTCTCATATACCAGCTAGCATGCCATGTCTGGATTTTAACCCCCCCTTATCCCAAGACATAGTTCTATCCAGGAGCCACTAGATCACTTATCTGGGTCTGCTGCAGGTCTGGGAGCCGGTCTCTGTCATCGATTGTTCTCCAGTCCATTCAGGAATTGCTGCACATGATCCACCTTGTGGAATGTGTAGGCCGCACCCTCATGTCGAATCTTCACCAGAGCCGGATAAAGGAATTGAAAATCCACGCCGTTCAATCTCAGGGCATCCAGCACCGGGTTAAACAACTGTCTCCTCCATTGCAAGAGTTGTGAAAAGTCCTGGTGGGGAAATAATCTTGCCAGCTGATACACCACATCCTTCTTTTTCTTAAAGGCGTACCAGATAGCCAGGCGGTCTCTGAAGTTGTGCATATGAAAAATAAGCTGTCATGGGGGCTCTCCAGTGGCTGGTCTCAGCGCCAAAGCTCAGTGTGTGCGTTCAGTTTTGTACTGCCCACCTTTCGGCTCCAGCCCCAGCAGACTCGGCAGGATTTTACCGCAGAACTCCTCTGGAGTATTTCCTTCTTTGCCCTCAGGAAGCCCACGGATCCGGTGATTATTCCTCCTTTGGTAGTTTTCCTGGTAGTCTAGCTGCTCCTTTAGTTTCCCCAACTCCCTCCGAAGGTCCTGCATAGTGTCCGGGAGATGCTCCATGCGGTCCTCCAGATTTGAGATCCACACCTCAGCCTCCGCAATCTTAGCAGCTTGGCCAGAGATCTGCTCGGACAGTTCTGAGATTTTTGTGGTTATCATGTCCAATTTGGGGGAAATAGCCGTCAGCACCTGAGCCGACACCATTCTGCCCACCACTTCCATGTCCGGCGCGGAAAGCGTGATTATGCTTGGGCTGTCAGACATGTTTGGAGTTGCAGCTTTCTGCGTTGTTTTTGAGGCATTCCTTGATGCTTTCCCCACGCTTGGGACCAGGTAATCATCCATGATGCCTTCTTGAAGAAGCCAGTAGCGATTTTTCCAATTTTCCAAAGCTTTGTGTGCCAGTTTTACTCGATACATCGACCTGTGGAGGTGGAGCTGAAGCACGTTACCATTCTCTTAGCTGCTCATTAGTGCCCCCCTTTTTTTTTTTATCTTTTTTTTTTTTATCGGTATGTGTCATTCCCATTGATCCCTTGCCTGGCCATCTCTGGAGCCCCAAGGCACAGCTTGACCCACCACACCTCTCCCCCCTTACCTGCCATCCACCACTGTGCTTTGGATAGCCCCCCCCAACAGTATGGTGAGGGTGGAGGGATATACCTCCTGTCAGTGCCCTGTGTCAGGTGGCAGGAAGGTGGAGGCACAAAGCCCAGAGGTACCAGGGTCCATCGTCTACAGGTGATGGCACCATTTTCTCTGCAAATACATACCTCCCTTACAGGAAGCCTGTCGTCGGGGACAGCAAGTGCATGCACACGGACAAGTGCCCTTCCCCACTAGTGCACTGGTGTCATGTAGCACCACCTGTGATTGCCTAGGGGGGGTGCTGTAATGGCGACATCACACAGCCTTCCTCCTCAGAGAGGGAGAGCATCCTCTGGGACTCTCAACTCCTCCATTTGGCTGGCCCCACCATATGACCTGGGCTTATTCCAATGTCAGTCACCAATGCTGCGATCAGTAGCGCTACCGCTGCGTCAGCAGGCTGGTTCTTGAAAGCCCCACCATAAAGATGGCATGATGTCTCAAAAGAAAATTTGGAAATTCATCATTTGTAAATGCCTTTCAGTTTGTATATAAGTTTATGGGTCCATTTGGAGAACCTCTTATGGATATGAGTGTTGCCTTATGCATTCTTAGGACCACAGGACTGCGTACCGAAGGTTGGGAGTTCTGTGGTCCTAAGGACGCAAGAGGCAACACTCTTAGATCAATAAGATGCCCTCCAAATGGACCCATAAACTTATATACAAACTGAAAGGCATTTACAAATGATGAATTTCCAAATCCTCCTTTGAGACCTCTTGTGTTCTTTATGGTGGGGCTTTCAGTAGCCGGCGTGCTAGCTTATAAGTCTAATCGCAATAACAGCTGTCATTTTTGCCTTTTTTTAAACTTACATTTAAGGTTTTAGCTTGCCTGAGGTAGCTGCTGCCTCAGCCGGGGAGGGTTGGTGAGTTTGTGCACTGCAGTGGCTCCCTGCAGCTTGGCCAGGGAGCTTGACTCTCACTGCAGTGGCTCCCTGCAGCTTGGCCAGGGAGCTTGACTCTCACTGCAGTGGCTCCCTGCAGCTTGGCCAGGGAGCTTGACTCTCATTGCAGTGGCTCCCTGCAGCTTGGCCAGGGAGCTTAACTCTCACTGCAGGGACAGTAACACTGAGGCCAACATAGGCACCACTCACACCACGTGGTGGAGGGAGGGATCCAAGGGAGAAATCGGGGCAAAACATATTGGCACCAGCCATCTATATGATGGTAGTCGGCACTCCCCTGTTCCATATAGATCTCCACCAGCTGCATGGGGGGGGTAACTGACAAGCCTGAGAGATTGCTGGCAGCACATTGCATGACTGAAGGAGGAGTAGGTAACACAGCATCGGGAAGGGGAAAGGCAGGACTGAAAAGAAAAGAAATGTATCAAATGATGGTGTTCTAACATTTCCCCTGTGGTGTCAGTGACTCTTTAAATTAGAACCCCTATACATTTTGGCTGCCATCTCTAAAGTCCCCTTGCCCCATTATTTAACATGGTGCCAATAAAAAAATTTATTTATTTTTATTTATTTTATTTATTTAGCTTTTGTTGACCGGGTAAGTGCACTAGACAAATCCTGCCTATTTTCAGGCACGACCCGGGGGGAGGGGGATACAGATGAATGGCAACTGACCTTGAACCAGATTACGCTGTTGGTGGTATTTTTAGTGAATGAGGGAAATTTGGCCAGGACACCGGGGAAATTCCCCTACTCTTTTCGATAAGTGCCATGGGATCTTTAACATCCACCTGAACTACCACCAATCCAGGCAGATGGGACCTCGGTTTAACGTCTCATCCGAAAGACGGCACCTCAGAAATGCAGCACCCCTCTCATGCTGCATTACAGTGTCAGTACTGGGATATTAACCCAAGTGCCAGATGTGGGAACTGAACCCACAGCCCTCTGATCTCCCGGCCTCAGAGGTGAGTGTGCTATCTACTGAGCCACTGACACTGACAAAATGTTCTCATAGCCTAGTGAATTTTTTTTTGGTTTCTCCCCCCTCCATAAACAGAGCAACCCCAGTGCTGCCGGTGCCATGCTGAACAGTAACTCTGCTCTCGGTATGTTAATGAGAACAGTAACCACAGGAAAATCCATAGCCTTAGTCTGGGTATCCTGTGACATACTAGTACACCTGAGCCAGGCCAACCTACGAAAAGCTACAGATGTGGCCATGACCCTAGAGGAAACATCATTAACATCCACAGCAGCATGAAACTGAACCTTAGAGGCTTCAATGCCATCAGCAGCCACCTGTTCTAGTTCACTAGCCAGCTGGCCATGGGCCTGCTTGGCCAATTGCATAACAGTATCCCATCTAGATTTCTGATACCTAGCTACATAAGCCATATAATTTGCTTGCCTGAGTCCCAGAGAGGCTGCCATATACTGTTTTTTTTGCCATGGCATCAATCTTCCTGGAATCCTTGTCAGGAGGATGTGAGCCAAGGAATATTAGCTTTATCACAGGCAGCAGCCTGAACTACCTCAACATGACTGCATTGTTGAGAAAGGAATTCTGTATCAGGGCCTGACAATGTATACCTTCTGTCCATCTTTTATCTACAGGAGGCACAGAATTAGGAGCTTTTAAAACTTTAATTGTTTGTTTCTAAAAGACTTATGTAAAGGAATAGACAATCTCCTAGACTCTGGAATATCCATCATTTCTACAAAATCAGGCTCCTCTTGCTCATCCACAGCCTCTTCTAAAGGAAGCTGAGGGTTTCAGCAACTTTTATAAAACATAAAATGAGATGGGACTCAGACAGCATAGGGGAGATTCTAAAGGTCTGTCTGGGGAGATGTCCGTTCAATGGGCGCACCCAGACCTTCCCAGCCACATTCATACTGTTCATAATCCTCCTCCCTCCTCTGGTTCATAAAATTCTCAATATCATAATCCTGAACCACTGGGACTGGACGAGCTGACCTTTACCAGATAGTGGTGGTTCTGACGGACCCTGAGACAGTGACTGGACAATTTGTATGGCTTTGTTATCTCTGCAGCAGTTGGAGAAGGAATTTTGGACTCAGACCTGCTGATTTTCTTGTTTTCTTTACTGGAATTGGTTCCTCAGAACCAGCTTTTCTTTTGCCCGAGGAAGTCTGGCCCTGGTCAGAGGGCATTCTCTGGTTCGTTGGCACCGAACCGGCTGGCCATCCGGGTGAGCGGACTTTTTGGTTCTCGCCCCTGAGCCTGCCCAATCTTTTTCCAGGGTGGCTGCAGGGAAATTCTTACATACCTGGCAGTCTGACTGGAGGTGGTCAAACCTCAGACAATAAACATGTGGTGTGGGTCAGCCTTGGCAAAGACTTCCCACAAACATCACAGTGTTGAAACCCAGTGGGCCGGGTTTTTCTTTTGGGTTTCTCAGACATAATGCCAGCCTAACCAAAAACTTGCCTTTTACGGCAGTGCCAGGCAAGACACCTTTATCGGTTCCTAACTCGTGTCACGGAGTATTGGAAAAACGTAATAAATCCGCTTTTAGAACCTATAAGAACCGGGAACCGACTTCTAAAATAGTAACTTTAGTTTTAAATGAGTTTTAACTCCACTGATCGGTTCAAAACCGAACCGATAACTTACAAGTTCCACACAGACAAAACCTTCATTTACTTACCGTTACCACAGATAGAGCTTGAACCGAACGGTTTTGCGATTAAAATAAAACTATTCTCAGTTAAATCCAACTGAGAAAACACTTTTTAAACCGAGAAATGAACCAAGCAGAAGGAGAAATCTCTGGAGCGACTGTTCACTGAAGCAGAGTCCTTAGTACATTGTTAATGAGAACAGTAACTCTGCTCTCGGTATGTTAATGAGAACAGTAACTCTGCTCTCGGTATGTTAATGAGAATAGGAGGCGGCACAACATGCCTTATGGGAGTAGCAACTCGATGACACTTGAGGACCTGTGTCTCAAGGAATGCTACTACCTTAAGGTGCACTGCACACCTTATTGGTATACAGTGCCAGCAGCAAAGGGATCACATTGTTTACAGAAGGGAAGAATCAAGGGACATTTACAAGGCAAGGCATTTTATTTTATACAGCGTCCATTCTAGAGGGTTCAGAGCGCTGTACAGAGCTGATCACAGAACCATAAGTAAACATAACACATAAACAAAAGTTAATAAATAACAATAAATATTCTTTAACACACAGATGAAAAACTGTGTTAGCTGTCCATGTCAAATGCTAGTGTGAAAAGATAACCTTGCAGCTCCTTTTTAAGTGCCTTCACTGAGGGGGATCTCCTAAGATGGCAGGACAAGAAGTTTCAATTGACAAGGGACATCACCGAGAATGCCCTATCAGCAGATGGTTTCTGATGCACTCTCGGAACAGCCAAAAATATCCGCTCAGTTGAGCACAGTGAGCAATTGGATACATACCAGGCTAAGAGGTCTTTAAGGTAGCCTAGCCTCAATAGTGGACCAATCAGAATGCGGGATTCCCCACTTAACATTCTGTGAGGTTTATAATATCAGATGAAGCCATGTATGTTTTTGAAGAATACTAAGCGGTACCAGGCTATGAATTTTTTTTGTTGATACCATGTTGAAGAACAGGAACAGTAAGGGACTTTAGAGCTGGCTGCCAAAAGTAATAGAGGTTCTCCTTTAAAGACATGCATGGTTTCATCTGATAACATAAGCCTCATGGAATGTTTGTTTTGTTTATTTAAAGTCTGGTAAGTCCATGGGCCAAAGGCCTGTTTTCATGAGTGACCAGAGTCACTTTTCATTCATAAATATGTATAGCAAACATTCAGAGAATGTAAAAACATAACAGTCACAATCACATAGATTAATTCAAGCATTTACGACTCCTAGAGAAGAAATACATTCTCAGACAATTTCTGAAGCTACGAATAGAGATATTTATACAATCAATAGCTGATGAAATATTATTAAAAAACAGAAAGACTGTAAAACCTTGTTCTTTGCCCCAGAAAAGATTTCATTCTAGGAATGCTGAAGTGTTGGTGCGCAGATAAATGTGTTTCTACTTTACCATTGTGTTCAGTTGAAAATCCCCCAGTCTGACTGGTCCACTAGTGGTCCTCATTCTACTGGTAGTGGTTTGCTAGTGCAAGCTAAATGCAAGACCATCTGCATGTATGCAGCATTTCAACTGGTTTTAAATTAAAATAAGGCTTCTTAACTTTATTTTAATTAAAAAATTCTGTCAGGAGGTTCGTAATAGAAAAAGGCCCTCTATAGTAGGCCTTACAAGCCATATAATAGCAGACTGGAACCTTGGCTGTGCCTCAGGTGCTTCTCTGTCCATTTGGGGCATTATCTGAGTGACAAAGCCCTCTCCATCTGGCCTTATTGCATAACTAATGTTTCTTGACATAGTTTCATGTCTTTTTTTGTATGTTCCAGTGGTGGAAAACAGAGGAAACAGAAAAATCATATCCTGAGGACCAGAACTGTTCTTCTGTAGACTTTTACCAGGCAATCAACCCAATGCAGCTCAAAAAAGAGGAGGAAGACTCTTACTGGGACCTAGACTTCCTTCTGTCCAACTTCTCCAGTTCTGAGTCACATGCTAGAGCACTCATGGTGCCTGTGTACCCCACAGCCGAGACACCTGACAGTGGTAACAGCATGCTGGAAAGAGAGACGTATCAGAGTACCGAAAGCTGTGACCATCACAACTCAGACTATCATTTTCTGGCAACAGCTGGCACCACCAGTCTTGTGGCAGAGCTTCTGTCTTCTGATGCTCCTTCAAATTATGTCTCAGCTAGCACTCAACAGCTGAGCTACAGGCAATCAAGTAAACATCGTCCAGATTTGGGGGGCTCCGAACATAGTAGCTCCAACGAAACCCTAGAGCTGTTTGGAGGGCCACTAAACTTCTTTTCATGTACAACTGAACTAGAAGTGCAAAAGCAAAGCTGTGTGCCCAAGTCTGCCTCATCCTTGGACAATATCACCCAAATTACGGACCAGATGCCCACCTCTTTGAGGCATCACTTTCAAGTTCCGTTTGGTGGAAATTTTCATCCACATCCTCAGAAATCATCCATGGTGGTTGCATCCTCTGGAAACTTGACGGACCCCCATCTGAGGAGCAGTCATTTCTACCAGCTTCAGATGACTGAGCAGCAGTACCCTTATGGCCTGTTCAATGGCTGTCAAGGATTCTACCAAAACACATTTCAGAGCCAGTACCAAGGGAACTTTGAGCTCTACAGACCAGAGCCTGAGATGGTGCTGACATGTCCTTCTTCACATCTCTTGTTGCCTTCTGGAGTTACGGAGGAGATAAAGCCCAAGAAAAACAAGAAGTCCTGGGCTCGGAAGCGGGCAGCCAGCCATAGCTGTGAGCATCCGGGTTGTGGCAAGATGTACACCAAGAGTTCACACCTGAAAGCTCATCTCCGTACTCATACAGGTAAAAACTGTCTTTGTTTAAATACCCATTACTGTGGTCTTACACTAACTTTCTAGTCCCTTTCACCATTTTTCCATGCATAGCTGTCTGGGTTCCAAGTGAAAATTGTGCTCACAAAATCACACTGGTCAAGAAGAGTGATGACAAAAGAGCGAAAGTAAAAAGCATGAATGGGAAAACAGTCAAGCAAGGACGGCTAAACCCCCGATAGAACTCACTGTTCTGGGAGTTGGGGGGTTGAACTTGTGGTGGGGGACACAGTTGTGGGGGGCAAATTTACTATTCTTAACTCCAGGGGGTGCAACTCAGGGAGAGGGAGAAAGCCATTGGTCGCCGAATTTGCAAGTGCAGTAAATACCGGGTCACTCAAATTACAGGTGCTGTTTTCCTTTCGTTCTTTTCACTTGACTGTTTTGATGGGACACTGCTCTCAGCCTTCTATTACTCAAATATTGGATACTGTGTATGGGGGGAGGGACCAAAATAGGGGATAATTACCCTATCATGGAGAGAAGTGCTCAGAGCAGTATGCAAATTTAGTGCCTTTATGTTCAAAGCATCTGCTGTTTTTTTGCGAACAACGTAGATTATTATGAAGGTCTGCCATTAAAACATGGGGCCTAATCCACAGATGGATCTGTACCTATGGAGAGGTGCCCACATGGGTCCAAATAGCACAGAGGTCCCACTCCACACATGTGGAGACAAAGAAACGTAGAATTTGTCAGCAGCTAAGGACTGCTTGGCCCACCCAGTCTGACCAGTTTATCTCCGCTTATAGTGTCACCGCAAACCCTACCTGATCTTTGGCTACCTCTTCCCTGCCTTCCTAACAAGATTGCATTATACCTATCCCATATGCTTGAAATCCACCACTCTTTTCACCTCCACCACTTCCACAGGAAGACTGTTCCAGGCACCCACCACTCTTTCAGTGAAGAAGTATTTTCTCACATGCTTCTTAAATTTCTCTCTCCCCTTCCAGCTTCATTGCATGCCTCCTTGTTCTGACGTCCCTTCTCTTCTGAAAAATACTCCCCTCCTGTATCTTGTTCACCCCCATGAGGCACTTATAGGTCTCTATCATGTCCCCTCTTACTCTCCTCTCTTCCAGGGTGTACATACTGAAATTCCTCTGTCTCTCCTTGTAGGGCTTATGATGCAATCCCTGTACAATTTTAGTTGCCCTTCTCTGAACAATTTCCACTCTCTCTACATCCTTCCAGAGATGCGGTCTCCAGAACTGAACACAGTACTCCATGTGGGGTCTCACCAATGACAGATACAGTGGTAACACCACCTGTCTCCTTCGGCTGGAGATGTCCCTCCCAGTGGGCCCCAGCATCCTGCTGGCCCTGCCCACTAACTTGTCACACCCCCTTGCCATCATAAGGTCATCAGATATGATACTCTCAAGGTCTCTTTCCTGTTTGGTGACCATCAGCACCCCTTCCCCAATTTTATACACTGCCCCTGGGTTTCTATGCTGTTGGTGCATGATTTTGCACTTTTTTGCATTACAAACATACAAATGTGCCAGCAGAGAAAGGCCTTACAGTCTGTCTAGTCTGCTTCAGTGTGCAGATCCCACTGTGTTTACAGAGGGAACTGCCCCCTCCCCATACCCCCCTTGACCCCTCTTTCAAATAACTCCCCCCACCTACAACTTTCCCCCTCACCTTGTCCCAACCTCTCTTAAAGCTGTTCACCATTTTTAGGGATATCACCTCCTCCAGTAACTCATTCCATTTAGCCACCACTCTGTTGGTGAAAAAGTGCCTCCTCTTCTCCCCCTCTGAACCCCTCCCCCCACCAGTTTTAGGCTGCTACCCCTAGTGGTCTTGTTTCCACTGGGACTGAAGTGGTCCTCAGTGCTCACCTTGTTTATATCTTTAAGGTAATTGAAGGTCTCAGTTATGCCCCCCCCTTCCATCCTCCAGAGTGTACATGTTGAGCCCCCATCACTCTCCTTGAAGTAGTGGCTTCCTGGCCCTGGATCATCTTGGCTGCCCTTTTCTGGACCATTTCCAGCAAGCTGATATCCTCCTTAAGATAAGAACACCAATACGCACATTGTACTCTAGATGCAATCTCACTAGAGACCTGTACAGTGGCACAGTGACCTCAACCTTCCTGCTGGTAATTTATTTATTTAGCTTTTGTCGAATCGGGTAGGTGCGTTAGGCAAAAAACCCTGCCTATTTTCAAACACAACCCGAGAGGGTACAATACACAGTTGACTTAACGGTACAGTGATAAAGTACAAATAATGCAGTACAATTCAGCATATAGTACAGACAATTGATATCCACTCAGGGATGGTCAGGAGGAAAAAACAACAGAACTTACATATAGTATTATCCATCCTTGCAGGCAATAACGAGAGCAGGTGTTGACATTAGGCGTGATGACATCAGACTTTGAACATTTAAACAATTCAGAGATCAATAAAACTAGATTGGAAGATATAAAGAGAGGAGGCAAGAGGACTGGTTACAGTCCCAGGAATCAAGTGCTTTTAGATGGGAAAAAAGTGCAGTTTTGAAGGAGGAGGAGTGAGATTAGGGGCTTTTCAGACAGGGAGGGAGAGAGTGTCAGAATTTTGGGGCAAAGTGGGTGAAGGCTTGTTCACCCATTTTTGTAGAGCAGTCTGGGATGGAGAGCAGGGTGGAGTTTGATGATCTCAATAGGCGGAAGTGAGGCACCGGGGTGAGCATAACCCCAATGCTTTTGGGACGGGGCAGTCTTGTCATGGAGTCAGTGAAGCAACCTAGTGAGTATGAGCGCAGGGCTGAGGGGGACAGCCATTAAAGGCTAGCATACAGAAGACAGTGGTGAGTGAGTCAGGGGGGCCGACAGGGCAAATCTGCATATATTGTTGTAGGTAGCATCCCATTTACGAAGAATTCCAGCATTAGAGTGGGAAAGAATAGGGAGGGCGTATTGTAGCCTAGGGAGCAAGACACCTCTAGCCACTGAGATCCTGGCTACAGGAGTAAGGGAGTGATGCACTTGATAGGCAGCACCTATCTTTATGTTTACAGATTTGCATATCTTGTTTATATGTGATGAAAAATTAAGAGTGGGATCAAGTGTCACACCCAAGTATTTAAAGGAGTCAGTGGATTGGACAGTAGAGCCATCACAGCTGCGCACACAAAGCTTGGGAGTCACAGTATGGACTTTTCTGGCTGACCCAAAGAGCATAGCCTGGGTCTCTGGTAGATTAAGGATTAGGCCATTATTTAGGAGCCAGGCTTTGAAATGCAGATGACAGGTCTGTATTGATGTCATCCAATGACCAAGCAACTGAGTAGAGCACCAGGTCATCCGCATACATGATGGAGTGACAGTGTGTGAAGGTAGTGGGACAATCATTAACAAAAATGGAAAAGAACAGGGGCCTTAGAATGGATCCTTGTGGGATGCCACAGAAGATGGGAGCCAGAGATGATAGTACTTTGTTGAAGAAGATGGATTGGGTCCGGTTTGAGAGGTAACTACTGATCCAAGATGTGGTGGAACCAGAGGCACTAAGAGAATGTAGTTTGTGCACAAGTAGAGGGTGATTAACCAGATCAAAAGCTTTGGTAAGGTCTATAAACACTGCACCGGTAAATAGTCCTGTGTCCATATTGGACTTAACATCACTAGTGAATTGGGTTAGAGCTGTGGTGGTACTGTGACCAGGGCTAAAGCTGTGTTGAGCTGGAGACTGGAGATCAAATTTTAGTAGATGGGCAGAGATCTGACGATGAATAGGTTTTTCCAGTGACTTGTTGAGTGTTGGTAGAAGAGCAATCGGGTGATAATTAGACAGAATTTTAGAGTCACCCTTCTTAAAGACAGGTATTACCCTGGCAGATTTCCAGGCCAAAGGCACCGTTGCAGTGCTGAGGGATAGATTAAAAAGCTGAGTAACAGGAGTGGCTAGGTGAGAGGCACCAAACTGGAGGATCCTGGATTTTTCCCCAGCTATGTAGTCCAGCACTCAGTTTGCTTTGTCTGCTGCTCTCCTTCAGTGTGTCAAGTGTTTCAGGTCACTTGTGATAATTACACCCAGGTCCTTTTCTTCCTGTGACCTGGTTACTTGCACACCACCCAGCCAGTATTTTGTGTCCGGATAGTTTACCCTCCAGGTGCATAACTTTACACTTTTTAGCATTGAATCCCAGTTGCCAAATGCCTGACCACTTCTCTAGCCTAGCCATATCTTCCCTGAGTTCTTGTTTTCCCTCTGCCATGTCCATACTTCCATGGAGCTTTGTGTTATCTGTGAACAGGCAGATCTTCTGTGGGGATATCTCTTTCATCAGGTCATACCTATGGAACTATCCCACGTCAGCACCAGGATCCACATGGAAACATTTCTGTAGCAGTCTAGTAGGGGCTGCCCATGCCAACGTCATACACTGATGACATCTCTGTATATAAGCGTGGGTGGCCCCACTCCATCCTCAGTTCTTTCCCGCCATTGACCATGCCCGCACAGACTTCACGGAAGCTTCATCATTCAGTCAACTTCCATTTTTTCTACTTCCCTTTTTATTTTCTTTTAGAGTGGAATTGCTTTATTCTAAAGTGATTCTTTTCCTTTTGCATGTCGTGAACTAAAGATTCTTCTAATCTTTTCCATTGCTGCCACTGCGGAAAGAAGATTTACTCCAAAGATGAGCACGACATCTGCATTTGCTGCCTCGGGCCTCCCCACGATGTCCTTGCCTGCGAGCTATGCCTGAAGTTCAACCTCACTATCCGGCGATACCACAAGAAAACCCTGCAGTCTTTTCTTTTAGAGCAGCAGGTAGCCAGGATGGAGCAGGGGCCTTCGGAGTCTGCTCCCACCCAGTCGCTGGCTCACTCTTCAGGCTCTTAGCTTCTAAGGCCCAGGACAAAGCTTTGGGAAAACACTCTCATAGAGACAGGAAATGCAGTAAAAAACATTTCCCAAGGCGGCCTTCATGGTCCCTGTTAGCTATTTCTTCAGGTCCATCCGGACCTCAAGTCTCCCCCCCCACCCCGCATGCATGGCTCCTGAGGAAGTACCCATTTCTCGGTTTGGGGTGTCTTCTCAGAGGGTGGCTGATGTCCTGATGGCTGCTAGGAAACCCTCCACCAGGGTCACTTACTCGAAGAAGTGGATACGCTTTGCTATTAGGGCCGCCTTTCATCATCTGGACCCTTTTACTTGTCTGGTGCACCAGATTCTAGAGTATCTCCTGTCCTTGTCTGATGCAGAACTTCAGTACTCCTCCATTAAGGTGCATCTGTCGGCTATATCGGCCTTTCATGTGCCTGTCGATGTCCGTACTGTGGCCCAATTGGATATGGCCTGTATTTTTCTGCAAGGCATTCTTCACCTGAAGCCTGCCATCCATAATCTGGTCCTGGCTTGGGCTTGAATTTCGTTCTAGAAAAGCTGACACTGCCTCTCTTTGAGCCAGCCGCAAGTTGTGAGCTACACTTTCTGTTGTGGAAGTGTTATATTTAGTTGCTATTATTTCAGCTCGAAGGATTTTAAGCCCTGTTTACACGGTGGCATTTGCACCATAGCAACCAACGCGCTCGGGCTGCTGAGGTGCAAATGCCGCTGTGTGGACACTTACTGAATCATGGTAAGTCAGTCATTACTCCACTCCGCAGTCCCAGAAAGTCTGGGAATGCATTCCGGAGTGAGTGGTTTAAGCGGCCGTGTGGACAGGCTGCACCACTGGCTCCCATGTGCCAGATCCTGTAGGCAACTTTTGACTATTTTTAGCTGACCACTGCTTGACTCTCAGCCACTCTCCAGCATGTCTTGCATTGGCGCTGAGAGGGGCTGTGTAGATGCAAAAGCTGAGCGTCTTCTTGCGTCAGGGCAGCGCTTCAACGCTCCACAGGGGGAGCAAAGTTGGCCATGTAAACACTGCTTTAGAGCTTCAGAGTTTCTTCCTAAAGTGATGTCAGAATTTACTTTAAACCAATCCATCTACCTTCATGTTTGTTACCTGGAGCATGCCAATCCAGGGGAAGCATTGCTCCATACTTCAGATATGCATTCAGTTCTATTTTACTATACACACCATACCCAAGGACTAAAGAAAGTCCTCATAATTGTTTGTTTCTTTTGCTCCTAGGAAAGAGGGCTTACCAGTTTTTAAACAGTGCCTCTCCAAAGGCTTGGCCAACTGTATTACGTTTTGTTATAGGAAGTACAGTGGGGACCTTCCTGGGGTTGTGCGTGGCAATTCAAACAGAGGCATGACCACTTCTGTTGCCCATTTCAGGAATGTGCCAGCTGCTGAAATTCATGCTGCTGCCACTTGGAGTGCTGTCCACATTTTTACCAAGCACTACAATCTAGATATTGCCTCAAGAAGGAGGTCAGGCTTTGGCCTAGCTGTGCTTCAATGACTTCTTTCTTAGGCCTCTGGCCTCCAGCCACCCAGACTGTCCCATTGTCTGTAACTGCTTGAGATTCATTCCATAGGTGTAACCTGATGAAAAACATATCCCTGAAGAAGCTAGAACAGTTACGTAAGAACTTACCATAACAGTTGATCTTCGAGGGAAATCTCTTTCCTCAGGTCATGCCAACTCACCTCCTTCCCCCTACTCTCTGTCTTCAGACTGGCTTTTCTGCTGCTCCAGCTTTTCCTGTAGCTAGAAACAGACTTTGTTGGCAGATAAGGACCGCTTGGCCCACCCAGTCTGCCCATTTCCTTATCTATTGGATAAGCTGCAGATCCTAGTTAACCAACAGCCTACTTCCTCCTACCCCCACTAGAATTGCTTTATGTCTGTTCCATGCATTCTTGAATTCCCCCACTGTTCTTGACCCCACAACCTTCTCAGGAAGGCTGTTCCATGCATCCACCACCCTCTCCATGAAAAAATACTTCCTCACATTGCCCTTAAGCTGTCCCCCCTTTATCTTTAAATTGTGCCCCCTTGTTCTTGCACATCACTTTGTCTGAAAGATGCTACCCTCTTGGACTTTGTTGATTCCCTTGAGGTACCTAAATGTTTCTATCATGTCGCCTCTCTCCTTCCTTTTCTTGAGGCTATATATACTAAGCTCCTTTAGTCTCTCTTCGTATGGCTTCTGGTGCAGACCCTGCACCATTTTAGTTGCCCTCCTCTGGACTGCTTCTAACCCGTCTATGTCCTTGCAGACATGGCGTCTCCAGAATTACACACAGTATTTCAGATGGGATCTCACCAACTGTCTGTACAGAGGGATAGCTGGGCACCTAATCTCTCTCCTTGGTTCCCTAGAGGGAGGCCTAATGAGTATGGTCTCCTGCGGGGAACTGGGGAGGGAGGGAGTGGGGCCGCCCATGTTTGTATACAGGGATGTTTGTGTATGATGTCGGCATGGGTAGCCCCTACTAGACTGCTACAGAAAAGTTTCCATGTGGATCCTGGCGCTGTCGTGGGATAGTTCTATAGGTGTGACCTGATGAAAGAGATTCTCTCGAAGATCTACTGCTACGTAAGTTCTTACGTAACTGTTCTATCTAAAATGTTATTTGAGTTTATCTACAATATGCAATATCTTCTCATACTCAGCACTGCTCCCTGTACTCCTGTCTCTCCCTCCCATCACCATTCCTCATTGTGATGCCTTCATCTCCAAATACTGATTTGGATGGCTACCCTCTTAACTAGCCTCATTCATCTCACCCATTCCCTCTGCCTCATACTCCCTCCGCTGTAGGGCTCCTCACACCATCCCCCTTCTCCATCCTCACTCCACTGCTGGACAGCCTGTCTTATCCTGTCGACTTCCCTGCTTCTGGAACCTACTCCCCTCCTCTCTCTCTGTCTCTCACCTTCCTTCGCTTTACTTAGACACCAGCTTAAACTCCTGCTCCCCCCTTCGCTCCTGTCAGCCCTCTCCCTGATCTGCCCCTGGTGCCCTCCCCCCAGCTGTGGTCCCTCTTCTAGGGTCTGGTTTTGTCTCAACTACTGCTGCACTGAACTGTTCAGTCTGTTGTCAGTTACACTGGCTGTGGTGATGTACCTAGCTTTTACCTTTGCCATCTGTTTTTGTTATTTGCACGCGTACCATGTTGCACTGTTCACTGTTTCACTTTATATTGTGGAACACTTCTACACTACTGTATATGATTTATCGTGTCCCCTTACCCTTTTCCCGGGTCGCACCTGGAAATGAGCCTTGGTTCAGCGTACCTTTTCTGGTTGCCGGGTTTCAAATAAATAACTAGCTCAATATATTGCCCTGGCCACAGCTGTTTGTATTGTATTGTCTGTGACTCGCCAGAGGCTCTGGATTGGGTGCAATATAAACGAAACTTGCTTTGCCTCTTTTTTGGTAACCTGGTAAAGCCCACTAGGCACAAGTGCCTGTTTTCAGGGGTGACCCAGGAGCCCTGGGGAGGTTAACTGACTTGCTCAGGGTCACATAGTATGTAAGCGGAGGTTGTGGGAATAAAACTCAGGTCCGCTGAATGTGCCAAGCTCATTTTCAGCCCGTTACTCTAAGTGTTAGGCTACACTGCCAGACCCCTTGTTATTTTGGTGCCACAGCTGTGATGAGTTGTAGGTAGGAATGGCACACCCGGTTGAGATAAGTTTAGAACCACTCAGTACCCAAGCCATTTTCTGTAAGTGAACTTTATCAGAACATTTTTCAGGTTCTGACAATTTTTAAAATATTGATTTTGAAGTGCAATATACTCCCCCCAGCAGGTCTTTATCTGGTAAGAAGGCTGGTGGGGGTGCAAAGACCCAAGAGGAGGCTGGAGGTAGTGTTGTACCACTCCAAGTTGTTACAATCCATTCCCTCACTGGCAAGTCCCTTGTTAGTCACCCGGTTCCCTTGGGTAATCACCAAATGACCATTGTTTTATATATATATATATATATATATATATATATAACACACACACACATTGTTAGAGCTGCCCCATAGACTTTAATGGCTCACGCCCCCGTGCTCTCCCTGGGTACACATCATTACGTGCCTGAGCACGGGGTGAATCATGGGCGGTTCCAGAGACTGAGACATAGAAGGGATCCGAGGGGGACAAAGTTAAGATCCCTTCCACTTCTAAAATAACAGGAGAAATATTGTCAAATATGCACAGGCGCCGTTTCACAAAGGTAAGGCACCAGAATATGTGGTGCACTTGAATTCCTGGTAAACTTGGTAAATCTCTTTAAATTTCACCTCTGCCACAATTCTGTGGAATTTCAGAAATTCCATCTCAATCCACGGAATTTCATCAGAAGCAGAATCCTGGAATTCTGAAAGTAGAGTATTTTTAAGCTGCAGATTAGTAATCCATGATTTACATAAACTGTAGTATTCAGTAGTTAAGTAAACTGAGGAGCCATTTTCCGCATGATTACGTATTCCATGGAATATTATTTTGCGATTTACACAGAAATGCTTTTTTGAATTCCGACGAATTAAAAAAGAAATTCCAAAAACAATTTTGGAAGCAGAATTTTCTGCCAGTGGAATTCCACATTTTATACAGCTCTAGGTCAGATTACTGGCATGGATTCTGATTCCAAAGGCTAACGAGGGGGTCTGGACAACAGCAAAACAACAAAATCCCAGTTATCATCAACAAAACTCAATTATACTGCTCCCCCCCCAAAAAAAAAGGAATATCAAGCAGTTCTATGAAAGGGATAACACATGACAGGGTGTGTAGTCATAAGGAAATAATACTTGCCTTGGGGAGGTTGTTAGGCACAAGGCATAGCCAAATGTCACAGACACCAGAGAAGTGCATTATTCCCTTATGACCACACACCCTGGAGTGAGTTATCCCACTTGTAAAACTGACTTTTATTTGTTTAAAAAATATGCAGTACAGGTGTCAGAAAATACTTAATGGTTATTTGGTATGCTTCAGCCAGTGAAGTTGCAGGATTTTCATGGCCCATTTCATAATCTTCATTGCTGAAGGTATTTGCAGGAAAATGGAAGTTTTTTCTCCCAAGAGTTTTATCTACAGCTGGGGTTTATTCCAGAGCTGAAATTATAATGCCTGTTTGTGATATCACTGTCATTCCCATGGCAACAGACTGTGATGTCACAAGCAGGGGATTATGACTTCAGCTCCAGGCTCAGCCCCAGGTACAACTAAAGGGTAAGGGGCAAAACTCCAGTTCTGATGTAAACATCCTTAAAAATAAAGAACAGGGCTGGCCCAGTGGCGCAGTGTAGCTATGTCAGTGACCCGTGTTCAGAAGCGGACTCAGGTCGCACGGGGGCTGGTTGGGGAAAGAAGGACTGAACGTCCAATGGATAGCTCTCCTTCCTTGGGGAAGGGTGGGAGCACTGCATCCCACTGCATGTCTGCCACCCAGTGGAAGCTGTGTGCCATGTGAGTGAGAACGTACAAGCTTGGGGAGGGCCCACCTTTGTACGTCCATACCATGCATGCTCACTTCCATATACAAACCCGTGCATCATCACACGCTGGCAGCCCTCAGAGGTCAAAACAGGAGTAACCCCCCCCCTGCATGCTGCTGGCCAACAGGATGAAATGGGTACCCATGCTGGCCCCACACCACTGTCTGGGGCATCCACCTGACCCACCATTGGAACTAGTTCCTGAACAAGTGGTGAGGTAAGTCACGGAGAAGGTGGGTGATGAGGCTGGGGGGGTGCTGACAGAAGGGGGCTGGCTAGGATGACCAGGAAGATAAATACATGACTAAAAACAAACCAACAAAAAATAAATAATTAAAGAACAGAATGACTCTAAATTCAAACATTTTTGGCAAGTTTTGTAATTAAGTTCTGCTGATGTCCGCTGCTATTTTTTCATGGTGATGGGGGCTCGTTTTAATGTGATTGTGATGTGGACTGCCCTGTTGGTGCAGAGGTAGCACTGCGGCCTGTGAACTTGGTGACCAGAGTTCGGCAATGTTTGAACCAATGAGGGCTGGCCAGGGGGAAGAAGATCAGGGAGCCCACAGGGCACTCTCTTCCTCCAGGGAAGGTAGCTGCCAGCGCTACACCACTGCTACCAGTGGTACTGCAGCCATAGTACAGTGGCAGGCAGAGTGCCAGTTGGGCTCTGCTCAGGCGTGCATTACATGCATGAGACTTGAGCCCCAAGCCAAGAGCAATGAGGTCTCGACAGATGGGACAGAGAAAACCAGGAAATGTGCCTGGCCCACGCGGAATACTCCCAGGTGTGCTTGGGCCCTGACCTTGGCCACTGCCCACTTGAGTACAGCCCAGGAACTCCTGTTTCTGATAGCTGAAGGAAGGAGGTGTAGGATGAATCTGGCTTTGTTAGACCCCACCATGGGGGAGACTGGGCAAACCTGTGGGGTTGGAAGTCAGCTGAGGTAAGTGGCAGGGATGTGGGTGGGTTAGGGCTGGGCCCAACTTGGGGGAAGGGGGCTGGTCAAGTGGGTTAGTACTGTATAAGTAATACATTTAAAAAAAAGTGTGGTTGTGATGTGCAGTGACTTTGCTAGTTCTTAGCTGTGAACTTCAGGGATACCTGCAGATTTGGGGGCTAGCTCATGGGGGAGGGGGCACAATGATGATAGAACAGAACTCCAAGATGCTGAGTCAGTGTGGGGTCTGCTGATAAAAACAATAGGGTTGAATTTAAAACAAGCTGAAATAGGAAATGAAGTTGGAATCAACGTGGGTCGGCCCTTCCCTGAAGCAGTAGGGCTACTATTCTAGACGCTGGTGACGGAAGCTAGGGAGCGAGCTGGGGCAACTGTGGGCCAGCTGGGGGGGAAGGAACGAGCGTCCC
This sequence comes from Neoceratodus forsteri, assembly GCA_016271365.2. Taxonomy (NCBI): domain Eukaryota; kingdom Metazoa; phylum Chordata; order Ceratodontiformes; family Ceratodontidae; genus Neoceratodus; species Neoceratodus forsteri. The sequence goes on along the minus strand of JADMNL010000033.1, from coordinate 75,509,855 downwards.
AGGGGATGAACTTTTTCTGTTGGGAGTGTGGGTAGATGCCGACACTACAGGACTGCTACCTGGGGACCACAGGTGGTGCAGTTGCAGCACAGTGGGGATGGGGGGAACGTTGGCCAGGCACCACTCCTGCCTGCTCTGCATGCACGAGCATGCTGCTCCTACCGTGCTGGCATCCCAGAGTTGGGGACTTATGAATATGGAGAAGCACCTGACTCACTCAGGATAATCCCAGGTGTGCGTGGGCTCCCAAACCCGGTTACTGCCTGCTTTCCTCTGTACACTGGGAATGCCTCACTCCATATGCAGCAGGAGGCAGGAGATTGAATCTGGCAGCCAGACCCTGCCATGGTGGTGGTGGGGGGCAAGCCTATGAGGTTGGAAGGAAAGGTTAATAACAGAGATGCTGGGGAGGGGCTGGATCTGTCCCTTTGGAAAAGAGGCCAAGTCGAGAGACAAGGAACATAAACAATAAATGTAAAAAAATCAGAATTAACGTTTCAACAAATGGTTTTCATCAAGAAAGATCTTTAACTTACAAAAAACTATAATATGATGATGCTAAACTTACACAACTCTTGCAACAGTAGGCATTCCACCATACAATTAAAGCAGCACCTGCTAACACAGTAAAGAAACTACATAGGCAAGATATGGTAGTTTATTCCAGGTCAGTAAATGCAAAAAAGGCAAGAAAAAACATACTGCACTGTGCAGCTGTGCAGAGGCCCACCAGGTCTGCGCTTTCATATAGGTTTAGTTTCGCCCGGAGGCTTTCTCAAGAAGTGACATTGCCCTCTAGTGGCAGCCTTAAATGTAAGTTTCTTAAAGACAGCTGCTGCTTAGCTGCGTAGGGGTTGATTAATGGTAAAAGGATACTGCACACCACCAGACGCCACTGCACTGAGTTTTCAGAAAATGCATTCCTTAACAGGATCAAAAACGTTAAAAGGACCCGTCCTGCAAGAGGCTGCCTGATGCGTTTCACTCAGAGACTGAGCTTTATTAAAGGCCTTTGCTATAGCTCAGTCTCAGGGTGAAACATGTCAGGCAGACTTCTTGCAGGTTTTTTTTTTTTTTTTTTTTACTTTTTGAACCTGAACACTGTAATAAAGAATGCAGGTTTTGAAAACTCATTGCAGTAGCATGCAGGAGTGAGTGCTGTATGTTTTACCATTAACTACTGAGCTCCTTTGATTGTAAGCACCCATTTCCAGGTGCAGCCTTCTCTACACGTTTGGCTAGATGGTGGAATATATTAAAAAAGAGACATACAGTATGAGTCACTGCAAAAACCTATATAAATGGAACAATCAATATAATAAATATAGCTATATAATAATACAAATATACTGCAGTGTAACAGTATGCACTACATAAATCTAGTGGCAGTGATGTATGTCAGTCAAGAAGTACTAATAAAAGGATTTTTGTTTATCCATATCTGTAGGGGAGAAGCCATATCACTGTACCTGGGAAGGCTGTGGCTGGAAGTTCGCACGTTCAGATGAACTGACCCGTCACTTCCGCAAGCATACAGGCCATCGCCCATTCAAGTGTCAGCTATGCCAACGGGCCTTCTCTCGGTCGGACCATCTTACACTGCACATGAAGAGGCACATGTGAAGCTCTGGCCAGAACTATTTAATGTGACAAGTACACCTGGTAGTGGCACTCAGGAAGGAGCATTGCAAAACAGTGGCAGGAATGGAGCATGACATTCCATTCTTTATTACTGAAGACATTTGCATGAAAACAGATTCTTTGCCCCTTAGACATCATCAGTCTCCACTGCCTTTCTTGCTTTGAAGTCAAAATGTTCTGTTCGTGAGAAAAGAATCATGTCTCTGGCAGCAGGTTGTGATGTCATAAACATAGGATTATGACATCACAGCAGACATAAGCAATGTGAACAGAGGAAGCCTAAGGTAAAAATATCACATTTTAATAAAGATGTCTTCAGTAGAGGGAACTGGATGGGTCAGAGGATTGGTAATGGGTTAAGGTGCCTTTCATCTCTTGGTTACTGGTTCAAATCCAGCACAGGTCATTCGTGGTCGAAAGCCATTATCACCTGAAGGCTGTTCAGTAGCCTATGTGAAATGAGATGTGGTGGTCCCAGTCCAACTCCCAGTAGGCAGGTGTCTACATCACAAAACCACTGGCACTAACTGGAGCCCTTGGTGGCAGTCTCACTTGAGAGGCCAAGGATTGAATGGGCATGGAGTCTGAACTACCCTCTGTCCTATGTGGTGGTCCCTCCATTACAGGGTTGAGGCACATTGGCGGCCTAGTGTGGGGAAGCTTGCACTGTTACTGCCCGTGCTGTACCTGTCATTTTGATAAATAGAGGGCTTCAGGTTCCAGTGCTGTCAGTCCGGTACTTTTCATGAGCACTAAACACACACACACACACACACACACACACACACACACACACACACACACACAACATCTAAAAATGTCTTCAGTAATAAGAAAGGGAAGGTCCTGAAATTTAAACCTTGGGAGAATGTGGTGTAACCGAGTTCTGCTGATGGAAACTCTGGCTTGTTTTCTGGAAGCTGGTAAATCTCTTTAACTACTACTCATAAATACAGACCCATGCTTCTCATTTTACATGCATAAAGAGTTAAATAACATAATTGTCTCCTTGTTTTTTTTAATACCGGTATACAAAGAGGGCAAGACTTTGTTAATGCAAACAAGGAAGGCATATTTATGATAAATGGAAATGAACATGGGTGCTGCTAGGTGCCCCCACCAGGTATCTGTTTTATTTACTTTTTATTAACTAGGTAGGTGCACTAGACAATCAGATGCCTCATTTCAGACACAACCTGGAAGATTACATATAAAATTATCACAAGACAATGCAGTATGCAACGAGTACAAAGAAGCTTACAAACATTACATAACAATTTGATAAAAAAGATCAGGAATGGCTTAAAATGATACATGACATAAAGTTTCACAAAGGTCGTCTGAATAAATTGATATAAATTTCGTATGTCAATATAATTTTGTACACATCAGAGCAGCAAGACCTAAGGGCAAGAACAGTTCACCACCTTAAGAACTCACAATACCTTGCTACGGAACAGAGCAACAGAGAGGCAGAGTCGAAGTTCAGAGTGCATGGAGTTCCATAACCTTGGAGCTGGATATGCAGATAAAGAGTCACCAATATTCATGCTATGTTTTGGGACAGACAGTAAGAGCACACTTGCCAGACCTCAGAGGTGCGTCCTATGAGCCGGTTTGAGGAGTGAAGCCAGGGATGAGGACGGGTGGTTGCACATGGTGCTGAAAATTATGCCTCCCCATGCATCGTCACACAAAGAGGATGGGGAAAGCCAACCAAGCGTGCCGCACAGAGAGCAATGATGAGTGAGTTGGTGGGATACCAGTGCAAATTGTCAAATATTGTTATAAGCAACTTTCCACCTAAAGAGAGTAAACTTGGAGGCCACCAAGAATACAGGGATCCCATTTTTTTATCTGACAATTTTTTGGCAAGGAAAAACACACTAAGCCAAAGCTTGTTTCCAGGTGCATCCTAGGAGAATGAGGAAATTAAGTGACTTGGTCACGGACACACAGTATGCAAGTGGCGGCTGTGGGATTCAAACCCAGTTGTCCTGGTTTGCAGCTCAGTGCTCTTAACCACTATGCTATACTGCTTCCGTAGAAGAGTTTGAAAGGTAGCATCCCATGGGCAATGGTCAGATGAGCTTCGGAAGTAAAGTTAGGACCGACTTGAGACACCCAGCACAGAATTAACAGCTTTACAGACACCCATCACATGAGGTGAGAAATCAAGTGAGGGGTCGAGGGTGACTCCAAGGTATGTAAAGGAGGTGAATGAGGGGACTAGATTTCCATTGTGAAAAACAATGGATAAAGGGGACAGACAGAGCCTTAATCTATGGGACGTTCCAGACAACATAGATTGTGTTTTGGTCATATTCCAAAGCAATTTGTTGACAGTCAGTTATGTACAGACTGGAGGTCATTGGACAGATTCTGATTGATGTGATCAATGACACTTGAGCAGGCATAGAGGACATGGTCATGTGCATAAAGGATGGCAGAGCAGTGGGACAGGCACTGACTTATAGAGTTTGTATGCAGGGCAAACATATGCAGTATGCAAACACAAAACAGAGTTGTCACGTCATGCAGAACACTAGAGGCTCTGATCACCGATTGGCTGAAATCACGTTAGTGATTTAAAATTTATAATAGCTTTAAGTAAGCTGTAAGGCACAAAGATCTAGTTTTCATGCAGTCATCAGTAATAACGAACAGAATGGGTGGTAAATCAGTTCTAGGTGGCCTTGCCAAAGAAGCATGACCTCTACCAGATACAGCCAGACAGATATGACTACGAATAATGATGGATACATACTTGTCACAAGCATGGAACTTACCCAAATTGGTATGACTCTTTAGTTGCAGCACAGTACACCATATTAAAATGGACTCTGTACACTTTTTGTATGTTTTCTTTTCTGTATTGTTTGATTCTTTTCCTAAACTGACTGGTTATCATTCGTAAGGATTGTGTTTTGAAAATTTCAGTAAAGATTGCAATTTCAGGGATGGCCCAGTGGCGTGGAGGGCTGAGGCATTGGCAACTCACCTGCTCCCACACCGGCGGCCTGGGTCTGGGAACAGACTTCGGTTGCTGGGGGTCAGCCATGAGCGAGAGGATCGAGCTTCCCTGGGACTGCTCTCCTCTCTCAGGGAAGGGGTGGCAAGCCATCTCGGCCTTTGATCGCCATCTGGTGGTAGTGGAGGTGTGAGTGTCTCAGTGGAAGGGGCCGCAATCTGTAGTATGTGCATGCTTCCACAAGCATGTGCTTATGCAGCTGCAGCAAGGTGACTCGGGAGAGAAGCAGAAAACAAGACCTGTGGTCTATGTGATGCCCTGTGCATCTCCCTTGGTCCGCACCACCAACCGGACACCTAGGAGTTTCTCGGTGGGTGTACTTGGAGGGACGGCCCTCCCTCCTCCAGCCCTGCCACAGGGGGCAAACCAAGGGGATCAGCCCCAGGTAAGGTCTAGGGAGATGGTTGTCAGCTGGGGGAGAGGGAGGGCTGGGGACAGGACCAACGAGGTGTCCACAGGGTAAAAAGCTGTATGGAAAGAAAAAAAATTGCAATAAAATTCTAATTGTGTGTGTGTGGGGAGGGGCAGGGGGGAGATAAGCTGTGATTGAGCTCTGCTGATGTCAGCTGTGATTTTTGTTTGCTTAACTTGTGCCTGGGATAGGGTGGGCAAGTCAAGAATCCTGCTCACCCCATCGAACCTGGCTAGCTCCAGAATTCTGAATCAAAATGAATCGCCGCTTAACAAGTGCAGATGGCTAATTATCATGTCATTAATATGCAAATGCATGTAAATTGCAAGATTTGAAAAAAGATACAAAAACAAGAACCCTGTGAGAACTTTTGGGGTTTTTACACAGGAAGAGAAAAAGTTCACCCTTTCCCCACCCTGCTTCCATTGTTTTCTCCCATTTGACCTCTGGTTTCTGTCTGCAGCAACATGCAGCATTTGTCTTACCCAAGTAAAGGGGGCATGTTATCATTAAACATTAATATTTTCACACTGTTGTAAAAAAAAATATGAACATCATGTGTAAGAAAGACAAGGGCGGGTCCCAAACTGTAGATGTTGTTGGAATGTATGGAATGTAAAACTCAGAATACCTGCATTGTTTTCATGTTTTCTCATGCTGTGTTCAATAAAGTTATTGAAAAAAAGCACTGTGTTGGTTGAGAGCTGAAACAAATTGCTGATTTGCCGGGGAGGGGAAAGATGGTCTGATGTTTGTAATCAGTTTTTCTTCATGTGCAAGAAACATTGTGTAAGATAAACCAATCATACAAACTGAATTCCAGCTAATTTTCATTCTTGAGAATGCACTTTCATCTAGTGGTAACCTGAACAGTTAAACAGGAGATTCTAGGTTCAAATTCCACAGTGCCACTGGCTCATAGTGACTTTAAACAAAAGTTGCCAGGTCTTCAGAACTGCTACTTGGGCATGGGAGGCTTGTCTTTGCAAGTGAATTTGGTGTTCCTGCCCTGCAAGTCGGCATGTCAGAGGTACAGGATGGCGTTGGACTTTGGGGGGGAGGGAGGGGCATGAGGGCCCAGGCCTCGTAGCCTTTGTGTAAATACAGAAATAAAACCACTCTCACAGCAAGAGGACTGGGTGTGTCCCTGGCAACCATCAAAAACTGGCAAAAGAAAGAGGGACTCACTCACTGACACCAGGTTGTAGCACAGGACAAAGAATACTAACCCTCACAGAAATACAAGTCTGCAGCATGTGAGCTGCATGCATGCTGCACGCTTATTAAGCATGCGGGCATGCATGCTGCATGCTTGTATTTCTATAAGGGAATGAAGGAAGGTTAAAGGCAAAGCACAGACCAGTTTATTACCCTTCAGAGGCCAATGCACTCAACTGCAGCTATCCTCAGTGAAGTAAATAGAAATGTAACAGATTAATAGACTGGAATATAACAATTTAAAGCACAACCCAAAATAATGCTGACAGCCATCCAAAAGGCTTGGGCTGTGGTATAAACTGTTTTATTAAACCTTAGAAAAAAATCCTTGTCTCTGATTGGACCAGAGCCAGTCACATGGCATACAAGGTTTTTGAACTATTGCCCAGTTCAAAACACAGAACCAGGCAATACCTTGTTGGAACTGGGCAATCTTTTTCAGGATACCTCTTTCATCAGGTCACACCTAAGGAACTTAGCAGTCAGGTGCTAGGATCCCATGGAAGATTTTCTGTAGCAGTCTATTACGGGCCACCTATGCCGATGTCACTCTCCGACGTCACATACCCTATATAAGCATAGGTGGCCCCTTTGCCTCCTCAGTTTTTTTCCTACTGTCAGCCCATTCACACTGGCTCTGCGGAAGCTTCACCATTCAGTTGACTGGTAAAAGTTTTCTTTTGTTTTTCACAGTATCTTTATACCTTCCTCATAGTTTCCCGTACAGCGAGAGGCGATTCCTGTCGGCTGCGCCTCGGGATGCAGTGCCTACTGCTTCAGGTCTAGTCTCTTCCATTTTTGCCTGTGAGCCATTCCGGCAGCAGTGGCTTTCCTCCTGGCAATGCCTTGAGGTCAGGATGCTCCACTCTCCCTCCTCTCTGGATCATTCAACAGCGGGATCGGAGTGGGGGCTCTCCAGGGCTCCCTCTTTTCTGCAGTCACCAGCATGTTTCTTGAACTTCAGGGGCAGGATTCACTAAAGTGCTGTGTAAAGGTTTGCGCTGCATCTAGTGGTTGCACTTGTGGGCAATCCTGCTCTTCACAGTCAGATAGCACAGTGTGCTTACTGCGAATAGAGGCAGGCGGGGGCAGCTGTAACCCAGGAAAAGCACCAGGAACCCCAGTAGTGCTGCCCCCACAGTCAACCAGGAGAATGGGCTGGCAACAATAGCGCACATGCACTAAGTCCATATTCACTAATGTAGCCATGCAAATGAGCTCATTAGGCATGGAAGATGCTGTTGTCCATTAGCATGGTTTGCGGGTGGCTTAGCGCGGCCTCTACCACCAACCCATGCCCCACGCAGCCGCATTCCCTGGTAGTCTTGTGGTGCCCTCCCCCTTCCCGATCACCCACCTGATGTGTTCACATAAGTTTCCATAGTGTAGTGGTTCCTCTCCAGTCCCTGATTGCCCACCACATGTGCACTCATAATTTTCCGCAGTGTAGCAGTCCCTCCCTGGTCACCGATCGCCATCCCCAAATGTGAAAAACCCCATTCCTTGATAGTCAGGGCCCTGCCCCCACTCCCCTGCCCCATTCAGTGTGACCCACCACCCTGCCCCCCCATCCCAATCAGTGATCAGTGACCAGCACAGCCCTCCTCACTCCACCATGGCTGGCCGCTGACTGAGCCCCTCATAGATCACGCTGTGCAAAAAGTACTGCCTGTCACGGTCAGTGAGTCATATCGTACACAGTGCACGCTTTATGAGGGCTCAGTCGATGGCCAGCCACGGTGGTGGGAGGAGGACTGTGTTGGTTGCCAATCACTGATTAGAATGGGGGTGGGGTGGTTTGTCAGACTGGACAGGGTGGGGGGGGAGTGATCCTAGACTACCAGGGAATGGGGTTTTTCACATTTTGGGATGGCGATCAGTGACGGTGAGGGGGGCAGGTCTACCACACTATGGAAAATTAAGATTCCACATAGAGTGGTGCAATTGGGGACTGGGGAGGGACCACTACACTATGGAAACTTATATAAACACATTGTGTGGGTGATAGGGGAGGGGGTTGGGGGACACAGTACCTCCGACAACCACTAGGGTTGTGTGGATTACCGCCAGGTTTTTGAAGGTGGTAATTTCTCCATGCAAGGGCCTTTGCAAATGGCTTTTGCATGGAGCATAAACTTTGTGAATAGTACTGTGGGGATATGTAGGTACCATCCCCTACATTTGCATTGTGGCCCTTCCCCCAGCTTTGCCTGGGTGCAAACACAGCTTGCATGAGCAAACTGGGCGTTGTGAATACAAACTCCAGTAAAAAATCCAGTTTGCCCTGGGAAAACTGGGTTTGCACCCGGGCAAAGTTTTGTGAATCTGGACCCAGGTCTTCTTGGCACAGGGCAGGCCTGGGGGGATTACAGCTCTTTGCTAGGGCGAAGACCATCCCAGGACTACCCCCTCCCAGGAGAGCTCCTGGTCCTCGCTGGCTCCCTTTGTCTTTTTTCTGGGAGCTCCCTGTCAGCTGCTTTGGCTCCGCCTCTTTCTGCCATGCTGGTCTTTGCTTCTGTCAGGCCCCACATGGCAGAGTGCTCCTCCAGCCTTTCTTGACTGGTGGAGGGTCGTTGGCCCCCCGGGTCATCGGCTTCTTCCCTGCCGAGCGACCCCCTGCAATGCAAGGCCCAAAGGCATGGGGTAGATTTCTTCTCCAGCCCTTTTTGGGCTGCAGCAGGCCAGTCTTCACACAGCTGGCTTATGGCTTGTGGCCTCCATGGTCGTCAGTCCCAGCCCAGCCCTGCTGTCACAACCTCTTCTTCATCTCAGGTCCACAGGCACTAGGCACCACCGACTTTGCATGGTCGGTTGGCTGTTGAAGGAGCAGGGTTAATTACCTTTCCCGTCCCACCCGGTGATGATGGTGCAATATCCACCCGCTGTCGGCCTTACCATGGTGCTTTCTCCTGGATCTTTCAGGCCCAGGAGGTCAGCCCTGCCACAGTGGCCTACGGATCCTCTAGGCCCACGGCGTTGGGCACTTTGGTCTTGCCTCCCTTGGGCAGCTCATCATTGGAGCTGGACTCCCTGCCTGCTCTGTTGATTCCTGTGTCAGCGGTGATTCCTTTTCTGCCTGTTGACCTCAATTCTGTGCTTGCCTCCATTGCTTTGGCCTGGGTCCAACAGTTCGTCCCAAGGCCTGGACTCTCCTCACCTTCACTGATGGGCATTACCATGGCATCAGCAACACTTCAGCCTTCTTGCCCTGTGCCTTCCCGGGAGCCATCGGTGCCCTGGTCATCAGCCCAGACCTCATAGTGGGCCAGTGTCAAGGAAGAGTATCACCCAGATTTGATCCTCCCGGATGTAGTAGAGGAGGAGGATGTGGAGGTGGAGCATTCCTTTGAGGTGTCCACAGTCTCTTCCAGGAGTGAGGACTCTTGTAAGCATACCCCCATCCCCTCCTGAGGACCCCACATATTACAATATCATGAAGCACTGGTCTGTCACCATGGACTTTCAGGTGCTGCAGGGATTGCCCTACTATGCAGCCCAGCCTGAAACTGATTCAGTGATAACAATGGCTGCCCATGACTGATCTACGTTGCCCAAACATATCTATGACATGGAAGACAACATTGCCAGGGCTACTGCCACTGGCATCTATCTTAGACACCATTCCTGGCTGAGGGTTTCAGGCTTTGCTGCCGATGTCCAGCAGAATGTCCTCAATATGCGCTTGGTGGGCTTCAAACATTTGGCCTTAATGTTCAGGATATCATTAATGATCTCTAGGCCTTGGGCAGAGCCATTGGGCCTGTTTATTCCCTCTGTCTCACTCAGCCCAGAAGTAGGCTTAAGCCTCCCTTTTGCAAACTCTCGAACAAGGCTGGCACAGCACCCCATCCCCAGGGTAGATGCTGGGCCAGTTCAGCTTAACCCTCCCTCACCTTTACCACAGGTTCCCCTTCCAGGAGCTCCAGAGAAGGTGGTGAGGCTCTGGCCGCAGGTCCCTCTTCAACATCAGTCCTCGCTGGCCCCCTCCTCTTGTCTCAAGCCAGGAAGTGGTGGTCAGGGGTCAGCTATCCCTCTGCTTGGAACTCTGGAGAATCATCACCTTAGATGCTTGGATGCTGCAGTTCATCCAGAGTCCCCACCTTTCTTACCCTCTACACTATGTCCCAGTGCTGAGGGAGGAAGTACTCACTTTTGCAGCTCAAAAAAGCCATAGAGCCAGTCCCCAAAAGGCAGAGGAACAGAGAGTTCTACTCCCGGTTCTTTCTGTTCCCCAAATGTCCCAGAGATCTTCAGCCCATTCTAGACTTCAAGGACCTCAACCTCTTCATCCAGTACATGGGGCTCCAGATGGTCACTCTGCAAGGTCCCCTGCCTCTTACTGAAGCAGGGGTATTGGCTGTGCTCTCTGGACATGCAGGACGCCTATCTACATATCATAATTTGCCCCCAGCACAGAAAGTATCTTAGGTTCCAGTTCAAGGGGGAACACTACCAGTTTGGAGTCTTGTCCTTTGACTTATTCTCTGCACCACAGGTCTTTACCAAATGATTAGCAGCAGTGGCAGCAGCCCTCAGGCGGGAAGGACTGTATGTGCTCCTATACCTGGACAATTGGCTGTTGAAGGCACAGTCTAAGGACCAGCTGTTGCATACCCTGCTCCATACCTTGCAGTTGTTCCTGTCCCTGGGCATGACAATGAATATGCCCAAGTCGATCCTGGCCCTGTGTCAGTGATTGCAATACACAGGAGCTGTTCTAGACTTTGCCCAGGGCAAGGCCTTCCTGCCTCAGGACAGAGTGGAGGGGCCTGATGGCTCAGAGCAGGTACATCACTGCCAGAACTTTTCTGAGATTGCTGTTAGTGGATTCTGAGGAGCCAATGGGATCAGTGTACGGACGTCCTGGAGCAGCAGATCCTTGTTCCCCCTTCAGTCCTCAAGGTGCTTCATTGGTGGCTGGTTCCCTGCAACCTTTCCAGAGGGGTGTCCTCTCTCATTCCCTCCCCTCACCAGATCCTCAGCACAGATGCCTCAGGTCTGGGCTTGGGGGTGCTCCTGGGTCCCTTCTGAACCCAGGGAACCTGGTCCAGGATGGAGGTCCACCTCCATATAAGTGTCCTTGAAATTAAGGCAGTTCTCTGTGGCTTGCAGGCCTTCCAGAACCATCTCCTCCTGGGGTCCCTGCTGGTGCAGTTGGACAACCTCAATGCCGCATTCTGTATCAACAAACAAGGGGGAACTCTCTCTCACCCCCTGTGTCAGGAGTCGATGAGAGTCTGGTACTGGGCACTAGAACACGGTCTAGAACTGTCGACTGTAAATGTTCCAGGCGACCAAAACATCTGGGCGGCCTGTCTCAGCCTGTTGCAGTCCAGAATACACGAGTGAGAACTGCTGACCCTGGTCATAGAAGACCTGTTCCGACAGGTGGGGTCATCCAGATCTGGATCATTTTGCACCCCCACTCAATGCAAAACTGCCACGTTTCTGCTTGCTAGATCCAGGGCCTGAAGTTTTCTGGTGAGACACATTGTCCCGCTCCTGGAAAGGGAGGTTTCTTTATGTCTTCCCACCCTTTCCCCTGATTCAGAGGGTGCTCATTCTACAGATGGAGGGTTCCACTCTAATTCTGGTGGCACTATTCTGGCTTTGTCAGATATGGTTTCCATTATTGCACTAATTGGCTGTGGAACCTCTAGTACCCTTGCCTCTTTGCACAGTCCTGTTGACACAGGCTGAGGGGAACCTGGTCCATCCAGATCTCAAGTCCCTCTGGCTGCATGCCTGGACCCTGAAGATGTGGCCATTGTTTGCTTTGGGGTCTCCCAGAAGGTGTCTGATGTCCTGGTGGCTGCCAGAAAACCCTCCACCAGAGCCCCTTACTCGGAGTGGAGGTGCTTTGCTATATGGCCGCTTCCCATCACCCGGATCCTTTCTCTTGTCCAGTCAACCAAGCTCTAGAGTATCTCCTGTCCTTATTGGATGTGGGAATCCAATATTCCTCGATTAAGGTGCATCTGTCTGCTTTTTCAGGGCTGTACTGTGGTCCAGTTGGATGTGGCCCGTACTTTTCTGAGAGGCATTCTTCACTTGAAGCCTCTTATCCATATTCCAGTCCCAGCTTGGGACCTCAATTTCTTCCTAAGGCGGTGTGTGAGTTTACTTTAAATCAGTCTATCCACGTGCCTGTTTAATATCCAGAGCATGCCAATCCAGGGGAAGCATTGCTCCATACTTTGGATGTGCATAGAATTCTCAGATACTATACACAATGTACTAAGGACTGCAGAAAGTCCTCCCAGTTGTTTGTTTCTTTTGCCCCTGACAAAAGGACACTCCAATATCTAAACAGTGCTTGTCCAAATGTTGGCCAACTGTATTACTTTTTGTTATAGGATGTACAGCAAGGAACTTCCTGGGCTGGTGCATGGTCATTCCACCAGAGGGATGGCCACTTCTGTTGCCTGTTTCAGGACTGTGTCAGCTGCTGAAATTTGCACAGCTGCCACTTGGAGTGCTGTCCACACTTTCACCAAGCACTACAATCTGGGCATTGCCTCTAGAAGGAGAGCAGGCTCTGGCCTAGCAGTGCTTCAGGGCCTTCATTCTTCGGCCTCTGGCCTCGTGCCACCCAGACTGAGTGGCTGTCATTACTTCTTGGGACTCATTCCATAGGTGTGACCTGATGAAAGAGATATCCCTGAAGAAGGCAGAACAGTTACATAAGAACTTACCATAATAGTAGATCTTTGAGAGAATCTCTTTCATCAGGTCATGTCGTCCCCACTTTCCATCCCCCTTGTGTCCTTGTTTCCTTACTGTCTGTTTTGTTCCCCCAGCCTTTTGTTTACTGCTGGGCACCTCTGCCCTTTCTGTGGCCCCTTAGGGGAGGCTTAGCTCTTTGTTCTCCGGGGCACAGGAACTGAGGTGGGAGCAGGACCGCCCATGCTTATATAGGGTATGTGGCGTCAGAGCGTGACGTTGGCCCGGGTGGCCCTGAGTAGACTGATACAGAAAAGCATCCATTAGATCCCAGCTCCTGATGGCTAAGTTCCATAGGAGTGACCTGATGAAAGAGATTCCCCTCGAAGATCTACTGTTATGGTAAATTCTTACGTAACTGTTCTATAGTTTGTTAGTACTGGGCAACAGGTTTTCAAGTATTGCCCATTCTTTGTAATCTTCATAACTTGGATAAGGTTTAATAAAGGAGATGTTGACCAGAGTTGTGTCAGTATATAGTTTCATATTGCCCTCAGACTTCAGTTTCAAGCAATATAATATTGTCAGGCAATAGTTCAGCCCGGTGGGTCAATATTTTGCTCCTATAGTCCTCACTTCTGGTCAATATTTGTATAACATACAAGTTTATAAGTCTGCTATATTTAGTTTACTTCACTGAGCACTACTACGATTGAGCGTATCAGCCTCTGAAGGCTAATAAACTTGTCAGAGTTTTGCACAAATCCATTTGCCTTCCTGCATCAGCGTTCTTTATTCTGTGCCCTCCGTCTTATTTCATTTTCATGTAACCTTTGTGCTCTCTGTTTCATCCAACTACGGTACTCTATGGAGGGACATTGACATGCATCTGTAATGGTTGCTGTTCACTGCCTTTCCAGGTGGAGGACAGGGTGCAAAGCTTCATCTTCTACAGGGAGTCCTGTATTAAGGAGTAATTGCACAGTCTAAGGGCAGATTTGTTACCTCAGACGTCTATTGGTTATATGGGCAAACAAAGCAACTCAGGTACCATAAAAAAATGATTTACAGGAAAATACAGAAAAATCATGCTGGAGTCACAAGAAAAATATCAAACTAATTTGGGATCCCTGAGGGTGCTGCTGTTTGCCTGCCCACTCAGATGGAGGGTAGGGTATAACCTTAGCAGTCGTAATGCCAGGGTGGCAGTGTAGTCTGCAGGATTTTAGAAAGAGAAAGCTCAGACTTTGTTTATGGGGGTGCTCTGACTGGGTTCCTGGTCTGCTGAGTTATGGCAAACTTGACAAATGAAAATGACAGCCCAGGCCTTCAGGCAAAGGCCTATTGACTCCCCTGGTGTGGCTGGAGAAACTCTGACATAAGTGCAGTTCCCCCACAAAAAAATAAATAAATATCCCTTCTTTGGACTGGACACTGTACTGTAGTTGGAAAACCAACAAGAAGGAGCTCTCAGTACAAGATTCACTGGAGGGACTCCACTCAACTGATGTCATGAAGTCCAATTTGTCTAGTGCACTTACCCGGTCAACAAAAACTAAGTAAATAAATAAAAATAAAGTTTTATTTATTTATGTTTTTAGTAACCAGGTAGGTGCACTGATCCAGAGGACCATTTTCAGTCAGGACCTGGGCCACAACGTGGTGGCATGAGACATGGCAGTATACACATATGGTTACACTTTACAAACATTTGAAATTAAACTGCACAAACACCGAGATGGGTGTTGAGACATCTGTTGATTACCTGTGGTATACAATCATGGTAAATTAAGGTACCGTGAGACATACATGCAGCAGTACAAAGGTAGGTTCAAAAGATGGACAACTAGCATTTGTCTAAGGTGCCATGCCAGATGATCTAAAAGAGAGGGTTGAAACGGGGCATTGTGGTGGGCGCCATGTAGATTTTGGCTCTATAGAGGGAGGGGCAGGGGTGGGGAGAAATGGAGGGTGTATGTGCTGACCTAGTTCATGGCAGAAGATTATGATGGCTTTTGGGTGTCTGCTTTACTCAGTGAGCATTTGCAGGAGGATGCTTCCAATAGCCAGGCCTTCAGGTTAGTTTTGAAAGACTCGTGGGATGATGATGTACGAACAGGTGCCGTAAAACTGTTCCAGAGGAAGGGGGCAGAGACAGAGAAAGCATTACTGCTCATGACTGTGGAGACATGTGGAACCTCAAGGGTTGGAAAGGAGGATACCCTAGTAGGTCTGGTTGCTGTTTTATGTATAAGAAGGGGAGCATGGAGGAAAGTTTATAATTTCTGAGGGAGCTGTCTATCAGACAGCCTGTGGTGTAGTCAAAGTGTGCCTGGAGGGGGAGCCACCCAAGGGGTTGGTAGAGTGAGCAGTGATGGGTTAATGAAGGGGCTTTGAGAATGAAGCGACCAATGGAATTATAAGTCGTGGTGAGACAGGAAACTTCCTTTTTGGACAGGTGTGAGTAGATAGGGGAGCAATAATCCAGAAGGGGGAGCAGATTGCCTTGTGCAATGGTAAGGCAGGCCTCAGGGGATAGCAAGGGGAAAGCCCAGTAGGCCCCACCTAGCTTCTGATGGATCTTAGTTATGGTCTGGGTTGTGTGAGCACAGAAGGTGAGCAATGGTTCGAGAGTGACACCGAGATATTTTAAAGAGGTGACCTGCTCTAGTGGGGGGCCTGCAGGGGGACATACTGTGAGTGTGGAATTTGTTTTGGCAGCTTTATTTAGGAAAGGTTCGGATCCAAAGAGCATGGCTTTTGTCTTTTTCCCATTAACAAGGAGTTTTCTGGATGTGAACCAGCCCTCAGCTGCCACAGAGTTGCTAGTGAGTGTGGAGGAGATGGACTCTAAGGACTTATGGCTGTGGTACAGGACTAGGTCATCCACGTAGAGGAGTGCATTGTAGTTTAGGCAATTCCCTGGTAGATTATTGATAAACATGGAGAAGAGAAGAGAAGAGAAGAGAAGAGAAGAGAAGAGAAGAGAAGAGAAGAGAGCCAAGGATTGATCCCTGAGGAACTCCAGTGCAGGTGTGAAGGGAGGCTGAGGCAACTTTGCCTATGAGCACAGATTGCGTCCTGTTTGTAAGGTAGCTGTGAAACCAGGCTGCAGGTCCAGGGGCACAGTCACATTTGTCAAGAGTGGTGAGAAGGAGATGATGATCAACTAGGTCAAATGCCTTTGACAGATCAACAAAAACTGCACCCGTGGCATTTCCCATGTCCATCTGTCTGAGGACGTGGTTTGAAAAGGTTGCCAGGGCAGAGGAGGTGCTATGGTGCTTGCGGAAACCATGCTGAAGGGGACTTAGGAGGATATGTTTGTTGAGGTGTTCAGATAGTTGGAAATGGATGACCTTCTCAAGGAGTTTGCTGAGATGTAGTAGCAAGAAGATGGGTCTGTAGTTTTCTGGGACTCGGGGGTCTCCCGCCTTGAGGATGGGAACTACATATGCATGTTTCCAGGCATTGGGCACTGTTGAGGTAGACAGTGCGAGGTTAAAAATGTGAGTTAGAGGTCTGACAAGGGCTGGGGAGGCTGGGGAGATGATTCTCAGGAATGCAGGGTATAGCCCATTACTTCCTGGGCTACTGCTGGAGGGAAGGGTTTTCAGGAGTTTTGAGATGGTCTTGGTGCCAATGGCCCTGAAATAGAAAGGAGGGGTGGTTGCTTTGGGGTTAGGGGTGGTGGTGGGGCTTTCTGTTCTGTCAAGGCTGGGGGGGAGTGAGAGGGGAGTTTGTTTAGGTATGGGGTCAGGTCAGTGAACATAGCGTTTAGGAGGTTAGCGAAGTCAGCAGGGTCATTTACGGTGATTGATGGGGATGTGAGTTCAGTTGTTTGTTTGCTGGTCTTAGGATTTAGTATGGATCCTACTGAGGCCCAGAATTTGCGATGGTTCCCCAGGGTGTTCTTTTGGAGCTCCGTAAAATATTTCTTTTTTAGTGACTTTGCCTGCTGCTTGCAGGCATTTCACAGTTGCCTGTAGGCATTCCATGGCTGGGGGAATGGGGAGTCTTTGAATGCTCGCCATTTGGAATCCCTGACCTTCATTTGAGAGAGTAGTTCTTTTGTTATCCAATGCGTGCAGCCACCTCTAACCCTTCTGGTTTTAATGGGGAAATACTGGTCCTGCAGCTTTTGTATGGTACTGGTAAGGAGAGTGACAGCAGAGGAGATGTTATCACACTGGTAAAGGGAGGACCAGTCTATGGACTTAGCTTTCCTAGTTATCAGGTCGTGATTCGAGCTGGTGAAATTTCTAAAGGACAGTATTTTGGGGGTAGGGCGAGCTGACTTTGTGTTTACAATGATGTATGTTGGGGTGTGATCGCTTATTGCATCTGACATTGTCCCTGTTTGGAGAAGTAAGTCAGAGTGATTTGTTAAGATCCAATCAAGGATAGAGAGGTTAGGGGAGTGCTGGTTGAATCTTGTAGTGGTAGAGATTATTTGCTCCAGGTTTTGTGATTTCAGTAGGGCTGCATAGCCAGGATTTGGGCATGCTGCCCAGTTTAGATTAAAGTCCCCGAGTAGAAAAGCATCCCTAGTTGGGGTGGTGGAGGCCAGGCCTGAGAGAAAGCTAGACAGTCCCTGGGTACTAGCTGGAGGGGGTTTGTAGCAACAGCCAACATAACGTTTTTTTGTTGTGCTGATGGTAAGCTTGGAAATCATCCATTCACTCACGGAGAGAGCGGTGGAGTGAGCAACAATGACGGCTGTTATATGGTCTTGGACGTACAGTGCAATGCCACCTCCTCTCTTTCTACCTGGTCTATCCTGCCAGAGTAAGGAATAGCCTTGGAGTATGTAAGAGGCATTGTCGTGGTATGGCTTCAGCCAGGTCTCAGAGAGACCCAGTACTTGGGGCTTAAAGTTCCATGTAACCCTTAGGTGGCGCTACCCCAAGGGATACTACCCCTGCCTGCGTGATGAGCTGCAGGTTGAGGGGCCTGGGTACTGAAAACGGCTGCCTCCACCTGGAGGACAGGGTTAGTGGTAGCGTAGCTAACCTGGGTACAGCCCTCTGGGACACTGTTACCCCCCTCTTTCCCCTCTAGTGGCCTAAATGGTTCACAGAATACACAATTGCAATTGACACCTGACAACAGTTTTAACCCCACACTTGTTACACTTATCACCAGGGTTGATTCAGCTGGCTTGGCCCTGGAGACCCCCTGTAAAATAAGATTTAGCACAACAACTAACTGTATTTCAATGCTGTGTGTACAGAGGTACACCACAACCAGTTTCAATGCAAAAAGATTTAGATGTGATATATTTAAGGGGCAGTAACAAGCAGTGGAGTAACCAGCCTTAAAAAAATGTACGCACTCAAAATGCAAACTGTAGGCTGGGGTCTAGGGACCGCCTAGGCCCCCAGAAAATTTCTGGT
Organism: Neoceratodus forsteri; assembly: GCA_016271365.2. Classification (NCBI taxonomy): domain Eukaryota; kingdom Metazoa; phylum Chordata; order Ceratodontiformes; family Ceratodontidae; genus Neoceratodus; species Neoceratodus forsteri. The sequence goes on along the minus strand of JADMNL010000033.1, from coordinate 75,491,494 downwards.
TTTTGGTGCATCTTGGGGGTCATCTGAAGCATAATTTGCTATCCTGTTACCCCCTCCCCATGCCCAGTAAGTTGCACTTTAGCCCCCTCCACAGAGTCCCCCCCACCAAGTCCAACATGTTGCCTGAATCCTACTCCAGGAGCGCTGGAGCCATTCTAAAATTGGGGAGGGAGTACGAGGAGGTAGCCGTGAAAAATGTTTTAAAAAAGCTGGGGATCTGGGGTTTTAGATGCTCTGTGGTGAGTTTTGGGGCTTTTATTGAAAATAAAAACACACTTTTGCCACATCTTCCCTACCATTGACTCAAGGGGAAAACAAATATTTTTTTATCTCCTGGAGTTGGGTGTGGGAGACTCTGGCTGGCCTTAAAATCTGCAGCTGCAATGCAACTAGGATGAGCAACTGCCTGATCAATGCCATCGAGAACCCTCACCATAGGCATTGTTGTAATGTACTATGAAAGATTTTTATATAAAGGCTGGTGGCCTGGGGCCCCCAGATCCCCAGCCATTACATAAAAATCATTCACAGTACATACTACTTGGAATAACCTCTGTCCTAGTCCCAAAGAAGCTACTAACTGCCACAGCATGAACACCTTCAAACACATCATGTGTGTGCCCCCCCACAACTGGAGGGCCAAGTGGTCCTTTTCTGCTGTCAACTTCTACGTTAAGCTGCCAGTTCAAGCAAGCCCCCAGCCACATACACCTTTTGCTGGCCCACTGCTCTACACACCACTCTTCAGCTCAGCATGTGACTCTCTGCCAAAATACTGAACAAACTGGGCAAAACAAGTTACCTGCCAATGGAAGCTGCTTAGCTGCAACAGCAACAGCAGGAGAAAAGCAGTCATAGACATGCCTCCTCGCAGCAGGATCCAGAACCACCCTTGCAGTCTCCCTTCTGAATAGCCATTCAAAAGAAATCATTTATTTTTATGCAGTCCATGGTATATCCCATCCCATGTATGTTTTATTGAACTAGCATAGATACTGTCCATAGATGTAGCACATATCCCAACAGTGGAAATTCAGTTCATTCTTTAAAGTTCCTCTGAGGCTGCTAATTTAAAAATGGCAAAACCAGTGTGATTACAAGTCAATTTTAGCACAGAGAAATGCAGCAACATCTATTTTTTTCCTCCTCTTTGTGGTACAAGGCACTCCTCATCCTGTTCCTTATGCTTCAATCCCACTGCAGCTGGGGGCAGAACCCATATACAGCATATGGTCCCCCAGGTTCACTTTGTCTAACCTTCAACCCTCCTCTGAAAATGTCTGGATTTACCCTTTTGGAAGGGTCTGACCTGAATACATGAGCTCTTTGTTGGTAGTGGTTAGGCACCCAGGGATTCATATAACAAAACTGGGTAAGTTAGGGCATAGCCTTATCACCTACCCACATCATCTAACCAAGGACCGCCTCCTTTTTATCCACATTTATACATCCTCCGACCTCTCCTGCAGACTCCGACAGTGAGACATGCTTTTGTCACATCCTTCCGCCATTGGCATCAGGCTAGAAAAAATGACCCACTGACCATCTTTCCAACATCAGTGCTGGAACCTTATTACTCAGTTCTAAAATTAAATGTAAACTGAGCTGTTTTATAATCACAACATGGAAGACCTTTCTGGGTGCAATAGTAGGATAACAGAACTTCTCATGTACTACCAGCACAGGGTTCTTCTAGAACCCTGGGTTGGTAGTACATAGCATTGCAAGGGTTGGAAAAGAAAGGGACAGGAGGGGGAATGAATGAAAAAAAAGATCATGCTGCTACCACTAAGTGGTAGACTTACTCTCGACCAGTAGCTGTGCAGCTGCTGTTTGTTTGCTTTATCCTTTCTTTTTTAGATAGTTTTATGTACTGTTTTCTATGCATAAGATGTTACAGCTATTCTCTTCCCTGGAATCATGCATTCTCCGTTTTAGTAGTGTGTACTCTTATGAACTGCCAGTAACATGGCAAAGTGGCAGGCATTGATGGAACCTGCAAATAAGCTATACACATATTCTCAGGCTACTGAAACATGCATAGAAAACAGTATATACAACTCAAAAAGGAAGAACTAAAGCTTACTGCAGCTGCACAGGATGGTGAACTGCTTCCCAGCCACAGCTGCTGGTCAAGGGTAATCCTACCATTTGGTGGTAACAACATAACTTTTCTTTTTTTTCAACATATCCCTCTGAGGTGAAAACGCATACAGTAAATCAAATAAATTACCCTATGATGCTGTGTAAACTCTAAGCATAGCTTTATCCCCTTGAAAACTGAGATTGTGCAGTCATCTCTTTCATTTCAAATCTTTCCACTCCAGCGCGAGCCCCTGTAACTGAGGGTGAACATAGGGATCCCCATTCCATTTCGGGCCCATGACTTGTGACTTCAATGGTGAGCATTAGGCATCTGTGGTGGGACTCAGGGATAGGCAAGCATAGAGCATCTCTTTACCTTGGATCTCAGGCATGGGTATCGGGAAAGTATAATTTCCCTTTCTGAATAGGAGACTGGAAAATAGTTTGCAATTGTCGCTTTTGTAGTTCAGGGTATGACTGATGTTTCATGTCCTCTACATTTCTTGTATTCCTTCAACCCCCCATAGATAGACAGCAATGTCACCCATCCTCCATCATGAAGCACCATTACTTGGCACTAATAACATCTCCTCAGAGCAGTGGGTGCTGTTGGGATCTGATGGTGATCAGCCCATCATAGCTGTCACCGTGGATCTATGGTTCTCTCAGGCTCCAGAAACAAACTACTACTAATGAGCAGACTGGATGTGCCCAGTGGTCCTCATCTGCCGCCAGTCTTCTGTGTTTCTCTCTCACATGCAGTTCCTACCAAGGTCTCCCTAGTGTGCACCATGTCAGGGCCAGACCCTAAGAGGAAAGGGAAAACTTGTTGCCAATAACAGCCCTACATTGGAAAGGGCTGGCAGTATAGCCTAGAGGTCAGAGTAACGAGCTGTGAATGAGCTTGGTACATCCAGCAGACCAGACCTGGGTTTGATTCTCATAACCTCCACTTGCATACTGTGCGACTCTGAGAAGGTCACTTAACCGCCCAGTGCTCCCAGGTTACCCCTGAAAACAGGCACTTGTGCCTAGTGGGCATTGCCCGGTTGCCAAAGACTAAAATAAAAAATACATATGCCCCTGGCGAAACCCTTGACATCCCCATCAAGTCCAATAAGCCCTTGAAGGGGGATACACTAGCAAAGTGGCTCCAAGGAAAAGTTGCATGCCTACACCAAGACCATTTTCAGACTATATACATGGGAACAGTACCAAAACTAATTTCTCAACTACTGTTTATGGAAAATAAAAAAGGGGGAAAAAACAAACAGTACTCAGCCACTTACTGACTACAGGGAACACAGTACCCAGATCAAGACTTTTTTTTTTATCTTTCCACCATGATACTCTACACTGAGTTTTGTTACTGGTGCACTGAGTTTCCTTCCTTCCTGCAGTATTGATACCTTGTGTATCTAAATAACACTTGAGGCTATCTGACAAAAACTTACTCCATTACCTTGTCATGTGTTATAATAAGGGACAAACATCCTTTCATTTACTTTGCTGTCAAGATATGGATGGAATAAGCCCAGAACATTAGTGGGTTGTGGTGCCATGAACATGATTGAACTGCACTTCCAGAGGTCGGGTGGTAGGAGGGAGGAGGACAAGACAGTCATGATTGTATGACAGGCTGGCAGAGACTAAAGCACTGGCATTGGGTATTATGACCACAACAGTGGCTCAGCGATAGGACGATGACAAGGTGGGGCCAGGCAACATCTTCACCAAGCGGGCAGGAATCGGGTTCGGCTGCAGCACATTGCTGCTTGATGAGTCCGGGAATGGAAGACTGGAGAAGGCGACATTAAATACTTTCACTCTCACATGAGACACACAACAGAATTGCATCGGGTGACTGTCTGGACTCACTGTGGTGTCCCCCTGAGTTGTAAGTGACAGCAGCGCGGGAAAATTATACGGACAACCATTGGTGGAGGCTTGTGGAGCAAAGAAGCATGTGGACAAAAACTGTCCAATTGCTCTGCCTCTGCCTCATTAAATTTACTTGCTACAGTGTTGTCTATCTAATCAGATTCATATCTCCCCCCCCCCCCCAAGGCTGACCAGGGTGCGAGAGTTTGGACAGAGGCAACTTATTAAAAAAAAGTAATAACATTTTAAAATGGGGACTTTTTTTTCTGTACACAGTGGTGTACAATAAGTATGCATGGTTACATAACTGGTAACAAGGAAGGGGGCAAAATCTAGTGATATATTCAAGATCTGAAAGGTTCGGGCTATAAGGCATGCACTTAAAGGTCCCTGTAGCACAGTCACACACATTCTGGGTACCAAGTTGGAACTACAGGCTAGCCAGAAGCGTTGCCTGGGGTAGGCCGGCATTGCAGCTGGTTGGGGCCCTGTTATGGAAAGAAAAACATGCATGCACTTTAACCCACAATTTGTAATCTGGAGTCAGATGGCTCAGTCCAAAATGATTAGCAACAACAATTAAATCACTTGACACACTTTGATTTGAGCTTTGTTGCAGGGAGCTACCCTGGTGTTTACTCATGCTACCCAGTACAGGATGCAGGATGGACAAAATAGAGACCTCAGGATGAAGTGCTGGATTGCCAGGAGAAGCAGGGCCCACACGAAGCACAGTGGTGCTGATCATGTACGTTGTTGTTGAGCAGGGAGCCGAATCCCAAAGTGGGTCTTTGGTTGGTTGGTTCTATGCGGTGTGAGTGGCTGTCTGGGCCAAGGTGGCAAGGCCCAGACCAGGTGAACAGTTCGGAAACAGTCCGCTAAGTGCTGGATACAGCTTCCAGCAAGCGTGACACATTCAAGCAGTGGGGAACCAAACTGTGACCCACTATCAGCATTCAGCACACTTACAGTAAAAGCAAGGTAAATACCACAGTTCAGTCCAGTTGCAATTCAGTGTCTCTGCGCAAACCGTATGCTCTGCGGCAATCTCAAGTCCTGACAGGCTGATCGCACCGAGGCAAATCTTTGGTTCACTTCAGGAGAAATTCAGTTTGTCACAAATCAGGTTATGATCGCAAAAGCTGCAATTTTGGATGAAGTCTGATCTCAGGTTTGAGGTCTCTTCACTTAGGAAGATGGTAGCAGGCAGGCCAAACACAGCCTTCCCGCTGATTTCCCCCGCACACCACACAGGAGCAGCTGCTTGAATCTCTCGAGCTGTTCACTCTTTCAACTCTAACTCCACTTGACTCACTGCTGCAGGCAGCTTGGGACTTTCCTGGAGATCCAAAAGGTTCAGTTGGCTGATCCAGCTGTCTGTCACAGTAAGGACTCCCCCTCCAGGTAAATTTAGGCGCCAAACAGTAAAAACTACAATTCCTACAGAAATTCACTCCCACAAGACCCCTGGGGACAGCTCCATTTTAGGGTCCCCAAAGGTACTGACTGGTCCAAACTAGCAGTCCAGAACCAAGATGGTGGTGATTAACAGAAATATCCATGCTGCTAAGGAAGGCAAGTTAGACAAACTACAACATTATTATTATTATTGCAGATAATCAGTAAACAGTCACAGATTCCTGTAGGGCTCCCTCTGCACAAATAGTGATGGCACAATGGAGTGAGAACACTGCAGCCCTGGCGTGACTTGAGCCTGAAGCTACTTGGCCCCTACCCAGATTAATTATACTCTATGGAATAGGCAGCTGTTAAAGAGACTGGCATGAAGGCTAACAGGGCACTCACATGCAGACACTTTTAAATAGCTAGGACACAGAACGCCAGCCTGGCAGTGGGCATTTAGACAAGCCCAAGGAAGACTTTTGGGAACCCCTGTTTTAGGGGGGTTACATCCATAACTCTGAAGCAAATATAAAAATGAATTCTGGGTTTGGTCAGTATCGCCATTATTCACCAATACACAATGCCACCATTGTTCACTAGTTCTCTGAGAAGACATTTAACCTTGAGACTATAAAATGTTTGTGCTTTGCAGGACTGAAGTTTTATCTTTAAATTTGATGATTTCTTGTATTATCTCCTGGCTGTGGATTTTTCTCTTTTCACACTGAGAACAGCAGAACTGAACAGTGGAAGCTGACTGTGGATGAACCACAGCCACCATTCTGAACAGGAATCTTCAAAAAAACTTCTTCAGCAATACGGGTCACTTTGCTTCTAAGAGAAAGAAGGACCTGAGAGCTTCAAGGAGAGTCTATTCTTTCAACTGCAGGTGAAAATAAAGCCACTGGGTAATCCCACTGCCATGGATATGATGAAATTCTACATCAACAAAATCATAGAACTCTTTCAGATGTTAGAAACATAGAAAAGTGATGGCAGGAGACGAAAGGTCCATTGAGTGTGCCCTGGGTTTCCCAAAACCTGGTGTGGGTCCCAAGATCTAGCTCTCCTACTGCTTTTTACCCCTACCTAGCCCATCTGTTGTCCTTGCTCTATCCCACACCTATTTGAAAGCTGTTATGCTCCTTCATTCACCAGTTCCTCTGGCAAGTCATTCCAGGGCTCCGCCACCCTTTCTGTGAGACAATGCTTTCTCAAATCCCTCCTGAAGCTCCTGCTCTTTGGCTACCAGTCATGCTCCCTGGTGGTTGAGCCAATGACCCTTTGGAATAGTTATGTGTGTGGCATCTTGTTAATGCCTCTCAAGAATTTCTATGTCTGAGTCATATCCCCTCTCTCCCTCCTAGTCTCCAGCGAGAACAATTTAAGCTCTCTCAGTCGCTCCTCATATGAGAGATCATGGTGACCCTGTATCATCTTAGTTGCTCTTCTCTACACAGTCTCCAGCCTATCCTTGTCTTTTTTAAGTTGTGGATTCCAAAACTGAATGCAGTTCTCCAAGTGGGGTCTCATCAGGGACCTGTAGAGAGGGAGGATCACCTCCTTGCTCCAGCTGTCAAAGCCCTTCCCACTCTAACAATGCAGTTATAGAAGTAGCCGAATACTTTAAGAATTGATTCAATGTCTGCAGATAAGCAACCGCAGGCAGGTTTTGAACAGTTATGCACAATGTGAACTCCATAGCAGACACCGAAGCATTCTCTTGAAAGGCTGTCCCTTTGATTTCTTTGAAAACACTGGTTTGCCCTTTGAGAGCAGCCCCTCCGAAGTTTGTGTTAGTATTGTTAGCACCAAATGCAGTCCTTTTTTTGTGACAAGCCATGTTCATCCATGAAGGACAAGAGAAGGTCGGCTAGTATATCAGAAGTTTCTCCACTCAGCATTCTGTTTTGTATCCCTGCAGTAGAAGAAAAATATTGCACTACAATTAAGTTTAATACTGTTGGGGTTTGATGCATCCACACACACACACACAGACAGAAACCTGGAAACTTAGAGATCATTGAATACTTGTTACATTATCTAAGGAACAAGAACATTCACAACAATTGCTTCAGCTGTACAAGCTGTAGTGACCTTTGGATCATAACTTCATTAACTTTGACACGCAGTCCATGACCGGAAACTTTGAATATGCAAAACAAAGAATGAACCTCCGGGATACTGTGAGAGTTTACTGTTGTGAAGAGCTCACATTAGGGGCTATGCACTATTGTGGGCTGGGTACTCACAATTCGTGTGTACCCGGACTGTGTAGCTATGAACTAGGGGACAGGTGCAGGGTGCATGGCATACACATCAGCGCACCCCCTCAAGGTGCCTGCACATGCCCCCCCCGAAATGCAGCAGCATGGGGGCAGACTGAGGGACACAGATGGGCTGTCTTTGGTCCTGAAGTGGATCCTGTGCTCTGTGTGAGCAGGGGATTCTGGGACAGTGCAGGACCTGACAGTCATAAACAGAGGTAAGTGCCTAAATGGCTGTCCCCAGCACACCCCGTCAGCCTGGTAAATGGGGCAGCATGGTGCAGGGATCCCCTGTCCCACCACACCTGGTAAGTGTCATGTGGGGTTCCCAGAAAATATGAGAGGGTCCCTGCTGCCATATCCTGTGCCCCCCTTGCCTGGCACTCTGCACCTTAGTGTTAGTGGCTCAGCAGGTAGCACACTCGCCTCTGAGGCCAGGAGATCAGTTGGCTGTGGGTTCTATCCCCACACCAGGCACTTGGGTTAATATCCCAATACTGACACTGTAGTGCAGCATGAGAGGGGTGCTGCACTCCTGAGGTGCCGTCTTTTGGATGAGACGTTAAACCGAGGTCCCATCTGCCTGGATTGGTGGTAGTTCAGGTGGATGTTAAAGATCCCATTGCACTTATCGAAAAGAGTAGAGGAAAGTTTTATTGAGACAAAAATCGTACAGTAGTACACAAAGCATAATACAAAAAAAGGAAAAACAGGATAAGTATTATACAATCATTCAAGTAACTGCAAAATCAGAGTCAGTGCTCCAAGGAAGGGCTTTCCAAAGTTCCAAAAGAGTCATATCTGAGTATAGAGTACGTTCATGCTCATAAATTTCTTTTAAATCTTGTACAATCATTTTTTCGAGCTCCAAATAGGAGTAGTCCTTTTGCTGTAAAGAAAACATGCAACGCACCATCCAAATATTCCATTTACTGCAGAGAAAAACAAGGTTCAAAGTGTCTTGGTGCCATTTTGACCGCTGGGGAGAAAAAACTCTGTATACAAGATTCAAGTAAGTAACCGACTGAAGCAAGGGGGTATCCCATGCCTGTGCCAAAAAGGACCACCAATTTTTGATAAAGGAACAGTCAAAAAATAAATGAGGGATAGTTTCTGGTTCTGTAATACATAATAAGCAAGAACACATTCTATCTTGGGACTGCTTATGTTTATGATTTGATTTTACATTAATCTTTTCATGGCATGAAAGCCAATGAAAATCCCACATTTTGGCTGGAACCCTCTTACATCTCCACAATAACAAAAGGGAAGGGAGGTGTTGACCAAGACACTTATCAAAGGGTACTGATACAGCACAAACCGTCAGGAGTAAGTTCTTATATAAAACTTTATGTGAATGGTTTAATAACATCTGAACAGACACCTTCCATTATTTGAGACGTAAAAACATATGTTTTACGTAAGTTGGTATACCAACAGTTTGTCTTAACACAGTTAAGGAATTAGTTTCCCATTGATGAAACCAAATCCTGTAAGAGTCATAAAACCAAGGTTCTCACCCCCTTTGGGCATGAATCAACAAAGGCCTAAGGTTTGCAGTGAAAAAAATAACAAAGGGTTAACCATACAAACGCCACCCTCAGGGATAGGTAAATAAGTGATATTCAGTTTTATCGGATTTAACCTGCTACCCCAAAGAGCCTGAAAAAGCAGGCTAAAGACAGCAGTTTCTAGCTGTCATGGAATAGGGAATACATAACTCAAAAAAAGGAAAGTAGAGATCAAATAGTTTTTAATTAAGAAAACACGTTTCTTTTTCCCTATCTGCCCCCGGTTCCAGGAGGCCACCTGAAGTTTACCTTGTTGCAGTTTAACATTCCAGTTAAAAAAAATCTGAGTCCTGTGTCCCAAAAAAATTCCCAAAATGCAAATAGGGCCCTCAACTAAACGTAACGAGCCGATACGGTCCGAGGTGGAGGTTACTGAACCAACCTGAATAACCAGACTTTTAGTGTAATTTAAAACAGCACCAGAGAAATTTCCAAAAATAGAGCACTCATGGAGAGAATGAACCACTGAGGCTGTATCAGCTACAAGAAAACAAACATCATCTGCATATGGATCGCCTGTAAGGCAAGCATAAAAGCACAACTAGAAATAGCCGAATCTGAGAATTAGTATTCAACCGGCGGGAGCAAAACATCAAGAAAAATACATATAACAACGGCTTAAAGGACAGCCCTGTGAACCCCCTTTTTGTAGGGATCATGGGTCCTATCCAACCATTCCCTACAGGCACAACAGTAGCCGTTCTGTAGAAAGCACGAATCCAGCGTACCATAACATCAGGTACATGCAGAAAACGAAGTGCTTCCCATAAAAAATCATGCCTAACTGAATCAAAAGCAGCCTTCTGATCTATGGAGACAACAAGTCCCGAAGCCAGACCTGCATAACCATGAGAAAATAATTCTCGTAAGAGGATCAAATGATCAGAAATTCTCCTTTGAGGCACAGAACAGGATTGGGTGGGATGCAAAACCACCTCTACTATCCTCACCAAACGCTTCACAATAATTTTCGTTAAGAGCTTAAAGTCGGTGTTCAACATACATAAAGGTCACCAATTCTCTAGAGAATGGATATCACCTTTCTGTTTATAAATGTAAATCAAAGTACCCTTAGTAAATTCCAAAGGGAGAGATTCACAGGTTAACAGAGAATTAAACACAGACGTAAGTTCTGGGGCCAAATGGTCACCCAGCACCTTATATAAGCCAGCAGGGAGACCATCCGGACCAGGAGTTCTCTGTACAGGTAATGAAGAAATAGCCAATGTCAAACCTTGCTCCGTGATAGGAGAACAAGCCTGGTCCTGACATAGCTGTGAGGGAGCTGGGATATCAAGGCCACTATACAAAGTCACACTGTTACCAGCCACAGCAGGAAGGGGAGATAAAAGGGCTGTAGTATACTTTGTTACAATATGACAAATCTCAGTTTGTGAGGAACATAAGGTCCCTTCTGAATTTAGAAGACACGTCATATTTTTTTGGGCGGTCTGACGGGAATTAGATTCAAAAGGACAAATAACATCACGTGTTCCAACAGTACAGAATTTATGTTGGTAAAAAGTTGTTCTGATTGCCGATTTGGAAAGTCAACATATCATTCTGTAGGACTTTTATTTGTTGAGTAAGGTCTTGCCCCGTCATGTACGCTATGGTTAATAATGACTGAAAATGTACCCTCTTCTGCAAATAGTCTAGGTATTCCCTCCTACATTTGAAACGACTGTAATTTTTTAAAAAGGTGACCAGATCATGTTTTGTGTCTAACCACCACTGAACAGGATCTTCATAACAAATAAAAACAGATTTACGGGCTTGTATGAAGGACAGAAGGGACTGCATAAACATCGGAATCTGCAACAAAGATGTGTTGAATTTCCAAATACCTGGACCTTTTCGGGAAGAGACAGCAGAACCAAAACCAACGGAAAGCAGCTTATGATCCGAAAACTCAACTGCTTGAACTTTGGCAGAAATAATTGGTACTGTAGGAGAGGAAAACACATAATCAATACGGGTGGCTAGTTTACCCTTTTGGAAGGTAGGGGTGTGTTGTGTAGTAAAGGAGAGATAGGAGTCCTTTAAGTGGGCGACTCGGACCAATTTACCCAATTCATGGGAATCACAAAACAGTTTCTTTGTAGCACCAAAGGAGCTCTTATCTTGAAGACTCAGGCCACAATTAAAGTCACCAGCAAACAATACCTGAAAGGAAGTGTGCAAATAAGGACGAAGCAAAGTAAATAAAGCTATGCATCCAGTTTTGATTTGAGGGGCATAAATGTTTATCACCCAGTAGGGACAGGACCCAATGACAAAATCTATAATAAGTGCCCTACCAGGGGCTACATCAAACAATTTTAGCAAACGGAAGTCTGGGATATTAATTAAAATTCCCAGTCCCGAACAAGAGTCCTGACCAATCGACCAAAAAGAAGGACCCAGTAACCAGTCCTGTTGTGCTTGTCGGATCTCATGTGTAGTATGAAGTTTTGTATCCTGTAATAAAATTAAACCCAAAGGCAAAAGCCGTAGAAAGGAAAAAAATCAATCTCCTTTTAGCCATGTGCTTCATACTATTTACATTAATAGTATGGCAAACAAAGTGAAACATAGCACCAAAGAAAAGGAAAACAGACAAAAAATACATTTTACAATTTCCTTTTCCCAACCACCTTCTTCCCTTTAAGTTTTACTCTGGCCTTTCGCTTCTGAGAAAGGCCAGCACCAAGTTGCAACTCAGAGTCAGTGGTACCATCAGGGAGAGAAGAAGCTATGGAGGAAGAGTCCGACTCACCTCCAGCGTCATCAGAAAGGGGTTGGAGAAGTTCAAAAGAATTAGATAAGGGCACTGGGGGTTCCGGACCACTCACAGGAGATGGTGCAACCCGAGGGTTATTTCTCAGTGACCTTCTATGTATGACACTTGTAAGCACCCGGGGGGGAGAGGGCATAGTACTTGGACCTGGGACCGGGTCCTGAACAGGAAAATCAGACTGGGCAGGATCAGGGACAGGAGAAATCACAAGCAAGGGGTCATCCGTGAAGGAAACTATCTGAGGTACGACCTCAGAGGATACAACAGGCACTGAAGCCTGCAGTAAGGGCTAGGCTGCCTTTAGGGGAGGTACAGCCAAGGTGGTCAGGAGACGGGCCTTCTGCGCCTGTGTAATAATAAAGCGCTGGTCCACTCCACCATCGTGAAATTCCTGGTTATGTGCAGCCCATTTACAATTCTGAAAGGTGTGCCCCTGTTCATCACATAGGTTACATCTACATTCATTCAAACAGTGTGCCCCTACGTGGCCCAATTCCCCACACACGTTGCATTTCATTTTATCACATACATTACTAAGATGTGCAGGGTCACCACACCAATAGCAAGCCTTTGGCTGACCCAGGTAGAACAAGACCCCCCTATCTCGGCCTATGAAAAAAGTTAGGCAAATGTACAACCCCAGAATCATTAGATCATAACAAGACTTTAAACTTCCAGCCCCCAGTCCAAATGTTCTCGGTACCAAAATGGCTTCAGGCTGTCCCTGGACATCTCAACGCTGTTTCAGCCAATACACAACATCCTCCACCTCAACTCCCTCATTTCGAAACAGAATAGTGATCGCTTAAAAGTAGGTTTAGAAAGAGAATAGTCTGAAATGGGGTCCATAATGCAGTAGTCCGCAGAGAAGTATACTTGACCAAAACGCCCAATCCCTAGATGTTTGGAAACTAATGTCAGACATGGTTTCACAGAGATGTGAATTAACACATATATTTCATGGGAAAAGAATTTAAAAATCCTTTAGAAGGCGACGTGCCACATAGATCCGATCAGGTGGCTCAGGTAACCCCAGGTATGCCAGAAGTAACAGCTGTGTCTCAGCAGCCTGGATTGGAAATTTAAAAATGAAGAATATGAGCAGCTTGGTCCCGATATTTATTTTGAGGGGGGGCCTGCGGTGGTAGGGGAGCCAGAGCCTCTATAGAAATAGTAGAAAAAGGAGCCTGGGATGGAGAACCCTTCAGATAAGCTCCAGTTCATGAGGGAGACACAAGGGGTCAGTAGTGACGTTTGAAGTGCCAAAAGTGCTCTGTAGCTCCAGAAAATCTTCAGGGCAGGGGGACCGTATTGGAGATGGACCCGACTTCCAACTTCCTGGGACAGTACCCTGAACCCAGCCAGCACCTCTCAGCGCCAAGTCAACAGTCCAGGTAGGCACTTTATTAATATTAACAGTAGGTGATTCTTGTACATGTAGGGAGCTCTGCAAGTTAATGGAAGCAGGTAGTGAAAAGGAAACTGAATCTGTTTGAACTGCAGGCGGCAGGGGAGCATTTACTGTAGAGAAGTCTTGTCCATGTGGGGAACTCTGCGATGTAATGGAAGCAGGTTTTGAGAAGGAAACCAAATCCATTTGTACTGCAGGCGGCAGGGGAGCAGGCAGTAGGGCTTCAGCTACCAACGCACAGGTCGGGTCAGAGCCTGTCACAGCAACAGGCAGGAAAGGAGACAAGTCAGGTAAATCTTCAAGAGCTTCCATCCGAGTGGAAGATGCATCTGTGCTGTCTGTTCTCAGGCGTTGCATATCTCTATGCATTTTCAGTTTTGCACTAACAAAACAGCGCTCCACCATTGCAAAACGCTCCCGGATCTCTTGTGCTGTCAAACAGTGATTTTCAGAATCAGATGAAGTAAAATCCTCCGGCAAGTCGATTGTAGGCACGCAAGTCAGCAAGTCAGTTCCATAAGAAGCAAGCAGAGGGCTAGATATAGCAGCCTTAGTATAAGCAGCAGAACTTAAAGTTATAGTAGGAACATCAACAGGCAAAACATCAGTTGTTGGCATCGCGGTCTCTGTTTGGTCAGAGGTAGGAGCAGAGACCAAATCTCCCACCTCCATAGCTCCCTCCTCAGAAGGCAAGGGTGCGTCCGCCATCTTGGACAGAGGTTCCCCCTCTGACGAGTAGGGGAATTTCCCCGGTGTCCTGGCCAAATTTCCCTCATTCAGTAAAAATACCACCAACAGCTTAATCTGGTTCAAGGTCAGTTGGCATTAATCTGTATTCCCCTCTCTCCCGGGTCGTGCCTGAAAATAGGCAGAATTTGTCTAGTGCACTTACCCGGTCAACAAAACCTAAAAAAAAAAAATAGTGTATAAAGTGTAGCGTGAGCACAACCCAGGCCACACCCTGACTGTAGCTGTGCAATTGGCTGGGGACTGGAAGCAAGGGCGACACTCCTCTATGAATGCTTCTGGGGTTCTACTTGGACCACTGGTTCGCAGCATTCTGACTTAGGGCTGCTGTCATGCAGCAGATCTGTGGCGCAAAGGCAGTCTGCCTCTTAATGCATAGGGACCATTGTGCACAAACTATAACTGCTGAGGCAGAAATGCTTTTTAAGGATAATTGACTCACTGAGAAGTTTTGAAGATACCTGTTCAAAGTTGTACCCTAGTTACCATCAGAATGTGCAACAAGTTGCTTAAAAAAACAACACTCTTACAATGCACTCAGTGGCTCATTGGCCAGGTTTGGGGGGCACCAGACAACAGGCAATGATGAGAAAGAGTGATGAAGATGATGTTCTGTCACATATCCTAAAAATGGAACTATTGTTGATATAATAAAGTACCATTTTTTGGAAAACTACATTACTTCAGTTTTTACAACATGAAAGACTCGTACCAGAGAGAGTGTGAGAGAGTTGAGATAAGAGTCGAAGTTATGGCATTGCCTTTGACAGCACAAGTAGACAAAAAAAGCTATGGATGGACCTCATGCAGATCACTTTCCTGAGCTGTAATAAAATACAGACCAGTGTTTCTTTTTCTGCAGTATACTAGTGGAGGATGAACCAGTTTGGAGAAAATCTGATTCATTCCCCAAGCTGGCAACATAAGTGGGCATCAAGCCAGTTCTGAACCATCTGTTGAGTTCAGGTCAGTTCGGACCCTGATCATGAACACTTTAACATGGCGGGAGGGAGGCAGGGAGCAGGAAGCATCTTGGAGTGCTGAGAGGAGGGCGCAGCAGAAAGGAGAGGGTGGAGGGAGCAGGAAGCATACACTCTTGAACGCACTAGGAGGGGTTGAGGAACAGCAGAAAGGGGAGGGTGGGAGGGAGATGGAGGCATCTTGGGAGCACTGAGGGAGGGAGCAGCAGTCACAGAGATGGGTGGAGGGGCAGGAGGGAGAACGCAGGATAGCAGGAGGCACCTTGGAGAGCACCAAGAGGAGGGAGGGAAGTGGAGCAGACAGAGACTGGCTGTCTCACATGACAGGACTGGTTGGGGGAAATCTGTGTGCACTGTAAAGGTGGACCTGATTGACTCAGGCAGACAAGCACCACATGGTTCCTCCACTAATGCTGCTGGCTGTGTCCATTGCTGTTCTGTACATGGCTGACATTCGGGAAAGAAGCAATTAGGTAGCAGCTTGGTACTAGAACTGAAAACCTGTGTCAAAGAGCACTTTTGAGAGTTCTGACTCATTTATTTCTCATCTACAGAAAAAAAAAAATATTTTGGGGACTATAAAGGAAAACACTAAAAATACTAAGCAATTAGTGATTTAGTGAGATGCGAAAATAAAATGGGCAGGGAAGGGGAAGGGAACGTGTGTGGTGCGTGTGGGGTGGGTAGGCAGGTTGCTACATGCTAATACTGTATATAGCCTGCAGGTGTTGTACTACACATGTATCTCGTTTCTCAGTCTCATTCTCAGTTCCTCACAGTTTTTTCCTCATCTTTCTCAAATCGCTGAGTCACAAGACAGGCGTGGGAACTGGAAGCAGCTTTAGCTGAGCTGCAGCTAGTGCTTCCAGTTGCGTCAAAACAGAGCAGACATTGTTAAAAAATATAGCCTGCAGGCGCTGCTGCTTTAATCAAGCCAGTCCTTGGAAAAAAACATCAGCTGCAGCTAGTTTACGAGTTACTTAATCTAGTCAGTTGCAGAGGACTAGTGAAAATAAATCTTAGCAGCAGCAGCCAGTGAGAATCTGACCCCCTGATTTAAAGTGTGGCACCAGCATTAAATAGCCTATTAGAGCACCAGTGTGAATCTATAGAAGACTTGTGTTTGATGATCCCACACTCACGCACCACTTCCATACTGTCAGTGTATGCTGGCTTGACCAAGTCCCTTAAGTACCTCCCTAATTGTGCTCCCAGGACACACATAAGCTTTCAGCTCAGTGATCCTTGTGTGGTTGATAAAAAATCAAACCAAAAATAATTCTTGTTGTGAAAGGACTTGAAGGGTTAGACCAGCTTGCCGACCCCTGATTCTTTGACACTGATTGATGTCTTTGGTAGTAGGTTGCACCAGCCCTTTAACTTAGTTTGAGCACCAGTGTGAACCAGAATAATATAAAGCAGACCAGTGTGTGAATTAAAATTTGTCAGCCACCCACCACTTGCATACTGTCTGTGTGACCCTGAACAAGACCCTTAAGTACCCACTGTGCTCCTGAGGCACTCTGCCTATAATCTTCTGCTCAATAGGTTGTGGATGACTAAAAAAGCTACAATGCTTCCTTGTGAAAGACTGGTAGAGACTAGAGAGGGTTAGGCCAACTTGGTGATCCCTGATTAAAAGTTTTTGTGGTTGATTGAAAAACAAAAATCTGTGCTTTGGAAGAACTCAGAGAGGGTTAAATCAAACTTGCCGACCCTTGATTTTTTCTGAACTCTAGCACTGGCATCAGCCCTTATAGCTTTTGCAAATTCGGAGTGGGACTTGAGAGACCACATCCACAGTCAGTTCTAGGGAGTCCTGACAGGTCTGGATTTTTCGGCCACATCGGCGGTGGGACAGTGCTGAGGGGAAGGGGGAGGGACTTTTTTGCCGGTGAGGAAACCAGTTGCATCGGGGACCAACAAAGGAGGAGGAGTGCCACGGTGCCTGGGCCTATCGGAGGCCAGGCACCAAAATTTAAAACTTGAGACAGTGACTGTAGGAGAGATTTATCCTGCCCACCCACCCACCCATGCCCCGATCTGTATTAAATGGGCAGAGGAGGTATCCTGGTGGGTGGTAGGGCACTGATTGGGCTGGGAGTAATTTAAAGGAGGGGACAGTAACCTCGGGGGTAAATTTACTGTGAGCTCGAGCTGTAGAGCAGTACAGCACAGCAACTAATTTCCTTGAATAGGAACTGGTTAGGGGGCAATGGGTAAAACTGCTTCGTGCTGGTTTTTTTTGTACTATCAAAACTGTTAGCTCTGATACATTATTTTAACTAGCACGGGGCAGGCTCTAGGGAGGTGCTGATACTGTTTAAACTGTTGGCTGCTAAACTGTTTTTCTTTCACAGATTAGAAACTGGATCTAGGGAGATGCTTAAACTGAACTGTTAGATGTATAAATAGATTGCCTATTTAAACTGTTTGGACTACTAGCTGTTAAATTGTTTATCTAGATCAGGAGCTGGTTCCTAGGGCTGTGGGTTATCTGTTAGAACTGTAAGGGGCTGTAGGACTTGATATTATTTCACCCCAGTATGGCCACTTGGAGAGGGGTTAGGGGTAGTATTCTGTGGGTAGGGACCGAGCAAAGAGGGAACGTCCCAATATGTTTAGGGAAGGACAATTGGGGTGGTCTTCAACCACTACGGTAGGCATCTTTGGAAGGATTGTAGGTTGCACAGGCTGTGGGGCAGCAATAATACTAAACTGGGCCTGGAGTGAGGGAGGTTGCCCACTCTGCAGGCAGTTGTTGCAGATCAGGGGTGAGGTAAACTGGCTAAGGAGGCAACTGGAGGAGTTGGGGGGCGATGAAGAGAATGGGAGGGAAGGGGGCAGGTGGCAAGACTCGAGCCTAAGCTGGATATGACTCATCTAACAGGGGGGAGAGTGTTTGGAGTGAGGATTTTTAGCCAGGGAGGCAGATGCCAGGGAGGAAAGCATCCAGGTAAATGGTCCAAATCATATGGGGGGGGGGTCAGGCCAGGATTAGCTGAAAAGGGGCAGCCTGGAGGGGCAGATGGTGGGAAATTAGGTCAAAAGGGGGGACAGGGTTGGAGGGGATGGTAAAGGGCAGCCCAAAGGGACAGGCAGTGGGCAATTGGGTCAAAAGGAGGAGGCTGGCATAGAGTGTCACAATAAATTTGAGCTATTACATGACTTGGAAGAAGAGGAAGGGGCATGTGGAGATGAGGGGATTTAAAATGAAACCGGAAGGAGTGAGTTGGGAAAACAGAGGGGGTTAGTGACCAGGAAAGGAAAGGAAATGCAAGCAATAGTCCAAGTGAGGTAGAGGGAAATTAAAATGTAAAGCAAAGGGGGGAGGGATATTGCATAGCAGGCATGGAGGTAGAGGGCACGATCGGTGACAAACAAGGAACAGAGTCGAGGGGGGGAACCCCACCAAAGGGGAAGGATAGTATCAGCAGAAGGTCTATGGGTGATGGGGACCCACAGGGGGGCATGGGAGATGGATATATTGATGTGACTGAGGAAGAGGAGGGAAAGAAAAGGGTGGCAGGAAGGGGAGGGAGACAAGGAGTTCTCTCATAAGGAGGCAGAAAGACACCCAGGGGAAGGAGAAATTGGGTAAAGGGAAGGGGGTTGGGCCGGGAACACAGAACGGAGGTAAACAAAAGACCAATGGGGGCATTAAGGTTCTCCTGCTGGGGGACTCCATGATTAGGGGTATACACTGGGAGGGACAGGGTGGGAAAACCCAGCCAAGCTAAGGTGGTGGGGATCTCTGGTCTGACGATGCTCAGAGTGAAGTTCCTGGTGTATGAGCTGGCAAAGGAATGTGGGGAGGTCACTGGACTTCCTGGTGCACCTGGGGACTAATGATATAGAGGGAAATAGTGTACTGGAAATCCAGGCAAGGTCCCGTGAACTGGCCAGAGTTTGCCAGAATAATGGATGCACAGTTTCCTTCTTGGAAATGTTGCCAGTACCAAAGGCCTCTGTGGAGAACAAATGAAGATCAAGGAGGTAAATGACTGGCTCAGGAAGTGGGGTAGAAAGGGGGGGGTGTTGGGGGACTGGTGGAATTTGGGAAGACAAGGGACTATATGCCAGGGATAGGCTTCACCTAAATCCGATAGGGAAGGAAGTCCTAAAACAGGGGAAGGTGGGCTACATTCAAGCTAGGTGGGGTTTAAACTTGCGAGGTGGGGAGGTTAACAGGGGGCTGACTGGTTGACCCTATCTCTTGGGAGGGACCTGGTCTCAGCCCTAGAGTAGGGCAAAAGCCTAGGGGTGAGGGTATCATAGGTGAGAAAGGAAGGAAGGAAGATGTACGAGATCTGGGGGATGGTAAAGGGGAGGGATAAGGGTGGAGGTGGTGTTATTAAATGCCAGGAGCCTGGGTAACAAGCTACCGGAGTTCCAGACCATGCTATTTGAAGTAGGGGTAGATGTTGCAGCGGTCACGGAAACTTGGGCTAACCCTATCCATGGTTGGGACCTACATGTGAGTAGATACACAGTGCTCATAAAGGATAGAAAGGAAGGTAGAGAGGGAGGATTGGCTATGTTCGTTAGAGACAACATAGTGATTAGTCAGGTAGAAGAAGCAGGGGAAATGTGGAGGCCTTATGGGTCACCGTGCAAACCCCTGCAGGAGGAAAGATGAAGATGGGAGTGGTTTACAGGCCCCCAGGGATAGGTGAGGTTCTGGAGGAGCGTCTGATGGATAACATTAAGGGCCAGTGTGGACCAAAAGGGGAAGGAGTTGTGTTGATGGGGGATCTAAATATGCCAGCTACTGACTGGGAAACCATACCATGAATTCTGCGGTGACCAGGGAGTAGAGGCTGCTGGATGGCTTCCAGGATATGTTCCTCAATCAGCAGGTAATAGAGCCTATGAAGGATGGTCATGTCCTGGATGTGATTCTTGTGGTCGGGGATCTGGTAAGAGACCTGGTGGTGGAGGATCCCCTGTCAGGGATCTGTCTGGTTTCGCCTAAATTTGGGGGAGAATAGGTCGAAGTCAGTGGCAGTTGACTTTAGGTGGGCAGACTTTAGGGGCATGGGGGAGATTCTCAAGGAACATTTGAAGGGGATTACACAAAGGACGGATGTAGAAGGGAGATGGGAGGTATAAAATGAGGACTTCTGGAGGCTGTCATGACCTGTGCAAAAGTGAAGTGCAATGGGGCGAGGTCACGTAAATTGTGCTGGTGGTCCAAGGAGGTTCAGGAGGCTGTAAAGGAGAAGAGGGCTGCCTACAGAGAATACAAAAAAACAAGGGGGAGAGGGATGGGGACAAGTACCATCTTGCATCCAGACACATCACCCGGTTGGTGAGGGGTGTAACAGGGGGTCCTGTTGTGAAGTATAAACAATCACTTCAAGATGCAATAACCCCCCCCCCCCATTATTTCTTTTCACTCTATCCTATCCTCTATTATATTTCAATATCTATCCTATACTTTCTTGTCAGGGTGGCCAACCTGGCAATCTTCTATCTATCCTTTACTGTCCTTTTTCTTTTTCTGTCAGTACTTAATTGCATTTTGTTAAAATAAAACAATACTTATATATTGAAAAGCTATGCTCAGCAAACCTTCAGTGGCTACTGGGAGAAGCAGTCCAACAAGCTCAGTGTCCCAAAACAAATGTCAAGAAGGAGCTGTTTCATTTGTAAACAAAAGAGCTCTAACAGCAGAGGGCTGAGTTGAGAAGCAAGTGTCTGCTGCAACTTCAGCTAGTAAGTTAAGAAGCAGTGGCTGTAAAACTAAGGGAAACTGGAACAAATAAAAGGAATTGTACTAAAATAAACTGTTACCTGAGTGCCCATGTTAGTTGCAGAGGTCCTTCTATAGAGCAGGCAACTCATGAAATGGCAGCTTATATGGTCTCAAGGAGGAGTGATGTCAGAAGGGGGAGGAGCTAAGCTAATGCTCTGACATCATAGTCCTATAATTAAGTCTATATTTTTGTTTTAGGACCTTGTGAGGAAATAAATGTTTTTTTGGGTAAACCCTTGAAGTGCTAGAATGATACTAGTTGGTTTAATATATATATATTATATATATAAGCTTGAAAATGCCATTGTTCATCTTAATTAAGATATCACATGATTGATGAGGTCACCCTGTGGCATTATAAAAGGTTCCTCTAGGAGAACCAACAGAGATAGGTGGTCAGTAAGGTTCTGGCCAAGGAGAGAGAAGGTTCTAAGAAGAAATTGTGCAAGTTTCCACATTGTTTGAAAGAAGGGAAAGAACTCAGGAATTCTGTAATTGTTTTATTTTGCTAGAATTATCTCCTGATGTTTGAAGAGGTGTGACGGATTAACACCATTTATTTTTCCTTTCTGTATATATTAAATTTAGTATTTTTTTTTTCTTCTTTTTGAATAAAATGATAAATGCAGACATATGCATTTTTTATGCATCCTATCTGGTTGTATGATCTGTTTATTGGGACCCACACTACCATAAGGGGGGCGAAGTCATGATAGGAGCAGTGGCTTGCACAGAGGATACGGGGCAGGGAAAAAGAGTTCTTTAGGTATATTGGGGAGTGGAGAAAAACTAAGGGCCAGATCGGCAGATTGAGAACAAAAGTAGGGTAGAAGGAAGAGCCAAGGGAACAGGCAGAGGCATTAAATGAGTATTTTGCCTCCATGTTCATTAAGGAGGGGGATGGGGAAACTTACAGAGCGGGAGCTGTTGGATTTAGAAGGGGCAGGGGGTATGATTGCTGGAGCTTCAGATATAGTAAGTGCAGGTGGGAGGGTCACCTCTGGGGTATCATACCAGGATGGATCTATTAAAAAGGGGGGGAGGGACCAATGATGTCTCAGGGGTATCACACCAGGAAGGATCTACTAAAAGGAGGCAGGGACCGATGATGCTATACCCATAGAAAGGGTGTGGAAAGCCCTTAAAGCTCTTAAAAAGGATAAATCCCCAGGCCTGGATGGTATACATCCCAGAGTGCTATGGGAGATGGCAGATGTACTGGCTGCACCGCTGGTGGAACTCTTCAATTTGTCACTTGAGACAGGGTGGGTCCCTAGAGATTGGAGGGTGGCACATGTGGTGCCCATCCATAAAGAAAGATCTAGGGAGGTGCTGGGTAACTATAGACCCGTCAGTTTGATGTTGGTGGTGGGTAAGTTGCTGGAGAGTATACTTAAGGAACATTTGGGGGGGGGTTCTTGGAGGGTATGGGATTTCTGGACAGTCAACATAGGTTTGTGCCTGGTAGATTATGTCAAACAAACCTTGTTGAGTTCTATGAATGGGTAACATCAGAACTAGACAAGGGAAGACCTGTGGTTGTACTGTTCTTGGACTTCAGCAAGGTGTTTGACTTGGTCCCTCACATTGGACTACTGGAGAAACTGAGGGGGATGGGGGTAGGCCCATTGATGGTCAGTTGGATTGAAAACTGGTTGGCTGGGTGCACCCAGAGAGTTGTAGTTGGAGGGGAGGTCTCGTCTCCTAGAGAGGTCATTAGTGGGGTGCCACAGGGCTTGGTCCTGGGCTGATCCTATTTAACGCCTACATCTCTGATATCAGGGAGGGTATCGGGTGCGAAATAAGTCTCTTTGCAGATAACTCCAAGCTGAGGGCAGTGGTGGAAGAGGAAGAGGGGAGGATGGCCCTGTACCAGAACCTGGAGGCCCTGGATAGGTGGGCCCGCACCTGGAAATTAACATTTAACTCCTCCAAGTGCAAGGTGTTACACCTTGGGCAGGGGAACCCCAGACATGAGTACACCCTGGGAGGGGTTGTGTTGAAGGCCACGGCAGGGGAAAAAGACCTGGGGGTCCTGGTGGATGTGAACATGAACAATTCTGAACAGTTCAGGGGGGCAGCAGTGAAGGCAAACAGGATGTTGGACTGCATCGCATGGGGATTACCTTGAGGAGCAGGGATTTGATTCTGCTGCTGTACAATGGCCTGGTCAGACCACACCTTGAGTACTGTGTGTAATACTGGAGGCCGCACTTGAGGAGGGTCATCCAGCTCCTGGAGAGGGTCCAGAGGAGAGCAACCAAAATGATCCGGGGTCTAGGACAGATGACGTATGAGGAGAGACTAGAGGAGCTAGGCCAGTTCTCATTGGAGGAGAGGAGGGATCGGGGGGATATGATTGAGGTTTTCAAATATCTTAAGGGAATAAATAGGGTAAATCGGGAGGGGATCTTTAGGCTGAAGGAGGGTGGAATCACCAGAGGACATAGTTGGCAGCTTGAGGGAGGAAGGATGAGGGGGGAAAGGAGGAGGAGATATTTCACTGAGAGAGTGGTGGAACCGTGGAATGTGCTGCCTGGTGAGCTGGTTCAGGCTTCTATGGTAGAGGGGTTCAAGAGGGTGGGACAGGTACAGGAAAGGGATGACTCAGAGGTTGGCTTGTCCCTGGGGGGGCTGAGAGGGAGATCAGGAGACACGGGGTTCAACAAGGAGGGATGGCTTTGGTACCCACCCTGGGGTCTGAGGCTCAAGCAGATTTAATAGACCGTAAGGCCTAATCTGCCGGTGACCAGTATGTTAGTATGTTAGATTAGTGGTTAGAGCAAAAACCTGTGTACAAATTAAACTCCAAAAGCCACCCACCACTTGCATACTGTCTGTGTGACTATGACTCTGAACAAGTCACTCAAGAAAGACTGGCAATGTGAGTACTCAAGAACATTGTAAAACAAAAGCCACTGGTTAGCAAGGTAATAATTGTAAAAGTTTATTAATTAGTCCAGAAATAAGTACCCCATCAAAAACTAAAACTCAAGCATCAAAGGGTGTTGAAGGTGCTAATAATGCTATTATCCAGGTATTGCTGCCTAACTCTCTAAATGCAGATATATCAACTGGGGAAGGACTGGCTATGGTAGAAGGGCTCAGTAGTACAGAAACAAACAAAGTCTCGAAAGTCTCCTTATTTATTTATTTATTTATTGAAATGTTTCACCAGGAAGGCACACTGAGTGACAAGCCACTCATCTCCCGGTGCGACCTGGGGGGAAGGGGTACAATAGGAATGAGACATTAAACATTCAAGTTATAAGTTCAACATTAACGTACAGTTGTAAGGCAGGTGTTACAAACAGAGTTACAACAGTGTTGCGCATGATAGGTAGCAAGAGTGGACAATAATAAGTACTGGGATAATAAGTAAACAAGTGCTTACTTGAAAGAAAAGGGGGAAAAGAGAGTCAGGGGTGAGGTGGGTGGGGGGACTTCTAATAGCAAGTCATCTGAGAAAATTGTGAAAACAGAGTATTCCTATAATATTTGAAGTTAAAGTGCTTACAGGTACAACTTGCGGTGGAGTTGCTCGATTTGCAGTGCATGCATTTTGAATAAATCCGTCTCCAAGTAACAGTGATAGCTCTAGTGAATTTAGTGATGATGACCCGTGGTCATGGTGATAATGATGGCATGGAAATCGGAAGTCTGACTTTGCCTATCTCTGGCAGTGACAATGCGGATGACATGGAGGAGAGTACTGTTATGTCATCAAAAGGGGGAGGGAACATTTCTAAGGCACAAGCCAAACAAAGTGACACAAAGTCTGACAGTAGTGATGAGGGCACCAGTGCTGACAGAGAGGATTCTATAATCGTTTCACATGATAAGCCTGCGTCCTTCACCGATACATCTTTCCCAGTTAAACCCAGCCAATCGACCCCTACTGAGCTCATTACTAGAAATAAAGAGTCCGCCTCTACTGTTTGGAATCATTTAAACCCCAAGGATGTTTGCCAAGCAATATGTGTGCACTGCAACACTCCTGCGAGTCAGGGGAAAAATAAAGGTCACGCTGGAACCACAACAGTGATGCGACATAGTACGTGAATTTACCCTATCATTATATATGGTTCAAACAGTCTAACTTTGGTGCATGAAACTCTAGCAGGACTCCCCATGAGCAGGAACATTCTTCTGAAACAGTAGGACATGGCGGTCACCAGCCAAGGTTCGAAAGTCCAGTTTTGTCTTGAGAAAATTCTTCTGTAAGGTCCTCTGTTTTACCAATTAGGGCTTGTAGTACCCCAGCCAAGACTAACTTTACTCCCTGTTAAGAGACAGTTAAATTATAACAAGTTTTAGAAAGAAAGTAAATATTCTGCTCACAATGACAAGCATATAATAATAACAAATGATTGTACCTGACTTGTAACCATACTGTATTGCAAATGTGTGTAACCCCTAGATGGCGCTATCCCAGGGGCTACTACCCCTGCCTGATTTGCCACTAACAGGTTGAGGGGCCTGGATCCAATGGCGGGTGCCTCCACCCAGAGGTCAGGGTTTGCAATAGTTAAACTAACTTGGTCACAGCCCTCTTGGACACTGCAACCCCCCTTTCTTCCCACTAGTGGCCCACACAGTATATCAGAATTACCTTCACAGTATACACTTACCCCCAGGACTGGTTCAGGCACTGGAACCCCCTGTAAAATAAGAAGATACAGTGCAACAATCACAGTACAATACTTTAACATAGACAAATACCTCAGGCAGTATAACTTTGCTGAAACAAGCAGCTCTGATTTATTTAGGGGGATATAACAAGGACAGGGGGAAATCAGGTTAATTAGCTTATCACTACTCATCTACCTATGGCTCTGTGCACAGGCCTATCCCTACCAGTTACTGTCCCTGGGTACCCAAGCCCTAGTGGCTAGTCCAAACCATGGCAGCTGGTAGGGGCCCTTTCACAGAAAAGAAAATTAGTTAAACAGTCAGCAGTACAGTAATTCCATTTGGATTCAATGTGGCAATTCAACAGGGAGCGACCCTGAATTAGTACTCACGACCTCCAAACAAGATAGGTTCCTTCAACGTCAGCAGGGCTACTCTTGAGCTCCACGAGACTCCTCAGACATTTATATGACAAACTGCAACAGGCAAAAGTCCTTTAATGGCAGCAGGATTCACTTGAGCTACACAAGCCTCCTCACACATTTATATGGTAAACAGTAACAGGCAAAAGTCCTTTAATGGCAGCAGGATTCACTTGAGCTACACAAGCCTCCTCACACATTTATATGGTAAACAGTAACAGGCAAAAGTCCTTTAATGGCAGCAGGATTCACTTGAGCTACACAAGCCTCCTCACATCTATATGGTAAAAAAAGTACTATACCAGGCAGGCTGCTTCTCTATCCCGATCGCAATTACTGCACAATACCGGAGAACACACAGCAGATTCAGTTCCTGACAGACCGGCGCAATTCAGCAATTTCTCCAGTCTTCTACAGGGTGAGCCTGGTTTCTACTCTTCAGATATCCTTTGATTCTCTTCACCAGGACAGATTCAGTCCTAACAAGCAGTTACACAAGCTGCAGACCGAACTCGGGCCTTACACGCATTTCCCAATTAAAACTGCACACCAAAAAGCACAGGGATCCTTCCCTCTTCACTGCCAGAGCTCAACTGAAACTCTAGTAGACAAAACCGGGCACTTCCTTTGAGTTCCTCCCAGTTCTTGGCTGGATTGGCTGTCACTCACAATAGACTGCCCCTGTTGGTCCAAAAAGGCGCCGAAGTCCAAACTACATCTCCCAGAGTCACTGCCCATGCAATCCTCTTGTGGCTGGCTCAGATTACGAGTCCAAGTTCTGATTCGTCCAAGGCACCATTTTAGAGCTACCTTAACCCACACTGATTGGTCCAGTTCAGCAGTTCAAAACTAGAATGGGGAACTAGGCAAACACAGTTCTGACTGCAAAGAAAGCAGGTTAGACAAACTGTATTTTCATTATTACTCTAAATGATTTCTGGCAAACAGTTACATCTTTCAGATAGGTTCCTTTGCACTCTAGTGACTGCAAAATGGAGTGAATTGCAGCAGCTCAGTGGTACTCAAGCAGAGAGACACACAGTCCCCCCCATACAAACTAATTATGTCTGCAAGCAGACAGCTCTTAAAGAGACAGTACCAGAGGCTCTAAAAACACTCACAGATAAATGGCTTAAGCGCCAAACACCATTCAGGCTTGGAGCATTCAAGCAAGCTCCTGGAAGTCTTTTGGGAACCCCCATTTGCAGGGCGGTTACATGTGGGTTTCTGGTGGGTTATAGAATACTTAAACCCAAGATATTTAATGCCAGGTAGAAAATACTTTTCAGTCATTGCTGTGCCCAGGATGTACGACAGTCTAGTACTTCAAGTGAGTCATGCTCTGAGAGGCTGAGGACAAGGTTGCTCACTGTACTACTGACATAGGTATCAGTGCCCAAACTATTGCCTGTCTTTCTCTTACTGAACATTGGGTCAGTTTTGCAGGTAACTCATCATACTCACTCACCACTTCAACTAGTATCACTTCAACTGCTACTGCCAGTACTCTCTTCATGGGAACAGAAACCTGCAGTACTCCATGTATCTCACTTTCAAGACACACACACACACGCACACACGCACACGCATGCACACACACACACACACACGCACGCACACACACACACACACACACACACACACAGCAATAACTAAAGACTACTTGGTGCCTGTTTCACCTCACAGGGTTTGAAAGTTGGCTTTTTTTGTTGCTGACAATAGTGCAAATATAAGTAAAGCTCTTCATGACTGCAGTTTTGTATGTGTACATAGTTTCACACGCTGTCTTAATAGTCCAAAGGTTCCTGGCTAATGACAGACAAGTGTGAGCCACTGTACAGGAGGCACAGTCCACAAAGTGTGTGGCCACTTCAACCACTCTGTAAAAGCCTGTGACATCCTTGCTGATGTCCAGAAGAACAAAGGTCTTCCTTATACCAACCTGCTTAGGACATACAAACATGGTGGAATGCAGCTTGTTTTATGAGTGAATGTATCCATGGACAAAACGTAGCCATCACTGAGTATATCATGTACAATGATATTAGGGAGGGAACTGTACTCCCGTTCACTCAATGGCTTCGGATGAAACGGTTGTTTCACATTCTCACACCATTTATGAGTGCTTCAAAAGAGGACGGTGCAGAAAAAGCATCCCTTAGCCAAGTTATTCCACTCATTCTACTTCTCAAAAAAAGCTTGAAGAAAATGAAGAACAACTTAGATATGAACCAATGTATAGTCAGTAATATGCTTACCAAACTTCGCAATGATGACAAATTATCAGTCATGACACGGAGCAAAGAGTATATCTTAGCAATGTTGCTAGACCCACTCTTCTGAAACAGACACCTTCCTGACATTACTTCTTAGGATATGGAGGAGTTGGACTTCAGGTAACTTTTGACTGATACAGTAGATGAGGTTTCATTAGGAGGACTGGCAAGCAGTACTGCAATGACACCATCTCAGCAGACTGCACCAAATAACTCCACAGAAGCAGACGACAAGGAGGATGGCATTTGGCGCCAGCTGCACAGGAAACTGAAATTCCAAAAGGAGACAAGCATTTGTCAGTCCTGAATGTTTGCTTACAGTGCCAGGACAACTATGAAAAACATACTTTCTAGAAACAATTTAGTTTGTATTTCACCCTTTTTTTATAATGGTCACCGTTATTTGTTTATTTCTCAGGACATTTGCATGGAAACGGGATCTTTGCCCTGTTACTTCTGTCTGCTTGTCTATTTCTGCAGTTTTAGTTCGGTTTGACATTCCAGTCTGTTGCTGTGGAGAGAATTATGATGTCAAAAACAAGGCATTATGATGTGACATGTAGACAATCAGCCAAAACAAATAAAATCCAAGGGACAGTAATCTTGTTTTTGTGTCACTTCCCTCACTAATAAAGGAAAACGGGAAGGAATAGCAAAAATATAGTTCTGACTGAATGGTACAGAGGGTGAAAGCACAGAACTGTAAAACAGTGGGTTGTAGGTTCAGCCTCCCTCAGGGCCGCAAACAATATTGTCGAAGGAAATCTGAGCTACAGTAAACTTGTAGCCAGGCCAGTGGCATGGAGGACTGAGGCTCTGGATGCCTCATCTCCTGCCACATTGATGACCTGGGTTCGAGAGTGGACTAAGGTTGCTCGGGGGCTGGTAGGGGGAAGGAGGATTTAGTGTCCATCAATGGATCCCCTCCTGGGATAGCCAAAGTGCAGGGGCAGAGAGCCATAGCTAAGACTACAGAACGTTTGGTATATTGTGAACTTCGCGAATAAACACCTGGTAACTACTTTATTTTCACGCAGACTCTTTATTTTCTTTGGATCTGTGTGCTACACTTTTTTTAGAACTTCGTTTTCTATATTCGGGCTGGCTGCCTGTTTAGTGCATAGCACTACCCTGCAACGTTGGTTGTGGCATTCTGCTGTTTGGACTTACGATTTAGATAAGCAACTGAACCTTTTAGTGCTTAGCTTATTAGAGCCTTTTAGAAACTTAGAACCTTGTGAGGTTCTCCCACCTCTATGGCATTCCAAGTCATAATGAAGCACACAGTTTAAGGAAAATTTCGTCGAGCATGGTTTATTAAAGGGTATTCTTTCCAGTTTTCATTTTTCTGATAATGTTATTTCCTGGTACTATGATTATCTTTCTAATAGATCCCACTGTACTCGAATAGGTGACAGTATTTCTTCCCCTAGTATTATTAAATGTGGGGTACCCCAAGGGTCAATTCTTGGCCCTCTTATTTTTTCATTCTACATGAACTCTGCTCCCCTGGTGTGTTCTCATTCATCAGTGATACCCTACGCTGATGATGCAGTAATTTGTAGTATTGGTTCTACTCCTAATGACGGTCTGGCTGAGGTTCAGTCCGACTTTGTTTTCTTTCAGAAATGGTTGCTTTCAAACTTTATGGTACTCGATTCAAGCAAAACTAAAGTTATGCTGTTTTCAAATAAGGCCATTGAGCCTAATAGTCTATTTCACGTTGTTACGCAGGATGGAAATGTGATTGAATTAGTAGATAGTTTTAAATATCTGGGGATAATTCTTGATTCAAAACTAACTTTTGAACCCCACTTGAATAAACTAAGGAAAACTCTTCATCGGAGATTAGGTTCACTCTATAGAGTTAAGTAGTTCTTGACCAGAGAATCAAGGTTTTTACTCGCTCACAGCTTTCTGATGAGTGTTTTGGATTATGGTATTATTATTTACTCTTTTTTCTCTGGTCATTTACTTAATAAACTTAAGGTAACTTATAACTCCATTTTATGCTTTATGCTTGATGTTCCTTTTCAAACACATCGTCTTTTGCTTTAATGTTCTTATAGTTTATCCCTTAAAAATAGAATTTTGCATAAACTGGGTACCATGATGTTTAAGGCAAAGAATGGCCTTATTATCTCCTGTAGTTTCATTATTATTTCCAAGGTTTCTTAATTCTAGTGGTACTAGATCCCAGGCTAAATACACTTATGACATTCTGCTGTTTCAATCTGCTTTTGGCCAGAGATCTACTTTATTTAGGGCTCCTTTGTTTTTAATTCATTACCTGTTGATATCACAGAAAGTACGACATTGTGGTCCTTTAAAACTAGACTAAAATATTGGATGATGAACAATGATATTTGCTCATGTTCATGTTAAATAACTGATGCTGAATTTTTGTTTATATGTATTTTTGTATCATTCCTATATGTTTTGTTTGTGAGTAATATCATGCATGTTTAAGTATGTCTTGTAACTTGTCACTGGTGAAAACGGGCAGTTTTTGCTCATCCTGTTCACAAGTATAAGAAATGAAATGAAATAAGCAAAATTCACATTTTTGTTACTGTTGCTGCTGTACAGTTCAACAATTGATACAGTTGCATCTCAGTTGTGAAAAGGAGTGGTAGGCAAAAATAAACATCACACATCTTCTCATCAAGAAGAAGGATGAAGCTGGCCCAGTGGCGCTGAGAGTTGAGGCGCTGGATGCCACACCACGTGCCACACCAGCAACCTGAGTTTGGGAATGAGCTCAAGTGCTAGGGGTAAGCAGGGGAGAGAGAGGACTGAGCATCCGATGGACTGCTCCCCTCTCCCTGGGGAGGGTTCCATGGTGTCTCTGGTGCAGTAGAGACCCCTGGTGAGACCAGGGGTTCAACTAGCATGGAGCTACTCTAAGGGGGAGGAGCGCAGCAGACATCTGTGGCTCAGGCATGCAAATGTTATTGCATGTTCATGCTTCTGGGGGAAACAACAAGCAATACCCTGTGCTTGGGTAGACGACAGCTCCCCTCCGGACTGCACCTCCACATGCCCAACACCAGGCCCTTGTCTCTGCCCCCTCTGTCTTTCCACCACCTCGGCCGGCAAATTAGATTCTAGATAGAGCGCTGGAGTGGAGGTGGCCCTACCTCAGGGGGCTCAGAGCTGCAGGGGGTCTGCCAGCAAGAGGTTGGTGGAGGGTGGCTACCCTCTGAGGAGGCAGGGCATCACGTAGGCGGTAAAGTGGTGCCGGTGAGTAGGGGCAGCCTGAGAGAGTTCCAGGAAGCGGCGCATAAACAGAGTCAACAAAAAAAAAAAAGAAGGATGAATGGAGATTTCTTGTGGCAGAGCAGTCTTCCCCAATCCAGGCTAGGCACTACCCAGAGGCAGAGAGGAGGCCTTGCCTACCCCTCCTGCCTTCACTTCAGGCACATTCTTTTTGTTAGCTCTTCCTCACAAGTTGAAAGGAGTCCCCAGTATCCCATACCCAACCATCCGTCCCGGACCAGACAGACACAACCACAACAGGCCCTGCCTCCCTGCCCTTCAGTCTCAGGCACCCACCTCCTAGAATTGACTTCTCCTTCTGGCCACCCTTCCCTGGTTGTGCTGCCTGTCTCCCTCTCTCAGTGTCTGCTGACCATGCAGATCTACATCATGGTCTTTCTCTCAAATGAGTCCCAACTCCTGACTGCAAACGTGGCTCACAACAGCACAAAATTACAGTGGCATCAACTTGCAACATGCAGCACACACTGACTGACTGCTACGTTAGTGGCATCCAATCTGAGAGAAGTATGCTTGCTTCTGTGTGTGTGTGTGCATGCGCCATGCATGTATGTCTGTGTGGCACCATCAGTCAACTGCATGAGTGGGGGAGTGGGAGGGGAAAAACTTGCACTGCACTTTAACTTTTTTAAAGGGCCAGGAGGCCCTGGCAACATTGCTGTCATAAGTGCGGCCTTCAGCCGGGAGTCCGGGACAGAAAACCTGGAATACCCCTACAACTGGGATAAAACACCTGTTTTGGGAAACCTATTGGGACACCATGACAGGACAACAAAAATCAGGACTGTCCACGTCAAAATAGGATGTCTGGTCAGTCTATCCCCTGCGTGCAGGAGGTAAAGGGCACTACTGGGCATATGACCCCCCTCTCTGTCTCCCACAGTCACAATGGGCCAACTCCTGGTTGACCCCCTGACATGCTGCAGAACAGCCTCCGCCAAGGTGACCAAATGACTGGGGGGGGGTAATCGCCAAGGTGCAGTAGGCAGACTTTACCTGGGGGTGAGGCAACTCTGGAGAGACCCATCCTGGTGCATTGTGGGCCATCCAAGGTTACAGGGGAGTAGCCATAGGACTCCTACTGTGTGGGCTGGGAAGAAGGTGCTGGCAGAAGACTGAAAGCGGTTCTGGTATATGACCAGAAACACTGGCTGATGAAAAGAGTTTGAAAAAAAAAATGACACGTTTCACAAGTTGAACATCAAGCTGAAAAGATGGGGACAGCATTGGCCCGGAAATTGCCACAGCACCAGTCAATTGGCATTATGCACAGACCCCTGGCTTGTGCCCAGTGCCATCTGGGTCTCTTAATTTACACTTGTTGCCGAGCTGTGCGGCTATGGGGGGGGGGCATCCACCCCTCTTGAAGAAGCCAACTACAAATATAGCTAAAAAGTGTGGGTGCTATGGGGCATCTGTTTGCCCTTTAATCTCCACCTCATGTTTTGTGACTGTGTATGGGACTCCTGATATTCTGAGGCATATGAAATGAAAAATATTTCCACATTGCAGGAAAATGCATATTTTTGTAAGGTAATACAGTATTTAAAAAGATTCCAGGAATGTCACAGGGTTGGCTCCATGAGGGTAGGGGGAGTTGGTGGGGGGGCTGATTAAAATTATCCCATCATGGCTCCTATTCTAGATCAATAATGACTTATTTTGTTCTTAACCAAGTCCATCTCCCTCTCACATACACTGCACAGTATTTTGTAATAATACTTCTAAAGTATTCTCTTTCTGTTCTGCAATGTTGCAAGTAATGGTTTTGAAAACGCTATAAAACTGTTCTTTGTTTCTTGTATATCAGCAAAAGGTCACATGAGTCACTGACATGTACATCCTGACCAAATAACCAAACTGATTAGCCAGCAAAAGAGTCTCCAGGTCCTTACAAGAAGCTATGGCTTCCAGCTAAGTGTGACTAAAGAGACTGCTAGAGGGTGGGGTTCTTCTAGACCACATGGTATGATAGCTTGGAAACCAGGAAGTGAAATCTGTTCTTTGAGTAACTCTTGCTGCTGAAGAAAAGAAAACTTGTCTGGCTTGGAACATAGGAACCTGTAAGAGCCTAAAATGTAAGTATTGTGTAGATTTCTTGTTCAGATGCAAAAGCTGTCTCTATAGAGTCCTGTGTGATCTCACGTACAGTATATTATTTTCATGATGCATTGCGAGGTCACTTGGGATAAATGTTCTGTGCCTGTCTTAGATCACTGGATCCCGCGGGGAAGATTATTCCTCTGTACGAGCAGTCTCTTCATTAATTCCAATGCAAAATAGTCATGTTTTTTAAAGGGACACTGTCAATGTTTTTTGTGTTGTATTATTCTTGATTGAAACCCACATTTTGTAACCGTTTGCCTTCTCTAGAATTCATTGCTGTTGTTGGTTATGTTATCTGCCTCCTTCCTTTCTTGCTAGAACTGAAATGCATGCTAATGTATATACCCAACCTTGTTTTGTTTCAAACTCTTGATCTACTCTTACTGCAAACTTCCTGAACGTGATTAACACTCCCAAAAAGTGCAACTACTCGGATGCAATAGTCTCCTCTCCTCCCATACATAATTGGTGGCTAGACTGTGTTGGAAGTGTTTGTAAGTCTGGAAAGCAGCAGTGGGAGTTGATCAAGGAATGTGAACTAACATGTTTGCATGTGGTAACATAAATGTATGGTGGGCAGTCTGTTTTTTATACTTAAAAAAAAAAAGAATAATAGTCAAATTACTAGCTACATCAGCAGTCTCTACAGAAGGTGAGCCATCATAATCTGTTTTTTAAACTAAGGACACTTTAAAGGCTAAGGGGGTTGACAGTGTCCTTTTAATTTCAGCTGTTTTGTTTTGGAGCCAGAACTTAGTATTTTGTCTTTCCTTGTCTGTGGCAGCTGATCTGGAGACTGGATAAGTGTTGCAGGTAAATTAAAATATTAAACTGAAACTGCAGCTTTTTGTTTGTCTGGGACTTGCACCCTGATGAATCCCACGTGCTATTCTCATGGGTCATGCACACTGTGCCATTGCGTGAAGCAGGGGTGCAAACATGGGGGAGCCCCTTTTCTTTTAAAAAAAGACACACTTTTTTAAAATTGAGCAGAAACCTGCAAGTCAACTCTGGCAGGTAGGTTACAGACCAAACCTCATATTCTTGGCAAACTCTACTCACATACAGCTCATGAGGCTATGCATACCGAGATTAGGTAGTATCCACCCCCCCACCTATCATGCTGTACCACTAATATGATAGTCTGAGACCTAAGAAAACTAGCATACTTCAGCATTGTAACCTTGTGGGGCTCCCAGATCTACAGGAATGAGGTGTGAGTGAAATCCGTACAGCGGCCACACCCAAAACAGTAAATACCAGGTGCAACATTCACAGTTTTTACCATTTTGGCTCTGTCTGTTCCAGCTTGTCTAGATTTCAGCAAAGGTGAGGGTATGAGCAAAATTTGGACCACCCGACTCGAACCAGGCCAAAATTGTTAAAGGTGCAGTCAGGGTCTGGCGGTCCAGATTTCACCCATTTCCTCACTCTAGATGAAATCTGGACTAGCCAGAGCAGACCAAAATAGTGAAAACTGGAGTGACTGGCATGGCTAGAATAGCGGGGCCACTCAAGTTGCTCCTCATTTGGCTGGTCCTGTTGGACCAGCCAGTCCGTTTTTTATGGTTTTGGTTCCAGTCTGGTATGACAGTTCAGATTTTACCAAATACAATGGATTCCTGTATTTTAAATAAGTAATAAGCCACAACAGGATTTACATTATAAGATTTTAATGTATGCCCCAGAGATGTAGTAAGGCATGAGGCCAAAGGCAGAGTGTCCTTGCACCCTTGGTAAGTGCATTAAAAGCCTATGAAGCACACCCGGGAGGGGCTTATTACACTTATAAAATGGCTCAAACTAGTTTTTTTGAGGGGAGGAAAATGAGATTCGGCACCTGACCATCTGTTTATAGAGATTTAATGCATGGTCAGGTGATGTCTCTTGACAAATAACATTTCTAGATTTTTTTCTTGCCATTTTATAAAATGGCATGGTGTAGTCTAGGGGCTACCTGATTGCTCAGTGGAACTGCATTATATTACTGTGTTGGGGACCCGGGTTCAGAGGCAAGTCTGGGGAGCCAGGATTGGTGTGGCAAGGGGTTGGGAAGTGTTGCTTAGTGCAGTGTAAGCCAGCTGGGGAGAAAGACATCCGGACTGTGGCGCAGCCACTTACAGTGAGCTGGGGAGCCTTCCTTTGCAAAGGGTGGTCTCAGTCCACCCTACAGTTATTCCATTAGCCTATTTTTCCCACACAAGCAGCAGTCAGGACAGAAAGACCATATTTTTTGGCGGCCACGCTAGGTTAGCTATCAGCAGCAGCAGCAGCACTTAGTTAGAATGCATGTTTTGTGCTTCATTTGCTCCATGTTTATTACGGTTTTCTTTTAACTTTGTTTAAACCATCTTGTTAGTTAGGTTATTGGAGGTAGTTAAGAATTTTTTAGTGAGTTAGGTAGGTACTGCAGGTACAGTTGAGCGCTCCTGGGTTTAGGTAGTACTATTAAGATGCCAACATTTGTATTGTAGTACCACTTCAACATTAAAGCTTGAATATTCAAGTCTCATAATGTACCTGCATTGGTAAGGTATTTAAATCTGCAATTTTGGTTTA
Organism: Neoceratodus forsteri; assembly: GCA_016271365.2. Taxonomy (NCBI): domain Eukaryota; kingdom Metazoa; phylum Chordata; order Ceratodontiformes; family Ceratodontidae; genus Neoceratodus; species Neoceratodus forsteri. Next base: position 75,455,337 of record JADMNL010000033.1, on the reverse strand, counting down.
CAGCGCTAGTCTGTACAGTTAGCACTTTGTTGTTTATTACTCCCTCTGTACTGGATTGCTTGATCTCGGCTCACCTGGTTACCTGAATTGTTCTACAACTGCCCCTGAAAGCCCTTAGAGTGTTTTCTCTGTGGAACTCTACTAAGGAAGTCACCAGTGGAGTCGCAAAATCAGTCGAGAGTTGGTACATCTACCTTGGAATTCTGGAAGCTCTGAATATTTAAAGTTCCTATAGAAGAGGTGCCGTGCTACAGATCATATCTCAGACCTTAATTTTCTGAAGGACCTGTTTTGAAAATCATCTTTATTCTTCTGTTGATGGACTTTGTCATTTCTCTAGGGCCCATTTTGTTTTTTGGCCTTCTCTGGGGGTTGTTGTCCAGCTCTTGATTTTTCCCCAGTGGCATTTGGGAGCATCTATCAGAGGGTGAGTACTGCCTTGACTGCTGTGGGTTTCCATGGATGCCGGTTGGTGGGCAGGAGTCTGTCAGGACCAGAACTCGGGGGTTGCTTGGGCTGAGGCAACGGCTCGGGGGGTGGGTGTTTAGGGGGCCTGGGTTCTATACTTGTCTGGCTTTGCGTTGTCCGTTCGGTGTTCTGCTATCGTGGTAGCCGACACTGGGGGGTTCTGCAGGAGGCAGATACTTTCTGGCAGATGAAGAAGAAGTGGGGCTCCTGGTGTGGAAAACTTAGGGGCGTGGCTCTAATTACTGTGGACTTCCCGGCTGGACTTTCAGTGAGAACAGAACTTGGATGTGGTAACATTGGATTTTTGGGCAGTGAGAGTGCCTAATTCATTATTTATTTCCTTAAACTGTCATTGCTCTAGAAGTTGTGGAAGTGAGAGTTTTGCAAGTTTTGGAGCATCTGGTACTTTTTATAAGTAAGTAAAAGTTTATTTATATTGGGCGCCCATCTTGAGCTCAGGGTGCCTTTACAATACACTATACAGTAACAATATTATATTTAAAATCAGTAAGACAGTAACAATCTGTCAGTAAGTCCCTGAAAATGCCTGGTTAAACAAGTACGTTTTTAAGGATTTTTAAATCCTGCCACGGTCAGGCTATCCTGTATCTGGCGAGGTACAGCATTCCACAGGGTAGGTGCCATAAAAGCAAAAGATCTTCCCCAGATGTTTTCAGGGATAATAATAATAATAATAATAATACTTTATTGATTGTACGCCTCTCAAATATCAAGGCGCAGTACAATAAGATGATAAGATACAAAAAACTCAACATCATAAAACCAGACAGAATCAAATCAGTAAACAGTGCAACCATAAGCTTTTTCCCAAAGGAAAGATTTCAAAGCCTGTTTAAAACTTCCCACAGTTGTGCACTCCCTAATCCAACAGGATAGAGAATTCCAAAGGGAGGGGGCCACAAACATAAAAGAACGGGCCTCTGCAGATTTTAAAATCACCCTTGGAATCTCTAGCAACCCCTCGTCGGCTGAGCGGAGCGATCTCATGGGGTGGTAAGGAATCAGGAGTTCTTTCAGGTAGTCTGGGCCCAGTTCATGCAGGACTTTAAAAGTCAGTAATCTGACTCTGAAGGTGATCCACCACTGGACTAGTAGCCACTGCAGTTCCTGCAGCACCGGTGTAATATGGGAAGATCTAGGAGTACCCACTAACACCCGTGCTGCAGAATTCTGCACCAGCTGCAAGCGGTGGATATCAACCCCCGGAAGCCCAAAGTAGAGCGAGTTGCAGTAGTCTAGGTGCAAGGTCACAAAGGCATGGATTAAAGTTAGCAGATCACCGGATGGAACAAGATGGTTGATTCTAGCGATGTTTCTTAGATGGTAGAAAGATGACTTAACCACTGCTGACACCTGGGACCGAAGAATCAGCCCTGCATTTAATATCACCCCCAGGTCTCGCACCCGTTCAGAGACCTGTAGCTTGACATCCCCAAAAAACAATCCAGATGGGGAGCCAGCCCCAGGTCCCCCTATCCGGCGATCTGGATCCAAAACCAACACCTCCGTCTTCCAGAGTTCAACTTCAGCCAACTGGACCTCATCCAATCCTGGATTTCATTGAGGCAGCTATTAAATATCGAGATAGCTCCTTCCTGGTCGGGTGCAAAGGACAGGTATAGCTGGGTATCATCGGCATAACAATGAAACCTCAGCCCATACCATCTCACAATGTCTCAGAGGGGAAGCATGTACACCACAAACAACATGGGGGACAATATAGAGCCCCAAGAAACCCCACAAAACAGAGCGATAGGATCAGAGGAAAAAAAAAACTGAAACCACCCTCTGAGTTCTTCCGGTGAGGTATGAAGTGAACCATCTGAGGACAACCCCAGAAAGCCCACAAATACATCTCAGGCACTCAAGTAGGACCCCATGTCAAATGCTGTGTCAAATGCTGATGACAGATCTAATAGTACCAAAATGGACCGTTTTCTCTGGTCTCTCGCCATCAGGAGATCATTGAGCACCCGAACCAGGGCAGTCTCGGTACTATGCCTCTTTCGAAAACCTGATTGTAGAGGTTCATAGATGCTATGGATGGTCAGGTGGTTTTCCAGCTGGGCCACCACTACTGTTTCGATCACCTTCTCCACAAAGGGGAGGCTCGAGATAGGCCTGTAGTTAGCAAGACAGTCTGGGTCCAAAGAAGCTTTCTTCAACAAGGGTGTCACCACCGCCTCTTTCAAGGAACGGGGATATTCACCCGAGTCAAGGGAGCACCAGACTATCTGTGCAAGAACCAAGAGAATGGACTCCCCACATCCCAAAATCAGGGAAATAGGACCTGGATCTAAACTACAGCAAGTAGGGCGCATCCCTTGGACAATCTGCATAACATCCACGATTTCTGGGTGGTCGACGGTACTCCAGGAAAATGAAGGATACCCTGGGAATCTCTAGCAGTCCCTCACCAAAGGAGTGGAGTGAGCGGTTTTGCAGTAAGAAAGCAGGAGCTCTTTCAGGTAGTGAGGTCCCAACTCATGTAGGACCTTATAGGTCAGCAATGTGACCTTAAAGGTGATCCGCCACTGTATGGGCAGCCAGTGCAGTTCACGCAGCACATGTGTTATATGACTGGATCTAGGGGTTCCAGTCAACAACATGGCCATTGCATTCTGCATTAGCTGCAAGCGGTGGATATCCACCTCTGGTAGCCCTAGATAGAGAACATTGTAGTAATCAAAATGATTGGTGACAAAGGCATGGACCAAGGTAGGAAGGTCTTCGGGCAGCTTCAGATACTTCACCCGGGCTATATTCCTTAGATGGAAAAAGGAAGATATGACTACAGCCGAAACCTGCGCCCTTAGGGTCAGGCCCTCATCAAATACTATGCCCAGGTTACGCACCTGGCCCGAGGTCATAAGCGGTGTCCCCCCAAGATATAAACCTGAGGGTTTCCCCACCCAAACCCCTGTCATCCTAAAACCAGGGTCCACCACCAATACCTTTGTTTTACTCAAGTTCAACCGAAGCCAACTAGTACTCATCCAGTTCTGTATCTCCAGCAGGCAGTTATTAAACACCATGATTGAATCAAACTCCTGTTCAGGCACAAAAGACATGTAGAGCTGAGAGTCATCAGCATAGCAATGAAAACTCAGCCCATACCATCTTATAATGTCCACTAATGGGAGCATGTACACTGCGAATAACCTGGGGGACAGCACTGAACTCTGTGGAACCCCACAGGGCAGCCAGTGAGGGGCTGAGGAATGAATCCCCAACACAACTCTCTGAGATCTGTCTTCGAGGAACGATCGAAACCAAATGAGGACTGCCCCCCTCAGTTCACAGAAGAACCACAGGTGCTCAAGCATCACTTCATTATCCACGGTGTCAAATGCTGCTGAGAGATCAAGGAGAACCAAGATGGTATGGGTTATCTGATCTCTCGCCATCAGGAGATCATTTAGTACCCACACCAGGGTCGTCTCGGTGCTGTGCCATTTCCTGAAGCCAGACTGGAGAGGGTCATAGATATTGTGGTAGGTCAATGATCCTCCAGCTGCAAGGTAACCACCTTCTCAATAACTTTCCCTATAAAGAGTAAGTTCAAGACTGATCTATAGTTTGCTGGGCAGTCAGGATCAAGGGAGTTTTTTTTTTCCAAAAGAGGGCATACCACTGCTTCCTTTAAGGGATCTGGAAAGATCCCTCTCTCCAATGAAACCACTACTATCCCAGCCAGGACTGGGCCAATGACCTCTACACACCCCACTAGTAGGTGAGTAGGGCCCGGATCCAGACTACAGTAGGTTGGCTACAAAGTCTGGACAATCCTTACTATATCTATGACTACCGGTTGGTTAAAGGTGAACCAAGTCAACTGGGCATTAGTACCACCTGATTGATCAGAGCAAGGTCCAATGGGAAGGTATTGGCTGATCTCATCCCTGATGGTGGACACCGTATCAGTGAAACATTGTGCAAACTCCTCACACTGCACTTGTGACAATGCTTGACCGGCATGAAGACAGACTGGATTGCATGGTCTGTCCACAGTCCAGAAGAGCTGGGCTGGCCCATTCTTCACTGTAGCAATTTCCCTGGACAGGAACTCTGCCTTCTTAGGGGAAATTTCTGATTGGTAGATCTTGTAATGATCCAGCAATCTAAGCTTATCCACCTCCAGGCGAGTTTTCCACCAGTGTCTTTCCAATCTTCGCCCGTCTCCTCAGCTCACGTATCTCCCCACTAAATCAGGGGGTCCCCAGGCAAAGGGTAAGGGGGTGAACACAAGTTGGAGCAATGACATCCAAGGCCCCCACAACAGCCCTATTATAGGCCAACACTAGAGGCCCTGGGTCAGTGCTATCCATTGGAAGTCCTGAGAAGTCCAGCTCCGTCATTAGGCCTTCTGAGGTAATTCCTCCCAAAGGACGGAACTGCAATAACTCCTTAGGGGCAGGCCTATTTCAGGGAGCTGCGAAACTGAATATCAGGGCGTGATGGTTAGACCAACCGATTGGCTCCACCTCCACATTGAAGATCTCCATCCCCAGGTGGAATACCAAGTCCAATGTGTACCCCGCTTCATGAGTTGCAGAGGTAATACTGCAGTTTTTTCTAATAATGCACCATTCCTTCAAGAAAATTGTTGAAATTAAAAAATATTTTGGTATCCACATATGTATTTCTTTGGTTTGCAGTGGAATAAAACACAAAAAGCAGAAAAATTTACTAAGTCTTAGCTTATTCCACACAGAAATCCTTAAATGGCCCGGACAAAATTATTGGCACCTTTTAGAAGTAGTTAGAAATAATTAGATTTCAAGCAGGTGATTCTCCTTCACTTTGGAGTTGAACTCACCTGTGGTGAGTTGCAGGTGCCTGCAATATAAAAATCACTCATTCAACCAGTTTGAATAGAGAAAAGGACTCATTCTCCTGTTTTGTGTCATTGTGTGTACCGCAATGAGCATGGAGAAAAGAAAGAAAGCCAGAGAATTGTCTGAGGAGGTCAGACAGAAGATTGTAGCCAAGCATGGACAATCTCAAGGCTACAAATCAATCTCCAGAGACCTTGATGTTCCTGTTTCCACCATACGTAATGCTATCAGGAAGTTTAAGGCCCATGGCACTGTAGCCAACCTCCCTGGACGTGGCAGCAAGAGAAAACTTGATCAAAGATTGCAGCACAGGATTGTTCGAATGGTGGAGAAAGCACCTCGATCAACTGCCAAACAGATTCAAGCTGACCGTCAGACACAAGGTACGACAGTTTCAACTCGCACCATCCGTCGCCAACTCAATGAAAGGGGGTTATATGGTAGGAGGCCCAGGAGGACCCCACTGCTGAGAGAGAGAGACATAAGAAGGCCTGACTGGAGTTTGCCAAAACACACCTGAACAAGCCAAAATCCTTCTGGGAGAATGTTCTGTGGACAGATGAGACCAAATTAGAGCTTTTTGGTAAAGCACATCATCTCTATGTTTACAGGAAACAAAATGAAGCCTTAAAAAAAAAAAAAAAAGAACACCTTCCCTACAGTCAAACATGGAGGAGGTTCAGTGATGTTTTGGGGTTGCTGTGCTGCCTCTGGCACTGGGGGCCTTGAACGTGTGCATGGCATCATGAAATCTGGAGACTACCAGGCCATTTTGGAGCGCAACGTTGAACCCAGTGTCAGAAAGCTGGGTCTCCGTCGAAGGTCATGGTTCTTCCAGCAGGACAATGACCCCAAACACGTTTCAAAAAGCACCCAGGAATGGTTCAAGACAGGACGCTGGACTGTTCTGAAGTGGCCAACAATAAGTCCAGATCTAAATCCCATTGAAAACCTGTGGAGAGATCTGAAAACAGCAGTTGGGAGAAGGCATCCTTCAAATCTGGGAGAACTGGAGCAGTTTGCACAAGAAGAGTGGGCCAAACTGCCAGTAGAGAGGTGCAGGAAGCTCATCCATGGCTATAGGAAGCAGTTGATTGCAGTTATTTTGACCAAAGGCTGTGCTACCAAATATTAAGTCTAGGGTGTCAATAATTTTGTCAATGCCATTTCTTTTCATTTTCTGATTTAAAAGGATATATTAAATTCTGAATCAAAAACAAAGGTTCTGTAATATTAACAGCGAAATAAAGAATTGTGGAGACCAAATACTGTTGTTAATTTCAACTTATGTTTAGAGGAAATTGTGAGTTATTTGAAAAAAGTGCAAGGGCACCAATATTTTTGGCCATGACTGTAACCCGTGTCAGGCCCAATGAATCCATCATTTGGTGGAGGTTTTGTCCAAATGGCGAGAGTTCATCATCGACCCAGGCATTGAAGTCCCCAGAATTAACCATCTGGGGGACTCCAATACCATCTCAGTGATGAAGTCCGCAACCTCCTTCATGAACTCCCTCCCATCACCTGGTGGATGGTAAATGAGAAGGGTCCTGTAGCCTGCACCCACAATACACTCAAAGGAGTTGGTGCCTCCAACTGGCACCTATCTAAGATCCAGTTCCTGTCTAAAACAGACTGCAACCTCCCCACCCCTATGGTCCACTCTCAGGCAGTGAATCACCGAGAACCCAGCCGGAACCACAGACTCCAAAATAGGCTGGTGAAAGTGAGAGTTCTATCAACCTACTCTTCTCATATATTGTTTTTAGTTTTGATAACTTGGTCAGTTTGCTGCATAACTTTCTGCACAAGGTAACGTTCTGGAAAATGGACTGTTGAAGGACTATTTATTGCACTTTTGCTAGCATTGAGCTGTACACTAGCTACTGTACTAGGGGCATTGTACTATACTGGGGAGAATTTGTTTCATATTTAAGGAAATTGTTAATTTTTGGTCGGTAGGGGGATAGTTGTGGTTGTATTATGTAGATATTTGTTTCGGTGGATAGTGACTCGGTTTAAGTTTTAACTGGGTTTTATTTAGTTTTAAGCATGTGCCTGGGACAATGTATTAGAAGGCATAGCTACTCGATGGCCCTCCTCCAAGATCTCTGGCCCTGTGAGCTCCCACCGCTTCCTTTTGAGACCTATAAGAGATGTTGGGATCTTGTCCTCTAGGTAGGGAAATGGGCAGACTAGGTGGGCCAAGCAGTCCTTATCTGCCGTCAAAGTCTATGTTTCTATGTTTCTGGGGATTACTTGGAGGAGGAGGTCTGGTGGGGGATTGTTTCGAGTGGCTGCCAGAGAGGCTAGGATTCGGGAGGTGAGACTGAGGAGATGCTCTGGGGTGAAATGGGCGCTAGAGAGGGGTTCCCCCTGTCTGGTGCCCAAACCCAAGGGCTCCATTGAGTTTAATAGGCAGTTAACTGATCCGGCAGTCTCCCCTCATCTTTCCTGGGTTGTGTTATGCAACGCCAGATCTATGAGTAACAAAACTGCCATAGTGGTGGATTTAAATGCCTTGACTGATCTGGCTTGCATCACAGAGACCTGGCTGGATGAAAATGCGGCTCCCATCTTGGAGGCAGCAGTTCCAGCTGGGTACTCCATGATCATGTCCTGAGGAAGGATCGCAAAGGCAGGGGGGTGGCCTTTTGTTTTAAGACTAGCCTGAACCCCATGATACTACTGCTGGGTCCTACTAGGTCCTCTGAGTGTGTGACTACAATGGGGGTCCTGGTATGGGCTACAGAGTCCTTCTGCTCTATCACCCCCCAGGGCCAGGGGGTGAAATTTTGCAGGAGATTGAGGAGCTCATTGCCGGTCTACTGTATGGACTCTCCCAGATGGTTAATTTTGGGGGACTTTAATGAGTGGGTCGAGGTTGGGCTCTCAGGTTTTGGTTATGATCTCCATAGGAGTATGGAGGCCCGGGGCCTGACGCAGAATGTTAATTCAGTGACCCACTCTCATGGCCACACACTGGACTTGGCATTTTTGTCTGGCCTTGTGGTGTTAGACCTAGGGGTTGATCCAATGGTTTGGTCAGATCATAGTATCGTAAGGTTCAGGCTGAAAACCCCCCCACTAGTTTCTGCCTCTGTGGAGATGGTCCGGTACTGCTCTTTACAGGGATTGTCCCCATTGGGACTTTCAGCGGTGCTAGACCTATCGAGGGTGAGGGTTTCTTGTGCAATTGGGACAGAGGAGTCAGTGATGGCCTATAATGAGGCCATTACTACAGCCCTGGACTCTATTGCACCTGTCTGTGTCCAACCCTTATCTGTGTGCAAGAGGCTCCCCTGGTTTGATAGGGAGCTTAGGGAACTGAAGATTAAGGGTTGGAGACAAGAGAGGCGTTGGAGGGACTCCGGCCTGGTGGAGGACAAATTGGTCCTGAAGTCCCATTATAAGGACTATCAAGAAGCAATCTCTCATAAAAAGGCAGCTTTTTTGTCCAGAGAGATTGCTTCAGCTGGGAACAGACCTGCTCAGCTCTTCTGCATGGTTGGGCTTTTACGTCCAGCCTGTCTCCGTGTGGGGGGAGCTGGTTCTGATACAAGATGTGAGGAGTTTGCTATATTCTTTGCCGACAAGGTGTCCTCCATCAGGGCTGAGATCTCCTTGGATGCCTCTCTTAGGTATTTCAGGGTTCACCCTGTGACGTGGCAGTGCACTTCTTCAGTATGGGCTGAGTTTGACCCAGCTGGGGTGGATGAGGCAGTAGAGGTAATCTCGAAAGCTACAGCCAACACATTGTGATCTTGACCCAGGCCCTACCTGACTTTTGGTTGGATGTTTGGACCTGATTGGTTTTGTGGTGGCCGAGATTGTCCCGAGTTCCTTGAGGACTGGGATCTTTCCAGCGGCTTTGAAAGAGGCCCTGGTTAAACCCCTATTAAAGAAACCCTCACTGAACCCTGACTGCCTCGGCAACTACAGACCAGTGTCAAGCCTCCCATTTTTAGGGAAGGTTATAGGAAAGGTAGTGACTCTTCAGATCGAGGGGCATCTCATTGCCACCTCCACCTACGAGGTCTTCCAGTCTGGGTTCAGGGTTGGGCATAGTATAGAGACTGCCTTGGTGAAGGTGCAGAATGATTTCTTGGTTGTGAGAGACAGGAGAGAGTGAAGTACCTTGATCCTCCTGCATCTCACAGCGGCATTTAATATCGGGGACCATGAGGTGCTCCTTGACCAACTGCAGTTCTGGCGTGGCCTGTCCAGTATGGTCATCAAATGGTTCAGGTTATACCTGACAGGCAGAGTGCAGAGGGTGGTGATGGGGTAAGCCTCATCTAGCCCCAAACCTCTGGCCTGTGGAGTTCTGCAGGGGTCGGTCTTGTTGCCCTTGCTGTTTACGGTCTACATGCTGCTGCTGGGGGACATTGCCAGGTGGTATGGATTGGGTTTTCACTGCTATGCAAATGACATCCAGCTGCACTTGTCCTGTGCACCCGGTAGCCAGATGGCGGATTCTGTGCATAACAGCTGCCTGACTGAAATCCAGACTTGGATGTCTCATAACTGGCTAAGACTCAACCTCGACAAGACTGAGGTGCTGGTGGTGGATCCGAGTCGTCATGGTTGGGCAGGGATTCATTGGGATTCCCCAGTCTTGTACTGGGGGGTACCATTGGTCCCTTCTGAGTGGGTAAAGGATCTGGGTGTGATTCTTGACAATGGCTTGACATTTGATTCTCAGGTGTTGGCAGTTGTTAAGAGTGGAATTTACCATCTGAGGAACATTGCGCAGATCCGGCACCCCCTGCCACCTGATGACTTATCCTCACTGGTATGTGCCTTTGTCACATCCAGACTGGATTACTGTAATGCCCTATACCTGGGGCTTTCTGGAGGTAGCCTTTGCCAGCTGCAGCTTGTGCAGAATGAGGCAGCCCAACTACTGACAGACAGCAGCGGCTCTAGCCACAAATGGTTACCAGGGCACAGCTGGGGCACAGCAGATGGTAGCCAGGGCACTTATATATTGTTACTATGGAGGAATCTGTACACCATACGGGGCATCAACTGGGGCACAGCATTTTTTTTACCAGGGCACGTGCCCTGGCGGGCCCTGGTGTAGAGCCGCCACTGCTGACAGACATAGGAAGGAGTGACCATATTACGCCGGTCCTTTGTGACCTGCACTGGCTGCCAGTTAGGTGGAGGATTATCTTCAAGGTCGGTCTTCTGACCTGCAAGGCCCTGCATGGTAGGGGACCAGTTTATCTGCGAGATCTCCTCATGCCTCACTACTTGACCCGGGCTCTCCGTTCTGCTGAGAGTTGCCTCCTTGAAGTTCCTAGGGTGAGGTTATGACACTCGGGTGACCAAGCATTTTCTGTGGCTGCTCCCACCCTATGGAACTCCCTTCCTAAACAGCTATGGGAGGTTTCTTTGGTAGAATCCTTCAAAAAGGGATTAAAGACATTTCTATTTAACCAGGCTTTTAATGGGTTTTAATTCCTTAATCAGTGATAGATATTTTATGTACACTATTGCTGCTTCATTTGAAGTATTGTTTTGTTATGATGCTGTTGCTGTATTGTGTCTGTTTTTAATTGTACAGCGCTCTGAATCCCTAGCAATAAGCACTTTATAAATAAAATTATCTATCTATCTATCTATCTATCTGTCTGTCTGTCTGTCTGTCTGTCTGTCTGTCTAGCATGTCTTTATGAAATGGTACTTTCTACAATACAAGCCAACAGGGCTAGTTGTTTATTTAATTATTTGAAAAGTGGTGACTGGGAGAGGCACTGAGCCATGGCTCATGTCCAGGTGCGACCAGAGGGGGAGAGGGACAGGAAATATAAATGCATTATACAGTTACAATAAAGTGCAGTCATAGTACAAAAAGCAGGTCATTTACAAGTGCAGAACAAAGCAGCAAGGTTTGAGCAACATTGAACAACAACAAACCCACCTGTACTGGGGTATGATGGCATTGCAAGGGAGTGACCCGGAGTGGGAAAGCAGGAGAAAGAGGGGGAAGAGAGCAGTTTCAGCTGACGCTTGAGGGGGCTAGGGGAATCAGAGCATCAGATGGAAGTGTGGAACAGGTTCCAAAGTGTGGGAAGATGGTAGGAGAAGGTTGAATGTCCAACAGATGATCAGGGATGTGGAATGGAGAAAGTGTGATAATCCCTGGAGCGGAGGAAGCAGGAGGCGTGGGGGACCAAGAAGAGGAGTGATGAAAGGTAGGATGGAAGGGATCCAAACCAGAATTTAGATATGAAAGGAAATTATACTAGCCAGATATAGAATCCATCTACATTTGGCAAGTGGGCCAGCCCTGCGAAAGTTTCAGACCCTGCTTGTCCAGTTTATTACGTATTTGTAATTTTTGACCAGAAAAGGCACACTAACCTGTGATAGTTTGTTTCCATGTCCAATGGTGTGTGTGTGTGTGTGTGTGTGTGTGCGTGTGTGTTACATGAACCTGTTGTATTGATAGGGGAATACTGGCCATGACAAGTGGACAAACTCCTCTACTATTCTTCAGAAGTTCTATGGGATTTTAACTTCCACCTGGGCTGTGACCAGAGATGGACAGAAGGGACCTCGGAATAATGTCTTATCCAAAGGACAGCACCTCAGCAGTGCAGCACCCCCTTTCATGATGCGCAACAGTACTAGTTTTGGGTATTACTCCTGGTACCTGGTGTGGGGATTGACCATCTGGAATTCCTACCCCATAGATGAGCATGCTATGTTCTGAACCACTGACCCTGTCAAAACATTCAGTGCTAGCCAAATTATTCATATATTTTTTTTAAATATGTAATTAATAAGCCATGCAGGGTTTGCGTTATAGGATTTTAATGCTCGCCCCCAGGGTGTAATAAGGCATGAGGACAAAGGTCGAGTGTACTTACGTCCCTGGGAAGTGCATTACAGTCCTATGATGCACACCCTGGAGGGACTTAGTACTTCTATAAAATGACTCTAAGTAGGTTTTCTGGGGAGGAAAATGAGATTCGGCACCTGACCATGTGTTTATGTAAGGAATAAGACACGATGAGGTGTGGTTTATGGCCAGATAAGAGCACACCCCAGGTGCATTATGAGGCACGAGATACTTGCGCTGAGTGCCTTTAGGACCTGGGAAGTGCTGTTATCCAGCCATAAACCACACCTTGGAGTGTCTTATTCTGCTTATAAAATGAATTCCATAAGTAATGTAAAAAAAAGGAACAAAAAAGATGTGTATAAATGTTTAAAAAATGGTGTTTCATTTGCTATTTATAATAAAATAATTTGCCAATGTTCAGTTTCCACTAGAGGGTGCCTGCATGCAGATCCCTTAGGTGAATTCCCACATCACTGTAACCTGTAGCCCCCCCACCACACACACAGACAATGCATGGTAAAGCCTTCTCTATTCATTTATCTGTCTGGCAGCGACTGTAAACTGTAGCACCTCCCCGCCACACACACACGCACACACTGTTTGATAAAGCCTCATGTACTCATTTATCTCTCTGGCAGTTTTGTCCGTTTTCATGCAGGAAAAGAGCTTTCTGAATAGACTGCTTGGTGGTGGGGGGGTGGGGAATTGTAGCACTTGGGTTTTTCGGTGGTGGCTTTAGCCACTTCCGGGTTCGCTGACAGCAGACCTGCTGCTTGATATTCGGGAGCGCCGAGCGCGGATGCCAGCCATTCACTCAGGGCCAGCGTTTCTTAAAATCCACAGTAATTTGATTTAGGTCATTTTTTTTTTTCAAATGTTTGTACAGGGTTTGAAAGACATGGTGGATACATGGGTATTAGATTTCACCTGAAAGCCGTTTCTCGGCAGCACGTGTGACAATGATCAGTAAATTGTGGGCAGCTCATTTGTGATTATAATTTTGTCGGTGGCTTTTCAACTGGAGTGGAGACAGCAGAGGTCAGAAATTTCATTGAAAAGTGATTTACTGTACTTAATTGGGTAGGATAATGCTGTGCACTTAAGTAGTGTTTTCGGGGGGGGGGGGTGGCAGCTCAGACCCCGTTCTCAGCTCGGTCACTACAGTACAGAAGTTGGCACAATGATATGCATTTGTTCTCTGTCCTGGCTGGCTGAAGAGGTCCTAGTTGGCACAGTATGCCCTGATAAGGATATGAACAAGGGTACCTCTCAGCCAACCAGGATGCAGGAAACTCCTGACCAATTTTATAAAGAGATTTATAAACTGGGGATCTTAAATGCAGCAATCTGATTGTCCGACAGCTCTTTAAAGCCCTGGTGATATCGGGCTACATCATCACAGCTTTAAAAAGCTCTAGCCACCAGCCTCCTCACTCTCCATGCACTGCTCTCTTCAGCTGTGCCCACAACAGAAGGCAGCAGAGTGAAAGCTGCTGACAGAAATAACGACCGAGCGTGTCTTAAAAAAAAAAATCCACTCTCTTCATTTCTTCATTGGCATCCATGTAACCTAACCCAAAATCAGTTAGAATCTAAACAAAAATCAGTTAGGGTAAGTCCCAACCCGTCACGGCTGTCTCGCTCGGCTGCTCATTTTTTTTACCTCAGTTTGGTCCGAACATTTCCCCATGCTCAGCCGCTCCTGTTCATCTCTGACAGTGAAATCACTTTTTTTACCGGCCATAACCTGAACATAAAAATCAGTTTCTATGTTCACGTCCATGCTGAAGATGTAGTTTATTACTTGAAACAAGGCTTTTTTTAACCTGGAAACTGCTATTCAAAAACTAAAGCCGCAACGCCAAGCACCCACATCTGTGACAGACGCTAATGCTCACAATCATGGCTGTAGTTTTCAAAAGCAGTTTCCAGCAAAAATAAGCCTTGTTTCACACAATAAACTAGTTTTTCAACATCAACGTGAACTTAGAAACTGATTTTTATGCTCGGATAGCAGCCATTAAAATAAGTAATTTCACAGCATGCACGACCACGCTGGGTTGCCGCTGCTACTTCTTACTTGGGACGCAAAACCTTTTCACTCTCAAAAGAAAGCAACTACAACTTTACACAAAACAAATGAAAGAAAAAACTCATTCAGCTACCAAAGCATTACAAGGAGGACACCTGCTGCTCACAGCAAAAATTAAATGAACTATATTTTATCAATGTATCCCTACACATTAGAAAATGTAATACTAAAACAATTTAAAACATCTTGGGATCCAGTTCATAATAGCAATAAAGCACTCCAGGGGTGTGGTATATCATGGGATATCGTCACTTCTTGGACGGTTGGACGCACTCGGCCTGCGGCCTCATGCCCAACCACCCAAGGCGTGACGATATCCCATGATATACCACACCCTGTCATGCCTTATTGCTTAATTAATGCACGGTCAAGGTGACATCTCTCTCAGCCAATCACATTTCTAGATTTTTTTTCTTCCCATTTTACAAAGTTTTGTTAGTCACACTTCTTTACAGTAATTTGTTGCTTATTAATGTGAACTACACCTGAGTTCATATTGAATTTTCTGGTAGCCTTTGAATTACAAAGTTCTCAGTGTGAATGAAATATTAGTACTACTGTGCTGTTATAAGCACCAACTCCGGTCAAGTGTCCATGTTTTAGTATGCTAATAAAGCTAAACATTTTCATACAACAGACAGTATGCATAAAAAAAGCTTTTACATTTCTTATTTTGATTTTGTGTTTTACCAAGAAAAGAACTCCTTATGGTAAAAGAACCTTTTTTAAAGAGCGCTCTGGAGTGGTTGCTGTATGAAGGCGCTCTATAGACTTGCACAGAACTGGTATGGTAGATTTTATGCTTGGTATCAAAAACAGAATGGTGAAAGACAATAAACATGATTAAACTAACACAGTGTTTCAAACTGAAAAGGACCACCCTTCTTATACCTGAAGAAGGGGTACCGTACAAGCTCTGCAGTGGGGTATCAGTGCATCCTTTTGAATCCTGTAGGTGATAGTGTAGGGTTGGGAAACCAACACAAAAAATAGACACCTACACTCAGATGCAGAGTATACTAAAAAAACAGAATACCTGATGAGAAAGGATGTACAAGGCTGTCATGCCATCGAGGGGATCCTTGTGACATCATAAAATGCGAGAGTGACGTTGAGGTGGTTCACAGTGTCATGCCACAAGGTTCCCTGAGATGGAAAAGCCACCTTATTGTACGTCCTTTCATTCTGATGATTTTTAATAGTTTTGGGCAGGGTACTTTACCAAAAATGAAGTCAATGGATCATTTGAATCAAATCAGAAAGCATTTTAAAAGGTTTGTTTCACCCTGTGGTCATAAAAAGAACAGCTGCTATTTTCTAGTAATCGCACAACTGTAACTGAAGACAGGTTGCTGTTTTACCATCGATCTGACATCACAGCAATAGTACTGTAATAGATCCATTTGGACGGGATGGCCCCCACACTCAGAAAGCTTGCAAAGGAGGGGACTCGGAGACGCTTCTGGAGAAATGAAAGACCACAGATTTTGGTGCCCTTTCTCTGTACTATGAGCTGTTGAGTTCCTGGAGTGACAGCCCCTGGCATGAATGGAGACAGATTTTGAGCTGGGCTTGTAAAGGTAGGATTTTGCTCAAGGTGGGCAGCTCTGGTAGAGTTCTTGTGGTGGAAAGGTCTGTTCTGCTGGGAATGGGGGTCAGCTGTGCCATCCCAGGCCTGGAAAGCGGTGAGCAAACTTTGAACAGGGCTGCTAATTCAGGTCTTGTAGCAGGCACTGTAGCATGGTACTGGGTTGCTTTTGACCTAGGGGTTTGGACACCAGGACATGCAAGGCTCAGATTGGGGCCTCAGCAGTCTGGAACAAGTGGAAAGAAGTTGGAAGTACTTGAAGCCAGTGCCCAAGGCAGTCAGTTCAACATGAAGCAGGGAGAGGAAGCCTGCCTGCATAGTAGATGCACTGGGGGAAGCAGAGATCCAGTGGCCTGCTGAATCGGGAGGAGACATACGATTTTGGGAATCATGAGTACACCACAGTGTGTTGTTGCTCAAGGGAGAGGGCCTGTTTTTTCACTGTGTTTCACAATTTAGATTACAAATACCTTGTTGTTTTCAAGGGGGTTTCTGCCATTTAAGCAGTTGCACGGCCTGTGGGGTGTGGGAGACTGAGCACGTTGTTCTGTTTGAAGTGCACCAATGCTGGCCAACCTGCAGCAATGTCTATGGATCTGCAGTGATTCTACACCCGCGGTACCCAGGGACTGAGTTAAGGGAGCTCCCATTTGGATCTGTTTAAAACATAGTACCAGGTGGGAAGGGGCAGATCTGGCTTGCCTAGGAGGGCTCCTAAAAAGGGCCATGTTTAAATTTTACATTTTCACTAATCCCCTTTTTCTTGCAGATGGTCTGTTATTAATAAAGCTGTGTTATTCCCCTAAGCTTGGGCTGGTTATTGACTCCCCATGTGGTTGAGAAATAAGGGATTTCCTTCCTGAGCCCACCAACAGCTGAAGCCCTTGTGGTTTGGTTGATTGGAGTGTCTCCAGCACTCATCCCTGAACCACAGTTTACTGGTCCGCACAGGTTTATTAAAGGCGGTGGCTGTGTACGTGGCCCAAGCATGCGTTGCGATGGGGCACCTCACAGTACAACAACATCCTGATGTTGGAACGCTGGTGCAGCAGCATCCTGACATCAGAACGCTTGTGCAACAGTATCCTGATGTCAGAATGATGTTACAACAAGGTTATAAGGTCACTGATTACCTACGGAGGGATAAAAATACATAAAAAGAGGTTCTCATTTTCCAGCCTGTTGTTGACCCTCATAAGTTGTGCACATCTGCATATTAATTAAATGAAAACCATGTGCTTCTAATCATTTGCATTTCAATCGTCTCAGACTGATTTTTAAGAGAGGTGCTATTTGATTATAAATTTTAGAACGGGACAGGTTTATGTTGCGTTTTTTTCCCCCCTCCAGAACAATACTCATTCTTAATAAATATGTAAAGCTAAAAAAGAAAGATTTTATGAATTAAAAAAAAAAAATAGTTGGGTGAAGACAAAATGAGGTTCAGTTACCCATGAGAGAAAGAACGGTTCCTTTTGGAGGACCCCCGTTTTAAAGTATGTCTCTTCCTCTGGTGCAGAACCTCAGATAGAAGTAGTTTACTAGGCTGAACAACAAAATACTGCTGATGAAGAATAATCATGCCTGAACAAGTTGTGGGTGAAACGTGACCTAATTTCTCTCGAGTCACAAGGTTTTTACCTCCTATGTCCAGTAAAGCAGCACAAACAAAAACGGGAACCAAAAATAGCTGACAATGACAACTTCTGTTTCCAAGGAAAGAAATCTGGTTTTATATATAGCAACTTTAATGCACGCTGTATACCGAAGTGCTTTACACCCACCCAGTGATATACAATGGTGATGCATTTGAGCCTAGGGGTGTTGGGGGGGGGGCGGTGGCCATGATGTATAGCACTTAAAACAGCAGTATTTGATAGTCATTATGTCATTTTTAACATATTTCTGGCAAAAAAAGTCAATATAAATTCATTTTTCTTTTCATTATCTTTCATTTCTGAACTAAAATACATGAGTTAGAAGTTCCTGCTCCCTTGCTATGCCCATCATGGCAACATAAAACATCTCAGTGTGGTGCCATTCTGTTTGCCATCAGAAACATCTGCTGACACCATCATAATACAGCCTCAGTATAAATCCAGTATGTACAATCCAAAGGCACCCTGCACACAAGAGATTTTTAAATATTGCAAGTGGTGATCCTCTTTAATAATGAGTCGTTAATTACAAAAGTAGTTATAAAAGCCTTCTTTATATACTATATCTAAGGAAATTGCATATACTGATTATAAATCTAAGGATGTTAGATCACATTTTTGCTAAAAGAAAAACAAACTTATATGATGAAAAATGTGTACCAATTAACAGATACCACTCCTTTAAAGCAGCAGTGCAACAAAAGTATGTTTCCAAAAAGCGAATTTCAGTTACAGTTAATAGAAATATTAGCACACCTATCAAATGTACTTTTCTAGGTGCCTCCTATGTGGCTTAATATGAGTATTTTTATTTTTTCAAGCCTAATCCTTGCCAGGCCTACAATGGTATTTCTATGCCAAATGTGGTGGCTATGTTTTTTTCTTGAGAAAAAACAAATGTAATTAAAATATCTATAAAATACTAGAAATGTTTTCCACCAAATAAAACTGGAAGATGGGTAGAATCTTTCATTGTGAAAAAAGGTAGGGTTGAATTTTTTTGCTTAATTTCGTTGGCCTGGTGCTGTAAAGGGGATAGGGAGCAAATCAGTATTTGCTTAGCTGCTATTTTCTGTATGGTTGTGACTTTTTTTGTTCCATTGAGCTTTACCTTTAATTCTGTATCAGAGGAACTAGGTGGCTCAGTAGTATGGTTATGGGTTATGGAGCCTTTTACCTCTAGGTCACTGGTTCAAATCCAGACCAGGTCAATAGTGTCGGAAAGTCATTATCTCCTGATGGCTGCTCAGTGGCGTATGTAAAATGAGTTGGGGTAGTCTCGGTCCAGTTCCCAGTGGGTAGATGCCCATATCACAAAACCACAAACACCATTGGCACTAACTGGCACCCTTGTTGGCGCTCTTACATGACATGAGAGGCCAAGGATTGAATGGGCATGGATTCTGAACAACTCTCTCACCTATGTGGTGGTCCCTTCAAGACAGGGTAGAGACACATTGCAGGGACAGTGTGGGGATGTTTGCACTGTGATCGCCTGTGCTGTATCTGTCACGTAGATAAACACAGTTCAGTTTGCAGTGCTGTCACTCCAGCACCTTTCTGAGGGTTGAGGTGCTGAACGCCACACCTCACGGCGTGCTGTCGATGTGGGTTCGGGAATGGACTCGAGTTGCTGGGGGTCGGCAGGGGAGAGGGTGGATTGAGCATTCCAGTACTGCTCTCCTCCCTCTGGGGTGGGCAGGGGAATGCACGTTGCACTGTAGCGATGCCTGGTGATGACCGGGTGCAGCACAGTGCAATGCATAGAAGGGGAGGAGCATGGCAAGACATTGGCTTATGCATGGACGCCATTGCACTCTCTGCTGCTGGGGGAAAAACTGGAGGAAAAAGGCTGGGCGTGACCGAGGCAGCTTGACGGCCATGCTCCCACTGACCCAGAGGACTGTAGTAGAATCGTGCTGGGGGCCCAGTACAACTCAGCTCGGAGAGGCATGGAGAGGCCCTCCGGTGGGCTGGGGCAGGCACATCAGACTCCCATCATGCGAGTGAGCCTGCTGCTCTCCGGGGCGGTGGGGGCCAGCAGCTGGATGCCCCCGCCAGGTGTGCTGCAGATGTCTAGAAAAAAAAGTTTAATATAATAAAAAAACCAAAAACCTCCAGCACCTTTCAAGAGCCCTACATTCACACACAGAAAAAAAATAAATGAAAACAAAGGTAATGCTATATGCAGCCCCCAGATCCCATCATTGCATCATAATTGGTGCCCCACCTGCTCAGCTGTTCCTGGTGTTTCTACTGCTACATGCATAAGCTGCAGCAGTGATGATGAAAACTAATGACACTTGAGAGCTGCTTAATTTTCATTTATGTACCAGATCATGCAGGAAGCGATACCAGCAGTATAAGCCACCGAGTGGTTTGTTTATTTAAAGAAAGCAGTGCAACGAAATTGGGCAAAAAACTTTTAACCTACTTTTTTTTTCACAAGAAAAGATTCTATGCATCTTCCAGTTTTATGGTAAAATGTTCTACTTCTACCAAAATCTGAGTATTTTATAAAGGTTCCACATCAAAATCGTGAAAGGAAAAACATTGTGGTCATATAGCAGCGCCGTGAAAATAAATGAATAAAATTCACAGGGAGGAATTTGCAAGGATTTTAACAAAACCCGTTAGATAAAAATCTTCCAGCAATGAATTTTGCATTGAAATTTTAAAGTTTTAGAACAGTCCTGTGAAAATAATTACACAACATTTGTTTATTTGACCACACACTTTTTCAAATGTGCAGTCATGGCAGGATACATTTTATAAATGTTTGAATTTGTTTTTTCTCAAGAAAAAAAGCTGGCTGACACACACGGCTTAAAAATAGCATTGTAGAGCTGGCAAATGTTAGAACTGAGAAAATAAAAAAAAAATACTCATGGTGTGCAGCATAGGAGGCACTGAGAAAAGTATATTTAAGTATGCTAATATTGTTATTAATAATTGCTAAAACGAACTTTTTGAAAGAACATTTTTCATTGTACTGCTGCTTTTAAATCATAACTTACTAGGTAAGCAAGCAAAGCCCAAGGAGGGCTTGTTTTCGGTTGGGACCTGGGTGTAGGGGGAACTGAGGAGTATGTAGGCAATACAACAGGGGTGTAATAAATTTACAAGTTACCAGTTACAGCAGTTACAGTAAAAAGGAGTGACATAGACAGTAATACAAATACAAGTGTGGCAGTAACAGAATAGGCATGGACACTTATGTAGGGTTTTAAATAATTGATTAGCAGTTTTTTCCTTGGGACAATACTAACTGTACAAAAAGTATTTATATAGGTTTTCTAGAAGTGTTATGTTTGTTAAACGCAGTGAGGCAAGTGCTATGCATTTTCACAATGTTTTTGCACTTTTGTAAGCAAAACGCTAATCAATTTTTAGAGTTAAATAAAACCCTGTTATGTTAGCACTACATCTAATCAGAGTAGCTGGTGACCAGAATAAGGTTTATGACAACTCACATGAAAGGGACACTGTCGGCTGTTTTATGTTTTAATGAGCAGCTGTCTGTGGTGCCTTTTGACAGCATTTCTATCAAGTATACCACACTGTTCCCACGACTACCATAACTCCAGGCATGCACATTGATTCGCATCCCCAATGTGCATGCCTGGAGTTATGACTTTCATTTTCTAACACAATTTCTTGGTATGACAGAGCACTTGTTTAGAAGTTTCACTAATGTTACAACATTCAGGGGACTGGAGTGTATCAGAAGGCTATACTATGAAATGCCAAGACCCAAAAGACTGAGCCTGAAACTCCTGGCACCGTGAGGGTCTAGGTGGTCAGGGCACGGCGCTAAGTGCCAGCAATCAGAGCTAACCGGACACGAGGGTGCAAACAACAAGGGTGTTCCCAGCAGGGTGCCTGTAGCAACCGGACACCCAGCGCTCTGGAGTACAATGCGTACCCTGCGGGTTGAGTGCCATGCTGCCACATTGCCGACACCCACAAGACCCTGCACTCGGAGTTCCGGACAACATCACTGTCCAGCAGGAGCAAGGTCCTCTGCAGTCTGTGCGCCATTCAACATTTACGTCATGCTGTCAGTGTGTGTGTGTGTGTGTGTGTGTGTGTTGTGGTGTGCCATATGTTGTGACGGGTTATAACCCCTGTTCCCTGCACACACTGCTCAGTGTTGGCAGCTGTATTTGAGTTGACAGACAAAGTACTTATGGGCATGTCCTCCACTGGCTTTGCTGTTTGCATGTCAGGGTTCTGGATATTGTGGCAGGTGTGATGTTGAGGATGGTCGTTCTGATGTGTCCCACTGAATGCCTCTGCACAGGAGCTGTCATTCATACGTAAGGTAGCATAGGGTGGCAGATGTGGCACTAGATTGGACTGTACACTGCAGTGCTATTCATGCACACTGAATGCCTCATACAGCATGTTACAAGCCTTGAACTGTTGCAGGGGGATGTGTGCTGGGCAGATATGGGAGGGAAACCAGGGAGCAGTTCAGTACGAGTGGAGAGGTGATTATGCAGCTAGCTCACAGTGTGTGTCCCTGCCCTACTGCACGATGTTGGTTGGCAGCCCTGGGTCCCCCGCGGCTGTGTGGACCAGCACTGTGCCCGCCGGTGGCCTCCCGCTGGCACTCTGATTGCTGGCGCCCTGACCACCCGGATCCTATCTAAAGGCTATAAAGACATAAACAGAGTAGTGGCACAAGCAAAACAGTGAAGTGATGCCAAAAGTGATCTGCTGTAGTGTGGTGAACAAACTTCTTAAACGTAATACAGGAGCATAGTCAAACAATCTTTAGGAATCACCTTTAGCCCACATGCATTTGTAATTAGACCAATAGTCAAATTATTGAATTGCAAATATAATATGCTGTTTATTGGAGGACAGTATAACTCCATCAGGGCACAATAACCAACTCTGTCACTATTGGGAATAACCAACGCTTACGTGAAGCATTGTGTGGCAGTAGCATGTAGTGAACCATTTATGCACATAGAACGTGGACTGATGTTTGCCTGTGGCTCCATCCTGTTTTATGCTGACCGCCCTCATTTTGTTTCTGTGTTACAGATCCGTCTATCTAGTCTGGACGATCATGTTGCTCCACCTCGTTCTTGCTGGTCTTCTCTGCTCTGCAGATGCAGCTATTTCCTGTTACAATGATGATGGACAGCCTGTGGATTGGTAGGTTGGGAGGTTACACGCTGCTGTTGCTGTATGTCCTGAAGCCATATGCGTATCAATTTATATTTTATGCATAAAGAATAATGTTCAGCACACTGTAGCAGAGCGCTGGGTAAGGCAAACAGGGTGCTGGAAGGCATTGGGAGGGGAATAAGTAGTAGAAGCCAGGAGGGGATCCTCCCATTGCATAGGTGACTGGTGCAACCACGCCTGAAATAGAGCGCAAGGTATTGGCATCTACACCTGAGGAGAGACTGCGACAAAGTGGAAGCCATACAGTGCAGGGAAGCCAGAGGCGGTCAGGGATAACATACGAAAAGAGGCTGCAGAACTTGAACATGTACATTGTTGAGAAAAGGAGGGAAAGGGGAGACATAATTGAAACATAGAAGTGCCTGCCCGGGATAAAAAGGTTGGACACAAAGGAACTTGTCTCCTTGAACTTAAACACAAGGACAAGGGGGAACTTACCTAAACTTGCAGGTGGAGGGATACAAGCAGCTTTTCATGGAAAGCACGGTGGACGAGTGGAACATGCTGCCAGAGGCAGTGATACAGGCCGAATCAGTAATCCGCTTCAAAGAAGGATGGGACAGGCATGTGGGATTAGTTAAAAAAGGGGTGGCAGAAATAAAGGTGTGGGGATGGCCACTATAGTAGTGCAGAGTAATTACGTAGGGTGGGCAGACTGGGTGGTCCGATGGGCCTTTTTCTGCCATTATTGTCTGTGTTTTATGTATCTGTACACCAAAAAAAAAAAATTTTGTAGACAATATACTAAGGACCAATTCTCCCAAATCTCTTGTAGATCTACAAAGCAAGAGTGACTTTTTATGGAGTAGGATCTAATGGTAAAAGTCTGCTTAAAGATCAGATGCAAATATATTAAAAAAAAATAACTGATTTTGCTAGTACAAGGCCAATCAGGCCTTATGTATTACAA
This sequence comes from Neoceratodus forsteri, assembly GCA_016271365.2. Taxonomy (NCBI): domain Eukaryota; kingdom Metazoa; phylum Chordata; order Ceratodontiformes; family Ceratodontidae; genus Neoceratodus; species Neoceratodus forsteri. The sequence continues at coordinate 75,431,704 of JADMNL010000033.1, read as the reverse complement.
ATAAACTGCAGGAAGTGCAATATTTTATGTAAAAATGCTGTTGTATTGCCTCTCTTATTTGATGGCTTTACACAAATGCCCTCAGAATTTTTCAGACCAGCTGACAGAATCTTGGGTGAGCAGTGATGTCATTTAAGCAAGAATGACATCATTTTTATCAAGGTCCTGGCAGCTTAATATACACACAGTACATCAGATTATGAAATGGCAAAAAATCAGTTTGTCACTTCAAGCAGTATTAAATGTACTATAAGATATTAAATATCTACTAACTTTCACAGGTTAATCAGTAAAAATTTGGGGACAGTATAAAGCAAGAGAAGGGGTGCCCAAACATCCTCAGGTCATGTAATGTTGCCCCCCCATTTTCCTTACCAACTTAAATGTAGTTGTATTTTGCTTCACCTCATTTGTTGAGGTTCTGCAACACTCTCAGTACTATGCATTTTCCCTGTAATGAGTTCTCCTCCCAGAATTTGTACTGCTGCCCTTGTAACACTTCTAAAATATTTACTTATGTCCTGCACATCTTTTTAATTTGTATTCTACCCTGTCCTCTGCTAATGTAAGCCATTTATTTATCTTTCTCAAAAGGTGCACCTCTTTTACTGTACCCTCACAATATTTGTACATTTACCACTCACCTTTCCAAATGTGCACTTTTACTCCTACATGCATCCAAATATGAACCCTTCTACATCTTCACTCAAAATCAGTACTTAAGCCCACAACTCCATATATGTATGCATCTACCCCTGCACTCCCCCAAATGTACACCACTTGCCCCCTCTCCAAATGTGTAACTACACCACTCACATAATTTGCACTTGCACCCCTGCAACCCTTCTGAAATTTGAACTTGTATACCCAAAATTTGCACTCATACCTCTGCACCCTTCCTGAAATTTGTATGTGTAACCCCCAGCATGCCTACAACTGAGAGGGCTACTACCCCCGCCTGTGTAGCTAGTGAACAGGTTGAGGGGCCTGGGTCCTATGATGTGGTGCCTCCATTTTTGTAAGTTGAAACTTGGGGAGAAAGGTGTCACTCGGCATGTTGGCTACTCTGCACAGGGGCCCCCAAATAACTCCGAACACAGGAAGCAATAACTGTAATGTTCAATACCAAAAGTTGGGATTCTAAAGTGTGGCTTTTATTCACATCCAACAGAATAACAAAGCATAGATGGACCTCCACAGGGCTACATTCCTGGTAATACAGATTTATGGAGATCAGAACACATCCTCTTTACACTGAAACCCACAGGTTTCAGAACTCACATGGCACACTGCCCTAATTTGACTCTTTTTCAGTTTCCCTGGCTCGGCTGCCTTGCCAGCCCTCTGGACTACCTTTCTTCCATAGCTTGGCTCTCATGCCAGCCCTTTGGACACTTTCCATGTAGCATGGAACATTTCTCAATGGCTCCCTAAACCACCCTGAGCACTTCTGGCTCCATCAGGGAATCTTCTTCGTCAATCTCACGTCTGGGTACTTTCCTCAGGCACTGGCCAAGTACCTGAGAGAAAGCAACAGGTGTCCCAAAGCAAACCCGTAGAGGTTAATTTGGTTACTACTGATTGGGGGGGTCTCCCACCTCTCGCTCCCATAATTCATACCCGGCCATTTCTCTGGACTTTAACACCTCATCCTCTGAAAACACTTTACTGTGTAGATTCTCTTCAAATGTATATCACATTTAATCTGCTGTTCTTCCATCCCACTTGTGTTGAACTTGCAACATACTTAAATAGTGGCTGTGTCCATTGCTCTAGACCCTCACAGAGTTAAGCAGTCCAATTCCCACAACTTTCAAAACTGCACTTGGCTGTATTTTTCCTGACCCTACAGTAACAGTCTCTTAACTTCATCTTGTCTCAGGTGAAAACACATTGGCCCTTTATCAGAGCAGACTCACCCCTTGGTTGTAGGTGCCCCACAGGCTTTTGTCTTCTTCTTGAACTCTCATCTAAAACTTCTGGTGCCTCAGCACAAACTTAAAATTAGGCAGCTTCTTCTTTCCCTAGCCTGACCAGGGGATTGCCCTTGGAAGCAGGCTGAATCCTTCCCCTCCGCCATCCCCGCAGGGATGGGGCCCTGAACCACTGGAAGTGGTCTCAACCACTTCACCAGGTTCTTTTTGTGTTCCTCTTCAGGTGAGAACACACACCTCTATACAAAATAGCTTTTTGACAGAGCTGAGGGCCTGCTGCTGCAGCACACCTCCTCCCTCTTCAACACTCTACTGCAGACTACTACTCAACTGACTTCAAATTCCCCAACATTCTATCCTAACTTCCCTAGCTGCAACATTCCAGTGTGGCTTATGCAGCTGCGACAGTTCTAAATGATGTCATAGCTCCAGCTCAGCAGAGACTGAAAACAGAGCAAGACATAGTGAAATCCATTTAACTGGAGTTTCACTAGCTGCCTGTCCCTGCCTGCCACTAGGTCTTACTGGGATTCTAGTAATCCTGGGTAACAGGGGGGTTACATATGTATACCACTGAATCACTTCCCCAAGTTGTACTTGGCCTTAGCGTCCCTCCTAAAATGAGTACTTGTACCCCTGCACCCCTCCAAAAATTTGTATCTGCATCCCTCCCAAAATTTCTACTTGTACTTCTGCACACATACCCACAATGTATAATTGTAGATCTGTACACTTTTTAAAATTTGTAATTGTGCCCCTACACCCCTTCCAAAAATTGTGCTTGCATCCTTCCCAAAATTTGTACTTGTACCCTTGCCCCTCATATTTGTGCTTGTATCCTTGCACCCCTCCCAAAATGTGTACGTGTATCTCTATTCGCCACCCAGAATTTGTACTTGTACCCCTGTTCACCTCCCAAAATTTGTACTTGTTCCCCTGCATCCCTCCCAAAATTTGTACATTTATCCCTGCATCTCTCTCAAAATTTACAGTTGCACCTCTGCATCCCTCCCAAAATTTGTACTTGTACCTCTGCACTCCTTCCAAAATGTGTACTTCTTCCACTGCACCCCTCCTGAAATTTGCACTTGCACCCCTCCCAAATTTTGAACTTCCACCCCTGCTGAAATAGGCATCCCTCCCAAAATCTACCCTCTCATGCCTCTTAAACTGTACAAAGGACTGAGGTGCAGACTTTGGGAGTAGTGTGTGACAGGTTCAATACATACCTTTGGAGTAGTGTGGGCCAACAGGTACTAACATGTGGAAGGGTGTAATAGTAGGCATGGAAATTATATGAGGGTTGCAAGAGAAGGGATGCCTTGTTTTGGCAGTCTTGCAAATTTTACTATTTATACAGGGAATGGGGTAACCAATTGGATAAAAGTGTGGCTTGTGGAATGAATTTTGGGAGGGTACAGGAGGCAGGGTGGAAATCTTGGGCAGAATGGAGGTAGGGGTAAATAATTTTCAGAGTGTGAGGAAGGGGTAAAACTTTATAAGGTTCCAGGTGCAGGGGTGGAAATTTTGGGAAGGGAGTGAGGAGGAAGGTTAAATTTAGTGTTTGGTGGGGAAGGGAAAAGTTGTGAAAGGCTGCAGGTGTGTGGGAGCTGTGCAGGGATACAAGCCTCTGAAGTCCTGGGAGTCCTGGGATAGGGGTACAAATGGTTGAAGAAGAATGTATGGTATAAATCTGGGGCATGCACAGATGGGCATACATCTTTAGAGAGTGGGGATGGGATACAAATGTTGTTGGGGTAGGGTGGGAGTACAACCTCTGGGCAGGGTGTGAGAGGTGAGTGGGCAAATGTTGGAATGGGTATAAGAGGAGTACAGATGTGAAGAGTGAGGGAGTAGATTTAGGGGCGAATGCACCATTTTTTGAGGGGTACCGAGGTACACATTTTAGGTGGGGTACTGTGATAAGTATACATTTCAGGTAGTGTGTGGGAGAAGGGGCATAAGTCACAAGAGTGGTGCAAGGTGGAGTGAGAAACTGTGTGGGCACATTTTGGAATAATTACAGTGGAGGGCAGGATAGAGTTGTACATTTGTGTGGGCTTATACATTTTGGGAAAAGGTATTGGGGTAGTGGTACTCTTTTTTTTTTTGTGAGTGCCTTTGAAGTTCAGAAAAGAGAGTGAATCTGAAAAGAATAAATTAGGAGGGAGTTGTGGTGGCTGCATTCAGGGCTGGATTGGGAATACAGGAAACCAAAGTTACATATTAAGAGTATGAGAGTTTTATTTGAGGGGGGATACATGTGGTGCTCAAATGGTTAGTGATCAACCTGGGGAACCTGCCAGATATTTACCATTTTGTTTTACTGGTATAAGTCCATTAATAGGAGTGCTATCAAAAAACTGGTAGCGAAGACTGATTTTTGACAGTTTGATATACTGTACATAATAAGATGACAGGACCTGGAGGGAAATGATATAATTGTTGCTTGAATGACAGCAGCACTAACCCAAGATTCAGCTGGCTGTTTTGAAAATGTCTGGGGAATTTTTTTGTAAAACCATCAAATAAGAGGGGTAACAAAATAACATTTATATATGACTAATTGCAGTTTCTGATGTCCTGAACTTAATTTGTAACAGATGAGGCCTAGTTGTCTTCATGGGGGGCATATAGTACATTTTAAAGCTTTACATTTGATATTTAAAGAAGCTAGAATACTCACTAATATGGGGTGTAAAGCTTTTTTTCTGCTGTGCACCTAATCTCTGGAACTCAATACCAGTAGCATTGAAAAATTCTGACAGTCATCTGTAATTTAAGTCAAGGCTGAAAAGGCACTGTGAGTCCATAGCTGTAACTGTGCTCTACAACCTGGTACTTAACCTGTGCTGCATTTAAGCAGTAGGCCACAACAGGGTGTGCATTAAAGGATTTTAATGCATGCTCCAGGGAAGTGTGGCATAAGGCCGAAGGCTGAGTATCCTAACCCCGGATGTGCATACAAATCCTTAATGCACACCTGGAGTGGTTTGTTGCTGTTTTAAAATGGCTCGCTGCTGTAGTGTATTTTTTGTAAATTGAAACACTTTAAATATGATTTTTTTTGGCATAAATCATTTGTTTAAGTACATTTAAAAAAAAAAAAATATATATATATATATATATATATACATAAAATAGTCCCTGAATTTGTAGGATATGAGGCTTTTTTTGCCTTGGAAAGGAGATCTGGCACCTGACCATGTGATGCTAGGAATTTAAAGCATGGTTGGGTGATGTCTCTCAGCCAATGGCATTTCTAGATTTCTCTTGCTAATTTATAATGATATGTAATTGTACTACAGTATATTGCTATATAGACTGTCTAATTGCCTCACTGGTTTTATACATTGAGCTGCACTGTTGTATACGTGTGCTGTATTGCTCTATAACCTGCCCATCTACCACAGTTACTGTACCCTGAGCTATTCCTGGGTCACACCTGAAAATGATCCGTGACAGTAGAGTACACTAACCCCGTCAACAAAAACAGATTACTTTCATATAATAAAACTTCAAAGCAACCATTAAACAGCCCAAACGAAGGGTGCTACTGCTACTTTAAGCTCATGTGACAATATACTAAAACTCCACCCCGTCTTGTTTCCACCTATATGCTTTTATTGACAATCAGAAATAGTAATATCCACATCAGTTATTGTGCCATTCAGCCATATTTCTGTCCAGCTACCCAACTGGCCCGCTCTGCCACCCAGCCTTGTCACCTGCCACTACCTCTTCCTCACTGCTTCCCCATGGAACCCCCCTGCCCATGGGAAGGGCTGCTGGATAGCCTGGCCCTTATCCCCTCCCATACAGAGTTGAAGTTTTGGTCACAAGGAGCCCAGCTGACAGTGTGGGACCTGCAATGGGCAGCGGATAGCATTCTGCATCAGTCAGGATTATTTCACGTTTTTCCGGTTCCGCCCCCAGATGTCAGAAAGGCCTTCACTGACATGCTTGCATCATGCTGCAAACATTGCCCTCCTGTGACAGGCCCTGCTGCATAGCCAGCTGTGGTCATGCAGTTGGCAATATAGCAGCAGAGACCATACTACTTCCCACCCCCTGAAGAGGGGAGCATCTCTGGGATGCTCAACCATCCTCCTCACTCGGCCCTCTGATGACCCAGGCTTGTTCCCTAATCTGGGTCATTGGTACTGGACAATCTGTTCTCTGACAGCACCCAGTGGGAGGCAGGGGAGAAGAGACTACATTCACTAACGTGCACAAAGCTAGTGGTGAAAGCTGTAAATTAAGCAATAAGGTGCGACAGGGTGTGCGTTCTTGTGGGATAATGGCATGCCTTGAGAAGTGTGGTGTGAGCCAATGCAGAGTGCCTTATGCACCCGAGAAGTGCCATTATGCTACAAGTACGCACACCCTGCCATGCCATATATAGAATAATATATGGGGTGGTGTGTGTAACAAGAATTTTACACACACAAAGTGTTGGATGCCACATAAACCTCGAGAGCAAAGCTTGAGGAGTTTATCTAGGCATCCAATACAGAGGGTGTGTGTAAACTTTGAGTTTACACAACACCCCATATTTTATTTTACATGATTGCTGGGTTTCCCCTTTTCACCACAGCAATTATATAAAATAGCAGATGTTCTGGTATGGCTATGCTCCGGTTTCGTTTTAGCCCGGTTCTCACATGTCCGAGATTTTTAAATGTTTTTTAGCCCAGTAAATGTGCAAAATGCCCCAAATTTTTTAAAAACAACTTACTGCCAAGTCCCTCTGGCGGTGGAGTTTCAGGTCAGAAGGCAAGTGGAGAGCGGTCAGGAATGGATGAATTGTGGCAGGCACATGAACAGAGCGAGGGAAACCCAGGACATATTTGCCATTATACACACTCCTTTATAACACCAAATTACACCATAGATTTCCCTATGGGAACAAGGGAAAGCCAGTTATTATATTCCAAGTATAAAAATACTTATTTGATTCTTTATTTTAGAACTGTGTCATGAGGTTCAGAAAGTTAAGCATTGATGACCTATGCCATTGTGCTGGAATAACGCATGATCATCTGAGCAAATGTCGCCAATCACAGCACTGGACTTTCCTAACCTATTTAATAATACCAGCCAACATGGTGCTGAATAATCTTAACAGGAAAAAGAGACCTGTAGTGGTGGTCATTACATTTGCAATATGTAATGTAAAGGAGCTCCCTAACCTTGCAGTTGGTGGGAATTAATTCCCCTTAGCTGAATGGTTAGAGCTGCTACCTTCAGGACTCAGGGTACATGGTTTGATTCCCAACACAGGACTGCCCAAATACACAGAACAGGTGTAACTGTTCCATTTCCTCTTTATACACAATGCGCATCTTTCCTTCGCTCCACAGGTTTATTATCTACAAGTTACCAAAACTCAGCGAGGAGCCTGTCGAGGATGGGATGAAGTACATGTACCAGGATGCTTCGACGAAAGCCTGGGTTGAAGGCAAGCACACGATGAATGACACGGATGGGGCAGTGGGATACACTTTGCAGCAGTTTTACAAGTCGGGAGGAACCCAGGTAAATATACTGTCTCTTCATGGAGAGCTGAAAAGAGATGGATTGGAATCAAAACTTAAGAACATAAGGGTAGCAGAAGGGCGCTGTAACATGTGCCATCAAGACAGGCCCCTACTTTGCAGTAATAGTACCTTTTTATTTCTGCCTCCCTCATGTGCTTGGCCAGGCCATCCTTAAACATCTTCAGGATTGTTGTGTTTATCAAGGCTTCTGGCAAACCACTGCACACCTCCCTCGCTCTCTGCAGGATTGTACTGTGGTACAGAGAACTCACCTGTAAAGCTCATACTGGGTGGGGGTCCAACTAAAAAAGCAATAGGGCAGAAGCCGGCCTGATGGCATAGAGGACTGGGGTGTTAGGCACCTTACCTCCTGCCATGCCAGTGACCCATCTGAAGGACTGCTCTCCTTTCTTGGGGGGTGGTATTTTGCCCAGCCCTTGACTGCCACCAGGTGGAGGCCTGGTGGCAATGCAGCTCAGGTGGTGCAGTAAGGAGGGGCTGAAAGTGCATGGTTCATGTGTGACTCCACGTGCACACATATGCGCACTGCAGCAGGGAAGGGAACCAGAAAAGAGGAAAAGTCAAGGCAAGGGCTTCATGAAGCCCTGTCTACCTACCCACTGTCTGTGTTGCTACCAGGACCCCAGGTCTGAGCCAGATATTTGGATTTGGGGGAGACCCGCTGCCTTTGCCAGGGGGGCAAGCTGTGGGGGTACTGAAGACCAGGTGAGTAGGCAGAGGAAGCAGTCACTGGTCAGGGGAGGTGGGGACAGGCTGACTAGTCACCCTAGCCATCAAGGGCCAGAAAAATCTCTACAGCGAAAAAAATCAGTAGGGCAGGGGCCCAGGGGTACCACTGTCATATCAGCAATCCACTTAAATTCTGAGCAGTGACGCTGTGTTTGCATTTTATGTTATCTTGCTGTGATCAGGAACCTCCCTATTAGTTAGGAACCAGATGGTATACAGTATGCATGGATTTTCAGAGTCTGGAAGGTGGAAATGAGTCAAATGGGGCGGACGGGGCTAGCTCACATACAAATTTGTAGATATCCAGGTGGGCCAGTTTGATTCTTGCTCTCTGTGTGCTTAAGTATTTCCTGTAGCACCCCCCCCCAGAACTGTTCTCCCCTGGATCTTTAGTCCGTAGCCTGTAGTTATACCTTCATCTCCTTTCGCTTGCAAACCAAAACTCAGTCTTACCTCTGGATCTTTTGATAGCCTATATATTGTAATCAGGTTGTCTCTCACCTTCCTTCTCTTCATGCTGAACATACCTGAACTCTCAAGTCTAACTTCATAGGTTTTGTCTTCCAGCCCTTCTAGCATCCTTGTTGGCATCTGATTGGGCTTTCTCAACTCTGTTAACGTTCTTTTGATGTGGTGCCCAAAATTGACAGAAGTACTCCAAATGAGGCCTCACAAATACGAACATACAAAGTTGCCTGCAGAAGGTGGCCATTGTGGTCTGTCGAGTTTGCTTGACGTGAATCTCATGCATCTGGCGTTACATCATGGCACTCAACTCCCCCTCTCCTGACACTTTTACCCTTCCATTTATTTTATCCCTCTCTCTTAAATCCCCCAACTGTTTTTTTTTATTTACTTTGCTTTCTGGGGCCAGAATGGCTCTTGCCAGCCCGACACATCATGCCACTGCCAACGTCACCATGTCACCGGGGCTAGCCTTCACTTGGTGTTCCCTTGGCTGCTTTCTGGGGCCAGAATGGCTCTTGCCAGCCCGACACATCATGCCACGGCCAACGTCACCATGTCACCGGGGCTAGCCTTCACTTGGTGTTCCCTTGGCTGCTTTCTGGGGCCAGAATGGCTCCTGCCAGCCCGACACATCATGCCACGGCCACCGTCGCCATGTCACCGGGGCTAGCCTTCACTTGGTGTTCCCTTGGCTGCCTTCCCCTTGTCCCTTCAGATACCACATCTGGTGTCCAGGCAGGGAGCCCTGGGTCAGCTACACAGGGCAGTGGCATGATGAGGGTGTCATACAGCCCATCCTGCAGTGTTTTTATGGCTAAGCTGTGGGAGATGTGTCATGCAATGACACAGTGGCACAAACGCCTGAGGCACCATTGTCGCCCCCGTACCAGCCTATGTGCCTCAGTAACGGAAGAACCTATGGCCACCCAGGAGCCCTTGTACCAGGGATGCAAACCATTCCCAGGAGGTGGCAAGTGTGCGAAGGCTGCTCAATCCACCCAACCAGCAGGCCCTCCAGCAAACCGAGTTTGCTTCCAAACCCGGATCACCAGCGGTGCGAGTGGCAGCTCTACCAATGCGCTGGAGGGACAGCGACCCCAACTGTTTTTCTGCTTTACAACCTCCTCCAGTAGCCTGTTCCACCCTGCTACCACTCTCTCGATGGAGTAGTGCCTCCTGGTCTCCTTCCGGAACCTTCTCCCTGTCAGTTTGTAACGATGCCTCCTTGTGTTCTTGTTTTTGCAGAATGTAGAAAGGACACTTAGATTGATCTTATTTAACCTGTTGAGGTAGTTATAGTTCTCTATCACGTCCCCTCACTCCCCTCTTTCCTCAGGCAAGTACATGTTAAATTTCTCCAGCCTTTGCACATCTGAAAGTCCTTGGTTATCCTGAATTATTATTATGGTTCTTCTCTGTACCACCTCCAATAGGTTGATCTGTAAATGCTCTGTAAAGCGAGGTAATAACTTCCCTTGATCTGTTGGCAAGATTTCTCCTGATACAACCTAATATTTGGATAGCATTTTAATAGTTTACTTGTACTGATGACCCTGCTTTAGATTTTTTTGTTGTTCTACTTCCCAAATGCCTATCCTCCCCTTACCCCAAATTCCTGTCCTCCTATTCCCCCAGTGTGGTTTTCCATTTGTGTAATAACTAACTTCATGATTTCTCCTCCCCATGCTCATAACTGAGCAAGTTCCCCCACTAAATTTTGTATCCCACTTCTCAGCACAACTAGCTACTGTATCATGTACTTGTTCTAATCAAAGCTAAATGTGAATGCAGAGACTAAAGGCACTTTTACACACAGGTTTTTAAAACAAAATGAGCGTTACCTGTGGCGCCGTTATGCTCTGTTGCGTTTTTAGGATCCCTTTACACTCTGCAAATTTTCCGGCAGCTCCCACCTCCATTTGTGTTTCAGCACCCCCACAGAGCTTGCTGCTCTATTGCTGTTTGTGCACTGCTTCAGAATGGCTGTTTTACACAGCCCGATGAAATGGAACACTACGGTGCAAACCGCGAAAAGCAGAGATTGTGGTTTGGATGAATGTTCGCCTACGGAACATAACAGATGCACTTTACACACAAGGGATGTAACGGAATACTATTTCCATAACAGTTATTCCATTACATAAACCTGTGTGTAAAAGTGCCTTAAATCTCTTTGTAGCCAATTCACCTCCTCCTGAGTATCTAATACCCCAACCAGTTGGGTATCATCTATAAATCTGATTACTCAATTTTCTGTTTCACCACTAAGGTTTTTGTTTAGAAGTGTTCTTTTTCTCTCACTGTCACCAGTGCCACCCCCTTCTGCCCTGACTCCCAGCCCTTTCTCACCTCTTCTGTGTTGCTTGCCTCAGACCTCCATTTCCACAGTGCAGCTCCTGCCCTATGGAGGCTTCTCTGGAATGGGAGTTGTTCAGCTGGTCCTCCCATCCAACGACAAAAAGGTGTCTCCAGCTGGCAATTGTGTTCACAGTGTATAATGCAAACACAATGGTGATCAGAAACTGGGCAGTGATTTCTCCATCCAGAAACTGGGTACTAAGCTCATGTGCTCCAGTCTGACACGTCTCCTAATCGCTTCAATTGTCCCTCATATGGTGCCTATACAATGTTTTAGCACTGGTGGTAGGCTGCTTCTTACAAATGTGCTCATCTTAACATGAAACATAAGAAGTTTTTATGGGGTCCCACTGTGTGCTGCCAAATAAAAATAAGTAGCCCCCCCATCATTTTCACCAGATCCATGCCTGCGCCTATCACCCCTCATTTGAATCCAGTGAGCATTTTAGTGTTAACTACTCTCCCATGTAAATGTCCACAGTTAGTTTTTTTTTTTTAAGCAGTTGGATGAATACCTTTGAGCAGAACATGCTCATTTGCAAAGGTTCCTCATCAAGAACTAAGTCTCTGCAATAAGTCTTTGGTACATTTATTTATTGTTTATTTATTGAATTTTGTTGACCCGGTAGGCCCACTGAAACTAGAAGTCCCTTTTTCAGGGGCAACCAGGGGGAGGGGGATACAGATAGTAACCAACTGAAACTGAACCAGATTAAACTGTTGGTGGTATGTCTAGTGAATGGGGAAATTTGACCAGGACACCGGGGAAATTCCCCTACTCGCCTGTAGGGGGAACCCTTGTCCTGCAGACTGGTGAGTCATTTTGCAGGAGAACATGGAGGAGGATACAGCTGGAGAGGAAGGAGGAGATGTTCTGCACAGTATAACAAGTTTGGAAGCTATTGAGGCAGCGATGCCAGCACAAGAATTTGGTAATGTGGAAGAAAGCAGCGCTATGGAATTAACAGAGAAACAGCATGAAGAAAATCCAGCTCTGGTGAAGGATTTGAATCTATCTCAAGACTCGGCTACAAAAGGGTATGTGCAAAAATCCCAAACTGTTACTGATAAGAACAATGATACAGCTGATAATGACTTGGGAGGCTCTGAACAAATGTCTACTAGTATGCCAACTTGTACAACTGTGCAAAACGTAAATGACTCTTAACAAACTATTGCAAAACAAATTTGAAATGTATGTATACAGGAAACAAAACCAAGGACTGAGCTCACACAAGCGGCTGGCAGTGTAATCAGTTCTGAACCTGAGTGCCAAGAGCCGTGTTGTCCTCTGGTTAAAACACCTCCAGTAGCTGCAGTTAGACGTCGGCTTTGATTACAGCAAGCCTTGAAATGTAACATAGTTAAAAATAAGAATGCTGACCCAAAGGAAGGGAAAACTGAAGGAGTCTTACCAGGGCAAGCAGAACTGCAGCAAATATGCTCCACAGAAGAAAAAAAATCTGACAGTTAAGCAAATGATATCTGACAGGCCACAGTATGATGCAGGAGCATCAAAGGGTTCAGCAAACGCTGAGTCAGAGCAAAACACTAAGTCAGAGCAAATCACTAGTAAAAGTCAAAGCACACTATTACATTATACAGAGCCATGAGGAAATACCACACTAAAGAAAATAACTGAAAGAAGGAGATGGGTTACCGAACCCCGTCTAGTTCACGGGAACAAAACAATAAAACTGAAATGATCTCAGCTAAAGGACAAGAGGGTACAGTTACATATAAAAACCCTCAAGAAATTGATTTTACCCTAAAAAAAGCTGGATGAAAACAACTTGAATCCGGGAATTGGGTTCCTGATCCGGCCCATAGTCCAATTCCTAGAACAAAGGGGGACAAAGAAATAATACCAAATAACAGTGAGAAAATGGAAACGACAAACTTCATCACTGAGTCAGATTTGGATTTACACAGTGAAGATGTTCGACACTCCAGGCCATTACCTCAAGACTTAAATAAAATACTGATCATATCTAGTAGTGACAGTGACTCTGGGGATGAAGGCCTGCGTATAAAAAGGCAGAGATGGGGAGAACAAATGGAACAGGAAGAAACACCTCAAAACAAGGGGCAAAATGCGAATGAGCATGCAAAAACAAACTGGGAAAATTTCAGAAATAAATATTTTTTTCCCCATCAACCACCACCAACACAAAGAAGAATTGCAGTTAGATTGCAGTACGTGGGGGGATTAGAAGTTCACCCTGGTAGGATATATGTGGGCAAACGTTTAATCAAAGAGCCTGTTTTTTTTTTCAAGTGAAATTTATGCACTTATTCACATTTCGGGTAATAGTTTGTTTGATGTCAGCTTTAAAACACCTCAAAACCTAGATAGATTTTGGACCCAGTATGAAAGAAAAAGATACACAGAATTATGGTACCCTTTCAGAGCAATTCCTCTCACCAAACCAGCTATAAAAAATGTCACAATTGTATTTCGAAATGAGACCATCACAGTTCATATCATGCACTGGTTACAGCAGAGGTGTGAGGTGACTGGGGTACCACAACCCATCTTTGATGATGAACATATTTGGATTGGTGGGTGGAGATACAAGGTTAGACTGCGCACCACAAACCAAGGGCCTGTTCATTTGCCAAATAGCTATTATTGTTGAATGTTAGCTACGATAATAGTGCTTGGAGAATAATTAACATGTATGCTCCACCTAAAAAAAAAAGATAGAGTTGGCTTATTTAATAAAATAAAACCATACCTGTTTACAACAAAGCATATAATTGGGAAGGGGGGGTGAGGGGTGATTTTAATTGCATTATAGCCCGAAGAGACCGGGGTTCAAACACAGAAAAAGACTTTTGTGACACAAATTGTTTAAAATCTATCATACAGACAATAGGGCTACAAGATGCATATAGAACTTTACTTGAGGATGGGGGTTTCACCTTTTTTAAAGAATGCTTGTCCACAAGAATTGACTTTCTTTTCATTTCTAAATATGTCAAGATACATGAAGCTTGTACAAGGCCATGTGAAACTTCGGATCATGCTTTATTACAGATAGTTGTGGGGTTACAAGAATGTATTCCTTATGGAAGGGGTTATTGGAAACTTAATGTAACTTTATTACAGGATGAGAAAATCAAAATACAACTTCAAAATCTTATGCAAGCTCGTATGTCCATAGCAGAATTAGAGGATGATTTAAGTATGTGGTGGGCTGAAACAAAAAGAGAGATTCAAAAACTATTGATATATGTAGCCAAAAAAAGGAATAACTATCAGTATAAAAATATATAGACCTAAGATTACAGTTAGCAAAACTATATTCGGCAATAAACACTCAAAATATCTCCTTAACTTCACAAGTACAGAATATCAAGACTGAAATGGCAACTTCTAAGTTAATAGAGCATAGAATCAATACAACAGGTAAATTGGGGTTTGGTGATGCTTTTAAAAGCTGTCATTCTAGAACAACGGAGAAAGTGATGACATCCATTAAATCAAAAATTGGGGGAGAAGTAACTACGAATCCAGATATGCTAAGGGAAGTGCACCGTTATTTAACAGAGGTGTATGTGGATCCAAAATTATCAGAATCCAGTATGGCTCAGTTTTTAAAAAGTATACCTAACAATATACCACTACAAGATTTATTAAAGACTTTAACATTACCGATTAAGAAATGTGAAGTTGAGCTAGCTATAAAAGGTTTAAAAAATGACACAGCCCCAGCGATAGATGACTTAACATCAGAATTTTATGAAACGTTATAAGACCCACTTATTGATATATTGGTGGAGGTGTTTAATTGGATCTTATTTAATAATAAATTACATTTTCATCTAAATATTGCGGTTCAAATAGTCATTCATACAAAAAATTAACACTCCAAGTTAAGTAATTGGAGGCTTTTGAGCCTCCTAAGCTCAGATTTTAAAATCTTAATGAAAATTTTAACTAAAAGATTAGCAAAAACAGCATTGTATCTTATATCCTTGTCACAAACATGTTCTGTTACAGGGCGCTCGATATGAGACAATCTTTTGCTTGTCAGGGAAATTGTAGAACAAGGGAAAGAAAATGCACTAACAGGCTATATCCTATCATTAGACCAAGAGAATGCCTTTGATAAGGTTTCCCATGACTTTATATATCTAGTGTTACGGGTCTATGGAATACCAATTGTTTTTTGTAGATGAATACAGTTAATTTATAGTGAAGCCACGGTAATAGCTTTGATAAATGGTCATCTAGGATCCCATGTTTCTATAAAAAAAGGAGTGAGACAAGAATGCCCTATGAGCCCACTACTACATATCTTTTGCATAGATCCACTATTAAAAGTTATCCAAATAAATAATACCATAAGAGGAATTAGACCAATGGAAAGGGCTTTGGAAATCAAAACTTCAACTTATGCAGACAATCTATGTTTATTTTTGGCAAACCGTCAATCTGGAGAATATGCTATAAGGGACATTAAAAAGTGTTCTAGAGTAACAAGAACTACTATCAATAAAGAGAAAAGTGTCTTATATTCCCTAAGTGCAACAACTGAGAGGTTAACCACATCATATGATATCACTGAAACTGAAGAAGCAGTAAAAATACTATTGTTTATATTTTGGAAGCGGGGATAACGGAAAATTAAATTGGGAAGATAAAATAAACCTTGCAAAGCAAAAAGTAATGATCCTGAAATCACGGCAGCAAATGAAAAGGAAAAAAGTGATGATAGTTAAAATCTATTTATTACCTATTTTTTCATATTTAAGTATGGTGTACCCAATTCCCAGCACATTAAAAGTAACACTATTAAGTTTAGTTTTCCAAATTATTTGGGGAAGTAGGTTAAAGCCTATCAAATGGAATATACTATACCTCTCAGAACAACAAGGGGGTTTAAACCTTTTGAATCCCATTGCTTTTTTCTACAGTATATATTTTTATAACAATTTACATGGCCCTGCAAAACCTGCTGCACAGTTATAGACACTTTTTGCATTGTGCTGGTTAAATCTGCTATACAATAATTGGAGAGGGCAGAATATATTGAAACTGGGGGTTAAAACAGATACTGATAATATAATACCTGTTTTTGCTAAATTAAGACAATGGGAACTATCTTTAGAACAGATATATAATACGATCCAGACTCAGGTGTTTTTTGAAAACCCAGTGTTTAAAGGTGTAAGTGATAGGTGTAAGGAAGTATTTTTTCACAGAGGGTTGTGGACGCATGGAACGACCTTCCGGATGAGGTTGTGGAGTCAAAAACAGAGGTTGAATTCAAGCATGCATGGGACAGTCATAAGGCAATTCTAGTGGGGGGGGGGAGGAAGTGGGCTGCTGGTTAACTAGGATCTGCAGCTTATTCCGTAGAGTTAGGGAAATGGGCAGACTAGGTGGGCCAAGCGGTCCTTATCTGCTGTCGAATTCTATGGTTCTATGTTTCTATAATAACTATGGGAAAGTTATTTTAACATTACAGGATAAACTAATCCCCCAAAGAATGTGGGATATAGTGTGGCTCAGCAGTCATGGCAGACTAAATGTAAGGGGCAATGCAAAGCATAAACCCCAAACATAAAGAAATTATCCACGACAAACTTGCATTGTGGTTGAAGAAACTATGGAGCATTTTTATTTATCATGTCGATATGCACAGGAATTTTTGCAAATTGTGCTACAAAACTGGAAGAACAGATATCGGGGGATGATTACCTATGAAGAGTTAATAGTAGGGTTTTCATACCATTTGAAGCATTTAGATGCAGGGGTTTTAAGATTAATTATGGCATGCACCAAATTTATAATGAGGCAAACCAGATGTAAGTTTGTTATACAACAAATATACCGTAGCTATTTTAATTTACTTCAAAGTATTGAACAGGCAATATTTATACAATGTGAATCTGAGAAAAGGTTTATGACCAGAGATGTATGGTACAGCAGATGGAGAACAGTACCTTTCCTAAAAGATAACATTGGATAAAGGTCTAATTTGTAAATGTGTAAGATCACAATGATAATTGTAAGAGTTTTAAACTCTCTAGGTTTTTTTTGTTTGTTTAAAATTATTCTTTATTTTTTTGTATACATTTTTCTTGTATTTGTTTAAAAAGTGTTATATTTTGTGGTGTATCTTTAATAAAACATTCCCCTACTCTTTTCGAGAAGTGCCATGGGATCTTTAACGTCCACCTGAACAACTACCAGAACAGGAAGACGGGACCTCAGTTTTTTTTTTTTTGAAATCTCTTTTTATCCCCTCCTGGTCACTCACGCCATTCCTCTCCTTCGGGCTTAGCTCAGTGCCCTCCAGTCCCTCACTGAATCTGCCCCTAGAGTGCCTCTCTGGTGACTCCTACCTGCCTCGTTCCCTCCATGGAGCACCTTGCACAGCGGGGTCTGCCCGTGATTGCAGACTGGGTGGCTGGAGCAGCCGTCATCTGGAATGCCGCGTTTTTTTTTCCCATTTTTCTGTCCCTCCCCTCCATCCCGCTGAGGACGCAGGCTCGGGTGGAACATGCTACGCACTGCCAAGTGCCAGATGGTGTCCTCCTCGGCTCCCCAGTGGAAGCAAGATTGCCCCGAGTCGGTGTGCTTCCACCGGCCTCCCGGCTGGTGTATTAAACACCCTTGGTATCCCTCCCCGAAGGAGGAGAGCATCCATGGGGATGCTTGATCCTCCTTCCCCCTGCCGACCCGAGTCCATTCCCGAACCTGGGTCACTGGCATGGTGCGAGGTGTGGCGTCCAGCGACTCAACCCTCAGCGCCACCGGGCTGGCTATGGGACCTCAGTTTTAATGTCTCATCTGAAAGATGGCACCTCAGGAGTGCAGCACCCCCCCATGCTGCACTACAGTGTCCATATTAGAATTTTAACCCAAGTGCCTGGTGTGGGAATAGAACCCACAGCCTTCTGAACTTCTGGTCTGAGAGGCAAGTGTGCAACCTGCTGAGCCACTGACACTGATAAAAAGGTATACTGCAATTGGTAACAACTGAACTGCTATAATAAGCCTTAGGTACACATAAAAGAAGAATATAGTAGGTAACAGTCGAATCAAGAGTGGCAGGCAGTGTAAGCATTGCCAGTGTAAGCATATTATTCCATCTGTTATTCACTGTTTGTTATGGGATATTTAAATATCAATTTAAATAGATAAAACATGTTTGCAGTTGCTCACCTCTTGTAGATTTTGGTGGTACAGTATGTAAAGTTTCATTCTAAAAAAAATATTGCTGTTAGATTTCTAATTTCACCCTCTTTCTTACTAAGAATGAAGAGGTGGCATATGTACTTTATAATGATCAGTTTCCGGAGCAAAACACCTATTCATCCTTCGGTCATACAAAAGGTATGTTTATTGGGGTTATTTCTTGACATTTTCAGGGGAGCAACCATCTGCAAGGGTGTAGCCATTGCATTCCTGATCATTTGGGGGAAGGGATGGGAGCATCCATGGTTGAAAATCAGGGAGAAAATAATAATAAAAATGCATAATTAGAAGGCTTAAAGCAAACATTTTGGTCATCAGAAACAAGTGGGATCTTGCAATTCCAGGCTACATCTTACTCAGTAGAGTTGGGAGGAAGGATAGAGGAAGGGGTAGCCTATGTATAAAAGAGGGAATACAGGCCACAGAGGACTCTGCTATTAAGGGAGGGGGAGGTGGAATCAATTTGGGTGCAATTAAAAACACTGGAGTGGAGAAAGCTGAGGTTAGGAGTTTTTTACAAGCCACCAGAACAGAGAAAGGAGGTGGATAGAAATTCAGGGGAAGAGATCTGAAGGGGGCAGCAGGGAAGGGGGGGTAGTGATAGTAGGATACCTAAGCATGCTGTAAGTTGATTGGGCATGTGTCTATAGGCAGAAGTGGGAGAAATCCATCTTTGTTAGATTTCATACAGCACAGCTTCCTAGTGCAGTGGGGTAAGGAGCTATCCAGGCGAAACCATCCTAGATCTTGTTCTGTCCAATGCAGAGACTGTGAAGGGAGTCAAGGTG
The DNA here is from genome assembly GCA_016271365.2 of Neoceratodus forsteri. Taxonomy (NCBI): domain Eukaryota; kingdom Metazoa; phylum Chordata; order Ceratodontiformes; family Ceratodontidae; genus Neoceratodus; species Neoceratodus forsteri. Next base: position 75,412,653 of record JADMNL010000033.1, on the reverse strand, counting down.
AGGGAACCCCTAGGGTCAAGTGACATCGGCTAGGTATGGTTTGAGATGACCACAGGAGGCTGTCGATCATCATGAAAAGTCATGGTCCTGGACATTAGCATGGTAGACTTTGGGATGGTGAAGGCACTGATCAGGGACAAACTAGTGGGGTTGAAAAGAGATGGTGGGGGGGTCAATGCTCAATTGAAAATAGTGAAAGAATGGCAGACAAGGGTGAGGTAGTACTGGTTGGAGACTTCAATATTCCAGATGTGGACTGGAGCATCCCAGCAGCAGCATCAACCTTTCTCAGGCAACTGGTCATGGAACCAACTCGGCAGAAGGCAATACTGGACCTTGTGTTCACAAACAGGGACAGTGTGATGGGGGTAACAGTGGGGGAGCACCTGGGGAACAGTGACCACCAGTCACTGTGGTTTGAAATCACAGAAGGAGCAGAACCAAACCACACAAAAACACGTATCCTGGATTTTAGGGGGGCAGACTTTGGGAAAATGGGAGATACTTGAAAGAGGCATTAAGGGAAATGGGACAGGAATCAGGGTTGAGGAACAGTGGCAGTATTTAAATGGGGATTACAAGAACAACAGAATTATGCATTAAGCAGGTTAGCAAGAGGAAAAGGAAGAGAGGCCATTATGGTTTTCCAAAGAGGTAGCAAAGAAAATGAAAGCCAAAAAGATTGCATTCAGGCAATACAAAAAGACACAGGCAGAAGGGGATATGGAGAAATACCAGGAGAAGCAAAGGGAGGCAGGGTGGTCAGTAAGGGAAGTCAAAGCTCAGACAGAAGAGCACATTGCAAAATCAGTGGGTAGAGGGGACAAAACCTTTTACAGGTACATACTGTAAGTGAAAAAAGAAAGGCAAAGGGAGGGATAGTGAGACTGAAGGGGAGGACAAGATGCATGGAGGATGACAACAGTAAAGTTGACATACTGAACAGGTATTTCTGCTCAGTCTTTACTGAGGAAGAGGGGGGTAATGGGTCTGAAGGGAGTATAAGTGGTGAGAATGGTGCAGAAATGGACACAAGTCCCTTTACACGAGAAAGGGTCCTGAAGGAACTGGAAGTAATAAGAGTTGGTAAAGCAATGGGGCCAGATGGGGTGCACCCCAGGGTCCTTAAGGAACTCAGAGAGGAGGTGGCTGAACCTCTGGCTATCCTGTTTAGCCGATCACTGGAAACAGGGGAGGTACCCAACGACTGGAGGACAGCAGATGTAGTCCCTTTATACAAAAGTGGGAACAAGAGGAAGCAGGGAACTACAGACCAGTCAGCCTCACCTCAGTAGTGGGGAAGATCATGGAAGCACTACTGAAGGAGAGATTGGTGGAACATCTGGTTGTCAATGGACTGCAGGATCCAAGGCAGCATGGTTTCACCAGGGGGAGGTCATGTCAGACCAGCCTCGTTGAATATTTTGACTGGGTGACTAGGGAGGTGGATCTGGGGAGGGCAGTGGACATGGCCTATCTGGACTTCAGCAAGGCCTTTGACACTGTGCCACACAGAAGACTATTACACAAACTGGGGAATATGGGTGTGGGCAGGACAGTACTGTGGTGGGTAGGTAACTGGTTGGGCGGCAGGACACAGAGAGTGGTGGTAAATGGCTGTCACTCCACAGAGGGAAGAGTGACCAGTGGGGTACCATAGGGATCAGTACTGGGACTGGTCCTATTCAACATCTTTATCAGTGACATTGCGCAGGACCTAGAAGGCAGAATTTCACTGTTCGCTGATGACACAAAGCTCTGTAACAGAGTAGACACACCAGAGGGTGTAGACAGAAGTAGAAGGGACCTGCAGAAACTTGAAGAATGATCAGGGGTTTGGCAGTTGAAATTCAATGCAAAGAAGTGCAAAATAATGCATATGGGGCACGAAAACCCTGGCACAATATATCAGTTGGGGGGTGAGGATATAGCATGCACCAAGCAGGAAAGGGATCTTGGGGTTATCATCTCTGATGACCTCAAGGTAGGGAAACAGTGTGACAAGGCAGCAGATAAAGCAAATAGGATGCTGGGATGCATAGGCAGGGGCATCACCAGCAGGAAAAGGGAGGTCATGATTCCACTATACAAGACATTAGTGAGGCCCCACCTGGAGTACAGTGTACAGTTCTGGAGACCTTACCTACGTAAGGACATAGACAGGGTAGAGAAGGTTCAGAGGAGGGCAACAAAGATGGTACATGGATTGCATCACAAGTCCTATGAGGACAGGTTGAAGGAATTGAATATGTACTCCCTGGAGGAGAGGAGGAGAGAGGGGACATGATAGAGACATACAAGTATCTTACAGGGAGGAACAGGGTGCAAGAATACACTATTTTTAAGTGAAAAGATGTTCCAGGACTAGAGGGCATGGGATGAAGTTGGAGGAGGATGATTCAGAGGAAACGTGAGGAAGAATTTCTTCACAGAATGGGTGGTGGACAAGTGGAACACCCTGCCAGAGGAAGTGGTGTGGGCTGAAACAATCACGGGATTTAAGAATGCATGGGATAGACATAAAGGAATTCTGGAGGTCAGGGGTAAGGGGCAAAAGAGTTCTAGGAAAACATAAACTGAACTTACAAACTCAAATGGGCAGACTAGGTGGGCCATAGGCCCTTATCTGCCGACACTGTCTATGTGTCTGTGAAAGGGATTATAACAGAAGCAACAGCCTCCTGCATGAGGAAGGCTGCCAAAAGGAGGAAGCACAGGAAACCAGTCTGGTTCTCAAGGGGGATGGTGAATGAGGCAAGGGCCAAAAGAAAGGCCTTCAAGGGGTACAAGGAAAAGAGAGGGAGGAAGAGTGGAGAGATTAGCAGAAGAAACTAACAGAAGTGAGGAGTTCAGTGCAAAAAGCTAAAGTGGAGTAAAGATAGCAAAAAGGGTGAAGGAACAAAAAACTAAAGTGGAGTAATAGAAAAGGTGAAGGGACAAGGGGACATGGAATCTTACAGAGACATTAGGGAAAATTGGAAACTGAATGGAGGATAATTAGGTTGAAGGGCAGGAAGCTGGTCTAAGTCAACAGGCAGAAAGTCGCTGACTAAACAACTTCTGTTGCTCATTGTTCACATTGCAGGACGTAGCACCACTGCCAGACAGCAGGATGAAGGCTCCTGATTAGGGGTTAGAAAGAATGAAATGACTGGGGATCACAGTAGACAGGGTCTGAAAATAGCTTGCAGCCCTCTGGGTTGACAAGGCCCCAGGTACCAGTGGTCTGCATCACAGAGTGCTGATGGAGCTGAGGCCAGAACTGGTAACACTGCTGATGGATTTGTTCAGGTGCTTCCTGGCGACAGGAGAAGTCCCCAGGGATAGACGATCTGTGGATGTAGTTTCACTGCACAAGAGCAGAGACAGTGAGGACCTGGTTAACTACGGGCCAGTCAGTCTGTCTTACCTCATTTGTTTGGAAGCTTCTGGAAATGATGGCCAAAGAAAAAGGTAGTGAACTTACTGGAGAACAGTGGGTTGCAGGAGGTTAAATAGCATGGGTTCAAGTCAGCAAGGTCATGTCAGCAAACCTGTTAGTGTTCTTTGACTGGGTAATGAGGGCACTGGATAAGTGGCTGGTGCTTGATGTGTTCTGTATAGAGTTCAGTAGGGCCTTTGAATCAGCACTACACTGGAAGCTTCTAAAAGCTGAAGGATCTGGGGCGGAGAAAGGGATGAGCAAGGGGATCAGGAGCCTGTTGGGGGGGGAGAATGCAGAAGCTACAAGTTGGGGTCCATAAGAGTCAGTTGTAGGTCTCATCCTTTTCATTATGTTTAATAGTGACATTGGGGAGGGTATCTGAGGCACAATGTACCTCTTTGTCAGATGACAAAAAACTCTGCAGTGGTGATGACCATGAGGAGGGGGTCAGGGAACTGAAGAAGAGCCAAGATGCACTAGAAAGATGATCCAAAGGACCAGCTTAATGCCAAAAAGTGTAAGGTAATATCAAAGGCAAAAGGAACACATAGACTACGGGATGGGAGGGGTCCAGATAGCCATGACAGAGGAGGGGCACCTGGTTGTTATGATCAGTAACAGTCTTAAGTCAGCGCAACAGAGAATACAGCAGGGCCTCAAGGATGTTGGGGTGTATAGGGAGGGGGGGTTTAACAGCTGGAGGAGGTAGGTGGTATTGTTCCTGTACAAGTCCTTGGTTAGGCCCCATCTGGAGTATTGTGCTCAGTTCTGGAGTCTGTTTAAGGAAAGACAGGGGTGTGCATTATGCTGTGCAATGCAGGGACAATAAAATTATTAAGGGGCAGCAGGGCAGATCCTATGAGGAGAGGATGGCAGACCGAAACATATACTCTGGAGGCTAGAAGGAAGACGGGGGTTATGATCGAGACCTACCGATTCCTCAGAGGGCCAAACAAAGTGGACAGTGGGGTTCACCAGGAATGATAACATGGTGATGGGAGGTCATGGGTAGAGGCTGATCAGGGGGAGATTTAAACGGGACATTAGAAAGTTTTTGACTGAGAGGGCGGTGGAATAGTTGAATACATTGCAGAAGGAGGTGGTGGTGGCAGAGTCTATAATAAGTTTCAAGGACGTCTGGGACAGATTTAGGGGGCTGATGGTCCCAGAAGGAGGGGCAAGTGGGGGCAGGAAGTGGTAGTGGTGGGGACATGGCAAGAAGGCAGGGGATCTGAAGCAGCTGCGAACTACCCTGTCTGGCTTTTGGGCAATAAGGACTAGAAGGAATCTTTGGACAGACTTGATGTACCTTGAGTCTTTTTTTTTTTCTTCCGTAATTTTGTTTTCAGTTTCTAGTTAGCAAAACAGTTTCATCATATAGTTTTTTTTAGAATTAGTATATTTCTGACATGAGCAGAATCTGCATCAGTATGTTTTTATTTCTTGCAGATGTTTTAAAAAGACTTTAAAAGTCATTAAAAGTGACCACCATCAATTTTTTTTAATTCCTTCATTATTCGTTACTTTCTGACTTTACAGACTGGATTCCTACTGTGGCTGTGTTAGGAAGGTGCTACCATACATTTTTGATGGCAAACAGCACAACACCAAAATGTTTCATTTATTATAGTGGGCGTGGCCAGAAAGACATTAAAAAAATCAGAACCCCATATCTCAGTTCAGGAGTGAGATATGATGAAAAGAAAAATACTGATGTTTTTTCCAGACATCCCTTATTACAAGAACGCTATGTAATGAAATGTTTTTCTGCTAACAAATATCAAATATAATAGCTATTATTATATGTTATATACTATTGTATTTACAACACGGTACTGTGTCAACCTTGGTTTCTGGTTTTGATTCTCTTTTATTATACAGGTGTAGTTCTACTGGATAAAGAACAAGGAATCTGGCTGGTTCACAGCACCCCAAAGTTTCCTCCTGAGATGAAAGATGGGTACTACTGGCCCCATAATGGGATTCGCAATGGGCAGTCCTTCCTCTGTGTCACCTACTCCTACTCCCAGTTTAAAGACATAGGTAACCCGGCACTGGCATTACACTGCATAATGGCTGCTACATGTATCGGATACAGTCCATACACTATAATTCCATAGACTTCTTTCATTGTGGTTTTTATCAGTTTGTGTGGGGAAGGGATGTGCGTGTGTAATTGGATGGAGGAGACTACCAGTTCTTCAAAAAGGTTTCTTTGTCTGGAGGGCTTAGCTTGTCACAGAGCTATGGCATTTGGCTGTAGAGAAGGGTAAGTATGACCCATCTGGCACCCCCTACCACAAGCAAAAGAGAGCATTACTGCCATCAAGTGTGTAGACAACTACTGGCCTCGGCCACCTCTCTTAAGGAAGGAAGGGTGCAATCATGGTAAACCACAACAGTCAGGGGGGGAAAAGAGGAGGGGGAATAAAGAAACAAACAAAAAAAAAGAACAGTGTCTTTTCCTACTCTTACTCAAAAAATCCATTTCAAGTGACTAACAGTCTGTGAAAGGGGTGCAGATTCATAGAGTGAACCCTTTGAATGAGGGACAACAGGAAAGGCTGTAGAAGGAGGGGTTCACAGATCTGAACATGTACATGTATGAGGCGAGAAGGGAGAGAGGAGACATGACCGAAATGTACAAATACATCCACAGGGTAAATAAGGTGGATCACGAGGAATTGCTCAGACTGAATGGGAATACAAACACGGGGCAACTCCATGAAGCTGGAGGGGGGCAGATTTAAGAGAGGTACCGGGAAGGACTTTTTCCATTAGAAAGAGTGGTGGGGGCTGGAATAAGCTTCTAGAGGAGGTAGTCTGTCCAAAATCAGTATGGGGATTCCATCGAGGGAGGACAGATACAAGGGTTTCTTAGAGACCCCACCTGAAAGGGGAGGGGGTGGGAGAATGAGAAGGCCACCCAACTTTCTAATTCAACATTAGTTATGTAAGAATGGGCAGACAAGACAGGCCAATTCAGTCCAGCCTGGTGGCCCACAGGGCTGAGGAGAGGTACGCCTCATCTCTCAGCACACCGGTGACCCGAGATTTGGAATGAGCTCTGGTCACTGAGGGTCATGGGGGGGGCTTGAATGGTCGCTTGGCTCTTCTCTCCCAGACTAGGGTGGTGGGTTATCTAGGTTCTTGGCTACCACCAGGTTGAAGCCTGGTGGTAGTGCCAAACCTAGGGAGGCCGGCTGCGGTTGGAGGGTGGAAGGACCCAAAGGTTCCAGAGTGAAAGTGTGCCTCTACATACATGTGTCCTCCATGTCACCATGGGTCTGGGAAGGGAGAATCGAAAAATAGGTTAGCCTGGGCTCCATGACATCCCGCCTACCAGCCCTCTGATCCACACTACCACTTGGCCAGGACCCATCAGTGGATTTGGGTCTCTAAGAAGGGGGGAGGGACATCCTCCCCTGCCCGGCCCGACACAGTGGGCGGTCCGTGTGGGGGGATCACAGGGACCTGGTCAGGTTGGGGAAGGTTGGTGAGCAGGAGAGAGCAGGGATGGAACCAAAGTGCCACACCTGTGCAGATTGTGGGTAAAAACAGATGATGGAAAAGAAAAAAAGATGGGCCAATGTGCCTTTTCCTGTTGCTAGACTGCGTGTTTTTGTGCTTCTATGTTTTTTGCTTAACTTCTAGTTATCCACTTCCACAGCGAGGAAGCGAAACAGTGCTAGTCTGGTTTCTGTTGTGTGCACAAGCATAAATACTAGCATTTAAGGAATCTACTGCTATTTTTGAAAATCTGTTTATTTTTATTTAAAAATTGTTGATCTTGTAAGGCACACTAAGCTGGGGCTAGTTTCCGAAAGTGTTACATAAGGGAAAAAACAACAGATTAAAGATGTTCCTGTCCAAATTAACTGTATGGTGGCATAGCTGGGGGGGCCTGGGTGCCCAGAAACCCCAGTGGTAAGCAATGCATTGTGGCTTGTAAACAAGCTGCTGTGGCTAGTATGCTTGTAAGTTAAAAGTATGTGTACTTAAAAGCACTTCTGAGAGAAAACAGACATCTGCAAATTGCTAAGGTTAGCATTTACACATAACTTTGCCTTCTCTTTACATCAATGTTAAGAGAGACATGGCGAGGACCATTACTCTAGTCTTCCAACAGTAAAGACATCTCTTAGAGGTAAACCTAGTGTCCATGAATCAGTTTCTACCGTCTTGCTCACTTTTCTCTTTCCTCTCAGTTTAAAGACATAGGGAAGCAGCTGATGTACACCGAGCCCAATTGCTACGAGTCTTCCATCCCACCTTCTTTTGCTGATGCTTTTCCTGAACTTGTTAGTGCATCCACGGGCACATTTGTGAAATCACCGCCTTGGATTCGCATGGTCAGCCTGACCTCAGCAGGAGGGAAGGAGTTCACCAGTTTTGCAAAAAACGGACAATTTGAAGACGGTAAGCTGGTAAATGTTTCTCTGCATCTTCTGTTCTTAGCAGCAACTTGTATCTTTTAACGTGTTACTAAAAACAAAAAAAAACAAGAAGGGACAGGTGATTACCAAATGCTCTGTGTTTGTCCACAGCCACAGTCTGCCTTTCAAATACTGCTGTGTCAAAGTGTTTCACCATTGGGCTAGAATGCTGCTTGTGATAGGGCAGAAATCAATATGGCTGAACTCTGAGAACGATGTTGTTCAGATCTTGTTCTCTCATTTCATTCTCTTTCTTTATTGTAACAGTTATTAATTTGTAAGGGTTCTTAAACTTCTTGGACATACATGCCGGGCACCCAGAAATGTCTTTGTAAGTGTCTGTAAATGGAACGAGTGGCTGTGCGGGCTATTTGCTAGGTGCATACTGTGTGACCCTGAGCAAGTCACTTAACTTCCTCGTGCTCCCAGGTTGCACCTGCAAACAAGCTTTCAGCTTAGTGTGTCTCACCTGGTAAAATAATTGGTATAAATAAAATTGGTATAAATAAAATTTGTGTCACATTGCGGCCAGGTGGCAGGCTGTTGAACCTCATCAGAATTAGCAGTCTTGCCAGCTGGCAGGGGGCATGAAGGGCACGGGATAGGGTGAGAGTGGGAAGGGGAAATCACAGGATGATGCTAGGGACTGCATTCATTAGGGCTGGGGAGTGGATGGGGGGGGGCACCCCTGGATGCCAGATACTGCATTTTACAGGGCTGGAGACTGGGACCACAGAATGCCAGGAATGGCCTTCTACAGCATAGGACAGTAGGAGGATGACTGCTGGATGCCAGGGATAGCATTCTGCAGGACTGGCAAGTGGGAAGAAGGGCTACTGGATGAGAAACGACATTATTTTGGGTCGGAGAGTTTCAGCTGTGGAACTGACTCATTTGAAGTTATTGGGTCGCTAGGTAGAGTATTGAATTTCTTGTGTGTGGACAGCATTGTTTCATGCAGGTGTTCAACATCACTAACTGCTTTGAACATTGGGAGATTTGTTTGGTAGGGGTTTGTGGCTAGATACCTTGGACTGCTTTGGTCATCAACTGGGGTGGTGGCGAGAGACTGCTAGGTGGCATTATGATATACAATAGGTGTTGTGTTTGTGAGTGTTGGCTAGGGGTGTTAGTGGCCACTATGCCTGTAAACATCTGGATCAGTGGTTTGCATTGTAATGCCTAACTCAGACTCTGGGGGTGGTGGTGGTGCTGGTCCAACTGCTTAGGAGCTTGCAGCAGTGGAAAGATGGAGTGGTCTTGATGCCTTGGGTGCCTACATGGCATCGATGCTCCTCTCCATATAGGCAAGTTGTCAGTGGGATGGCTTAAATAGAGGTTGGTGAGATATAAGTAGGGATAAAACTTCTAGCACTGTGAAAGGAGGCGGCCCTGTTGCATACATTACTGGGGTCTGTTCCTCCCTCTATAGCTTCTCACCCCACTCTTTGATAAATAGTAATGCAGAGGCATTCAGGTTGGGCCCCGCCATGGGGGCTGGGGGCTGGGGGCAGTGTTCCCATGTGATGTGGGGTACGAAGCAGGTCAGGCTCAGCAGTCGGTAAGGGTAGGCCCATTGCTACAGTGGTAGAAGAGTAATGCTTCTCCAGAGGCAGGATAAGGAGGTACTAACCACAAAGAAATAGAGTGAATTGTAGAAAAATGAAGCAATAGTAAATAATAGTTTTACACATAAAGAAAACTTACTGTTGACTTTTATTGTGCAGATCTTTACACCGGCTGGGTATCTGGGATCCTGGAGAGTGATCTCTTGGTTCAGTTCTGGCCGAACTCACGTGGTGTTCTCCCCTCCAACTGCAGCGTAAAATACCATGTCTACAGCATCGAGCAAATTGAATTCTCGCCAGACGTAGCATTCTCTCACCACGTAGACCACTCTAAATGGTGTGTTTCCAATTCCACTGACAGTGGCAGCGTGCCATGGACCTGTGTTGTCGATATGAACCGTGATGAAGCAGAGATGAAGCGAGGGGGTGGGACAGTGTGCACCAGAGATCAAGCGATTTGGAAATCCTTCTATACGCTCATCAAGAAATATGAGGACTGCAATTACTGAACATAAAACAATGGACTTAATACTTTTCGCAACAGATATCTCATTCAAGGGGAAGCCCTTGTTTGAACTGTAACTTGTTACATCCTGGTAAACACTACTAATGGGTGCATGCAATGTGTTTAATGGAGCCTCCGAGAGAACTTGCAAACAGTCGCTACCCTTCAGTCACTAGCTATGCAAATTCACAATTGGCAACAAAAAACTCATACAACATTCTAAAAGATAGAAGCATGATTTCATACCTTTTATGGGACCAAGAAAAATTTTTGATTATACTAACTGTCAGGCCTATACAGGGCCCATCTTCATGACAAGTTTTACAACTTTTTAGGCTTTTCATAAAGGAAGTGTCTTCTGTCCAGGTAGATTCAGTTGTAGTGGCTGTAGCACATACACTACTGTCCCATCAGATGCTGGGACATACATACCTACTGCACATGCATAGAATTTTTCAGCAGATAAGGGTCACTTGGTCCAACTAGTCTGCCCATTTAACCCTACCTACAGTATCCTCACAGACCTGCAACATTTGCCTTCACCACAGGCACCGCAGGCATTTTTGTCCCAATAGAACTGCACCTGCTTTACCTAGCACATAAACTACTGTCTCAGCACAGGCTGGGACACTAATGCCTGCAAGAATATAACTCTGCCAGAATCTGCTGGGACACTACTCTCTGCAGAAATAGAACTCTGCCAGCATCTGCTGGGACAATAGTGTCTGCAGGAATAGAACTCTGCCAGCATCTGCTGTGACACTAGTGGCTGCAGCAACAGAACTCTGCCAGCAGCTGTTGGGACACTAGTGGCTGCAGCAACAGAACTTTGTCAGCAGCTGCTGGGACACTAGTGCCTGCAGGAATAGCACTCTGTCAGCATCTGCAGTAAAAGAACTCTGCCAGCATCTGCTGGGACACTAGTGCCTGCAGTAACAAAACTCTGCCAGCATCTTCTGGGACACTAACGCCTGCAGGAATAGAACTCTGCTAGCATCTTCTAGAACACTAATGCCTGCAGGAACAGAACTCTGCCAGCATCTGCTGGGACAGTGGTGCCTGCAGTAACAGAACTCTGCCAGCATATGCGTGGACAGTAGTGCCTAGAAATAGAACTCTACCAGCATCTGCAGGGACACTAGTTACTGCAGTGACAGAACTCTGCCAGAATCTACTGGGACACTAGTGCCTGCAGTAACAGAACTCTGCCAGCATCTGCTGGGATACTAGTGCCTGCAGTAACAGAACTTTGACAGCATCTGCTGGGACACTAGTGCCTGCAGTAACAGAACTCTGCCAGCATCTGCTGGGACACTAGTGCTGTAGTAAGAACTCTGCCAGCATCTGCTGGTACACTAGTGCCTTCAGTAACAGATCTCTGCCAGCATCTGCTGGGACACAAGTGGCTGTAGTAACAGAACTCTGCCAGCATCTGCTGGTACACTAGTGCCTTCAGTAACAGAACTCTGCCAGCATCTGCTGGAACACTAGTGCCTGCAGTAACAGAACTTTGACAGCATCTGCTGGGACACTAGTGCCTTCAGTAACGGATCTCTGCCAGCATCTGCTGGGACACTAGTGCCTTCAGTAACAGAACTTTGACAGCATCTGCTGGGACACTAATGCCTTCAGTAACAGATCTCTACCAGCATCTGCTGGGACTTTAGTGCCTTCAGTAACAGAACTTTGACAGCATCTGCTGGGACACTAGTGCCTGCAGTAACAGAACTCTGCCAGCATCTGCTGGGACATTAGTGCCTTCAGTAACAGAACTTTGACAGCATCTGCTGGGACACTAGTGCCTGCAGTAACAGAACTCTGCCAGCATCTGCTGGGACATTAGTGCATTCAGTAACAGAACTTTGACAGCATCTGCTGGGACACTAGTGCCTTCAGTAACAGAACTCTGCCAACATCTGCTGGGACACTAGTTCCTCCAGGAATAGAACTCTGCCAGTATCTGCTGGGACACTAGCGCCTGCAGTAACAGAACTCTGCCAGCATCTGCTGGGACACTAGTGCCTGTATTAACAGAACTCTGCCAGTATCTGCTGGGACACTAGTGTCTGCAGTAACAGAACTCTGCCAGCATCTGCTGTGACACTAGTGGCTGCAGCAGCGGAACTCTGCCAGCAGCTGCTGGGGCACTAGTGCCTGCAGGAATAGCACTCTGTCATCATCTGCAGTAAAATAACTCTGCCAGCATCTGCATGGACAGTAGTGCCTGCAGTAACAGAACTCTGACAGCATCTGCTGGGACACTAGTGCCTGCAGTAACAAAACTCTGCCAGCATCTTCTGGGACACTAACGCCTGCAGGAATAGAACTCTGCTAGCATCTTCTAGAACACTAATGCCTGCAGGAATAGAACTCTGCCAGCATCTGCTGGGACAGTGGTGCCTGCAGTAACAGAACTTTGCCAGCATATGCGTGGACAGTAGTGCCTAGAAATAGAACTCTACCAGCATCTGCAGGGACACTAGTTACTGCAGTGACAGAACTCTGCCAGAATCTGCTGGGACACTAGTGCCTTCAGTAACAGAACTTTGACAGCATCTGCTGGGACACTAGTGCCTGCAGTAACAGAACTTTGACAGCATCTGCTGGGACACTAGTGCCTGCAGTAACAGAACTCTGCCAGCATCTGCTGGGACACTAGTGCTGTAGTAAGAACTCTGCCAGCATCTGCTGGTACACTAGTGCCTTCAGTAACAGATCTCTGCCAGCATCTGCTGGGACACAAGTGGCTGTAGTAACAGAACTCTGCCAGCATCTGCTGGTACACTAGTGCCTTCAGTAACAGAACTCTGCCAGCATCTGCTGGAACACTGGTGCCTGCAGTAACAGAACTTTGACAGCATCTGCTGGGACACTAGTGCCTTCAGTAACGGATCTCTGCCAGCATCTGCTGGGACACTAGTGCCTTCAGTAACAGAACTTTGACAGCATCTGCTGGGACACTAATGCCTTCAGTAACAGATCTCTACCAGCATCTGCTGGGACACTAGTGCCTGTATTAACAGAACTCTGCCAGTATCTGCTGGGACACTAGTGTCTGCAGTAACAGAACTCTGCCAGCATCTGCTGTGACACTAGTGGCTGCAGCAGCGGAACTCTGCCAGCAGCTGCTGGGGCACTAGTGCCTGCAGGAATAGCACTCTGTCATCATCTGCAGTAAAATAACTCTGCCAGCATCTGCATGGACACTAGTGCCTGCAGTAACAGAACTCTGCCAGCATCTGCTGGGACATTAGTGCCTTCAGTAACAGAACTTTGACAGCATCTGCTGGGACACTAGTGCCTGCAGTAACAGAACTCTGCCAGCATCTGCTACACCAGTAGTACCTGCAGTAACAGAACTCTGCCAGCATCTGCTGGGACAGTAGTGCCTGCAGTAACAGAACTTTGACAGCATCTGCTGGGACACTAGTGCCTTCAGTAACAAAACTTTGACAGCATCTGCTGGGACACTAGTGCCTGCAGTAACAGAACTCTGCCAGCATCTGCTGGGACATTAGTGCCTTCAGTAATAGAACTTTGACAGCATCTGCTGGGACAGTAGTGCCTGCAGTAACAGAACTCTGCCAGCATCTGCTGGGACACTAGTGCCTGCAGTAACAGAACTTTGACAGCATCTGCTGGGACACTAGTGTCTGCAATAACAGAGCTCTGCCAGCATCTGCTGGGACCCTAGTGCCTGTAGTAACAGAACTCTGCCAGCATCTGCTGGTACACTAGTGCTTTCAGTAACAGATCTCTGCCAGCATCTGCTGGGACACTAGTGCCTGTAGTAACAGAACTCTGCCAGCATCTGCTGGTACACTGGTGCTTTCAGTAACAGATCTCTGCCAGCATCTGCTGGGACACTAGTGCCTTCAGTAACAGAATTCTGCCAGCATCTGCTGGGACACTAGTGCCTGCAGTAACAGAACTTTGACAGCATCTGCTGGGACACTAGTGCCTTCAGTAACAGATCTCTGCCAGCATCTGCTGGGACATTAGTGCCTTCAGTAACAGAACTTTGACAGCATCTGCCTGGACACTAGTGCCTTCAGTAACAGAACTTTGACAGCATCTGCTGGGACACTAGTGTCTTCAGTAACAGAACTCTGCCAACATCTGCTGGGACACTAGTCCCTCCAGGAATAGAACTCTGCCAGTATCTGCTGGGACACTAGCGCCTGCAGTAACAGAACTCTGCCAGCATCTGCTGGGACACTAGTGCCTGTAGTAACAGAACTCTGTCAGTATCTGCTGGGACACTAGTGTCTGCAGTAACAGAACTCTGCCAGCATCTGCTGGGACACTAGTTCCTCCAGGAATAGAACTCTACCAGTATCTGCTGGGACACTAGTTCCTCCAGGAATAGAACTCTGCCAGTATCTGCTGGGACACTAGTTCCTCCAGGAGTAGAACTCTGCCAGTATCTGTTGGGACACTAGTGCCTGCAGTAACAGAACTCTGCCAACATCTGCTGGGACACTAGTGCCTGTAGTAACAGAACTCTGCCAGTATCTGCTGGGACACTAGTGTCTGCAGTAACAGAACTCTGCCAGCATCTGCTGGGACACTAGTTCCTCCAGGAATAGAACTCTGCCAGTATCTGCTGGGACACTAGTTCCTCCAGGAATAGAACTCTGCCAGTATCTGCTGGGACACTAGTTCATCCAGGAATAGAACTCTGCCAGTATCTGCTGGGACACTAGTTCCTCCAGGAATAGAACTCTGCCAGTATCTGCTGGGACACTAGTGCCTGCAGTAACAGAACTCTGCCAGCATCTGCTACACCAGTAGTACCTGCAGTAACAGAACTCTGCCAGCATCTGCTGGGACAGTAGTGCCTGCAGTAACAGAACTTTGACAGCATCTGCTGGGACATTAGTGCCTGCAGTAACAAAACTCTGCCAGCATCTTCCGGGACACTAACGCCTGCAGGAATAGAACTCTGCTAGCATCTTCTAGAACACTAATGCCTGCAGGAACAGAACTCTGCCAGCACCTGCTGGGACAGTGGTGCCTGCAGTAACAGAACTCTGCCAGCATATGCGTGGACAGTAGTGCCTAGAAATAGAACTCTACCAGCATCTGCAGGGACACTAGTTACTGTAGTGACAGAACTCTGCCAGAATCTGCTGGGACACTAGTGCCTGCAGTAACAGAACTCTGCCAGCATCTGCGACATCAGTAGTACCTGCAGTAACAGAACTCTGCCAGCATCTGCTGGGACACTAGTGCCTTCAGTAACAGAACTTTGACAGCATCTGCTGGGACACTAGTGCCTGCAGTAACAGAACTTTGACAGCATCTGCTGGGACACTAGTGCCTGCAGTAACAGAACTCTGCCAGCATCTGCTGGGACACTAGCGCCTGCCGTAACAGATCTCTGCCAGCATCTGCTGGGACATTAGTGCCTTCAGTAACAGAGCTTTGACAGCATCTGCTGGGACACTAGTGCCTGCAGTAACAGAACTCTGCCAGCATCTGCTGGGACATTAGTGCCTTCAGTAATAGAACTTTGACAGCATCTGCTGGGACAGTAGTGCCTGCAGTAACAGAACTCTGCCAGCATCTGCTGGGACACTAGTGCCTGCAGTAACAGAACTTTGACAGCATCTGCTGGGACACTAGTGCCTTCAGTAACAGAACTCTGCCAGCATCTGCTGGGACACTAGTGCTTTCAGTAACAGATCACTGCCAGCATCTGCTGGGACACTAGTGCCTGTAGTAACAGAACTCTGCCAGCATCTGCTGGTACACTAGTGCCTTCAGTAACAGAATTCTGCCAGCATCTGCTGGGACACTTGTGCCTTCAGTAACAGAACTTTGACAGCATCTGCTGGGACACTAGTGCCTGCAGTAACAGAACTCTGCCAGCATCTGCTGGGACATTAGTGCCTTCAGTAACAGAACTTTGACAGCATCTGCTGGGACACTACTGCCTGCAGTAACAGAACTCTGCCAGCATCTGCTGGGACACTAGTTCCTGCAGGAATAGAACTCTGCCAGTATCTGCTGGAACACTAGTTCCTTCAGGAATAGAACTCTGCCAGTATCTGCTGGGACACTAGTTCCTCCAGGAGTAGAACTCTGCCAGTATCTGCTGGGACACTAGTTCCTCCAGGAATAGAACTCTGCCAGTATCTGCTGGGACACTAGTTCCTCCAGGAATAGAACTCTGCCAGTATCTGCTGGGACACTAGTTCCTCCAGGAATAGAACTCTGCCAGTATCTGCTGGGACACTAGTGTCTGCAGTAACAGAACTCTGCCAGCATCTGCTGGGACACTAGTTCCTCCAGGAATAGAACTCTGCCAGTATCTGCTGGGACACTAGTGCCTGCAGTAACAGAACTCTGCCAGCATCTGCTACACCAGTAGTACCTGCAGTAACAGAACTCTGCCAGCATCTGCTGGGACACTAGTGCCTGCAGTAACAAAACTCTGCCAGCATCTTCCGGGACACTAACGCCTGCAGGAATAGAACTCTGCTAGCATCTTCTAGAACACTAATGCCTGCAGAAACAGAACTCTGCCAGCACCTGCTGGGACAGTGGTGCCTGCAGTAACAGAACTCTGCCAGCATATGCGTGGACAGTAGTGCCTAGAAATAGAACTCTACCAGCATCTGCAGGGACACTAGTTACTGCAGTGACAGAACTCTGCCAGAATCTGCTGGGATACTAGTGCCTGCAGTAACAGAACTCTGCCAGCATCTGCTACACCAGTAGTACCTGCAGTAACAGAACTCTTTCAGCATCTGCTGGGACACTAGTGCCTTCAGTAACAGAACTTTGACAGCATCTGCTGGGACACTAGTGCCTGCAGTAACAGAACTCTGCCAGTATCTGCTGGGACATTAGTGCCTTCAGTAATAGAACTTTGACAGCATCTGCTGGGACAGTAGTGCCTGCAGTAACAGAACTCTGCCAGCATCTGCTGGGACACTAGTGCCTGCAGTAACAGAACTTTGACAGCATCTGCTGGGACACTAGTGCCTTCAGTAACAGAACTCGGCCAGCATCTGCTGGGACACTAGTGCTTTCAGTAACAGATCTCTGCCAGCATCTGCTGGGACACTAGTGCCTGTAGTAACAGAACTCTGCCAGCATCTGCTGGTACACTAGTGCCTTCAGTAACAGAATTCTGCCAGCATCTGCTGGGACACTAGTGCCTGCAGTAACAGAACTTTGACAGCATCTGCTGGGACACTAGTGCTTTCAGTAACAGATCTCTGCCAGCATCTGCTGGGACACTTGTGCCTTCAGTAACAGAACTTTGACAGCATCTGCTGGGACACTAGTGCTTTCAGTAACAGATCTCTGCCAGCATCTGCAGGGACACTTGTGCCTTCAGTAACAGAACTTTGACAGCATCTGCTGGGACACTAGTGCCTTCAGTAACAGAACTCTGCCAACATCTGCTGGGACACTAGTTTCTCCAGGAATAGAACTCTGCCAGTATCTGCTGGGACACTAGCGCCTGCAGCAACAGAACTCTGCCAGCATCTGCTGGGACACTACTGCCTGTAGTAACAGAACTCTGCCAGCATCTGCTGGGACACTAGTTCCTGCAGGAATAGAACTCTGCCAGTATCTGCTGGAACACTAGTTCCTTCAGGAATAGAACTCTGCCAGTATCTGCTGGGACACTAGTTCCTCCAGGAGTAGAACTCTGACAGTATCTGCTGGGACACTAGTTCCTCCAGGAATAGAACTCTGCCAGTATCTGCTGGGACACTAGTTCCTCCAGGAATAGAACTCTGCCAGTATCTGCTGGGACACTAGTTCCTCCAGGAATAGAACTCTGCCAGTATCTGCTGGGACACTAGTGCCTGCAGTAACAGAACTCTGCCAGCATCTGCTACACCAGTAGTACCTGCAGTAACAGAACTCTTCCAGCATCTGCTGGGACACTAGTGCCTTCAGTAACAGAACTTTGACAGCATCTGCTGGGACACTAGTGCCTGCAGTAACAGAACTCTGCCAGCATCTGCTGGGACATTAGTGCCTTCAGTAATAGAACTTTGACAGCATCTGCTGGGACAGTAGTGCCTGCAGTAACAGAACTCTGCCAGCATCTGCTGGGACACTAGTGCCTGCAGTAACAGAACTTTGACAGCATCTGCTGGGACACTAGTGCCTTCAGTAACAGAACTCGGCCAGCATCTGCTGGGACACTAGTGCTTTCAGTAACAGATCTCTGCCAGCATCTGCTGGGACACTAGTGCCTGTAGTAACAGAACTCTGCCAGCATCTGCTGGTACACTAGTGCCTTCAGTAACAGAATTCTGCCAGCATCTGCTGGGACACTAGTGCCTGCAGTAACAGAACTTTGACAGCATCTGCTGGGACACTAGTGCTTTCAGTAACAGATCTCTGCCAGCATCTGCTGGGACACTTGTGCCTTCAGTAACAGAACTTTGACAGCATCTGCTGGGACACTAGTGCTTTCAGTAACAGATCTCTGCCAGCATCTGCAGGGACACTGTGCCTTCAGTAACAGAACTTTGACAGCATCTGCTGGGACACTAGTGCTCTGTAACAGAACTCTGCCAACATCTGCTGGGACACTAGTTTCTCCAGGAATAGAACTCTGCCAGTATCTGCTGGGACACTAGCGCCTGCAGCAACAGAACTCTGCCAGCATCTGCTGGGACACTACTGCCTGTAGTAACAGAACTCTGCCAGCATCTGCTGGGACACTAGTTCCTGCAGGAATAGAACTCTGCCAGTATCTGCTGGAACACTAGTTCCTTCAGGAATAGAACTCTGCCAGTATCTGCTGGGACACTAGTTCCTCCAGGAGTAGAACTCTGACAGTATCTGCTGGGACACTAGTTCCTCCAGGAATAGAACTCTGCCAGTATCTGCTGGGACACTAGTTCCTCCAGGAATAGAACTCTGCCAGTATCTGCTGGGACACTAGTGCTTTCAGTAACAGATCTCTGCCAGCATCTGCTGGGACACTAGTGCCTGCAGTAACAGAACTCTGCCAGCATCTGCTACACCAGTAGTACCTGCAGTAACAGAACTCTGCCAAGATCTGATGGGACAGTGGTGCCTGTGGAGAAGTCAAGTATCCCAGCATCTAATTTCATATGTTTTGTAAATGCTGGTCATACTTGAAAAAGGGCAATGTTGCTCAATGTGCTTACCTGTGTAAACAATTAAATGATGACCATAATGATGACAGTGAATGGACAGTAATGCCTGGGCTGAAGGAAACTGCACCGGCATCCGCTAGCATGTTGGTGTCTGTGCTGCATAAACTATAATTGCATCTGCTGGGACAGTAGCGCCTGTGCTAGGCAAAGTATCCCAGCAGATGTAAATCCACTGGGACTGGGACAGTAGTGTTTGTGGTAGCAGAACTTTGTCATCATTCGCTGGGACAGTAGTGTCTATGCTACAGAAACAACAACTGAATCTGCTAGGACAGTAGTCACAGCCTTTTGTAAAAACTGGCCCATCTGCAGATGGTCCCAGTGAAGGCCTGAAAGTCTCTGTACTAAAAATTATCTTTCGGGTAGTAGGCATTAGAGATCACCTACTCTGCCAGCTGTTTGTACAAGCACGAATCTGCTTGTAACATTTCTGTGCAACATTCCAAAAGAAAATGTTGGCTTTCTTATAAAAGCAGCAGTGTTTGTTAGTCGTTGAGTTATTTGTTTTACGCGATAATGTGATTCTGGCAAATACATTACTATACCAGTTTTTGTCTTAATTTTCTTTTCATTTCTGGCTGAACCAAGATATGTGATTTTGAAGTTTTTTAAAAGTTCTTGCTCCCTTGTGATGCTCGTTACGAAAAACTTTAACATCTCGGTGTGGTGCTGTGCTGATTTTTACATAGTTAACTGCCCTTCCATCTTCCTTTCCATGCCAGTTATGTATTCTGGTATGCTTTGATGGTTTTTTGACAAATAAATAATCTAGCTTTGGGGTGCCCTCAGATCTACATCGAGTCCCACTCTCCTCACCAGCTACTGCACCTGATTTTCATATTTCTAAGACATTCTATGACATCAGAAACTCCCATTCCATGCTATTTATCTGAATGACCTAGAATGGGTGTTTCTGATATCATAGAATGTTCAGGCAATATGAAAACAGAGAACAGCAACTACTGAGCTCAGAGGGATTCAGGGTAGTTACAAAGGCAACAGAATTAGATTAGTAATTTAACAAATAAGGTCAAAAACATATCGGAATGGTGGGCATCCAATAAAAGAACAACTAGAGGGCATCTAGACATCTAAAAACTGCTTCCTATCACCTTTAATGTAGGTTTTTTAATGAAATTCCCTTTTTGTTATCATGAAATTGTATCCTTATTTGTGTAGATTCCTTTAGAAATGGAATAGAGTAGTGGAGACATTTCAAGCCCCATTTTTCATGCCAACCCACTTCCCCCGATGTGGCATGTGGGTGGCCCTGACTGGCAATGACATGCACATGGACCCCTTGTGAGGGAACGCTGTGCAGCCTGTCACAGGGTATTGCCCATGTGACAACATTGTGCAGTACCTTTCCAGGCATGGAGCAGTGGAGTACGTCAGTGCTGGCTTCCATCCTTATGCTGCCCAGACAGCTCCCTGAGCTGACTCCTGAACTTGAGTTGCTGGCACGAGAACACAGTCTGCTACTCATTGGGTCAATAGCCAGCTCTGCACTTATTTCTTCGTAATTTTTTTTTTTTTTTTTTTTTTTTGACCAAAATTTTCAACATAGTCTTCTCGTGACTCCACTTCAGGAACCTGGTAGGTGACATTTTTCAAATTCTGGTTGAAAGGTGGTTTTATGGAGTGACTGCAAAATCACCTTTCTGGCAGAATTTGAAAAATGACACCTGTCATGTCCATGCCGTGGTGTGAAAAAATGGCCTGTTGAAAATCTGGGGACAAAATATTGGAAATTACTAAAGTTATGAGTGAATTGAAAAATGTCAACATACCTTCATAACTTTGGTGTTTTTTTTTTAAAGATAAAGATTCTGACCCCAAATTTTCAGCATAATCTTATGTGACCCCACTTCATGAACCTGGTAGGTGAAATTTTCCACATCCTGCTTGAAAGCTGATTTTATGGAGTGCTGCAAAATCATCTTTTGAACCAGATTTGAAAACTTTTACCTATTTTATCATGAGGTGGGGTCCAAAAAAAGGCCATGTTCAAAATTTAGTGAAAAAAATATTAAAAACTGACAAAGTTAGGAGTAAAAGTTCAAAACCATTGAAAATACATTGACCACACTTACCTCGTTTTCCCAGTTCCCAGTTGGTGGTGAAGCAAAAGGATGTGTTTTCCTCACAGTGCAGGACTTAATTTAGGTGAGTGTGGGTTATGGAGTTTGTGGGATGGTGGCTGCAGAGTGGGGGGTCGGGGGTGTTTAGAATGCCACAAAAGACATCGATGGGCAGTTTTCTGCTTTTCAGGTTTTGATGAAAAAATAAAAGAGAGAGAGGGACCAAGGGTAACTCTGGGGATTGGTCACACCAGTGGCACAAGGGGAAGGCACATTAGATATGGTGGGGTCCCATAGGCTGCACAGCCTCAGACAAGGATGGGCTTTGAGGGAGGGAATTTTAGCAGATTGTGCAGTCTTAGCCCAGGCAGGGTTTTTTTTTTTTTGGGGGGTCTTAGCAGGGCCATGCAACCTCATCTCAGGATGGGCAGTTTTTAATTCAATTTTATAAGCTTGAACCTGATTCACACTATACATCTGCAGCTCAAAAAAGTAAAGTAATCAAAGCTTGCTGGCCTTTTAGCCTTACTAGGGATACCAGCAGTATTCAGGGGGTTGTGTTAGAGGAACTGAGGATGGGATGTGATCAGCTGAGTGCTGGGTGGCATCATGTAGATGAAAAGAGGTGCTTCCTTTTAGCTACACAAAGTTCCTCCCATCAACCATCAGAACTGTATAATGATAAGCATTGCTAATCATAAAACAAACAGAAAATATCCAGTGCACTTCCACAAACAGTGCTACAGCTTCAAGCACAAAAGCATGAAAAACGACTAAAAAAACATGCACAAAGCACGAATGCTGCATACGAGTATGGTGAATGCCCCCTGAAGAAGAACTGTGTAGATTCAAAGCACTGGGGTGTTCAGTGCTGGTCACTCTCCTTCTACTCACCCTAAATACACCACCTTGCATTCACCATACTTGCTGATCACTGTTGAGCTCCCTGCAGCATAAGATTTTATTTATTTATTTATTTTGGTTTAGGATTAATACCTTTGAGCCATGGGCTCGTTTACAAAGTCTCCAAGTCATAGAAGATACAAAATATGACATAACATTAGCAGGTACATACATGTTTAAACACTGTTTAACAACAGGTTTATAAGGGCAGTTTCAACACATACATGGTTGCTAGGACAGCATAGAAGAGAACAGTGTACACTTGCAGAATAACCTTAAAAGCAGCACTACAAAAGTGCGGTCCAATGATTAGTAGGTATCATGGGGTGATCAGAAGCATGAGGGCCCCAGTATACTAGGGGTGAGGGGGCAGTAAGGTGCAGTCATGGATGGCTTTGTCCCACTGAGAGGTGTATGAGTGAGGTTAGTTTGGAGGAGCAGGGGGGAGGGAAAGGGAGGAGCAGGGGAGACGGGGGAGGTCTAAGAGCAAGAGCAGGAGGAGTAGTGGGTGGGGAAGCAAGGGGAGGATTGGGGAGATGGGGTAATGTGGGGGAGTGAGCAGGGGGTGGCAAAAGGAGAGATGATGGGGTAAGGATTGGACAGTAGCAAGAAAGGGAATAAGGTTGGCGTTGTCAGCTAACAGAAGCGTTGACAGTCATTTTTGTTGGCAAGGTGAGACCATATAAGCTGCATTGGATGTTCCAGTGACACACTTCTGAAGGCCACTACTCATGAAAAAATGTTTGCTCCACACGCACAAACATAAAAACATAAAATGAGCCAGTCTGGGAGGTTACATCATAGAATAGGGACCCAGCTCATGGATAGTCTACTGTGACAGTTAGTAGCTGGGTTTACTTCACAGCAGCGCTCTAGTATGAACACCAGGAGACCTCAGTCCCATTGGAGATAAAATAAGTAAGTAGCCAATCCAGGTAGAAAGAATATTAGGAACATAGGCATGTAAAGGTAGACAGCAGATAAGGACCGCCAGGCCCATCCAGTCTGCCCATTTTCCCTGCCTAATATAAAGCTGCAGACCCTACATGGTCAGTCCACAGTCACAGAGTGGCCATGGAGAAGACTCTGACCCCAGATGTCTTAAGGGCAGGTGTGTGAAACTTCTAACTGATTTCCTTGGCAGAGTAGAGAGGGCGATTGGTAGTACATAGGCACACAAAGTCTTTTATGTAGCTGGGAACCATCCTGCGCTGGGTCTTGAAAACAATCTTGAAGAAGGTATGCCATCTGACCAGCAGCCAGTGCAGCTTACCCAGATATGATTGAAAGTGCATGTACCAGATAACAGCCTTGCCACGGCATTCTGTGCCAGCTGGAGATGGCACACCAAACCTGTTGTAAGCCCTGGATAGACAGCGTTATAGTAGTCAAGAAAGAAGGTCACAAAGGCATGGACCACAGCCATCAGGTCATCATATTAAAGAAAGGGCTTCAACTGGGTGATATTTCGCAGGTGGAAAAAAAAAAAACTTCACAGCAGATGACAACTATCACATGGTGTTTCAGTGGCAGTTTGTCATGTACTAGCACCTTCAGATTTTTAACCCAAACCACAGTTTGGAGAGTGGTGCCAAAGATGGTAGGGTAACTCCAGCTCTTTTCATTGCTGTCTTCTGAGAACCTGGTTCTATGAGTAACACTCCTTCTTTTCTGGATTGAGAATCACTGGGGGAAAATCTTTTTTTTTTTAAATGTGAACTGGATTGTAACACTAATGGCTACCATTGTTTTATGCTTCAACTCCCACATTTTCAGAGGTGGACATGCCAAATTTAGCAAGGGCTGACACTAGTGGATCTTATTATGCAGTGAAGGGTGGCACCCACTAGCACATTAGGCAGCAAGTAGAAACTGTTTTTCCTGAATCTGAACTTTAAAAGTGAACATGTGACATTTTTTCTAGGAAGGTTGTTACTACTTATTATAGCGGTACGGATAGAGTCTTTTGGGATCAGAGTGTCCTCCAATGGATAGTCTCACTATCCAACTCCAAATTGAACTTCTGTCAGACCTGGCTAGGATTCTGGATCCCTAGTCAGATTTTGGAGATCTGTGGTCAGACGTTGGAATTTGAGGTCAGATCTTGGAATCTGAGGCTGGGTTACGGAATCTGAGGGTCAGATTTTTGGATCCTGATCCTCAGGTAGTTGGGATCCAATGGGATCCAACTTTTGGATGCTGTGGTTCAGACTGGATTCATACGTGGGATCTTAAATCAGGTGATTGAATCCATGGTTGAATGCCATCAATATCCAATGGCATCCAAAATGTAAAAAAGGTGGTATCCAATGTCATGTGACTTCAGCAGAAAATAATCCCAGCACCACTAATTGCTTCCCTGTTAAATAAATGGTTGGAAAGACCTCCCTTTGATCCAGCACCAGTGCATTGTATTGCCCTGGTAGTGCCCTGGATTCAAGAGCAGACTTCTACACATGGAGCAGGCTGCCAGGCTGTGAGATAGTGCCGCACGTGGCAGAGCTTCCCTGTCCAGAGAGGGAATGGCACCATGTCTGGAATAGCAGTGACCCCTGTGGTAATCAAGGTAGCTTTCCCCCTTAGGGGCACCACTGCCGTGTTTGAGGCCACCATGAGGCTGTGTGAGACCCTCTACTGGGAGGAGGGTGGAAGGAAAAATAGTAGAAAAATGAGGGTGAAAAGCCGCCAACATTATCTGAATGACTAGTAGGGTGCTCTCTGACGCCCCCCCCCGTGATGGAGCGTTCCACCCACAGGATCCTGCCGACTCTCACCCAGGACACTGCTATGGGGGGCATAAAGGAAAATGGTGTCAGGTTTGTGGAAAATGGGGATAGGTGGTGGCCCTTTTATTTATTTATTGAAAAGTTTCACCAGGTAAGGTACACTGAACAACAAGTTGCTCATCTCCTGGTACGACCTGGGGGAAAGGGTGATGGGAGTTACATAGTTTATACAATAATATAAAAAGCATAGATTGAAGTAAACAATAAATGGTAAGAAGGCAACTAGCTGCAGGTAGAGTAAAATTTAGTATCTTAAAATTTTAAATTTAGATTTAAAATCCTAGCTAGGGTAAGTGCAGTTTACAGAGAGGAAATTGTGAAGAGCTTGGTTAAGGGAACCAGGAGAGCAAGAGTCACGTATTTGTGAAGGAAGTGCATTCCAAAGTTTAGGGAGGCGATAGGAGAAGGAGGCCTGCCCACTAGTAGTGGATCGCTAAGGGACAGTCAGAGTTCTGTGATCATGGGATCGTAGGAGTCGAGAGGGAGTGGGTAGGGGGGAGATTAGGGAATTTAGATAGGGAGCGAGAGTACCAAGCCAGGACTTAGAGATGAATTTTGTGCAGTGGTGCAGCCATCTATTTGTTAGGGAAGGGAAGGCTAGAGCTCGCTACAGGTGGCAGTAATGTGTAAGGGGAGGGGTATCCAGTGCAAACCGGCAGAAGGAGTTAAAAAGAGTGTCCAAGTTTGCTAGGGAGGTGGCAGGAGCAGTGCAGTAGATATCGCAATAGTCAAAGATCGGGAGGATAATTTTTTTGATCAGTTCATGTCTAGCCTGCTGCGGGAGGCAGGAGTGGTTTTGATAGAGGGCGCCGAGCTTTGGGCAAAGCTTGTTTATTATGGCATCTATGTGAGTGGAGAAAGTGAGATGTTGATCCAGCCACATGCCCAGATACCTGAATGACTCGGTGGCAAGAATGGGTGCCCCGTCGAGGGTAGTGAAAGAGGGGACAGATTGGAGCCTAGACAGTTTCTGACACGTGCCAAATGTCAAGGACACAGTTTTCTTGGTGTTAAGGAAGAGTTGGTGCGATTGAAACCCACTCTGGACGCTATTGAAATCACATTGGAGCCTGGAGGCGACAACCTCAGGTGAGGAACCTGACGAGAAAAGAACTGCATCGTCGGCATACATATGTATGGCCGATGAGGTGCAGATGGATGGTAGGTTGTTTAGAAAGATGGAGAAGAGAATTGGGTCAAGTATGAACCCTTGAGGGACCCCAGAGTGAATGGGTAGGGGACGGGAGGTGTGGTCGGATATTTTTACGGACTGCGAGCAGTCTTGTAGGTATGCCCTGAACCATTTTAAGGCATGTTCCGACGGCTCGGCTGCCGAGAGGGAGCAGAGCAGGAGGAAGTGGGATACAGTGTCAAAAGCTTTATCTAGATCAATAAAAATGGCGGTGGTGATGTGGCCGCAGTCCATGCCTGACAGGATGGCATCTGTGAGCCGGAGTAGTGAGGTCGAGGTGGAGTGGTGTTTGCTGAAACCTGATTTATATTGGGTGAGGAAATTTGTGTCAGATAGGTATAAGGATAGTTATGCAAGGACTAGATGTTCCTGAATTTTGGCTAGTGTCGGAAGGAGTGATATAGGATGGTGATTCTCAGGGGAGGAGGAGTCACCACCCTTTGGGAGGGGGAGGACGATTGCATGTTTCCAGTCCAGGGGAATCTCTGCCAATTGAAATGAGAGATTGAGTAGGGCAGTCAGTGGAAGAGCAATGGCTGAGGCAGACAGGTTTAGTAACTTCGGGTCCAAACCATCAGGGGAGCTGCCTTTGTTCGGGTTTAGGGCTTCCAGAGCAGTCAGCGTGTCGGCTGTCAGGATGTTGGAAAAGGAGAAACTGAGTGGGGGGGGGGGGCTGGAGAACTTCTAGTAGGTGCAGAGGTTGACTTGTTATTTGACGGGAGAGAGCCTAGCAAGGCAGCCGCACAGGACGTAAAATGCGAATTGAAAGCTGCGGCTACACTAGGGTGGTCAGAGATGTCAGTATTGTTTATATGGAGGAGGGGGGAGCCTGAGGGGAGAAAAGGGAGTGAATTACCTTCCAAAATTTGGATGGATTATTTATATTTGTGTTGAAAGGAGAGCTAAAGTATTCGGCCTTGGCCAGGCGAGTGGCTTTTTGTGCATCTGTTTCTGAGGACGCGGTAGCTTCGTTGTCTTTATGAAGCATTGAGTGTTTGTGGAGCATCCAAGCTGCATCGCGCGCCCTTTGGCAGGCTACAAGTTCTGGGGAGATCCAGGGGAGGTGATTTCCCCGGACACGAACCCGGTGTAATGGTGCATGCTTGTTCCAGACTTCAAGGAATCTGTCACTGAAGTATTTGGCTGCGTCATCAAGGTTGCTGGCAGCAGATATGGGTGACCAATTTGTGTTGGTCAGATCATGTAGAAGCGGTGCAATGTTCAAAGATTTGTAGGAACGGATTTGTAGGGTTTTGTAAGGGACTTTAACTGTATGGACTCTGCGTACCAGGAATGTCATGCAGTGGTAGCTAAAGGCATCAGATAGGGTGCCCGATTTAATGACCCTGTGGGTGTGAGTTGTAAGGGCCCAGTCGATGAGGGAATGGTTACCTGTTTTGTGGTTTAGTCTGGTCGGATCCTGGATAATTTGGGTTAGGTTGAGCGCATGTATAGCATTTAGCACTTTGTTTGGTATGGTGGACCAGTTAATGCTGAAATCACCCATAATATATAATTCTTCAGTAGAAGAGTGGCTAATTAGGGTGGCTATCAGATCAGTAGCAATTTTGGGTTGAGAGCCAGGACGGCAGCCCTGGCCTGAAGAGGATGACAGCCACTGGTGGAGGGTAAAAAACAAAACAAAAACACTGTATTGAAAAAGAGAAAACAGTTTAACTTCATTCATGGGACGGGAAAGTTTTGAAGCAAATTACATCCTTGAAAATCGGGGAGATTCGAGAGGTACAGGAACATTTATCTCATGCTAAAGATAAAATAGTAATGGCTGTCTGTTGCATACTGTGGCCACCAGGTGGAGCCCTGATACCACACAGCTGCCACAGAGGAGCCTTGTTAAATAACACAATGGCCAAAAGGCTGTGACTAACAGTGTTTGTAGAAATGCATACTTCAATTAAGCCATGGATAGGTGGTGGAGTCAGGGGGATCAGGTGACCCCTCACTTTTGTTGCTGAAAGGTCATACAATGAATTGAACAGTGCCCTTAGCTGAGGTGTACTATGCAATTCTGACCCCCCCCCCACAGTTTTTGGTACACTCCTCTGCCTGATGACTGGGCCCTGACCATTGATTTTGGTTACTCCTACTGTCTGTTATCCACATTTACTGGTGTTCTTTATTGTTGTGCTCTGTTTGAATTCAACATTATGCTGAATGCATAGCACTAGGTAATATGGGGTGTACAAGGGGTCCGAATAAGAAATATGGGCACATCTACAATGGCGGCGGCAGAGAGACACCAAAGGCTTCTGACTTACAAATGTTATTTTCCTAGCCACACCACTGCTTATTGGGAGGCAGTATAGTACTGTGGTTTAGGGCACTGAGCTGCAAGCCTGGAGATCTGGGTTTGAATTTCACAGCTCCTACTTGCATTCTGTATGATCCTGAGCAAGTCACTTAACTTTCCTGTGCTCCCAGGTCACACCCGGAAGCAAGCTGTGGCTTAGTGTGCCTTTCCTGGCTAAACAATTTTCCCTTTCCCTTATAGTAACAACATTTTATGAGGGACTGCAGAGCTTTAAAGGAGTCTGACGTCCCAATCTGGGCTGTTTAAATTTTCTCTTTATTTCCAGGAGGCCAGTGGGAGCCACATTCTGTCCATGGAGAGCAGCTGACACCTTTGGGATAACTTTGAAAAACATAATATTTTGATGCAACTCTGGTTGTATTTCATATATCTTCTATATATTTCTCCTCTCTGTTATCTATAACTGAAGTAATTCCACAAATAAAAATGTTTTATCCCTTAAAGTCGATCTGCCTCCAAAGCTCATTCCCTACTTGAAATCATAATACTCTTTTGTGACAACACAGGAGGTTGCCATGGCAATAACTGTGATGTCAGAAGCAGAGTATTATGAAATCAGGTTGGGAAGAAGCAATAGGAGATGATGAACCCTCAAGGAACAACTCTCCTGTTTTCATGCTTATGACTTCAGTAATAAATGATGGGGATAGGACATACAGAGTTAATGACAAGTATAAGCTGCTTTGGGTCCAAATAGGATGTTTTTCAAAGTTTTTCTCAAGGCATCGGTGTCTCTTTAAGTTTATGTTTTGAAGAAACTGCCATGCCTGGAGAAGGGTGCTGTGTAGCCCAAAGTTTGTGTTTTGTAAATCTCTTGTTGTTCCAGTAAAAGGTATCAACTCGCCCATTTTGTTCATCTTCTTGTTCTGTAGTTTTGCTTCCATACTGTAGTGGCTGTCCTGTCAAGAAAGCGGGTTCCTGGACTGTGGTCTCCTAGGTTAGGTCCTACTACTCTGTGGCTTAACACTTTT
Organism: Neoceratodus forsteri; assembly: GCA_016271365.2. Classification (NCBI taxonomy): domain Eukaryota; kingdom Metazoa; phylum Chordata; order Ceratodontiformes; family Ceratodontidae; genus Neoceratodus; species Neoceratodus forsteri. The sequence continues at coordinate 75,383,294 of JADMNL010000033.1, read as the reverse complement.
ATATGTGAGGTAATAATCCGCTCAAGACATTCCCAGTGCTCCTATGTGACTCTCCTTATGGGTGACTCCACCAGCTGGATCAGACCCAGGGGTGCCATGCTGTCTGCAAGTCTATCCTCCTTTGGCCCACCCCTCACTGCATTGAAGTCACTGAGGAGGATCGGCCACCCCCCCTCCCGACAACATCCTTTAGGGTTTGGCCCAGTAAGTCAAAGTGGAGTGGTTTTACTCTGGATGGGGAATAAACAATACCAGTGTTTAGTTTTCAGGGGCTTATGACCACAATGAGGCACTCAGTTCCTTGCAAAGTTCTAAAATAGACTGGTTACAAGTTGCCAAGGTTTTCCTTTATGTAAAGCAATGTCCCCCCCCCCCACACACACTTTTTTGGGCCTGCTGAATCTAATTTGGTTGTAGTTTTTCAATTGTATTTCTTTGTCCAGGGTGTTTTTCAGTAGCCATGTTTCCATTGAGCCTGTTGTGTCCCAGTCTTAATTTTGGGCCCAAATTTTAAAGTGGTTCATTTTTTCACCAGGCTTGCATTTTGATAAAATACTTTGATCCCATGATTTGCTGGTCCAGGACATGGGTTCATCTCCACGTTCCCCCACATGGGCAGTAGAATTGCATATGGTATCATGCTTGACTTGATTTTTGCTGACTTTGCTAGGTGCAGATTCACAATGCCGATTCTGTTCATCAATCTCAGGTATCAACGCCATCTGCTGGAAAAAAAACAGTCCTCCTGGGGTGCTTGTATACTGGGTCCTGTGGGAGTGAGACTGAGTCCCACAGACACAACAGGTTCCCTTGTGTCTCCACCACATTGCTATTTCCTCAGTTGCTGGTGTGCCATCCAAGGTCACAACATAAATTGTTGAGGTCCTGTTTGGTAGGGAGCCAGTAAGACAAACCAGCAGATGTTGATGGACAGTAGTTACCTGAGTAACTTAATGGCAGTTTGGACATAAATAGGGGATTCATAGTCTAACAAGGGAAGCTGAGTGCACTTAGCAATGGTCAAGTACACTTCAGGAGTCCTGAACTGTGAACCTGTGAGCACCCCCCCAGTTTTTAGTTAATGTTTTGGTACATGGCTGAGATGTGGTCAGGGAAGCTCAAGGAAGGATCAAGTAGAACACCTGGATGTTTTTTTCCTCCTTCCCATGCCCCCCAGCCTGACACTCCTTCAGGCATCTCAATGTCCCTGCTGCCTGCCAGTCTCACCCCCACTGCCAACTCCTGCCACCTGGTTCTCCGTACTTATGTGGGTCCTGGCTTCTCCTTGTTAGGGGGCCCACCTCCCTGGATGGAGTGAGGGGAGTAACAGGCTCTGAGTCTCATGAGACGACAGGTATGGGGGATGGGAACGGTGCACCTTGGGGACTGTGGTGTGGTAGGACATGGCTGCCATCATCCGGCTGTCTGAGACAGGCAGTTTTCCATTTTCAAGGCCACACCCACCTCCCACATACGTGCTGCTGCAGCCACATCCTGGGAAGGGGATGTTTGGCAGCATGTGGTCATCCACACCACTCAGAACACCTCTGTTAAGCCACCACCAGGAGCTGCTGTAAGAGTGGCTTGCAACGACCCTCCCCTAAGAAAGCATCCAAGGGATGCCTGTGGCTCTCTCCCTGCTGGCCTCCGCTCCTCACATCTGGGCTCAGGATGCGAACCCAGATCGCCAGTGTGCCAGAGTGATGCCTCATCGCTCAGCGCCATGGATCTGGTGGAACACCTGGATATTTATAGCTGGAGACTTGCTCTGAGGGGGACTTTCAGAGTCAGGCACTTCAAAGAAGGACCCATGGTTTTTTGATTGCGAAGCCTGGGTTTAAAGCCGGACTGAATAACATAAATTGATAATGAATTTCTACTTTAGAATCTCCATGTAACAATGTTCAGCTCTTCATCTGGGACAGTTGAGATGTAAGGAAATATAAGTTCTGAAGGGTAGGATGAGGGCATTCCACCTAATGTGGGGCAATTGAGAGGTATGAAGAAGGGTTTTAAGGGGTAAAAATGAGGGACATTTCTCCTAATGTAGGATAGCTGAGAGGTATGGAAGGGTTAAAATGAGGGGCATCCCTCCTAATGGGGGAAGTGTGATAGGTATAGATAGAGGGGTTGAGTGTTAAAATGAGGGCCATTCCTTCTGATGTGGGTCAGTTGAGAGATATGGACGGAGGGGTTCTGTGTGTTAAAATGTGTCACATCCCCTCTTATGTGAGCCAGTCGAGAGGTATGGACAGAGGGGTTCTGCGTGGTAAAATGAGGGACATCCCTTCTAATGTGGGACAATTAAAAGATATGGACAGAGGGGTTCTGAGGCATAAATGAGCGACATCCTTCCTAATGTGGGACAGTTGAGAGGTATGGACAGAGGGTTCTGAAGGGTAAAATGAGGGATGACCTTCCTAATGTGGGACAGTTGACAGATATGGAGAGGGGTTCTGGGTAGCAAAATGAGGGATTTCCATGCTAATGTGGGATAGTCAAAAGGTATAGACAGAGTGTTTCTGAGGGGTAAATTGGGGGACAGCTCTCCCAATGTGGGACAGTTGAGATATATGAAGAAAGGTTCTGAAGGGAGAAATGAGGGGTGCCACTCCTAATGTGGGACAGTTGAGAGGTATGGACAGAGGGGTTCTGTGGGGTAATATAAGGGATGCCCCTTCTAATGTGGGACAGTTGAGATATAGGAAGAAAAGTTCTGTGGAATAAAATGAGGGACGCCCCTCCTAATGTGGGACAGTTGAGAGGTAGTAACAGAGGGGTTCTGAGGGGTACAGTGAGGGATACCCCTCTAATGTGGGACAGTTAAGAGGTGTGGGCAGAGGGGTTCAGAGGGATAAAGTGAGGGACGCCCCTCCTAATGTGGGACAATTGAGAGGTATGGACATAGGGGTTATGAGGGGTAAAATGAGGGACGCCCCTCCTAATGTGGGACAATTGAGATGTATGGACAGAGGGGTTCTGAGGGGTAAAATGAGGGATGACCCTCCTAATGTGAGACATTTGAGATGTATGGACAGAGGGGTTCTGAGGGGTAAAATGAGGGACACTCCTCCTAATGTGGGGAAGTTGAGATATATGAAAAAGGGTTCTGAGGAGTAAAATGAAGAATGCCCCTCCTAATGTGGGACAGTGGGACATTTGAGAAGTATGGACAGAGGGTTCTGAGGGGTAAAATGAGGGACATTCTTCTTAATGTGGGACCGTTGACTGGCGTGACCAGAAGAGGTCTGACTGGTAGAATGAGGGACATATGAGAAGTAAGTGGACCTGAGTTCCTTCCAACCATAAATGAATACGTTACTAATGAAAGCATTTTAAACTTTAACCCAAATATTATTTTTATACGTGGGTTGTTCGTGTGTGTCTGTGTTTGTGTGTGTGTGTGGTGGGGGAGGGCGATGGGAGTGGAGTTTAAAGAAGAAAGACATGGTTTGGGAAAATGTTCTTCTAAGCAGCACGTGTTTGTGTTGAGGGCCTCTCAATATTTCTTAAAGAATGATAGCTTGTGGGTTGATGCATTCCATTCCTGTTGTCTTTGGCCGTTGCCTACTGTAGCTCTTTTCAAATAGCAATGCACGTATGTGGATATTTTTGACCAGTCTCGATGATTATTTGTGGCTTTGTGAAGAATGTAACACGCACTTGCACAAAAAAAAAAGTCAACCAACAGTCTGGCCTTTCAGTTTGCACTCCTGATTTCTTCTCATTTAAGATAACTAAAATTAACCATTTTATTCTTACTAATTTTTTCAGCTACATTTTTCTCATTTTCCCAGTTGTCAGAATGGCTCATGTGGCAGCACATCTGCTTATGGTTCTGAAGAGCATGGGTTCTAGTCCCATGCCAGGTCTTAGAATCATACCCCAAAATGCTTGCACTCCAGTTCAGTACATAACCAGAACTGAAAGGGTATATGGGAAAACAATTAAAATCACTACGGACTTAAAGGCATGTCATACAAGACTATACAACACAAATCTCTATTTCTTAGAAGACTGGAGGAAACATTATACTAATGTATGATATTGTACAAGATCCACGTCTACTAAATGGGTTAAACATGACTTTTAAAGATAACACAACAAGAGGCCATCCATTACAAATTAATCAAACGAGGTTCAGAATAAATAAGGGAAAACTCTATTTTACCGAACGTGTGATAAACCCACGGAACAACCTCCCTGAATACGTCCTTATCTATGAAACCAAGAACAAATTCAAAAATAACTTAGATACATTCATGATGGTGGTACACTTGATTACTATGCAGCAGTTAAAGGCGCTAATAATGGTCAAACAGTTGTTTCTGCTCCATATGCCTTTATGAAACCCCTGTGAAGTACAAGAGGGGTTGTCGTACTGTTCGGATGAATCATTAAACCAAGGTTCCTTCTGCCCTCTGGTGCTGTTCTCATGGGTGTTCACATGGAAATAAAAGAACCCATGGCAGTTTTCACAAGAGTTGGGAATCCTCCCTGCAGTCCCGGCCAACATTCTCCTTTCCATGAAACTGGATCAGGCAGTTGTCAACAACGGATGGCAGGTATTGAGAAGTGGAATGGATGCCACTACATGTTTCAGTCACTGAATTACCAGTCTGTCTCACTGGCTGTGAAGTGCTTTGGGATACATTGCACATGAAAGTTCTATGTAAATGCAAATTATTCTTCCTCTGTTCCCTGCCCCACCAGTTGTGGTCATTACAGCTGTACGCTTCCTCCAACTATGGGGGGTAGGGAGGGGGGAATGTGAGATGCTGCCTTCACAATTAACACCAATGTCATGCCTTGGTTGGCTGACAGGGACAGGAAAGTAACTTTTATTTATATATTTTAGATTGCAGAAGTATCAAGTGATGCTTCTGACCAGTCACAGTGCTTGCTTCAGTTCTGTGGGAGGTAAGAGCGCATCATCCACTGAGCCACTGCAGTGGGCTTATTGCTTGTTCCATCAACAATGAGAAGAAAAAACGTAGTTTAAAAAAAGTTACCTGAGCTATAATTTTATGGGTCCAGTTGGAGGGCCTCTTATGGATCTAGGTGTGTCACCTCTTGCAGCTTTAGGGTGACAGAACTGCTTACCTTTGGTTCACAGCCATCACATCCTGAGGCAACACACTGATATTCATAAGAGGCCCACAAACTGGGCCTATAAACTTATAGCTTTATTCTTAGTGGCCCAGAGAGTTTCACATCAGGTGTTACAAAGCCAAAAAAAATTTATATGCTTTCTTTATTTTCCACATTAATGCAGGTAGTGTTTTTTTTGCAGGGTATGTCTTCCATGAGATTGTTATAGGTGGTGCTTACAGGTTTTACAGTTTTATCTATCATTAGGCTAAGTTTTCAGGGCTAATTACAGGAGCACATACGAGATACAGACTGAGGGATAGCGACTGCATTTGTTGTTGGTTGATTGTTTTGGTTTTTATCTCCTTGTTTCTTTTGTCCGTGGTTCATTTTCGGTAGGGGAAGGTCCCAACCACCCACCGCCATCCCCAACCACCCCATGCTACACTCCTTTTATAGAGTAGCACAGTCGTCACATTTCTTGTAGCAAAGCAGGAAGGGTAGGATCAGAGGGGCATCCACACAGTGATCTCACTTACAGGGGCACAGTTAATTTAACTTGTTATAAAAAGTTGTACACAAACAAAAAAACAAAAACAAAAGTCAAACCTTTGCTTTCATTTTCCTTCTAACTACTCTGATACTCAGCAACTCAACTGGAATGGATATTAATAACTGCAGGTACAGTGGGACACTTTTCAAAAGGGCAGTTATACAGGATTTAGGATGCTGTCCTACATGCTGGATCATCGGAGATCTAAGGGCTTAGCTCTGGGCAACATGGGCAGAGATTGCATGCCTCAAATTATGTATTCAGGAGGAAAATATATTACAAGAACTGTTCGCCATTTACCCAACATCCAACTGAAGCACCTCAACCATAGAGGGTAGTTATTATTTTTATTATTTATTACGGATTCGGAGAGTACCTTTGAGTCCCAGACTCATTTACAAAGGTTCCACGTCACATAGGATATATACATACAGACATAACAGCAATGAACTCAGAGACAGATACAGATTGTTTACAGGGAACCAGCCCAGCTAACATTCAAGCTACTAGGATTACTTAATTAGGGTAATTACACAGTACACATACGATGTAGATATTTTATAAAACATGAGAGAAACTGGCTGGTCAGTAAGGGAAGAGGCAGGCCAGTGGCCACTCTCATAGATTAATGAGGAGGAGGAGGAGGACAGGGGATTCAGTTGCAGTTACAGTTATTTGAGGATAGAAGGTGGGCCCTAAGGAGGGTTTTAAATTATCTTAGTCTTTGTTCATTAGCCAGGGTAGTGGGTAGGCTGTTCATCCATATGGGGGCCCTATAGCTGAAGGACCTTTGAAATTGAGAGGTACGGCTGGAGGGAATAGAGAAGAGATGGAGGGCTGAGCTACGGGTATACTTAACCTTGATGTTTGGGCAGATTAAAGGGGAGAGTCCAGAGGGGGAAGGCCTAGGGTGATTTTTTTAGCCATCAGACAGGTGTGGAACCTAATCCTGTTGTCGAGATTAAGCCAGTGAGTAGCACTATAGAGTGAGCAGGTATGTGTAAGATGGTCACATCCTAGGATGAGACAGCTGGCTTTGTTTAGGGAGATATGAAGTCTAGCTAGGGATGAAGTGTTTGCTGCTCCATATATCAGTAGGCAATAATCAAGCAGCGAGAGGACCGAAGAGGTGACTGCGAGCCTGAGGGCATCAGGGGTAAGGCAGTGCTTGAACGGTGTGCAGTAGTCCCAGCCTAACGCTCAGGGCCTTGGATAGGTGGTAAATGTGCTTTGGAAGTTAAGGCCTGGGTCCAAGGTGATGCCCAGGTACTTGAAGGAGTCTACCTGCTCTAGAGGGGTGAGATTGGAGTTAGACTTGTGGGCATAGCACCTTTCTGGTGTTCTGAGGGTGAGAGAATAGCATAACTTTGGTTTTGTTGTAGTTAAGAATAAGGCATTGCACAGAGAACCAGTTTTCCATACAGCTGAAAGAGGACTGAAGGGAGCGGTGGAGTTGTATAGGGTCAGGACTGGAGGAGAAAATAACTGCATCGTCGGCATATAGTAGCAGATTTCCTAGGCAGGACTCAGGAAGGGAGTTGAGGAAGAGGCTAAAAAGTAACAGTCCCAAAATGGACCCTTGAGGGACACCAGAGAGGATAGGCAGTCTATTTGAGATTGTGTTACCAATTTTGACCTGTTGATATCGGTTTGACAGGTAGTCGAAGAACCATCCCAAAGCGTCCCGAGAAAGACCCAAGTTGGTCAAGGTGGTTAGTAGGAGGGAGTGGTTGATGGTGTCAAAAGCCTTTGTGAGGTCAATGAAGACAGCAGCAGTGATGTGCCCTGATCCAGTGCAGAGTGTATGTGTGTGGTAAATTCGAGAAGGGCAGTAATAGTGCTGTGTCCCTTGTGGAACCCATGTTGCTGCTTGCAGAGAAGGTTATATTTGTTAAGGTGCTCCGTGAGCTGATCAGATACAATCCACCTAATGCCTTGGAGAGGGGAGGCAGTATGGAAATGGGGCGGTAATTATTAGTGTTGGAATGATCTCCACCTTTAAGTACCGGTGTGATGGAGGCAGATTTCCACTTGGGGGGGAATTTACCTAGGCAAAGGGAGCGGTTTAAGATGTGAGTAAGGGGGTAGAGAACCTCATTAAGGGTGAGACGAAGGAGCTTAATGTCCAGAGAGTCGGAGCTGTAAGAGGCGTGGCTAAAGGCTGTTCTGAGGCATGGCTCCGCAGTCCTAGTTGTGATACTGCACAGGTAAAAGGGGGGAGCTGCAGGAGGGGGAGAAAAGGTGTTAGTTGTCAGAGGATCAAAGACGTTAGGAGAAAGGACACTATTAAGGTTAGTGAAGGCATTATTGAAGGCTGAGGTGATACGGGAAGGGTCAGTGGTCAATGACCCATCAACCATGACCTGCACTGGCATCTGGTTGGGGGCCTTACCACAGATTTCATTGATGTTGTTCCAGAATTTGCGTCCAGAGCCCCAGGAGGAAGTTAGTGAAGATTTGTAGTACTCTGCTTTGGCTTTGCGAATGGCCCAGCTGCACTTTTTCCGAACCTCTCTGTATTTATGCCTGTCAAGCGGGAAGCCAGATTCTAGTGAGCGTTGCCATAATGAATCTCTTGTCTGCAACAAGGCCATGAGGCGATCTGTGAACCAGGGTGCATGGTTGCCTTTAACCATTCTTTTAGTGAGTGAGGCAAAGTTGTCACATATGCTATTGAAAGACAGGATGAAGAGGTCAAGGGCTATTTCAGGGTCAGGGGAGCTAGTGATGTAGGACCAGTCCATAGTCCTGAGGTGCCCTTTAAGAGCTGCCAGTTTACCAGGGCCAAGTTTGCGTTGGGTTATGAATTTGGGAGGGGATCTAGGGGCTTTGCAGGACCAGGTGCAGATAACTGGGGAGCGGCCACTAAGAGCATCTGGCAGAACAGTGACAGTAGAGATTTGTGTGGATGACTGGTGAAGACAAGGTCAAGCAGGGAGGAGGACCCAGAGTGCGGGTCAAGACAGGTAGGGGAGGTGACCATTTGAGAGAGGTCTTGGGCTGTGGCAGCATCTATGAGCAGTGAGGCATCCTTACTTAACCAATTTATATTAAAATCACCAAGTACAATCATTTCCGTGTGAGATGGTAGAGTGTCCAGATTGGACATTACCGAGTGGAAGGCTATTTTTTGGCCTAGGTGGACTATAGACTGCAGTGATGTGTAGTGGGCTTTGGGTGCACCCCATGGTAATTTTAATGGTGACGGTCTGTGGTCCTGGACCCAGCTGGGGGGAGGGAAGCTGGTTAGTGTGCAATATGTCTTTGGTGTAGATGGTGCAACCACCACCCTCCCCCTCCATTTTCCCTGCCTGTCTGCACGGTATAGGTTGTAACCAGTAAGAGTTACTGTGGAGTCAGGAATCTGATGGGTGAGCCAGGTTTCAGATACGGCTGTAACATCAGGGTGATATTGCATGATCGAGCCCTGGAAAGAGTCCCACTTTTTTAATATGCTGCAGACATTGAGGGAGGCAATGCTCAAACCACCATAGGAAGGTTGACAGGGTGTCAAGAGTACTGGGGGCCCAGGATTGGGATGGATATTTGCCTGACCTGAGAAGGAGGAGGAGGAGGAGTGTGAGCCTTAACACAGGGTGTAGGAACATCATCCTTTTGTAGAGGTGTGAGAATTTGGCAGAGCAACCAGAGGAAGAGATGGTCGGAATGGGGAGAGATTGCAGAGAAGGGGCAGCCAGGACAAGGAGTAAGTCTGAGGGTTGGGAGGGCTGCATCAGCTGATGTAGGTGGTGATGTTTCCAGCTGCTGCGGGGTGAGTCCAGAGTTGTGCACCGAGGGTGGTGACCATAGTCTGTAACTGGGGTGTGGGTCATAAGCACAGTCCCATTTCCAATAGCAGTGTAAGAGAAAGAGGGTAACCACGAGTTTAGCAACTGCCAGGGAGTTACATGATTGTCTGAGTCAGGTGGGGTGTTGCTAGGGCAAGGCAGGACAGGAATGTGTGCAGTGGGTAGCAGGAAGCACAGGAGGAGAATTAGAGGTAGCGATCTTACAGTATATGAAAGTTGTGTTAGGGCTATGTGAAATCCAGTGTTGAAATAGAAGGAGCAGCATCTAGTAGTGAAAAGATATAAGCTGCTAATGGTGAAATTAGCTGATTGGCTAAAAGCCCCTATATAAGGGGATGCCGACCAAGGGTGGTGGTGGGGGCAGTGGGGAGCTGATGCCCTGCGTCGGCAGGGACACAGTAACGCCAGTTCTTTCTTAGAGTTTGGAGTGGAGCTTGCGATGTACCTGCTGCAGTTGCTGCTTTTCAGAGGGTGGGGAAGGGTGCCTTTCTTGCAGCAACCCTCGCGACCCTTGGAGCACGGATCTGTGGAGGAAGATACAGAGGGTAAGAACATTCATATAGTGGGAGTTTGGGCAGGGGGAAGGGTGAAAGGGAAATTAAAATGGGCTGTCCAGGCAGGATCCTCGATTCGAATTAGCAAGGGCGTTTCTATAGCAGCTGCTGTTTAGAATGAATTACAGAGGCAGCACTATTCTGTTTCGGTCTGGGAGTTGGCCCGGGAGGTTGGCAGGTGGTTAGAAGGGGCAAATCCGGTGCCCCATCACTCAGTGCTCACCAACGTATCTCCTCCACAAATCACTTAAAAACTACAAAGAGGTACCTGCCTCTATCTCCGAAATCAAACAAAGGGGCAGAGGACACTGCAGAGCAGGACACTGCAGCACAGGAGCTAGCACTACAAAACTCACCCAAAACAGGGACCAAAACAAAAAAGCAAAAAGGAAATCCAAAACACTTCTGATCATAGGAGACTCCATGATTTGGGGAGTTGATACCTATCTCTGGCCGGGGGTAATGGTCAGATGTCTCCCAGGTACATCAGTGTGGAGAGACACTGACTGCATTGCTAAAATCTTGCAGGAAGCAGGAGAAAACATTGACATCCTGGTACACATAGGGACTAATGATCTCGCCAGCCAGTCAGTTGTGGAGACCAAGAAACACCTGACCAGGCTGGGAGACAAACTGTCATCCATTTTTTTTTTTTTTTTGAAATCTCTTTTTATCCTCCTGGTCGCCCTCGTCGCTCTACTCCTTCGGGCTAGCTCAATGCCCTTCAGTCCCCACTGAGTCTGCCCCTAGAGTGCCTTCTCTGGTGACTCCTACCTGCCTCCTTCACCTTGCACAGCGGGGTCTGCCCGTGGTTGCAGACTGGGTGGCTGGAGCGCCGCCATCCAGAGTGCCGTGGGTTGTTTTCTGGTTTTTCTCGTCCCTCCCCTCCCTCCCACTGAGGATGCCAGCTCATGGAATGTGCCACGCACGCCTGCCAAGTGCCGAATGGTGTCCCCTCCCCAACTCCCCCGATGGGGAGCCGCCGCTGTCCCCGGAGCCGGGTGCTTCCACCGGCCTCCCGGCATCGGGTGCATTAAACACCCCCGGTGTCCATCCCCGAAGGAGGAGAGCATCCGTTGGGATGCTCGATCCTCCTTCCCCCCCTGCCGACCCCTGGCGATCTGAGTCCGCTCCCGAACCCGGGTCGCCCGCGTGGCGTGAGGTGTGGCATCCAGCGCCTCAACCCTCAGCGCCACCGGGCCGGCTCAACTGTCATCCATTTTGTCTGGCATCTCCTTCTCTGAGATCCTGCTAGTCTGGGAGAGGGGGGCAGATGGACAGAAGGTCAGAGAAGGGGAGATAGGGGAGCTAAACATGTGGCTCAAGGGCTGGTGCCAGGAAAAAGGACACAAATTTGTTGGTAACTGGCAACAGTTTAGGGAGCGAATGTTCTTTAAATTTGAAGGACTGCATCTGACTAAGGAGGGAGTCAGTGCATTGGGGAAGATGTTTGATGTCTTTGCAGAATATTTAAACTAGCAAATGGGGAGAGGGGTGCAGCACCCGACACATCGAATGGGAAGAACACCCCTCGCCCCTCAGCTAGTGATCAAACAGGAGTTCAGCATGTTTGTAGTTCATTTGCATCACCAGGTAAGGAAAAAGGTCTGGCTTCCTATACGATGCACAGGGGAAAAGTCGGACCTCGCTCCACAACTAACGCACTAAAATCTGGCCAATGGAAAATCATGTTCACAAATGCCTGCAGTCTGAGAAACAAGATCCCAGACCTGGAGGCAACAACGACAGAGACTAAACTGAATATAAACCCATTAGCGAGACATGGTTCACCAGTAACCACATTTGGAAGACTTCAGTACCCAGCTATGTACTGTTCAGAAGGGGGGGAGAGTGGCCCTTTATGTCAATGAAAATATTAAAGCTACAGAAATTCAGAATACACATAAGGAGCCAGAAGAACTGTGGGTCACCTTGGAAACAGGAAATGGGACAGCCATACGAACTGGGGTTGTCTACAGGCCTCCAGATCAGGGGGAGGACATAGACACATTACTGTTAGAAGATCTACAAAACATGACAGCTAAAGGGGAGATTCTGATAATGGGAGACTTCAACATGCCAGATACAGATTGGTCAATACCAGCAGGGGCATCCGCCAGAACTAGACACATAGTGGATTCTCTGCAGCGGGAGGGCCTCAAACAATTGGTACAACAACCCACAAGAGACAGGGCTGTCCTGGATCTAGTACTGACCAACAGGGAAAGGATCACAGATCTCCAGGTAGAAGGTCACCTGGGGTCCAATGATCATCACATGGTATGGTTCAATTTGGCCACTAGAACTAAATCATCCCATTCCAAGGCAAAAATATGGGACTTCAGAGGAGCTGACTTTGATAAGATGGCTAACAGAGTTAAACTAGCCCTGGCAAGAAGAAATACAAGTGACGGGGTACAGGCAAAGTGGGCAAGCATTAAGGATACAATACTTGAAGCAACTTCCCATTGTGTTAGGGAGAAAAGCAAGAGCAAAAGAAGGAGGAAGCCACTTTGGTTCTCAAAAACAGTAGCAAAAAAGATCAGAACCAAAAGGCTGGCTTTCAGGAAATATAAGGGAATGCAGTGGGGCGAAGATAGGGAGGCATACCAAACTTCCCTAAGGGAAGCAGGAAAGGCTGTAAGGCAGGCAAAGGACCAAACCGAGGAAACACTAGCACGAACAGTAAAAGAAGGGGACAAGACATTCTATAGACACATTAGTGAAAGGAGAAAGTCCAGAGGGGGTATTGCTAAGATCAAAGGGGATAAGGGTGTGTGTGTTGAGGAGGACCAAGGAAAAGCATCTATCCTAAATAGATACTTCTACTCAGTATTTACTGAGGACAAGGTAGGACAAGGCTCGTAGCTCAGCACCATGAACACAGGGGAAGGGGGAGGGAGGTGTGCACAAGCCCCTTCACAAAAGAAAGGGTCCTACAAGAGCTCGCTAAGCTCAAGGTGGGCAAGGCAATGGGACCTGATGGCATAAATCCCAGGGTACTAAAGGAGCAAAAGGTGGAACTAGCAGAGTCATTATCAGAACTGTTTAGTGAGTCTCTGAGCACAGGAGAGGTCCCAGAAGACTGGAGAAGGGCTCATGTGATTCAGCTCCACAACAGTGGCAGCAGGGAGGAGACAGGGGACTACAGACCAGTCAGTCTTACCTCAGCATTGGGCAAGATTCTGGAGGCACTTCCTTAAGGAAAGGATAGTGCAACACCTGGAATCCATAGGAGCACAGGATACAAGACAGCATGGGTTTATGACAGGAAGGTCCTGTCAAACTTATCTCATAGATTTCTTTGACTGGGTAACCAGAGTGGTGGACCAAGGGGGTGCGGTTGAAGTTGCCTACCTTGACTTCAGCAAAGCTTTCAATACTGTTCCACATAGAACATTGATTCATAAGATGGGTAGGCTTGAGGTGGGTCAGAAGTTGGTCAACTGGGTGGCAAACTGGTTGGAGGGCAGAAAACAGAGAGTGGTGGTAAACTGTATACAGTCAGAAGAGATGCAAGTCACAAGTGGGGTACCTCAGTGATCAGTCCTGGGGCCAGTCCTGTTCAATATCTTCATCAGTGACATTGCAGATGGACTGGAGGGTAAGGTTTGCCTGTTTGCAGATGACACCAAGATCTGCAACAGAGTAGATGATCCAGATGGGGTGGCCAGAATGAGAAGAGATCTGGAAAAACTGGCAAAATGGTCTGAAGAGTGGCAACTGGGGTTTAATGCAAAGAAGTGCAAGATCATGCACATAGGGAAGAAAAACCCTGAAACTACCTATAGGTTGGGAGGGGAATTGCTGGCAATCACAAGGGAAGAAAGAGACTTGGGCAGCATCATCACAGATGACCTGAAATTATCCAAGCAGACCACTAAAGCAGCAGGTAAGGCTAGAGGGATGTTGGGGTGTATTAGTAGGGGTATCACAAGTTGTAAGAGAGAGGTAATAATCCCTCTTTACAAGACACTGGTTAGGCCCCATCTGGAGTACTGCATGCAGTACTGGAGGCCACACCTGCACAAGGATATTAACAAAATGGAGGTAGTCCAGAGAAGGGCAACCAAAATGGTACAGGGACTGCATCAGAAAGCATATGAGGACAGATTAACGGAGCTCAATATGTATACCCTAGAGCAAAGGAGGGAGAGAGGTGATATGATTTAAACATTCAAACATCTTAAGGGCATTAACAAGGTGAAAGAGTCTAACATGTTTCAATATAAGAAAATTAGCAGGACAACAGGACACAGCATGAGATTTGAGGGAGACCGATTAAGGGGTAATATGAGGAAGTTCTTTTTCACAGAAAGGGTGGTGGATGCATGGAATGGCCTACTTCAGGAAGTGGTGGATATGAATACAGTGCAGAGCTTCAAACAGGCATGGGATAGGCATAAGGGAGCAATACGGATGAGTATGAAAACATAGGCCATTGACAGAGTAAAGGCCTATGGCACATTGATAAGGTAGAAAAAATGGGCAGACTGGATGGGCCTTGCGGTCCTTATCTGACGTCAACTTCTTTGTTTCTATGTTATAATCAGAAAGCAAAACAATGTGACAGATTTATTTATTTTCAAGATATCGGAATTACAATCCTTTGAGTCATAGACTCATTTCCAAAGGCTCCACGTCATATAACACAATACATAACATATAGCACTTTAATACATAACATACAACAGTAGGATAAGCAGTTACAGATCTGCACTCACTGTTATGGTATTGTACATTTTATGTTTTTTTTTTCTTATACAGGTGTCACAAAACAAAATGAAGCAAAGCTTTGCTTCGCCAATCTGCCACCCGAAGAATGCACGTGAGACTACTCTTATACTGATAAGAGTAGATCCTGTGTGTCATATTAACTCATTATAGATCGTATTGTTTCTTAATAAAAAATACCTTTATTTTTGTTAAGCAACAATCAGACCAGCTTTTCAGTTGGGCAGTCATCTGTTGCCATGGAGCTGTGCAAGAGGCACGCTCAACAAAATAGCACTTAACCGTGCTGTGGATTAGGGAGTGGATGCTGTGGAAGGGTCCATGTGGTCAAAGATCTATGGAATACAGGTAGAGGCTTACAGTTCAACAGAAATGTGTCTTAATGAGTGGATGCTGCAGGAAGGTGCACTCCAAGCTCAAAAATCCATGGCTTGTGGGTAATGTTGGCTCAGTGAAAGGGTGCTACAGGAGAGTCCACTCAGAATGTAAATACAGCAGGGCCTTCGGTCCCCAAAGAGGGCTACAGAGGAGTAAGAGGTGCACAAAACAGCCCTGTGCTTTGGAATTAGAGATTTGGCGTATCTGACATTTGGCTCCTTGGAAAGGGAAGGGGAAATTGTTTAACCATGAAAGGCACACTAAGCCAGAGCTTGTTTCCAGGTGAGACCTGGGGCCACAAGGAAGTTAAGTGACTTGCTCAGGGTCACACAGTATGCAAGTGGTGGCTGATGGGATTCAAGCCCAGACTTCCATGTTTGCAGCTCAGTGCTCTTAACCACTGCTCTATACTGCCTCCTAGTAAAAATCAGCATCCTTGGAAGGACGCACATGGCGACGCGTGGTCACCCATGTGCAAGTACAATCACATTTGAATATCTGGCACTAAGGAGGGATCAGGATGTTAGCAAGGATTAAAAATTGATTAGTATACAAAATGAAACTATTTTTAAAATTTTCCTACATGTGTAAATTATCACAGAATGCCTCCTAGAGAGAAATAGTCTGGATGTTAAAAAGACCAAGTTAAGTTGAAGTTATGCAAAAATACTTGATATGTTGGAAGCAGACTGGACTGTGACCAACCTATCTGGATGCACAAAGTAAACTGGAGAACCTGGGATGGGCTGTTAGTTGGCCTCCAGCCAATGTACAGTCACTTGGCTTGTGCATCAACCTATAGGATGAAAGGAGAATATTCCATTGGTTTTGACTGTGGAGGACTATAAAGGGTGCAAGACTTAATCAGAAACACCCACTGTGTCAACTCTGTGGCACTGAGTGGTGAAGCACCCACTTGACACGCTGGTAATCCAGGTTCGTGCCCTGCACCTGGGGCGTCAAGAGCGGTGACTGGCGGGGAGGGTTATGAGAGTCCATGTGAACACTCTCCTCCCTGGGAGGGAGGGTTAGGCCTGCACCGC
This sequence comes from Neoceratodus forsteri, assembly GCA_016271365.2. NCBI lineage: Eukaryota > Metazoa > Chordata > Ceratodontiformes > Ceratodontidae > Neoceratodus > Neoceratodus forsteri. The sequence goes on along the minus strand of JADMNL010000033.1, from coordinate 75,367,132 downwards.
TCTTTGAGTGGTTCCTGGTGGTCGGCCATTGGAGGCACAGTTGGTGGCAGGGTGACCACGTGCCACCATGTGTCCTTCCCAGATTGCTGCAGCATGCAGCCATCATGTGGAAGGGGGAGGGACAGAGGGAGAAAACAGGAAAATGGCTCATCCTGGGGCACTGGATGATGCACCCGTGGAGTAATCTATGCCATCATCTCCTCAACGCACCATCCTTGCCCCCTCCAGACCATCACCCCCAATGACAAAGGCACTTCTCCCCTGGTGGCAGCAGAGTAGCCCCCCAGCAGGAATAAGCCAGAACATTGGGCTGTGTCGGTGAAGGTTGGAGTGTCTGGAAGCAAGAGATGGCAGCAGGGTAGAGGATGGACAGTTGGAGGGGCCAAAGCTTAGAAAGCCTGAAGGAGTGGGGCTACAGAGGGCAGGGTGGAGCAAAAAAAAAAATATATATATATATAGGCAAAAAAAAAAAAGAGAAAGAAACACCCACTGAGTTTACTAAAAGGCCAGTAAAGACAGAACAGTAACAGAATATGAATCAGTATTTGAAGAAAAGTCTTCTGTAGGAAATACAGGCTTTCAGGTTAAATGCAGCCCTCCTTGAAAACTCAGTTTTGCCTAGGCAGCCATTTTGTGTCAAGTGTATATTGTTCTCCCATACCTTTCTTGCTCTGCAATAAAGCATTGAACAAACTTCTTGTTCTTATTCTCTTAACAAAGAAACGTAGAAATTGGGGGTAGAGAATGACCGCTAGGCCCATCCAGTCTGCCCATTTTCCCTACCTACTGCAAAAACCACAGACCCTACTTTACCTTCTCGTTCCTTTAACTAGGGTTCCCCTTTGCCTGCCCCATACATTTTTTAATTCCCCCACTGTGTTTGCCCCCACCATCTCTGCTGGGAGATTATTCTCTGCATCCACCACCCTTTCCATGAAGAAATACTTCCTCATGTTACCGCTTAGTCTACCCCTTTCTAACCTCATGTCAGGCTCCCCTCATTCCTGAACATCTCCTTTTCTGAAAGATACTACCTTCCGGTACCCTATTTATGCCCTTTAGATATTTGTAGGTTTCTGTCATAGCTCCCCTGTTTCTCCTGTCTGCCAGGGTATACATATTGAAGTCTCCCAGTCTCTTCTCATATGACTTTTGGTGCAGGCCCTGCACCATCTTTGTTGCCCTTCTTTGAACTGCCTCCATCCTGCCTATGTCCTTACAGAGATGCAGCCTCTAGAACTGGACACAGTACTCCAAATGAGGTCTTACCTATGAGTTGTACTGTGGCATCGATCGCCACCTCTTTTCTTCTGCTGGTGATACCTTTCCCTATGCACCCCAGCATCCCACTGGCTCTCTCCACAGCCTTGGCACGTTGTTTGGCCACCTTCCAATCATCATATATGATTATCCCCAAATCCCTTTCCTGTTTGGCGACCGTTCGTATCTCTCCCCCCATCATGTAATCCTCCCCTGGGTTTTTGCACCCTAAATGCATGGTTTTGCACTTTTTCACATTGAGTCTCAGCTGCCACACTCTAGACCATTCCTCCAGTTTACCTAGGTCCCTTCTCATTTTTTCCACCCTCCTGGAGTGTCCACCTTGTAGCAGATCTTAGTGTCATCTGCAAAGAGGCACACCTTCCCTTCTAGCCTTGTGTACAGTTGCTATGCAAACATGTGCAAGCTCCCTAGCATGCACGACGCAATGCATGACATCATTACATGTGTCGTCAGCATCATAAGGGTCGCAGCAGTGAGTATAAGCGGCTGTCAGCTTAAACACTCTGGCTGGCTGAACATCGAGGTGACAACACTCTGAGCGCTCTAAGTGCTATTCTGAGTAAGCATAAACTTTACATGATCACAGGAACTAGTAGCTCAGCGAACAGCCAATACACACAGACCTAGGAGTGCTGAGAGAAGTCAAAATCACACGCAAGTCCAATAGCTCAGTGAGTCAGCATATCACTAGTAGAAATAGAATCTGTGAATACTGCATCAAAGAAATGTGCAAAGTAGCAGTGCAGACAATGCAGATATGACTCACCAAACTGTAAACAAACTTCCAGGGCTTTAGCTGGGGAGGGAGGGCAAAAAGGGAGCTCAGAGGCAGTGGCAGAACCACTTAGTTCAAGTGAAGCAAAGAACTTCAGTTATGGCAAACATCAATTATGCCTAAAAGAGCTTTAAGCTGTAACACTGGAAACCAAATGGCTTGTAATCAAAACAAGAAAATGGTAGTACCCCCCCCCAAACACTCAGACAAGCTGGCCATGCCTCAGTGATCATGTCCTGCTGCTAGCTTACATTGATACCATCATCTGTGTGTCCAGTGATTTGTCTTGCTTTTTATTGCTCACCCTCCATCTTGGCAATAGCCTGTGGCATCCCACAGCACTACCCATCTGGTGGGTACTGGTTGATGCAGTGATGCCACCCACTGCATCAGTGCCAGCATCGCTTCCTACCAGAGGAAGTGCTTAGAGAGCAGGACACTCATCATTCCCCCTCCTCCGGGGGTCGGCACACAGTGCCTCCACATCATGTCCCAGACCTACCCTGGCCCAGGGAGGGGGAGCCAGGCTCAGGTCTCAGTCCTGGGTCTCCCACTTAGCTATGCAGTGCACTACCAGCTAGTGCCTCTGGGCGGGACTACTGAAACCTTTCTAGAGGAACTCGGGAGTAAGTGACATAACATGGCGATACTTTTAGCCACTGTGTAATCTGAGTTAGTGTAAAACAGACACTGCCTGATAAAAAGTAAATGTGTTGTATTGTCTTGTAGCTTATCAAATGATGTTATTACACATACTTAAATACATATCCTTCCTTCGGCAACTGCCTATTTGCTCTATACGGTGGACTTTATACTAGCATAAACCAACTCAGTGCTGACACACAAAGCCACAGAAAATCGATAGCCTGTGTTTTTGATTTGTTTATATAAAAATACTCTGGCTCTCAAGGAGAATGGTGGTAGGGTTTCAATGGCGACCTATACTCTTACATGTAATCCCAGTTTGTTTTTTGTTTGTTAATGAGAAACCAACATGAGGCTTTACAGGGAGATGAACTCTGACTCTCTTTCCTGGAAAAACTCATTAAGTTGGATGGTAGTGCTTGCCAAGGACCTTTCGCACAGTTCAGCAAGTCTAAATCAGTTCAATGTGCACTGGATACCGAGTTCTGGTTAACCAGCGCATGTCCTCTTCCTGCGTTTTGCATATACTTTGCTGTTTACATTGTCTCTTTTGCATGTTCTGCTCTTGTTTGAATAAAATGAATATACTGAAGTCACAATTTACCTTAGCAGATTGGTCTGGGTATTTTTATGGATGGGCACTACGGGACGCTGTAGCCACTGTTAGCGCAGGGTAGTCACCATGGCACCAACTGGCTAAAAAGGCAATGTCTAAAAAAAAAGGGTCCAGTTCACCACCATAGGCACTTCCCACTGTGGCACGCAGAGCTGAAAGCTAGGAGAGCACTGAATGTGAAAGTGTTCACTTCTGGGCCAGAGAATCAGTGTTGGCATATGTTTGGGTGGGCATTAGGTAAGGGCATCCTTTACAAATTAGATGCCCTTACAAAAAGACCTGCATAAGTAAGCAATAACCCACTACAGAGTATGGGTTTATAGGCATTAAATGCACGCCTAGGGTCCTCACAGCACCCCAGGTGTGCATTAAATGCCTATAAACCCATAACCTGGAGTGGGTTATTGCACTTATAACATGGGTTATGTGTAAACAAGGAAAAAAACAACAGAAATGGCTTTTTCCCATGTTTAAATAGCAAAAAAGTACCGTATCCTGTCACCTTGCAAAATAGACCCCAACAAAATTTGCATATCTCACGAGTGCTATGCGCATACAGATGTCACAATTGGAAGGCGGGGCCTGTAGTTCAATGGACTAGCAGTCAGCCACTCCCATTTCCTGAGCTGTATAAGCAGTTCTTCTCAGCCTCCTTCTGAAGCACTTTTTCTTTGCCAGCCAGAGGCTCTGTTGGTCTGTCCTCTGAGCTGGCTGGGGCCTACGCCCCCCTCACCTTGCTGTTTGTGTTTGTCTCTGCTGGACTTCGGTGTTTGCTTTCCTGCTTCTGGTTTGTATTTTGCCTCCGGCTGTGTGCTTCTTTCTGCCCTTGCTTTCTGTGTTTTTGTGTGTATTTGTTTTTGTTCCCTGTTCCGTGTTTGTGTGTTTTTGTTTTGTCTTTTGGGGCTTTTGTTTCTCAGCTCCTAGCATATTGCTACTCTGGTGCTCAAATTACTTGCTCTCAGTTACTCACAACTCTCAAATTACTTGCAATGCAACTGCAACCATGATCTGTGTGTTTCAGCTCAGCCATAGCTGCTCTCCATGTGGCACTTAATTGTTTTCACCTGATTCAGGCTCACTCTGAACCCTAGCTAAGCAGCTCATTCATGCTCTCTTAACTCATTCTACTTCCTCATTGCTGCAGCTTCATTGCACTGCCAGGTAATAGCTGCTTCAGAGCATGGTGTCTCCTTTCTATGTTTCTTGAAGTTTACAACTTAGTGTACTCAACACAAATGCTGCTTCTATGTTTGTACACCCTACTCTGAGGTCAGCTAATGCTACTGCTGATGCTGTAATTAGTTTCAGTACCTGCATGTGGGTCATGGCCCTTCCAGCACTTTCATGTTTTTCCTACAACGGGGACTTGGAGGTGTTTGGGGAGTCGTGGTCCCATGTGGTTTATTATTTCTGTTCTAAATCCTGTCTCTACCGCTGAAAAATCCTCAGAGCATTTGTCACCTTAATTGGCTTTTTGAATGCCTGGCTGGCATGCCCCACTATTCACAGTGCTGCACCTTTGTTACTACGTTTTGCAGACCTACATGCAGGTCCGATTATTACTACTACTTACTGATCTACGTGCAGGTCCACTCTTGCTTACGCAATCATTGCTTCAAACCTACTGCCATCCCCTCGGCTTCAGCCTCTGGGATGTCTGCTACGCTCACTACTGCATCCGACCTTTGCAAGGTCTCAGCACACCAGTGCTCATTCAGCTGCTCAACAGTTTTTCAGCTTTTTATCAGTTTCTGAGGCATGCCAGCCATACCATTCTGGTGCAGGGTCCCCTGCAGCCGATGGTCTCACTCTGCATTCTAAGTCCGCATCTTGAGCGTGCCTGACTTGGGATGGGATCCTTCTCACCGCTCCCATAGCTGGGAATGTCCTCGCTCCGGGCTTGGCTTTAGCTGTTCACTCCACGACAGCAGCTCCTGGTGTAGAATTTAAGACTAGCTGTGAAGGGTGGTTACTCTGATCTCCTTTGGCTCTGGTGGTTTTACTATAATAGTTATCCATTGGCTTTAGTGGTTTCCCTAGCAAGGTACCTTCACTGCATTCTCCCTACGACTGCCTCTGGTTCACCTGGTTTGTATTAATGGTGAGTAGGCCAGGTGAGTGCCTCAGCAGTCGTTGCTGTCCTCCTCCCGCCTTGGTTGCCCCCGATGTTGCAGAGCACTGTCACAACCTTCCACGGCATTCCCCCTAGAGGTATTGAGTGAGAGCCTGCCTCCAAATTGGAATGTTTTCCACCCCCCCTTTAATTGTGTTTCCAAATTGCAGCTGCAGAGCCGTCACTAAATAAAATATCCCAAGCCTGGAGGGAAGGTGATCTAGGCCTTGGATCCCCCAGAGATTTTCTCCTCATAGGGCTTTTTTTCTCTCCTCCGTTACCTCAGGTCATAACTGTTAGTTTAGCACAGTAGTGTTCCCTAGTTTCTTTAGGTAGGTTCTGCTGTTGAATGGAGGTGGATGGTGTCCCTGCCATTCCCTCTCTCCTTAGAAGGTCCCCTCATTCTCAACGCAAACATCGAATCATGTCACGCAAACCTGAGCATCTCATTATGTTATCAAGCTGCCTGATGCTTTATTCTACTACTACATCACAGCTCCTGCTTGCTTATGCTTTGTACTACATTTCTTTTTGGGGATCCTTCCTAAGGTACCTTTAGCCATGGGAATCGTCCCATCGCACCTCTAGGGGTGGAACCCTTTTCGAGGGTTCCTTGCCTTTGGTACTCCTACAGGGTGGTAATTCCTCTGGAATAGAGTGCAAACGGCCAAAACCAAACTAACACAGTTGCACACGCATAACACTATACTGGCTGTGTAGGCCACTGAATTGGAAGGCTGGGCCTGTAGTTCAATGGACAAGCAGCCAGCCACTCCCACTTCCTGAGCTATATAAGCAGTTCCTCTCAGCCTCCTTCTGAAGCACTTTTTCTTTGCCCCACCATCCTCCCCTCCTCCTCCTCCAGGGGCAGCACCTCTCCTAGGGATCCCTCCTAAGGTATGTTTAGCCACGGGAATCATCCTGTGGCACCTCTAGGGGTGGAACTCTCTTCGAGGGCTCCTTGCTTTTGGTACCCCTACAGGGTGGTAATTCCTCTGGAATAGAGAGTGTGAATGGTCAAAATCAAACTAACACAGTTGCACAAACATAACACTATACTGACTGCGTAGAGTACTGACAGGATTTGTGACATTTGTTGTGCAGAATATGCTATGCTACACTTGCTGCATCCCTTACTTTGCTGCTCCGCTCCAACAAAATGTGATCTCCCCTTTCTCGCTCTCTGGCTCTCTCTCTCTCTCTCTCCCTCCCTCCCTGGCATGTCTGCAAACAGACATCGGAGAAAACATCAATGACAACTGCTTGTATATCGGCACTGGGCTGAGCTGCTCTCTCTCCCCCCACCTTTCTCTAGTTCTGCCTCCTGGTGTCATGGTTTCTCTGTCACTCTCACACTCTGAAGCACCTCTGTAATACAGTAAGCAAGGCTGCAGAACAGTAAGCAATGCATTGGCACCCACTGAAAGACAGACAGCATACTTGTTCTGTACTGTCTCTGCACTAGATTGCACACAGCACTTACTTGCTGTCCTTGTCTCTGTCTGTCACTGACACTCACTGTCTCTGCCTCACCCGTGTTGGCTGGTCAGGGATGCTGGAAGATGGGGAGGGGCCTCGACACTTACAATGTGCCTGTGGAGGCAGGTGCTGTATGGGTGAAACTGCAGGGGGGGAGCTGGGGATCCACCATGGCAGCACAAACAATCCAGCACTTCTGATCACCATACCCTCCTCTGGAACTCTCCCTGTCAGTGTCTCTGAATGCTGTCTCATTCTGTCTAACACTGCATTACTGCCGACCTGCTCACTGACAGCATGCAAACCAGACTATGGAGTCTGAGAGGGACAAGACAGAGGAAACTGCAAGAGAAGTCCCGACATACCCAGTAGCAAAAGGAGCAGATGCAGCCTCTTGCTTTCATACCACACAGCACGGATGATGACATGCCAACGCTGCCCAAACCTGTGCTTCTCACAACAGCTCAGTCCTCTGCATCCCTTGCTCACTTAGTGGAGCTTTTAAATGGCTGCCTGTCATTTCACAGTTTCAACCCACATAACGAGTCCCACTTTGCTCAAGGATTTAACTGTGGGAAAGATCACACCAGCTGTGCTGATACAGGCATTTAATGCACAGGAGGAGGGGAGACAGTATAGTGCAGTGGTTTAAGGCTCTGAGCTGCAAATCTGGAGACCTGGGTTTGAATCCCACAGCCCCCACTTGCATACTGTGCGACTTTGAGCAAGTCACTTAACTTCTCTGTGCTCCCAGGCTGCACCTGTAAATAAGCTTTCAGCTTAGTGTGTCTCGCCTGGTTAAACAATTAAAAACAAAACAACAAAAAAAAAAAAATAGGTGGTGCTAGCTCACCAGTTGCTGGTGTTGCTCAGCTAATCCATGTTATAATGTGAGTTAAGTTTGTGAGCAAATCTCTTAATCTCTGTGGGCTTAATGTACGCAGTACTGAATGATGCAGCAGTCTCTACTAGTAGAATAAGGTCCAGTTGGCAGTTTTCACCTTAGGCACTGAAGGCTCGATCCACTTGAGTGCAGAGCTATGCTCAAATTGAATGTATCTTGGCCATGCCTCTGTGCACTGGCATCCAATCACATGCATGGGTTGGTATTTTAGTGGCTCCTCCATCCCGCATGGGGTGGGGGACCATGAGATTTGGCAGTCCATAACAGTCTTCCAAGGACTGCCATATCCCAGGTGAGACATCACTGCATTTTGCCAATGTAAGAGGCCAGATCCAGATGAACTCCCAGCCCTCCCAGCCTACACAGAGGCCTGGGAGGAAGGTGGAAATGTGTCTAATCAGGTCCCATGGAAAGTACTGCTGCCAGACTGGGGGGGGTGCTTTGGCATTATGGCAGCCTCTCAGGTTGCATAGCCTCTGTTCCCTCTGTGAACCCTTTCTGGTGTGACATAAGCCTTGGGACTGTGTGCATGCATCTCCCCCCAGTGTACTCCTGCCTCAGACAGGCATGTAGCAAGACGCATGTCTGGCAGGGCCACATTAAGGTTAACAGGGTCCCTGAGCCCAAGAAAAATATGGGCCCCCAGGGCCACGCCTCTTAGTCTGGCCCTAGTTCTTAGCCTAGAGCCATCAGTTATGTCTTTTTCATCTCACTAGTGAAATGAAATTTTTAAATAACAAGACACACTCTGCAACACAAGTAATAAGGCAGCTGCAGTAATGCTAAGGTCTCCCTCCCTCACCCTGGCTAGCTAGGAAATGGGATTTACCTCGTAACAGTGTTTAAAAGGTTTATTGTGCTGAACCACAGCAACTCAGGCAGCCCTAATTTCCTTTCCAGGAGGGGCAGGTGGATGGGTCTATGTCTCAGAGAAGGTAATGGCTTCATGGGGTGTTAATAGGTGCTGGGACAATATTACTTTCTATTGGAGATAAGGCTGAAGTGTTTCAGACAGGAATGATTGCAAGTTAGACTGGATAAGCCTGCTTTTCACTGCCTGGATGATCCACTCAGTGCTAAGAGCCCCTGGCAGGCAGGGGCCTTGGACCTGGGCCTTGTCAGCCTATGCCTTAATCTGGCCCTGTTGGCTGGGGATTGGGTGCAGTGGGGGCATGCATCCAGGTCTGTGGATGCACAGAGGTCTCTGTGTGTGGGGAGCGGGATCTCCATGCTACTCAAGTCCATACAAGCCCCTCTATGTGAGTGCAGATCAGGTGCGGATTACTTCATGGATCATGTCTGTAAACACAGTTTCTATTGCTAGTATATGCTACCAGTACAAAGTAAATAACCAAGATTTAAAACTTCCATTAATATTTATGGCCACCTGGTGAGTCAGCTGCTTTGCAAGGATTTGAACCTGAGATCTCTAATTTCACAGTTCAGTCTCTGCACAAGATCATAAAGCTTCCCCTAAAATGCCATTCATATTCTGGGCCTCTGACTTACCCCAAGGGCAAAGCATGAACTTTGCTGCATTTGAAAACTAATCCAGGACAGAATGCCCATGCCAGAGTTATTAGGAAACTCTACCAACGGCTCCTTTTACACAACATTTCAATAAATATTACATCACCACCTGAGCACAGAGAGAGGAGAGCAGTCCAGGGTCACCAAAGTGTTTATTACCAGCTCAATACCAACTGCATTTTTTGTAAATAAGGGTAACAATCCTAGGAAAACACACCTGGAAATGATTAACTTTTTGAAAAGTTGTTTTAAGCTCTAAAACACATCTTTCATCCATGTCCCCTTCTGCTCATTTATAATCTTTAGCATACCATGCCACACTGCATTGCTCCATTCCACTCCAGCACTCCACTCCACTCCACATCTTGGCACCATACTACACCACACCACACCATACCACTTCACACCGCACTGCACCACTCCGCTCCACTCCACTCCACTCCATACCACACTACATCACACTCCACCCAATATCACAGTGCATCACACCACACCACACCACATTAATCCACATCAGATCACGCAAGAGCACACCAAACTAAACCACACCACATCACATTATGTCACACCACACCACACCACACTAGTCTGCATCAGACCACACTACACCACACCACACCACACCATTTGCATTTATTTAGTACCTATCATGCAGGCATCTCTGAGATCTTTAAAATCAGCACACACGTCAAAACTAACAGATCACTGATCTCTAACCATAGGTATAGGTTTTAGCACATCAGAGACATTCTCTAACATACTGCACCTGTGCCTATAACAATAGTGATGCACTCCAGGAGCCCCAAAACAACGCACAGGTCCTGTGCTCACTGGTGCCATTCTGTGATGCTACCAAGGGGGTGAGCAACCTCCAGCCATAGAGACAAACAACAAAAAACCTCGGTGCACTCGAAGGAGATAGTTGAAAGCAAACATTTTAGTAGGTAGTAGGAACCTCGTTAGACACATATATCTGCAGAAATACTTTATTTGAAACAGGTTTGAAGAATACAGACTTGTACAGACCACTGGCTAGGGGCCCTGACACTTCGGTTATTGGGGCTTCGTCAGGGGGTGGACTCCTAGGTTGAGAGACCCACCCCCTTTTAAACCACATAATCTGCTGATGTCATCAACCAGCTGTGACTGTGAGGCACACAATTGGGACCTTGAGAAAATGAAATTCATGGGCTTAGACAGTGTACAAGTGGGCAAGAGAGTTGTTTTTTGTGATAGAGTCCCGGGCATGCCCTAATTCAAAGGGACCATGTTCTACCCACTGTACCACTAACTGCCCTCAAACAAGTGACCAGAATGGTGCCAGTGTTTCCTGGTTAGCCCTAGACATGATAGGAAGTGGACCCAATTAAGAGATACACTGCTTAAAACTGTGACTCAGAAATCCTACAAATGAGGATAAATTTCTACTAGCCTTAAGTTAAAAGGCTACAGGCCTATGCAGATAAACAGTCTGAAATTCAGAAAGGACAATCTGTATTGCACTTTAAAAACATTTATTTGTTAAATGTTTTGTACTGTGATAATATTTGTAAATGTGAATAATTGTTTGCTTATGTGAATTTGTATTATAATGTTCAGTGTCAGGCATGGTTGAAAAAGGTCAGTGCCCAGTTCATCTCCTGATTAAAAATAAAAATAAATGAAGTTATGCAGCATTACAAAATTGATGGAGGAGAGCTGACAATCAGACATTTCATTCTCGCTCACAAGTTCCAACCTACCATCTAGTGCAAAAACTCTTTCAAAACCCCTCTTCAGAAAATCTCCTTCAGCTGTTCATCTAGTCAGCAACTTTGAGAGCAACAGGCTGTAAGGTTCCCTAGTCTCCATTTCATCTAAGTATTTGAAGAATTCATCCATAGATATTTCAGGAATATTAAAGGAGTCACATGGTACATGAGCGTTATGTAAGTACATCATAATTGCAATATAATTACCGGCCAGCATTTTTATTAGCTAATATAACCGTGTTGTAATTTTTGGTTACGACTGCTCATGTGACCGTCAGCTGTCAATCAAACTCACACCGCTGAAGCTGCCTGCTCCAGTAGCACAACTGCCTCTCATTTCAAACAATTAGTGCCTCACACAGAAAAGCGGCTGAAATTTTACAGTTTAAAAACAAACACAATTGAAAGTTTACATAAGTGAAGTATGAATTCCACAATGAGTTTACATAACTGAACTATCTCTATGTCTCTCTCTTTAAATCCCTCCCTTATTAAAAATGCTGAACAGGAATTATAATAATCAAAACACTGGTAGGTATGCATAACACAGAATTTTATACACACCCTTGGTGTGGAATAATTCTGTAAACTCCTTGAGCTTCACTCTGGGCCGGGGGTTTATGTAGCATCCCATACCTTGGGTGTGTATAAATTAGAGAGCATATGTATGGGTAAGTGTGTATAATGCTTTTTTTTTTTTACACACACTTAAGGTGTGTGACCAGGGTATGAAATTCGTGAAAAAAAGTACTTGCCCACTTGGGCATGTAAGAAGAAAATGTACATGCCCAACAAACTATTTACATGCCGCCCCTTAGTTTGCATAATTTTACACGTCATCTTCACTGGACCAAGCGCTTCATTTTCATCATCACCACTAGGCTGGCAGAAGCAGCATGCACTGACAGTGTTCTGGAGCCATAAGCTTTGGTAGTGGGCCTTCTTTGCCATTTTTCCACCACAGTGATATGGCACCTTCAGGGTTATAGTCACTAAGTTGGGGTCCATTCAGAGATATAGACATTAGGTCGTGTAGGGTGTCTGGGCGTAATCCAACCCTCCAGTCATTTTTTTCTTCCCATCAGAGAAGCCTCGTTCTGCAGCAGCAGTGTGAACAGGAATCAGGAGGATGATTCTGACAATGGCCAGCACATTTGAAATTGTTGATCCAGCACATCCACAGAATCACTTTCTGCCACAATTTCAGAGACTTACAATTTTCAACAGACAGCAAGTGGAGTACGTGCTTTTTAAGTCTAGCCACTCCAGCAGTACCAAAGTAACATCAACTCCACGAGACTCTAGGACCACTTATTAGTGATCAACAATTGTTTGAATTGCTTGATCTCCATATGTTTGAAGTGCTCTGTGGATGTTGGCCAGGACTGAAAATTTAAAGCTCTTGCAGCTAGTAGCACTTTATTGGTCGTGAAGGACTGAAAGCGAGATTCAATGTGCTGTGACGTTTTCTGAAGAATTTTTTTGATCTCTGTAATTGTGGCTTCTACAGTGTCTGAAGGAGAACCTGATCTGTGCCTGCTAGTTTCATTAGTTAAGTCAACACTGTTGTACTGAATTAGGTTCTCATTTACAGATGTAAGTGTTATGCGGTGAAGAGTTTCTCGATTCGAGAGACCATTTAGTTTTTGAATTGTGCTTTCTACTCTGCTGTGAACTTTTTCAACAGTGGCATCCTCTTGCTGAAAGCACAGACTAAGAGCAGATAAGTAACCAAAAAACACTTTCAGAAAGTTCATGTATATAACACATTTTAAAGTCTTAAGCACTTTAAGTATTCCTAGTGCTTTTTGGCCATGATCCTGCTTGTTTGTCAGTGACACATGTTCGAGGTGAGGCACTAATGCAGCCCAGTTCCTTTCAAGGGCAGAAATGGCCTGTTCTCTGTGCAAAGCACCTAGTGCCACCAGTGTTAACTGGTTTGACCACATTAATATTTAAAAGGGATCCCGCTTCCTGTAGGCCTTTCCAACTTTTGGTGACCTGTGGTAAAGCGAGTAAATGTTCAGCAGAAGTTGTTCTAATGACTTGTAAAAGGGACAGTCTCTGAACGAATCCTAACAGCAAGCTCTAAACGATGTGCACAGCAGTGTATGTCAATGAGGTGTGGGCACTGGAAATCTTGCTTTATTGCACTAAGGACACCTGAAGTGCTCCCCTAACATTACAGCAGCACCATCAGATGCCGACTTATCAGCTTATGTTTCCAACCACCATCCTTTAAACCACCTTCACCCTCTAAAGCATTAATCACAGTATTTAAAATGCTTTCTGAATTAGGGACACTGACTGGTTTCAGTGCAAGAAATCTTGTTACAGGTAGGCCATTTTCAAAAACACGTACACATAAATGCCCTCCTCCTCAGTCACACTTTTATCTGTGCAGGAATCAACAAGAAAAGAAAAGAAGTCATTGTCTTGTAGTAGACTAGCTGTAGTGCTTTGAATATCTTGGGCGATATAGTGAATGAAGACACGCATTGCTTGTCACTACTGTAACTGTGACTCATAGCATCACCCCATGATTTCTTCTTTGTAAATCTATCAACCCAGGAAAATCCCTGAAAGGCCTTTCGGTCCTAGCAACGTAATATGCAGTACAGAACAATTTACAAATCTGATCCATTTCTTTTTGTTCCATGAATTGTATGGATTTCTCTATTGGTCTTTCTCCAACTTTTGTTTTATTTGCAATGTATGCCATCTCAGCATTTTTGTGTGCTATGGACACTTCATGTGCTGAGATAATGTGTACTCTAAAAGTACTGCATCCAGTTCTGAAATTATTTTGCTTTGGCTTTTATCATAACTCTGACACCATGTACAGAACATGGCACATTTATCTGTGTCATCGTAGCCACTTCCTGCCCTTTTTCCAGGATTCCTGAAATTTTCTAACTTCGGGCCTTAACTTGGCTTTCAGTACAAGCAGTAGCACTTGAGGAAACTTCAGTGGTCACAACAGTTTCACTGTCTGGGCAAGGAGATGGTGGGGTTATAGCTGTGCCTGTAGTGGTACTAGCACTTTGTGTTAGGAATCCGAGTCAGTCGCCCCGCAGTCTCATCAGAACGCTTCTAAATCCAAATTTAAAAGACTCATGGTGTCTGCCTGGCTGTTCAGAGAGTTGAATTTGTGAATACTGATTTTAAGAATTTTTATTTGTATTACTCAGTATTAATAAATGCAATAAGAAAAAATGTGTCTTGTCTTTATTTTTATAATAAACTTAACAAGAAAACCTGACTGTGTGTTGTCTGATTATTTATTATAACAGGTATTATAACAGCCTCAGGTATTCAGATTTTAGATAGTCCACAGACAGTGTACTGTAGCCTGTAAAAGCTAGAGATTTTTATAACTCTATACAGATTTTAGATATTAAGTCCAATGAAAGTTTTTTTAATAACAGTATTTAGATTTGACTGAGATAGTCAACTTCACCTAAAGTAGCTTTAGCTAGTAGAATAATAGTAGATCCCCTAAATTTTAGGTGTTCCACCAAGTTCACAAAAGCTTTAGAACTTTAATTAACAATTACTTTTAATTAGATTTTCTTAGTTTGTAGATCCTTTGTATTTAGAGTTTAGGTACTCCACCACAGATTATTTTAGGTGGTCCAAGTAGCTTTTAATAAACGCTTTTAGAATCCAACAATTCTTATGTATTCCCATTAGATTTTTTATGCACATACAGCATACAAGCTTATTAAAGCTTGTTAAGAGATTCTTTAACACACTAAGTTTTGTAAACTATAAGAGTTTTTTTTTTATATGGTTTAGTTAGGTAGAGTTTTTTTTCTTTGCCTCAATTCAGTTCCCTTCCAGCCAGTAACTGAATATAGACACACTAGTGATGAGTTGACTACTGACTTGCTGCTAGTCCTCACACAGGATTTAGTACTTGAAGCAGTGAACTGTCTGTATCAGTATAGGCTGCTGATCTTTAACAGTTAGCTTCAGTTAGATAGAGATAGTTTATTATAGGTTTTAAATTCAGTTCCCCTGCAAACTTAGCAAGTTTAGCTGACAGCAACTGTGGCTGCAGAGATCACAGAATAGGTCCCCTCCTCTTTGCTGCAGTTGGTTCTGTTTTTTCCTACTATCTGCCTCTCCTGCTTTAAATTAACACACCCAAGCAGAGAAGTAGTATCAGGCACTAGCTGGATGGCTTTATCTAATTTGAATAGCTCCCCACAGGTTCAACTTAGTAGACTGCAATGCTAAAACTGAGCACTGTCTGCAGACTTTAAAAGTCCTGTTCTTGACTTTACTGAGTCTGCTTCTATTCTTTGTCTCCTCTTTAACGATTCCCGATTTCCTCCAAGACCTTACAGACGCACCTCTGCCTCCTCTCTCACTCCCAAGTCCCACTCCCTGCCTATAAACCTCACACCTCCACTTCTCTGACTGTGCTTGAAGAGAGCTCTTAAAAGAGCTTTTGGTCTTTTTTTTTTTTATAGAAATGCTAATTACAGCAGCAAACTTGCAGTCTCATAGCTACTGCACTCAGCACGGACCTCTGTCTCCTAAATCGTTGACAGAATGGCGCGCTGAGCTGCATTCCAGCATAACGGCAAGTTAAGGGGCCGGGCGAACTCCGAAACACAGTCACTCCAATTGGTTCACGCCTGGTGCAGTGAGCGACCGATGCGACGGACCTAGGCAGGCGGCTGGCTGATGACTGTGTCAGTCAAATCAGGGGCGTTTCATTACTGTGTCAGCTGACAGTTACAAAGGCACACTCGTGATTGGCGCCTTCACTCCTCCAAAGGCTCCCCCCGCCCTTCTGAAAAAAAAAAATCACTAGGGTAGGGGAAAAAAAAAACGAGAAAACGGAGGCTCTGCACCATAAAATACCTTAGGTGCCCCAGTGGGCAGGTACAAACCAGCAGTAGGTGTCCAGAGGTAAAAGTGCCTGCCCTGGGGCACCTAAGGTATAGGAATTTCGCACCCTGTGTGTGACACTTCAAAAATCTGAACAGCAAAGTTGAAGAGATTTAACAAGGCGTCACACACTGAGGTTGTGTGTAAAAAAAAAAAAAGGGCAAATTCATACAGATATATATCTATATACAATACAGTATATTTTATAATTGACGACTTTAGGTGAGGCAAACTTTACTTATAAAGCACTTTTCTCCAAAGGATTAGGGTGCTGTACATAATTTAAAACAATTCACAATACATAAACAAATGAAGTGTAACAGGAATAAACTAAATAACGTCTGATAAAATTACATAAAATACTACTCAACTAGATATACACAGCTGAGGAAGGCCTGCTGAAATAAGTACATTTTCAGAAGTGTTTTAAAGGCTCCATCATGCGGTCAGAATGAATGCCCCCCAGAAGAGAGTTCCACAACATTAGAGCCACCACTTCGAAAGCTCTGTCCCCAGATTGTCTCAGGCAGGGCTCCGTGTTTACTGCGGCAAAGTGGACCTACATTCTACGGCAGGACCTCAAACTTTCTGTGGCAGAGCAACTGCTGATTCTGTGGCCATTATGTGGCAGATAAATTGTGGTTAAATAGCATACCTTCAAAGGGATTAAGTCTTAGATAACCCTTTGACTGCCTTCGTGCAACCACTCCACTGCACCGAAAGTGGAACAGCACACAATTTAACATTATGTAGTCTTCTTATCACAAATATTAAACTGCAATAATCCAAACTTGGTGCAGCCATGGGCATTGTTCATTTTTAATGACTTTTCCCGCCTGCCCCGAATTTGAAGGCTCATCTGTTCTTTTTCTGGAAATTGGTGGCCTTTGCTGTTCCAGGTTATAATTGGAGGAGGACATGCACACTCAGCTAAAACTACACAGAAGGCAAAACCTGCTTGTACTTCTTCTGGTTTCTATTTACAGTTAGCAGATATTAAGAGAGACTCCAACTTGAAAGCCATTTAATTTTTTTTTCCGATTTTGATCAACGTTCTTTTATTTGTTTATTTTATTTAAAATTTGGTGATGGGGTAGGCCCACTGAGCCTTGAAGGTCCCTTTTTCACTTTTAGATTATTATTTTTTTAAACTAGGAATATCCCAACTGCCTTGCAACAAACATGTAGTGTGCAGTGTGCAATTCTGTGTGTTGGGTGGATTGTCGTTCTATAATAGAGAAGGAGAGTGTAACTTGCAGTGTCTGTAGGATTTGTTGACTCCTGATTTTTCTTTTGGGGGACACACTAAAAATGCAAACATGTCATTCTTATTAGGCTGGACTAACCTTGGTTTACATGTCCTCTTCTCCCAGCAACTCAGTGGGTGGTGGTGTTCTTCAGTCAGTGATCCTCATTTCACTTATGTATAGCAGCAATCAATACAACTCTCCATTCTGATTTTTTTCCTTACCTGCTTGCTCCAGTTCTAGTATGCCCTGGTCCCCAACTCTGCTGTAGCTGGGTAACTTGACCTTCCTTAGGAATTGAGCTTGATGCCACCACTTAGGCTGCAGGTTCAAATCTGCCAAGAAATTACTGTCATACTTGGAGATACAGATCTGTGGCCCACAAATCAAAACTGTGATTGAGGTCCACCAGTGGGGACCGAGTCCTCTGCTCAGTCTGCTGCCAGCCGCATGTTTCTGCAATCAGCTGCTCCTCCAATCCCTGCCACCACACCGAGATTGATGCCACCTCCATGGGTAACACTGAATCTTCTCACTTCTTGACTACAGGTCATCTTCCAGTTCTTCCTTCCAAATTCATTTTCCAGGGATTCAGCGTGCACCTTGAGCAGCCTCACAATGAAAAATTAACATGGCTGAGCTAGCCACACCTACACCTACACAGCAGCAAATCATGACTGCTGTGGACCTAATCAAGCTCTGCTACTCTTGCTGCAGTCTCCTCCCCACAATACTGACCGGATGGAGTTATGTAACAAGAGCCAGCACAAGTCAACATGCCATGCAGCCGCTAGCTGTTTGGCTTTGTAGTGGGCAGCATCAGTTTGTTGCCCCTTCTAGTGAGTATGTATGCCATGGCATACTTAATATATCCGTAGCTATGCCCTTGCCTTGTGTGATTGCATAGCATAGCTAGCATTATATGTGGTCTTGTGGCTGGTTTTCCTGATTTCTGCAGCCAGCACTGATTTCTGCAGTCAGCCTTGATTTCTGTGGTCATTGCTGCAACTGCAGAATTGCAGTAAACACAGGGTCCTGGTCTCAGGCAGGAAGAGGGGTAAAACCAGCAGGCCCACATTGGTGGAGTGGAGAGGTTGGATTGGGAGGTAAGAAACCAGCAGATCTTTTAAAGTAGTCAAGTCCCAGACCATGTAGGGCCTTGTATGTTAACAAGCATATCTTAAAGGTGATGCGCCATGGCATTGGCAGCCAGTGCAGTGCACGGAACACTGGCATGTAGTAACATAGTAGTTGATGGCAGATAAGGACTGCTAAGCCCACATGCCTAGTCTGGCATGATGTGGTCACTCTGAAAAGTTCCTTCCATCAACCAACAGAAGTATTCTGGACCAGCTGCAGGCATTGCATCAACCCATAAGATAACCCTAAATATAAAGCATTACAGTAGTCCAACCTAGAGGTAATGAAAGCATGAACAATCATCTCCAGGTCAGCAGGAACCAGCTGCAGTTTGATCCAGGTTGTTCTAGTGTTCCAGTGGCAGCTTGCAGTCCAAAATGACCCCATGATTCTTAACTGCATCAACAGCTATGAGAGATTGACCACCCAATGAAGGAAGGGCTGTCCCACTGCCACACCTCCTGCCACTGCTAGGCCCCACTGACCTGGCTTGGTCATCATGACCTCTGTTTTCCTTGGGGTGAGATATAGCCAGTTTGAGGCCATCCAGTCATTAACCTCAGCAGGGCATTGCCCCAGCGTTGATGCTGCATAATTCCCACTGGGAGAACAAGACAAGTACAGTTGAGTGTCATCTCGATAGCAGTGAAACTCAATCCCATAACATCTAATGATCTCCCCAAGGGGCAACATGTACACAGAGAAGAACACAGGGGCAACCTCACAGGAGAGCACAGAGGCCCCAGAGATGAAATCACCTAGGGCAACCTGCTGTGTTCTTCCCGTTATGTAGGACTCTAACCAGCACAAAACTGCCAGTGAGATCCACATAGTTCCCTTAGGTGGTCCAATAGCACCCTATGGTCAACTGTGTCAAATGCCAGCAAGAGATCAAGGAGGACCAAGATGGAACAAATTCTTTGATCCCTTGCAAGAAGGAGATCATGAGTTACCTTGGATGAGTACAGTCTCAGTACTGTGGCTGGGCCGAAAACTCGAGAGGTTCATAGATGTCATAATTCTCCAGGCAATCTACAAGTTGGTCCACCACCACCTTCTCAGTAACCTTCCCCAGAAAAGGAAGATTAGAAACAGGTCTTTAATGCTCCAGAACAGCAGAGTCCAAGGCTGGCTTTTTTTTTAGGAAGTGTCAGACCACTGCTCTTTTCAGAGTAGATGGAAAAACACCCTTTGTCAAGGAACCACTGATGATCTTGGTGATGACCAGCCCCAAAGATTCACTGCAATCTAAAAGCAACCAGGTTGGTCCCAGGTCCAGTATACAGCAGGCGGGGTGCAAACTAGATTACCCAAGGCACCTCATCTTCAAAAACCAGCTGTAACTCACTCCAGGTAGGCAGCTCCACATCACCAGGAGGCTGACCACAGCCAGCCCATGACAGGTCACTTGAAGAGATACCAGATCTAATGGAAGACACCTTGTCCAAGAAAAATTTATCAAACTCCTCACACCTTTCTGCTGAACAAACTTTAACAGATTGCAGACAGGGAGGATTTAGCAACCTGTCTACAGTGCGAAAAAGCTAAGTTGGCTGATTTTTTCCTGCAGCAGTCAACCTTGACAGGAACTCTGTCTTTTTCAGGTCAATTGTCTGCTGATGTTCACCATAATGAGTTTTCAATGCCACCCTGTCCTCCTTAGACTGTAACCTTCTTCAAGAACGTTCCAACTTCTGTCCCTTAGTCTTCAGCTAACATAAGTCATCACAGTACCATGGTAGGCTGCATTGGGACATCAAGGGAAAAATATGGTAAGGTGCTAAGGAATCTAAGGCAGCCATGATAACCATGTTATAGTGCTTCATGGCCTCGTCAGCCCCATGTGCACAAGCAAGCATCATACCTAAGACATCTAGTACCTCCAAGAACTTGCAAGACTCTAAATTATGTTTTGGATGATGCCAGATAGTCTCAACAGAGAGGGTGTTAAAACAGAGGACAGCACAATGGAATGACACTGCATGATGATTCAACCAATAGACTGGATTAAGCTTGGCCACACTAATATCAAGGCCCAGTCAGAAGATCAGGTCCAAACTCTGACCATGTTGATGTGTTCTGGAGGCAGCTGCCTCTGTTAGACCCAGTGAAGACATCAACTGGAGGAGTTGTTGCCCAAAAATGTGAAGATTCATCATTGACCCCGCCACTGAAGTCCCCCAGCACCAACAACCTGGGGGTGTTCAACACCTGTTTCATCATGAAGCCCACCAACTCCTGTAAGGAATCTTTCCCATACATCGGCGGATGGTATATGAGAATGATCTTACCACTAACACCTGGGGCACATCTAACTGCCACATATTCATAGGATCTGAAAGTTCCCATGGGGAGTGCAGTGAGTCCCAGAGTGGGTTTAAAGTAAATGGCCACCCTGCCCCCTCTGTGATCCTTCCTTGGGCAATACACCACAAAATTACCTGGAGAAACAGATGCCTCCAGAACAGGTCTGGAATCATCGCCCAAGCAGGTCTTCTTGATGCAAACAAGGTCAGGTGAGGAATCCATGATGAAACCCTCCAGCATCGCTGTTTTATTTTTCAGTGACCTTGCATCACAAAGAGTGGGCCAAAGAGGAGGAGCAGAGCTGGCTGGACAGACTATTTCCTGCTTGCTGACATTTCACAGGGTTCTGAGGAGGGGAACCAGACAGGGCAGACCCATATTCCAAATCCTCCACAGATATCTCCTGGTTTTCACCACCCCAGCCCCCCCATGGACATCATACCCTGGACCTCCACTGCAGGTGTTGCCCCACCTTCGGAGGATCCCCAGTCCCCTGCAGTGTCTGAGAACCCCTGCAGTGAGGACTAATGGGGTTCCCCTGAAAGGACAGAGCTGCTGCAGGTGGTCTCCAGAGTAGATGCGCCTAACCTCTCTCACACCTTAGCACATGGTGCAACACCAGCACTAACCATAACATTTAAAAGCCAGAAGTATCCAACTCCACCCTCAAGAAACAAACACCCTCCACGTAATAATAATAACAAACACACCAAAAAGTACCAACCTTCCTAAACAGCTGAAACACACCCTGACTTACTGTATAAACACAAATTATATAGTCTAACCGTTCATACCCTTGACTCATGTGTCATTCAAAACCACAGTAAAATAAAAGGGAAAGGGAATAAAATAAATTACTGACCTCTAGTTCATTTTCCTGCAATGGCCTGGCACTGAGCGTTGAGCACTTCCTGTTTTCCAGCTCCACTGTCTATCATGGGGCTGGAAAATATATTTTTTTGCCTTAAGGTCCTTACACATTGGTCACAGTTCCACTGCCTTCCCCAGAGTACAGGATCTACTAATGCTGAGGGCACCATTTTCGCTGTGTTAGCAGTTTCGGTGGTTTTCATAGAGCATGCTTGCACTTCTGAAGCTTGATTGACAGCTCTAAGCTGTCAAGCTCTTGCATTTTAGTTATGCTGCACTTTTTTTATTTGCATTCCCTTTTTAGTTATGTTATGCATTTTGTGTTTGCATTTACTTTTTAGTTGTGCTAAACTTCTGTTTGCATTTATTTTTAGTTGTGTCGCTAATTTTTTACATGATCATTTTTAGGGGCACTTTATTGTTTTGGTTTGCGGTTGCTTTTTTTCATTGGTCATTTTCTTTTGGTTGCACATTACTTTTTTGGCTTTTCTTTGTTTATATTTTATTATTTGGTTGTTGCTTTTCTTATTTGATTTTATTTTTATGTTTGTGTTTTGTATGTCAGGGCCACGGTAAAGAAGTGCAGTTATAGCAGCACAAAGCAAACCCTAGCATACCTTATGGCGATTATGAAAAGGGTTCATCAGGATTAGCAGAGTAATAATGTAAAAGTATTTTTTTCCAAATTTGAATACGTAGAAGTGAGAGAAAAAGAAAAACATAGACCTATTGAGCCATCTTAATTTTGCAGTTTGGCCAGTAGATGCCAGGTGGAGCAATATAGTGAATTGAGGTGTATTGATACAGCTGTGTTTGCTTAATGTAAACAGGTCAGTTTGTCACAAACTTTTTCTAGTGCTAGAACCCATTTATGAGGATGCGATTTTAGACCTGGTACTTACCAATGGGGCAGAATTGCAGATGTCATGGTCGGTGGATACTTGGGGTCCAGTGATCACCACACGGTGTGGTTCAATATGAGTACAGTGGCAGAGTCAAGCCGACACCAAAGCAAAGGTCCTGGACTTCAGGAGGGCAGACTTTGCAAAGTTGAGGGTATGTCTCAGGAAAGCTCTAGCAGGGAGTGAGGACGAGAGGGGAGTTGAGAAATATTGGGCCCATCTAAGAGGAGCCATAGTGGAAGCAACAAACCTTTGCATTAGGCAAATAAACAATGGCAAGAGAAAAAGAAAACCACTGTGGTTCTCAAAGGAAGTGGCTGGGAAGGTAAGAGCAAACAATTTGTCTTTCAGGAAGCACAAGGAAACACAGAAGGAGGAAGACGGGGTAGTGTATCTGGATATGTAGAGGGAGGCAGGGAAGGCAGTCAGGAGTGCAAATGAACAAATGGAGGAAAAAATAACCCAGGCAATAAAGAAAGGGGACAATACTTTTTATAGGTATGTTAGTGAAAGGAGAAAGACAAGGGCTGGGTTTGTAAGGCTTAAGGGGGAAGAAGGGGGATGTGCAGAAGGGGACTTGGAAAAAGTAACAGTCCTGAACAACTATTTTTGTTCAGTATTCACAGAATAGGGGGAAGGTGAGGGACCACAATTAAGTGACAGGAGCAGTAAGTGGAGGGAGGTGGACACCAGTCCATATACAGAGAAGAGAGTTCTAAAGGAACTCACAAAACTGAAAGTGGACAAGGCAATGGGACCAGATGAGATGCATCCCAGAATATTAAAGGAGCTTAGGGAGCTGCTGGCAGCCCTGTTCAGTGAATTGCTGGAAACAGGAGTGATTCCAGAGGACTGCAGGAGAGCAGATGTAGCCCCTCTACACTAAAATGGGAGCAGGGAGGAGGCTGTAAACTATAGACCAGTCAGCCTGACCTTGGTGGTGGGGAAAATAATGGAATCACTGCTAAAAGAAAGGACTGTAGAACATCTTGAATCCAGCAAAGCACAGGATCTGAGGCAACATAGTTTCACAGTGGGAAGGTCATGTCAAACAAATCTGATAAATGTCTTTGACTGGGTGACCTGGGAAGTGGATCGGGGGGAGTGGTGGATATGGTCTGCCTGTACTTTGGCAAGGCCTTCAACACCATTTCACATAAGAGGTTTGTAAACAACCTAGGCAGCCTGGGAATGGGTCCCTAGGTGGTAAACTGGGTTAGAAATTTGTTTGAGTGATAGAACTCGTAGGATGGTGGTAAATGGAGCTCAATCCAAGGAAAGGTGGATGACCAGCAGGGCTCCGCAAGGCTCAGTCCTGGGGCCAGTCCTATTTAATGTCTTCATAACTGACATTGTGAAGGGGCTGGAAAGAAAGGTATGCCTCTTTGCAGATGACACTAAGATCTATGATAGAGTAGACACTCTGGGAGGGGTGAAAAAAATGAGTCGGGACCTAGGTAAACTAGAGGAATGGTCAAGAGTGTGGCAGCTAAGATTCAATGAAAAGAAGTGCAAAATCATGCATTTGGGGTACAAGAACCCGGAGGAGGCTTACATGATTGTGGTGTGTGTTTGTGTGTGTGTGTGTGTGGGGGGTACTGACGACCACCAAACAGGAAAGGGATCTGGGGGTAATCTTATCAGATGACCTAAAGGTAGACAAACAATGTGCCAAAGCTGTGGGGAGAGCCAATGGGGTACTGGGATACATAGGGAGAGGTATCACCTGCAGAAGAAAGGAGGTGGTGAAGCCACTGTACAAATCATTAGTGACACCCCATCTGGAGTACTGTGTCCAGTTCTGGAGGCTGCATCACCATAAGGACATAGGGTAGAGGCAGTTCAGAGAAGGGCAACAAAAATGGTGCAGGGTCTGCACCAAAAGTCATATGAGGAGAGACTGGAGGACCTCAATATGTATACCCTGGAGGACAGGAGAGAGAGGGGGGATATGATAGAGACCTTCAAAAATCTCAGTGGCATAAATAAGGTACAGGAGGGTAGCATCTTTCAGAAAATGAGATGTTCTAAAACAAGGGGACATGGCATGAGACTGGAAGGGGTAGACTAAGTATTAAGGTATTTTGGTTTGTCTTACTGTGACAAGGTACCTTTGTAAATGAGCCTATGGCTCAAAGGTTTTCCAAATTGCTGTTTAAATAAAATAATAAAAAAAAAAAATAACATGAGGAAGTATTTCTTCATGGAAAAAGTGGTGGATGCATGGAACAACCTCCCAGTGGAGCTGGTAGGGACTAGCGCAGTAGGAAAATTCAAAATTGCATGGGACAGGCATACGGGAACCCTAGCACTAGTAAAGAGAATAAAGCTGGAGATCAAGTAGGGTCTGTGGTTTTTTCAGCAGGTAGGGAAAATGAGCAGACTGGGTGGACCTAGCAGTCCTTATCTGCTGTCAGGGTCTATGTTTCTATGTCTGCTTTTGTGATGGGATATCAGGACTGGCTTCCATGCTTCTCAACCAATCAGAATTCTGGATTTTTCATACCCATTTCATAATTATTGTAAGTATACCACCCTCTGACAAGTCTGGCGATTTATAAATGGCACAAACAAGCAAAGTGAGAATAAAATAGCCATGAAGAGCAGTCAGGTCTTTGATACAAAAACAGGTAGCAACAATCTCAAAGGAGGGCCAGCACCAAGTTGCAAAGGGGCTTCTTGCAAGTGTATCCCTGAATTTTTGAGTGTCCACTAGAAACGGTGTTTGTGCAAAGTATGCCTGTGTGGTTTACAGTCTCTATGTAATGTGTGATTAATATCTAAGTCATGGGACACATAAAGACCTTCACCAGCATCCCATCTCATGGTGCCAGGTTCACAGGCAGCCTCACACAAGCACAGTTTCATGGTGCTTCTCACTAAGGGCCTACAAAGTCCATTTTGGCAGGCTGAATCTTAAAGTGTTTTTATTAGGTTCCTAGATCTATGTACAGCTTACATATTTAGATAGTGTAGGCTGGTGATTGTCTCACTACACAAGTTTAATAATTTTCTGTGAAGCCGGGATGGTGCAGGAAGGGATTGCATTTTGGCCATAACAAGGTAACTAGCTGATCCCTTTTCCTTCCCTATTGCTGCAGTCCATCCTGCTTTCAGGTACGTAATGATACGTGCCCAGAAACAGCATGGGGGCACCCCATTGAAGTCAATGAGGTAATATTTAATTACTTTTTTTTGTGGCTACCAGCAGGCTTGCCATCAGTCTGTCCCCCTGCCACCCCCATCCCCTGGGACTTACCTCACTGCCCCCTCTGGAGTGCAACCTGGCTTACCCCCTAGGTTGGGGCCACCGGGAAGAACCCCACTACTCCCCAACAAAGGACTGAGGCTGATCTAAGGTGGGTTGAGTGACTTGGAATGATGTGTGGGGGCTCAGTATGGGTGGACATCCTCCTTGCTCTTCCTGGTTATTTTGCAGGCTATTTTCCCAAGGGGGGTAATGGCATGCAATGATGGGGTGGCTCAGGGCTGACTGTCTGTCATGCTCTCCAAGCTTACAAGCTCCAGCTGTCAAACCCTAGCCTCCACTAAGGGCCACTTGAGCATCGGGTGATGTCCCACCATCCCCCCAGAGGAGGAGAGCTGTCCATGGGATGCTCAATCGTCCACCCCAGCTGGCCCTCTTACTCCTGGGCTCACTTCCAAACCCGGGTCAGCTGCATCACAAGTGGTAGGACTACTAATGCTGCATCCGTGGCCTTGATTAAATTCATGGTCGTTTTTAGTAAGCTTAAAAAAGTAATTAAATATGTCCTCTATTGACTTCAATGGGGCATGCCTCTACACTGTTCCTTGGTACATGTCAATATATGCCTGAGCGTGGGACAGATTGCAGCAATAGGGAAGTGGAAGGGATCAGCAGGCCACCTCATTATGGCTAAGATACGATCCTTTCCCATGCTGTTCTGGCTTCACAGAAAATTATTGCTCTTGTACAGTGAGAGAGTCACCGACCTACACTATCCAAATATGAAAGTGGTATCAAGTCTTGGAAAAATCCTTTAAAATCACATTTTGCAGTGGCAGGACAAGTCCTGGTAGAACGTACAAATGACAGAGTCACTGGTACATTACCTCAGGATCACAGTCGTGGAATCAAGGTTTCTAGGTTTGACACCCTCCATGCTTATGGGGTGGGCACACAGTTGATCCCCGGGTGTATGATAGATAGATAGATAGATAGATAGATAGATAGATAGATAGATAGATAGATAGATAGATAACATAGCTAAATCTTTATTTTTCAATGCAATAGCACTGTTAGGACTTTGCAGCCCATTTTTCTGCTTGGATACAAAGTTTCTTATATACAAAGGTGGAATACAAGGGGTTTCAGACTGACGGTGTAATATATATGTTAGATACAAAGTTTCTTATATACAAAGGTAGAATGACTGAAAGTATAATATACATGCTAGATAAAAGTTTCTTATATACAAAAAAGGGATACATTTAGATATAAGGTTTCACATATACAAAGGTGGGATACAGTTAGATACAAAGTTTCTTATATACAAAGGAGGGACACATTTAGATACAGAGTTTATATACAAAGGAAGGATACATTTAGATACAATGTTTCTTATATACAAAGGAGAGATAAATTTAACCTTTTAACATGTATCAGTGCAGCTGATGTACGTGACGTTACTGCGCTATCAATGACTGGTGCAGATGTCATGTGAATGTTTGCCTAACAAGGTTTTGAGTGCTTTCACGGTAGGTGCCTTCCTAATTTCTGGGGGGGTCGCTTGTTCCATTGGTTTGCCGCCCACCAGTATGAACTCATTTTCCCATCGGAATTTCATATTCTAGGTAAGATGACTCATCTTCTTTTTACCTCCCTTAGATTATGTGCATATGTATTAGTTACTTCCTTTTTGTTTTCAGATGATATATTGGGATCTTTGTACGGTCTGGAAATGGTTAATGCTCTTGATTTTTCTCGTCTGAGTTCTAGCGGGTCCCATTCTAGGTCTGTGTACACTGAGCAGTGGTGTGTGTCATATTTACATCCTAGTACAAATCTTGCTGGTCTCTTGTATATTCTGCCAAGCTTTTTAAGTGTTGAGTTGGCAACATGCTGGTATGCTAGGTTACCGTATTCTAGTATGGGTAATACGAGTTGGGTCGCTATTGTTTTCCTTGTGTCTTTGGGAATGAAGGAAGCCTTCCTTCTTAGTGCTCCTAGATGTTTGTTTACTTTTATGCTGATGGTGTTTATGTGTATGTCAAATTTTAGTGTGTCGTCTATCATAATGCCAAGATATTTATATTCCTTCATATTTCCTAACATTTGCCCATCTAGCAACCTAATGTTTAGCTTCAGTTCTGGTTTATTCCTCACCCTGTTGTTCCTGAATAGCACTGCCTGGGTCTTCTTGGTACTTAGGACCATGTCTGAGTTAATAAACCTTTCCTGTAAGCTTTTGAAGTCGGATTGTAGGGTGTATTCCAGGCTGTTAATGGAGGCTGCTTTATCTATTAAGATGGTATAATCTGTGTACAACTTTATGTCTACATTGTTAATATGGGCGGGCAAATCATCTACATAGATCAGGAATAACTGGTGGCCTAGAATAGTTCCCTGCTGTACCCCTCTTTGCAAAGGTAGTGGAACTGAGAGTGCACCCCTTACAGAGAGCTGTTGCTGTCTGCTACAGAGGTATGATTTGAACTATGTCGTAGCTTCCTGGGAGAATCCTATCTGATTTAATCTTTCTAGTAGTATCTTGTGGTCCACCAGATCGAAAGGTTTGGAGAGGTCTACAAACACTGCACCCATGTGTTTTCCCCATGTAGTCCAGAAGCTACAGTATTTACAAAGTCTATGAGTGCAGTTGATGTTGACCTCCCTGCTCTAAAGCCATACTGAGAGATGGACAATAGTTTGTATTTATCCAGGTATTCATCAATCTGCTTCCTGATCAATTTTTCAAGGATTTTGGACACTATGGGCAGTAGTGCTATAGGTCAGTAATTTGATGGGTTATTTTGTCCCCCCCCCTTTGAAAATGGGCACCACCTTGGCCATGTGTCTGGGTATGACCCTTTCTTTAAACATCTATTATAGAGTTTGTTAGGACAGGAGCTATTATTTCAGCTGAGTATCTTATGAATTTTGCTTTGCTTAGATTTGGTCTAAGCCACTGGATTTGTGTTTGCATTCAAGTGTTTTATCTCTTTCAGCACTTCACTCTGTTTGATCATTTTGAAATGAAACTTTGGGTGAGTTCGTTTTTATGGCTGCAGTGGGCAGAGCCAGCAGCCGTGTTGTGGTTAGCTCTAAAAACGACTGACCAGATTCTGATCACAGCACAAATTTGGAGCTGCAGCACAATCTGGTAAATGAGAGCACTCTGCTCAGTGTGTATCCACACCGAGCTCATGGCAGAACAGTGCACCATATCCAAGATGGCCACTGGAGCTCAGTGTGCATGCGAGACTTCGTCCACTCGTCGTGCATGCGTACTGAGCTCATGTTGTGGGACAGTCTGCTGTGCCCAAGATGGCCACCAGAGTTGAGTGCACATGTGCAACTTCACTGCTTCTCGCGCGTGAGTGCTGAGCTCTGGTGGCCATCTTGGGCATGGTGCACCGTTCCACCATGAGCTCAGTGAGCACCTTAAAGTGCAGCTGCAGCTGAGTTGACTCTGGCCAGAGTTTGTTTGGGATAGCCGTTGGGTTTGTTTTTGTCAGTGGTATTAGGTGCCATCTCTGTGTCAGGTGTGTGTATGTCTGGTAATGTGCAGAAGTAATTGTTCAACAGGTTTGCCCTTTCATTTACTATATGTTCATTGCCCTTGTCATCCTCAAAGTTTGAGACTGGACTTGTATTATTTTTGCTTTCCAGTGACTTAATTGTTTTCCAGTATTTTTTTATTTTATTTATTTATTAATTTTTATTTATTACTAGGATTACAAATACCTTTGAACCAAGGGTTCTTTTACAAAGGTTCCACATCAGCAATGGGTGCAAGCAAAAAAGTGGTAAGATACAATACAAGGTCAGGAGGTTAACATAGAAGCAAGCAGAGGTAAGATACAATTCAGGTCAGGAGGTTAACTTAGTAGCCAAAGACAGTACATGTGTATAGACTAGCACAGTAGCAAACAGTCAGTGGCAAATAACAATGCACAATTAACAATACGGGTGTGTATATAGAAAGACACAGATACAAATGAAAACCATCCTGGGGTGACATAAGTGGAACAAGAGGTGGGGGATAAGAGGAAGAGGGGTGGGGAAAGGGGGTAGACAGTCAAGGATTTGACATTGTTGTAAGTGCAAGAACAGAAAGATAAGTGCTAGGTAGTCTGGGGGTGGAGCAACAAGAGATGGAGTGATAGGGAGGGGTTTGTATTTTCTTCTATTATTGTTCTGTAGTAACTTTTTTTTGGTTTTCCTGATTGGGCTTTTGCATTTGTTTCTGGTTTTCTTGAAAGCCTCCCAGTTTTCTTTGTTTAGAGTTTTGTTTGCTGTCTTTTATCCTAATCTGCTTTTTAATTTCCTCATTTACCAGTGGCATGTGTTTTGTCCTTTCTTTACTTTCCCTGAAAGGGGCATGCTTGTTGCAGATATCAAGAAAAGTTTTTGAAAAATCCATCACTGTTTGGTTGCTATCTGGTACTAGATCCAGTCTGCTCCACTTAATATTTACTATATCCCTGTTGAAATTTGATATATTAAAGTTTTTAAAGAAACATAGAAACATAGAATTTGATGGCAGATAAGGACCGCTTGGCCCACCTAGTCTGACCATTTCCCTATCTGATGGATAAGCTGCAGATTCTAGATGATCAACAACTTACTTCCTCCTACACCCCACTAGAATTGCCTTTTGTCTGTCCCATGCATTCTTGAATTCTCCAACTGTTTCTGACTCCACAACCTCCTCAAGAAGGCTGTTCCATGCATCCACAACCCTCTCTGTGAAAAAATACTTTCTAACATTACCTCTGAGCCATCCCCCCTCTATCTTCAAATTGTGCCCCCTTGTTCTTGCACATCTCTTTTTCTGAAAGATGTTACCCTCTTGTACTTTATTAATTCCCTTGAGATACTTGAAAGTTTCTATCATGTCCCCCCCTCCTTTCCTCAAGGGTATACATATTAAGCTGCTTTAGTCTCTCCTCGTATGTCTTCTGGTGCAGACCCTGCACCATTTTGGTTGCCCTCCTCTGAACAGCCTCCACTCTGTCTATGTCTTTGCGGAGATGGGGTCTCCAGAATTGCATGCAGTACTCCAGATGGAGTCTCATCAACTGTCTGTACAGAGGGATATCAACTTCCTGTTTTCTACTGTTGATGCCTCTCCCTATGCATCCCAGTATCCCCCCAGCCCTCCTTACTGCCTTCTCACATTGCTTGCCCACATTTAGGTCATCTGATATATTACTCCTAGGTCTCTTTTGATTTTTGTTGTTGTTATTATCTCTCCCCCCCCCAACTGTGTACTCTTCCCCTGGGTTTTTGTTTCCCAGATGCATTACCGTGCACTTCTTTCCATTGAATCTGAGCTGCCATATATTTGACCATTCCTCCAACCTTGCCAAGTCCCTTTTCGTCCTTTCCACCCCACCTTGTGTATCAACCCTGTTGCAGATCTTTGTGTCATCTGCAAAGAGAAATACTTTTCCTTCCAGATGCTCTCCAATGTCACTTATAAAGACATTAAATAGGACCGGTCCCAGTACCGAACCCTGCGGTACCCCACTAGTTACCCTCCTTTCTTCACTGTGGACTCCGTTTACTATTACCCTTTGCGTCCTGTTGTCCAGCCAGTTTTTTATCCAGGCTACCACATTGGGACCCACTCCAAGGCTGGCTAACTTGTATATTAATCTTTTGTGTGAGACTGTGTCAAATGCCTTGCTAAAATCTAAGTAGGCCATATCCACAGCCCCTCCCCTGGTCTACTACTTTGGTCACCCAGTCAAAGAAATCTATTAGGTTCATCTGACATGACCTTCCTGCTGTGAAACCATGCTGCCTTGGGTCCTGTGCCCCACTGGCCTCTAGGTACTCAACAATTCTTTCCTTCAGAAGTGATTCCATCATTTTCCCTACCACTGAGGTCAAACTAACTGGTCTGTAGTTTTCTGCCTCTGCTCTGCTCCCACTTTTGTGAAGTGGAATCACATCTGCCCTCCTCCTGCCGTCAGGTACCACCCCATCCTCCCATGATTTGTTAAAGAGAGTAGTCAGTGACATTACTAGTTCTACCCTTAGTTATTTTAGAATTCTGGGGTGAATCCCATCAGGCCCCATTGCTTTGTCCACCCTCAGTTTTAAGAGTTCTTTCAAAACCCTTTCTTCTGTGAATGAACTGGTATCGACCCCCCCCCTATTCAGAGTGTTTCTCTTGTTTGGTTTAGGTACCTTGCCCTCCTCTTCCATTGTGAATACTGAGCAGAAATATTCATTCAGTATCCCTGCTTTTTCACTGTCACCCTCTACCCACATTCCCTCCCCTTTATTAAGTCTCTGTATCCCTCCCTCCCTTCCTTGGTCTTTCTTTGCTCCCTAATGTACCTATAAAAGGTTTTATCCCCCTTCTTAACAGAGTTAGCTATCTTTTCCTCAGTTTGTGCCTTTGCTATTCTGACTGCCTTCCCTACCTCCTTCTGCTTTAACTGATAAAGTTCTCTGTCCTGCTCCTTTTGTGTTTCCTTATATTTCCTGAATGCTATCCTTTTCTCCTTAACATTCCCTTCCACCTCTTTTGAGAACCATAGTGGCTTTTTCCTTCATTTTATTTTGTTGATTTGCTTCACACAAAGGCTTGTTGCCTCTGTGATGGCTGTTTTGATTATTCCCCATTGTTCCTCCACCCCTCCTTCTTGCCTGTTTGCTAGTGCTTTTCTGAGGCACTCTCTCATTTTCCCAAAGTCAGCCCTCCTAAAGTCCAATACTCTTGTTTTTGCATGGCTTGACTGTATGGCTGCATTTATTGTGAACCACACTGTTTGGTGGTCACTTGTTCCCAGATGGCTACCCACTTCTAAATCTGAGATCCTTTCTCCTTCCCCTTCCCCATTTGAGAGTACCAGGTCTAAGATTGCTCCCTCCCGAGTGGGTTCCAACACTAGCTGTCTGAGGCATGCCCCCAGTAGGACATCAAGAATGTCTCTGCTTCTCAGGTGAGAGACCTCTTTTACTTTTACAAAGTCTCTCCTGATTGTAATTTGAATGGGTTTGTGGTTGCTTAGGTCTGGAGCGATCAAAGTCATGTCTTTTGTATGGTATTTAAGGAGTTGATGTACTCAGTTGGGTGCACTCACAGAGTAACATGCACAGACACAAATATATGCATAGAATCTACAAAGATTTCATAGGGTTCCACTTATTCAGTGTGGCCAAAAAGGAGAGTAATCAGCCAGATACCTTGCTCTGCCAGTGTGTTCACACTTATGCTATTCTCTGGATCCCCAGGCAGATGTCTGACTGGTGTGGAGCTGATACCTGCTTGGCTTGAAAAGCCACAGGAAAGTGTGGCCAGTTGGTTGGTAAGGCAAAGTGAGGTGGACTACCTGAGAACCCTGCTGCCCTCTCCTCCCTTAGAGATGCCTGTCCTGTGGATGACTGGGAAAACACCAGTGAAACTGGCAATCACACTGGGTGGTGACTAAGCAACCCCTCCACAGGGTTGGTGTGTTCCCTCAGCCTATAATGGTGCTTAGAGTCTGGATACTTTTGAACATGGTTTCTGGAGTCCTGGGACCCCCTTATGTACATGTTGACCCCATTACCACTTACAGTGCTGATGTTTATTTATTTATTTATCCAAAGTTCTGGTGCAGTCACCTCTAGGTCACTGGTTAAAATCAAACCCAAGCTGGTAGAAGGCAAAAAAACATTTTCGCTTCAAGATTCTTCAGTGACCTATGTGAAATGAGTCGTCAGGGTCTTAGTCCAGTGCCCAGTGGGAAAGTGTCCACATCACAACCTCATCAACAGTTTGCACTAATTGGCACCCTTGTTGGCAGGTTTACACAAGAGGCCAAGGAGTGAACAGGTATGGAGTCTGATCCAAGTAGCATCTTTCAGAAAAAGAGATGTGCAAAAACAAGGGGGCACAGTTTGAAGATAGAGGGAGGAGGACTCAGGGGCAACGTGAGTAAGTATTTTTCACAGAGATGGTGGTGGGTACATGGAACAGTCTACCTGAGAAGGTCATGGGGTCAAAAAACAGTGGGGAATTCAAGAAAGCATGGGACAGACATAAGGCAATTATAGTGGGTGGTAGGAGGAAGTAGGCTGTTGGTTAACTAGGATCTGCAGCTTATCCAATAGGTAGGGCAATAGGCAGACTGGGTGGACCAAGCAGTCCTTATCAGCCATCAAAGTCTATGTTTCTATG
Source organism: Neoceratodus forsteri (assembly GCA_016271365.2). NCBI lineage: Eukaryota > Metazoa > Chordata > Ceratodontiformes > Ceratodontidae > Neoceratodus > Neoceratodus forsteri. Next base: position 75,333,283 of record JADMNL010000033.1, on the reverse strand, counting down.
TTTCTATGTTTCTATGATCTACTGGATTTAAGTTACATTTTTTGGGGGGTGTGGGGTAGAAGTCAAACAGTTCACTGGTTTAAGACCCAAATAAAGGACATCAATATTCAAAGAGAGAGAGAGAGAGAGAGAGGACAATCTTAGGAAATTAATATAAATGCCACAGGTAAAATTCCCTTTCAAAAACAAAATGTAAATAATTTTTGACTTGCAGCATGCAAAATTGGAAGCCATCTTTATTTTCCGTTTCTGCCTTTTGGGGGTCAGATATATCCTCATTTATTATGGACATTAATTGGAAGTCAAGTACTTTTAAAATGGAGTTAACTGATGGTTTAGCTGTGGAACAACCTACCAGCAGAGGTGGTGGGTGTAAGGACCATTAAAGGTTTCAAACACAAATGGACTGAGTAGAAGGTTTACTAGCTATACAGGGGGAAGCAGTAGGGCAGGGGCAATGGGTAGGGAAGTGAAGGAAATAACCCTGACTATTTTTTTTGTTTTTCAAACTTTATTTGTTCACCTTCCTCAGTGAACTCTCTCCAGCGTCCTCCTGAACCCTGGGTTTCTACCTTCCATTGTGACCACCTTTTTCCACATCCCCTATCATGGAACATCCCCTGGGTCTGAACCCTCTGGGGAAGGGCTGCCCTATCCGCCCAGGGCACTCTATCTATAGGGTTGAGCTCTGGGCCACGGGGGCATTGGAGAGATGCAGCCGACATTGGGAGTGTGGACCAGAGGGGGAGGAGCCTTTGCCTATCACTGAGGAAGGGGCATTTCCATGATTTTCACCCTCTCCTGAGCTCAGATGTGCAATGGCATCTGGAGAAGCCCGCCACAGCTCCGTCCCACTACTTTACTGCCCTGACATGCGCAGTGCCTCCGGTCTCCACCGGGGGCCGCTGCAGTGCCTGGCAAGCCTGGATCCTTCCCCAGAGAGAGGAGAGCTGTCCTCCAGAAGCTTGATCCTCTCTCTCCCCTGCCGACCCCTGCCGACCCGTGCTCATTCCTGAACCCGGGTCACCAGCATTGCGCAAGGTGTGGCATCCAGCGCCTCAACCCTTAGCGCCACCGGGCTGGCTACAATAACTCTGACTAGACAGTAGGTCCCAGGGTAGGATAGGGCAAAACAGGGCTGACTGAATGGACCAATGGACTTTTTGTGCTGAAATGTTCTATGTTTCTATGACCTAGGCAGTGCATTCAATTAGCTGTGCAGGCCTTACTCTGACTACTCCATCAGTGCAACAGTTAATTTCAGGTTATGTAAGTCTGCCACACATGGCAACATCTCTCTCTCTCTGTTTTCTTTGGTGTGTTTCCAGGAAACTATGCCCCCAATCATCTAAATTATGATTAGTTTACTATCCTAGTCAAGTGCTCTCCCCTGTCGGGGTAATATTGATCTTTCAGAGGATGTAAACAAGGAGACGGTAGGCAGTTATGCTATATAATGTGTTAATTATGCAGGAGGCATAGCATTCGGCAGTTCAGTTCAGTTCTGGGAATCCTTGGCCGTTAGCACTGAGTGTACTGAAAAAAATGTGCCAGAGGTTGAGCGGGGCATGTAAGGACACATCATAAAGCTTTACTGTCTGCCAGTGCCTGGAGGCCCCCTGCTCCACCCCTGGAGCCTCATAAAAACAACCTTTTAAAGCTGTTGGAGATCTGTTGACAGCTACACAGCTGCTGTCTGTGGCAGCATGCTAGGGTTCAGTTAAATTATTTTTTTATAAGATAATTTTTATTGAAGCAAAAATTTAAGAAAAGTACTACAATATACAAGAACACATGAACAACAGGGCAACAGTGGATGCGTTCCAGTCACATACTAATGAAACAGACGAGTAATACATTACAGATAATAAAAGCTATATCAGTGAGCTAAATACTTAACATACCATCTATAATACTATCAGGGGTTTAAGTATTGTGGCCAGGCAAAACAATATCACACCTGGCAAGTAGAATTGCAAACACAGAAATATTGAGACATGAAAAGGTAAAGGAAAAAGTATCATTGCTATGGCACAAAGGTTGAATCAGTATATAATTTATATAGTATCCAAGATCTCCATACTTCATCAAAAACAGAAAGGTGATTTAAATAATAATAAGTTCATTTTTTTAAATAATAGAAATAATTTATTAGGGCTACCCAATGTTCTGGTAAAGGGGGCTGTGGCTGAAGCCATAGTTTGGTAATTTACTTTCTTTGCTCCCACAAGTGGAATCAACAGAAGTTCTAAATGCCTGCCCCTGATAGGTACTAAGCTGGGGGATGTGAAGGAGAACCAGGTGTGGAGAGATAAACTGGGGGGAAGTCAAAGATTGACTGTGTCGTACGTGCAATCTTTTTCAAATATGTACTCAGAAGGGACAAGACCAGGATACGTGGGTCTGATTGGCCTCTGGCTCTCCACAAGGGTGCCAACAAGTTCCAAAACCCACCCCTAGGTAGTACATTTTAGACCACTGGGGTCCTAAAACATCTCATTTGACATTTCCAAGCAAATTCTTTTAAGTAGGGTGCCATTGAGAGTTTAAAAGTTAAAAGGGAATATTTCTACCAAAGATGAAAATTGCAAGAGAGCTGCATATATAGATTCCACTGAAGGGGGACAGAAGACTTGGAATCTTTAGCTTGGTCTGTACGTATGGCATATAGCCGGCCAGTCAGATGGTCCCACACAGCTTCCTGTTGATGAAGCTGTAACTTTGTAAATAAAGTTGGGGATGGGTCAGGAAGCCTCCTGAGCTGGCTAGGTAAAGTACTGACATAGGCACGTACTTGCAGGTAATGATAATGATCTGAGGCCAGAAGGGAATATTTAGCACTCGATTCAGAAAAGGGATGTAATCCTTTAGAATCTAGGAGTCGATGTAAGTAGATAAATCCCTCTTAAGCCCTTGTTTTAAAAAGGAGTCTGTTTGATTTAATGGATTGACTTGTGTCCAAGCCAAAGCTCCCCAGTTCATTTGTTTCGTTTTAGGCAAAAGACACAAACTTTCATGGGTTCAAAAAACAGTTTGGATGCCATTCCAATTTTTGGAAGTCCATGTCCTTTCTAGATTCCACAATATTGGAAGTCACTATTCTGAGAGAGAGCTTTTTGATATCCGTATATAAATTTGAAGTCTACGAGCCATTCTTTTAGAACATTGACTTTCATGTCTGCAAAATTGAACATTGCCTCATTTTCTTTCTTTTCCCTGTTTGGGAATTAAATACTTCCCACCATTTTTGAAAGTTTTGTACCTTATTTGGCCTTACAAAACAGAGCTGGCCTCACCCCTGGCAGCCCATAGTATACTAAGCAATGATGACCTTACTGATTTACTTTATACATGTGAGCTCCCTGCACCTTAGGCATTCAGTGACTTGGATTATAAGGAATTCCACCTCTAAGAACTCCTGTCACCCTTGCTGGGTCACAAAATCACTCTAGGCCCTTTTATGGCCTGCAGCTGTAAGGCAAGCTGTCATCAATAACTTGCAGTCTGGACAAGGGTAGCATCATATGTTGTCAATATAACTAAGCAAAAACAAAATGTTCAAACCTGATAATTAATTGTATACAAAATTTAGATAGCCTTATTTGACTGCATTTTAGAGCTACAAGTTCTGGTCTACAAAAGAACCGAACAGGTCAAAGCATACCTTCAACTGCCCTGATTTCAAGGACATCCCTGATTTTTCCTCAAAAAAATCTCTGTCTCTTCTACGCTTTGCATTTCTGTCAAAGAAAAGTAGTGATTTAAAGTATAAGATACTATCACATAATAGTGTTAAGTCAAGTTCTCCATCAGAAAAGGCTTTTCATACAAAATCACACATTACAGGAGGCTTCTTGAGTTGATACAGTATTACAAAGTTTATGTTTGCTTGTGCACAGCAAACATATTGTCAGTGTGCCAGCACTGTATGTGTTTTGAAGATGTGACGTGAGTGTTTTGGGGCCAATCTAACCGAGCATTGCAGAGGCTGGGCTGTGAGTAACCTATTGGAAAGAGCCTGGTGATGATGCTGTTCTGCTTGCGGATGGGCAGAAACGTCCTACATATGAAAGGATGAGGCTGCTCCTATTATATGTAGTTTTTACATGTGAACAGGGTGTGATCGTAGGATCGCCCCCCCACCTCCACCTTATCTAACATTTAAAATGTAACCTGCAGGAGGTGCTTATTAACCCCTGCAGCTGGAATCCTCCTTCCTGCCCAACCTACAATTTTAATATGATAATCAGTGGATACCCAACCCCACTGCTGGTATCCTACCTCCCACCCAGCCTGGCATTTGTCCACCTCCCCACAGTCCAACACTGTTTGTCCCCCCTCCCCACAGTTTGACATGGGTGTACTAACCCCTGGTACTGGTTAACACCCCTCAAACATGATGTAACACCGGGGTGTCCACCTGTGGTGCCACCAGCCAAATACCTAAAAAGAAGAAAATAGTCTCTCATTGTCTTTGGTACCTTGTTGATGTCTGCTAGCCTCCAAATGCACTGGCCCCCACCCCTACCCCAACCCCCAGCACCCAGTACTCCCACAACACCCCTTACTTACCTGTCAGATCCTTCTCATGGGCATGTCCTGCTTCTTCCAGTGCCGAATGAGAAATTAAAATTATGGAGGCAGTATAGCACAGTGGTTTAAGGCTCTAAGCTGCAAACCTGCAGACCTGGGTTTGAATCCCACAGCCCCCACTTGCATACTGTGTGACCCTGAGCAAGTCACTTAATTTCCTTGTGCTCCCAGATCGCACCTGTAAACAAGCTTCAGCTTAGTGTGTCTCGACTGGTTAAAAACAAAAAAAAAATGTAGGTTTGGTTAAGGACTTTTTAATGCATTTTGAACTTTTACTCATAATGTTATCACTTTTTAATATAGTTACATCAGTTTTTCAAAATAGCCTTTTTTTGGACCCCACCTCATGAACAAGGTAGGCAAAATATTTCAAATCCCCAGAAACATGTTTTCGCAGTTGCTCTGTGAAATCAATTTATGGATGGGATTTAAAAAATTCCACCTGTCTTGTTTATAAGGTGGGGTCATCAAAAGACTTTGTTGAAGATATGGGGTAAAAATGTCAACAAATAACTACTCCACAAGTAGTAGTTACTGGCTTCAGGGGGAGTGAGGACTGCGGTGTCCAAATCGGGACCCCTCTTCCCCTGTGGAAAAGCTGGTGCTACAAGTGGGAGGTTTTGGGCTGGTGGGAGGAAACAGGAGCCAGCTGAGGAGTGTGGGCACAGTGCAGAGCTGTACGGCCAATCGGGCCAGAGCAAGGAGGAGGTGCCAGATTTAAAAAGTGAAGCCACCCGTTGGCTTTCAGCATGGCTGATACAACTAGCTTCAGGGGGAGTGAGGACTGGGTGTCCAAATTGGGACCCCTCTTCCCCTGCAGACAAGCTGGTGCTGCAAGGTGGGAGCTCATAAAGCTGGGGATAGTGGAGGCAACCAAAACCTGCTGCAAGGCCCAGAGCAAGAAGACTAGAGCTAAGAAACCGAGCTGGTTGAGCCAGGAGGTCATGGAAAAGGTAAGGAGGAAAAGAGCTGCCTTTAGGAAGTACAAGAAAACAGGGAGGGGGGAGGACAGGGAGGAGTACTTGACAGAATCGAAGGAGGTGACAAGGGCAGTAAGGGGAGCCAAAGCATCTATGGAACTCAGGCTGGCACAAGGCATTAAGAAGGGGGAGAAGGACTTCTTTAGGTACATCAGGGAGAAAAGGAGCTGTAAGGACCACATAGTAAGGATTAGGAAGGAGGGGGTTGGGTGGAAGCAGGGTGCGATAAGGCAGAAGCACTAAATGAGTACTTCTGCTAAGTATTTACTAAAGAGAAGAGGGTGTGACACTCAAGGGGGAAATGGCAGAAACAGGGGGGAGGGTGACAGATGGGGAAAACATGGAGGGCAGAGTTCGGGAGGGTTTGAAGGCACTGAGGGTGGACAAGGCGCCAGGCCCAGATAGCATCCACCCCAAGGTACTGAAGGAGCTGGCAGAGGTCCTTGCAGGACCTTTGGCAGACCTATTTAATGCCTCACTACATTTGGGGTGTGTAGCTCAAGACTGGAGGATGGCTCATGTGGTGCCCCTCCACAAGAGTGGCCCCAAGGATGAACCAGGAAATTACAGACCAGTGAGCCTCACATCCATCGTGGGTAAGCTAATGGAGACTATCCTGAAGAAGAGGCTGGTGGCCCTCCTAGAGGCCAAAGGACTACAGGACAGCAGACAGCATGGCTTCATATGGGGCAGATCCTGCCAAACCAACCTTGTGGAGTTCTATGACTGGGTAAGTAAGCAACTGGACAGGGGCCATGCAGTGGATGTCCTGTATCTGGACTTCAGTAAGGCATTCAACTTGGTGCCATGTGGAAGGCTGGGTAATAAGTTAGTAGGCACAGGAACAGGTGCAAAGCTGGTGAGATGGGTAGGAAACTGGCTTCAGGGAGGGCAACAGAAGGTGGTGGTGGGTGGGGAGCTGTCACACCCAAGGGTAGTGACGAGCGGTGTTCCACAGGGCTCAGTGTTGGGACCAGTGTTGTTTGGGATCTTCATTGCAGACATACCATGGGACATCAAGAGCAAGATCAGTTTGTTTGCTGATGATACCAAGGTAGGAGTGGTGGTGGATGACCTAGGGGGATGGCAGGGTTGCAGGATGATCTGAAGCTTGAAACCTGATCAGACACCTGGCAACTGGGGTTTAATGCCAAAAAGTGCAAGGTGCTGCATTTTGGGATGAAGAACCCAAGGAGGAGTTACTAGCTGGGGAGTGCAGCTAGCCCAGACAGAGGAGGAGGAGGAGAAGGATCTGGGGGTGCTCATTACAGGGTCAATGAACAATTCAGCACAATGTAGGAAGGCAGCTGCAAAGGCCAACAAAATGCTGGGTTGTATTGCAAGGAGTATATCCTCGAGGAGGGAGGAGGTGATTCTGCCACTGCATAGGTCATTAGTTAGACCACACCTGGAGTACTGCATGCAGTACTGGCACCCGTATCTGAAGAGGGACATTAAGTTACTGGAGGATGTGCAGCGCAGGGTGACAAAGATGATCAGTGGACTGGGGGACATCATATGAGAGGAGGCTGAGGGAGTTGAACATGTACTTACTGGAGGAGAGGAGGGACGGGGGGGGCATGATTGAAACCTTTAAGTACATGAAAGGAATAAACAAGACAGGTACAGAGGGGCTGTTCAAAGTAAGGAAGGGGAGGGACACCAGGGGCCATGATATGAGACTGGAGGGAGGGAGGAAGGTTCAGGAGGGAGATGAGGAGACACTTTTTTACAGAGAGGGTGGTGGCTGGGTGGAATGTGTTACCTGCAGAAGTAGTATCCAGTAGAACAGTGGACTGCTTCAAAAGGGGATGGGACAGGACAAGGGGGAGGGTTAATGAAGGGGAAGGGTGGAAGGGAGGGGCAGCTGCAGAATAAGGGGTGCTAGCTGCACATTCGAGCAGACTTGACAGACCTCTAGGCCTTCATCTGCTGGCAAATTTTGTATGTTCATATGTTCATAAGTGGGAGGTTTTCGGGCTGGTGGGAGGAAACAGGAGCCAGCTGAGGAGTGCGGGCACAGTGCAGAGCTGTCCGGCCAATCGGGCCAGAACAAGGAGGCGCCAGATTTAAAAAGTGAAGCCGCCCATCGGCTTTCTGTGTGGCTGATACAACTGGCTTCAGGGGGAGTGAGGACTGCAGTGTCCAAATCAGGACCCCTCTTCCCCCGCAGACAAGCTGGTACTGCAAGGGGGAGTTTTTTCTCCTACCCACCCATCCCCCACCTCCTCAATTTTAAATACACCTCAGGTGCCACCTAAATCGAGCAATTGGATAGTACAAGGGGCTGAGAAGGAGCTGGCAGGAGGAGGAGCACAGTTGAGTGGGAGGTCCTTGGGGCATTGAGGTGAAACTACAGGGCACATCTCAAGGTACTGAAACTGCTGTCAGAACTGGATACTGCTTATATGTAGGTCCTTGGGGCATTATGGTGGAACTACGGGCACATCACAGGGTACTGAAACTGTTTGACTGAAAAGATACCTGCAACTAGGGGCTGTCAGAACTGTAATACTGCCTAATTGTAGGTCCTTGGGGCATTGAGGTGGAACTATGGGGCACATCTCAAGGTACTGCAACTGTGTAATTGACAAGTTACTTGCAAACTGGGGCTGTCAGAACTGTAATACTGACATGTTAAATTTTGAGGGGAGATTGTATGTGTGAACTTGCAGCTACCTGCAAACTAGGGGGAGTCAGAACTGTAATACTGCAAAATTGAATTTTGTGGGGGGGATTGTATATGTGAACTTACAAGCTGGGAGGTATTGTTGTGATATAGCAAGGAGTGAGAAATTAAGCATTGCATCTGGAAACTTTACGGAAGCATGTAGCCACTTGTAGCCGATCACTGGGGATCAGGAGAGACTGTACCTGAATTACGAGTGGGGCTTGACCAAAGGTAAATGCTACAATGGGACCTCACTAGGGCAGGCATCTTTGGGAGGGTGGTTGGGTGCACAGGGTGTGGGGCGGCCATCGTACTTGACTGCTTGGAAATTTGGGGGTTGTCCGGTGTGCTACCAGCTATCACAGCTTAGGGAGGAGGTTGAGGGGATTCAAAGGCAGCTGAAGGAGTGGAAAAGTAGGGCACAAGGGAATGCCTACAAAGCTGCACCAGGTGGCGAAACCTCTGGCATAAGGAGAGGAGTAAATGAGAATACTCAGGGGGAACAGGGACATCCTGGCAGGGGGAGCCTGGAATGTAGGAGCTCCCATAAAAGCAGCCAGGCATATGGGGTTGTCCAGGGAGACCCAAGAGGGAGGGATAGTACTGAAAGAAGTTCATTTGTAACAGGGGGCAGCGGGGGCCAAGGATCAGGACTCCGCAAAAAGGTACAGATGGGAGAAGCAAGGGTGGGAGCTGTGAAAACTAGGCAGAAACAGCAAAGACAGAGCAATGAAAAAACTGGGCGGGAACAAGCCAGGCAGGAAGCAGAGATGCAGGGGATGGGTAATTCTGGAAGTAGGGATGGGGAAATGGGGCATGGAGCAGAAATGGAGCTAGGTGTACAAAGAACAGAGGAAAATTCCATGGGGGGGGGTGATCAAATGGAGCAAGGCACAAGGGCAGAAAACACCATAGAGGAGCCAGGAAACCAGGCTTTGGGGCAGGTTGGGGAGAGGAAGGATCAAACAGATTTGGGGGGGAGGGCTGTGCTGAGAAACCAAAGAACCAAAGACAGGCCCAGGGAAATGAGCAGGAGGAGGTCTCAAGGATTGGGGGAGAGTAGCAATGGTAGGGGAGGAAACTTGGAAAAGGGAAGGAGAAAAGCAGTGGCAAGTGGTGCCCAGGAGAAGAGGAAGGAGAAAGGGTTTTAATAGTTGGGGACTCTGTTATAAAGGAGTTAAATGGGGGAAGAGGAGTCATAGGGGTCAAAATATGGGTGGAATGTCTGCCAGGGATGACGGCTGCCAAGGTCATGCATTGGATCCCCTCTAGGGGGAAGGAAATGGATAAGAAAACTCATCTGATCCTTCACCTAGGCACAAATGACCTTGAAAGGAGTAGACCATGAATTTGTAGTCAATAACAGATAAAATGGAAGAGGACACTGCCAACCTGAGTGCCTCAGGTGTTAGGTACTGTCTATGTCTGTATAGCACTCCAAGTTTGGTGTTCACTGTTTTGACAACCTGATCAATGTGCTGCACGTAAGAGAGGGTGTCATCAGTAATCATGCCCAAGTATTTAAAAAAGTTGACCTGTTCGAGTGGAGCAGCCTTGTCGTTAGTAATAGTAAGGGACAGAAGAGATCTGTTGTGCTGGTGACTGGTTATCAGCATCGTCTTCATCTCCTTGTAATTGAGAAGCATTTTCTGAGACCTGAACCAGTCCTTCCAGCTGTGAAATGAGTACTGCAAATCATCCTGTAGGTGCTGAAGCTGGGCACTACTACTAAGGACGACAGCATCATCTTCATACAGAATAATCTTGCTATTGCAGGCCTCTGGAAGCCTGTTGATGAACAGGCTAAAGAGGAGGGGGCCCAGTATAGACCCTTGTTGGACACACAGTACTATATCCCTAGATGAGGAGATAGCTGTTCCAATTTTTACAATCTGTGCTCTGCTGGATAGGTAATCCTGGAACCAGAGGATCACTTCTGAGGCTAGCTGAGGTGCTTAAGCTGGTCAAGGAAGAAGTGATGGTTAATTGTATCAAAGGTTTTGGTGAGATCTATGAAGATAGATCTCACCAGGCTGACCCCATCCAAGGCCTTATAAACATAGTCTGTGAATTCAACTAAGGCCATTGATGTGCTATGGCACTGATGGAATCCGTGCTGTTGTGGGCACAGTAGACTGTACTTCTGAAGGCACTCCGTGACCTGGTCAGTCACGATCCTTTCAAGCGCCTTGAGAGGCTAGATATTGGTCTATAGTTAGCAGTGTAAGACCGCTTCCCACTTTTTAGGAAAGGGGTGACTAGAACTACCTTCCAGGCTGCAGGGAATTTTGCCAGGGTGAGACTTGTTAAAGATCTTGATGATGGGAACCACCAACTCGCCCAAGGCAATTTCCACCAATTTCATGTCTAGTGAGTCACTACCAAGTCTGGTTTTACCAAGCATCTTAATAATGTAGGTCCTGGATTCCTTGGTTGTGACACACTTGAAGTAAAAATTCGGATGGGTCAAATTATCTCAGGCTTTGGGAGGGTGTCGTATGGGGGGGGTCAAGGTAGCTGGGCAGCAGGACCGATCTGAGGTCGGAGAAGGCCACATTGAAGGCTTCTGCAATTGTGTGTAGATCTAGGGTGGGGGTGCCATTTAAGTTGAGAATGGAGGGGTGCATTCTGTCTTCCCTGCCCAGCAGCTCCTTAATGTTATCCCAGAATTGCTTCCCATTGCCCCAGTTATGTTCCAGTTGCTCATTGTAACAAGCTGCCTTGGCTTGTCTGGCAAGAGCAATACACTTGTTCCTGGCTGTCCGATACTTTTGAAAGTCAGATTGGTTGCCCACGCCTCTGGCACGTTCCCAGAAGTTGACCTGCTCCTTCATTAGATCAAGGAGGTCCCTGGAAATCTATCCATTGGAAGCAGCCCTTATCTTTCTTTTTCGGGGGTGTAGGAATCACAAATAACATTGACTGTGGACACAAAGAATTGCAAAACCTGGTTAATGTCTGGGAGACTATCGAGAGGAGACCAGTCAATGTTGGCCAAAGCTGTCTTAAAGTTGCATTTGGCACCCCTCTTCAGGACTCGGCTAAAAATCAGAGTGGGGGGTTTTTACCTTATTAACCCACATACATGCGACTGGTGAGTGGTCACTGAGGCAATCAGGGAGCACCTGGATGTTTTTGATTCTTGATATTAGATTTGATTTGATTTTTGATATTAGAACGTTTCATTGAGTACTCTGCACACACCCATATTACATTAGAACCTGTTTTATTGAGTACCCCACATACACCTGTATTACATTACAACCTGGTTTATTGAGTACCCAGTACAGACTTGTATTACATCAGAACCTGTTTTATTGAGTACTCCACATACACTTGTATTACATTAGAACCTGTTTTATTGAGTACTCCACATACACTTGTATTACATTAGAACCTGTTTTATTGAGTACTCCACATACACTTGTATTACATTAGAATCTGGTTTATTGAGTTCCCAGTACAGACTCGTATTACATTAGAACCTGTTTTATTGAGTACCCAGTACAGACTCGTATTACATTCGAACCTGTTTTATTGAATACCCAGAGCAGACCTGTATTACATTATTTGGAGTATCATTCTCCTCTATGTGCCCCACATTTTACTAGAGAGAAGAAATTAATTGAAAGGGTACAGAGGAAGGGAACAAAGAAAATTACTAACTTGAAGAACATAGACTATGCTGACAGGCTCAAGACACTGGGTCTATCTTCTATGCACTATAGAAGATTACGACCTATGTCTAACCTATGCTGCAGTACATAATGATGCCATTTTTGAAACCATTGGACTAGTTAAAACAGTACTAATACTATTACTAGATCTCATCATTTAAAAATAAAGGGAGAAAACTATAAAACCACCAAATGCAGTCAATGGTACGCCCAAAGAGTTGTATCACACTGGAATGCCTTACCCAAAAGTGTTGTAGAAAGTGAAACCATGACTATTTTCAAGAAAAGACTAGACATACACGTGGGAAACAAAAAATTAGAATACCACCATTAACACGGTGGTGGGTTCACAAAAGGCCCCAAACCTCCTGAACTCGTTGACGCACTATGAAACTATAAAATTATGAAACTAGAGCCTGTTTTAGTGAGTACACAGTACAGACCCGTATTACACTTGAGCCTGTTTTAGTGAGTACACAGTACAGACCCATATTACACTAGAGCCTGTTTTAGTGAGTACACAGTACAGACCTGTATTACACTAGAGCCTGTTTTAGTGAGTACACAGTACAGACCTGTATTATATTAGAGCTTGTTTTAGTGAGTACACAGTACAGACCTGTATCACACTAGAGCCTGTTTTAGTGAATACACAGTACAGACCCGTATTACATTAGAGCCTGTTTCATTGAGTACCCTGCATATACCTGTATTACACTGGAACCTGTTTTACCGAGTACCCCATATAGAACCTGTTTTATTGAGTGCCCCTCACACACCCGTATTACATCAGAACCTGTTTTATTGAGAGTGGGAATTTTGGCCAGGACATCGTAGACATCCCCTGTTTCTTTTAAAAAGTGACTGTGGCTCTTTAAACTTCCAGCTGGGCTGCCACTACAGATGGGAAGAAGTGACCACAGTTTAACATCTCAAACTTAGGATGGCACATCCAACAGTGACCCCCCCAATGCAGCCCTGAAATGTCATTGTTGAGTAGGCCCAAATCATTTTATCTCAATTAAAGTGGTTTAAAAGGTTTGTTTTCCAGATTGTAGCTCAATAAAAACCATGCTGAATCGGTACTCTAACACCATGTTCTAGACTTGCTAGGAGGTAGGCTAGAGCACGGTTTTACAGCAGCAAGGCTTCCTTAATCCAGGTTAACAGCAGTGTGGATGGGCAGTGTTTTGTAATTCGGGTCAAAGGCTGCACACATGACTTTACACATTGGTACTGGGCCTGCAGAGCCTTAAAATACAATTTTAAAATAGTTTCTGAGCTCGTATTGAGCTAAGAAACAGTCAGGTCACCCTCACCTGTCTTCTTTTTCATTGCCAGTGATGGTTATACTAGCTTGCATTGTGGCACTTGCAATGCCTTGCGCGGGTGCCACAATGGTGCCTGGGAACTCGGACAAGAAAGCACAGTATGGGGGGTACAATGCTAATGCATCAGAACCCTGCACTACATCCAGTTTTAATACAGTTATTAAAAATAATATGACAGTGTGTGCAGGGCCAAAGTCAATGTGCCTATATGGGATTGAAACAGAGGCATGCGTAGAGTCAGTAAACAAGGGGGACCAAAATCCTCAGAAAGCTAGGGAGGTCTGGGGGCATGCCCCTCCCAAGAACTTTTTAAAAATCTCATTGTAAATGGTGCATTTTCCTGCATTTTAATGCTATGGAAGAATCAGCCATAGACCAGGATAGTGTACAGCCCTGCACCCTCAAGTTACAGTGGTGGCACAGTAGGTATCCTCCCAGTCCCACCTCACCACTCCACCCTCTCAGGTTGGACTCTGATGGAGAAACAGTTGAAACTGTATTTTTACAGGGTTGGGGACTTGGATGATCAGATCATTAAAACAAATTGTCCCAGGGTTGACATTACTAAGCCACTGCAATCAATCCGACACTATGTGGCTCTACAATTTTGCGTATTTACTTGCAGAGATCAGAAATTATTTTAGAAAATAGATATTATACAAAGGATATTTAGTGTTTCAAAGGTGAGAGAATCTAATCCAAGAGTGGCAGTTGCTCTCCTGAAATCCTCCAGCTATGCAGGTGGCCAGTCCAACACTTGCCTGTGGCAGTAATAAATTACCGAGTATGGACAGGTACGTTAACATCCAGGGTCAACATGCACAGAGTTAGGTGGAACATATTTTTACCCCAGTCTCCTGCAAAACTGGCTAGGTAGCATAGGTCAAAATACACAAGAGTTTGTGGTAGAAACTTATAATTGGGTGTGTATATCTGCCCCACAACAAGGCCTCTCTTGGCCTGCCCCCTTCCTATCTTGCTTATCTAGCCTTCCAAGACATGACCTTATACTTTGTCGGGACTTCAACACTGACTGGCTCCACCATGATGCTGACAAACTGTGTGCATCAATTGCTGACACCAACCTATTTCAACTCCTTCAGGATCCAATGCGTCTCAACACCAAGTCGGGAAAGCATACTTTGCTTGATTGGATACTCAGTAATTGCCCTCAGAAGATCAAAGCCGTGGGTGTCCTCTCCGACTGTATAAGTGACCATTCCCCAACTTTCTGTGTCTGGAGAAACAATTATCCCAACCCACCTCCCAAAATCTCCCTGGTACTGGACATGTCTAGGTTTAACATGAACAACTTTCTTGCCGCCATCAATGACACTGACTGGCATCCCATTAAAACCCTCCCTGATATTAATCAAGCCTTGGACGTCTTTATAGCCATGTTTACTCAAATTGTTCACTCCCATGCCCCTCAGAAAAAATGCAGGTCCAAGGCTGTTAAAACTCCTTGGCTCACTAAGGATATTAGGTCACTTATGTCCCAACATGACAAAGCTTGGAAGAACTATAAGAGTGGTCTCCCTTCAGACTGGCAAGTCTATAGACTACTCAGAAACAAGTGCAAAAACTCCCTCCATAAAGCCAAACGTCACCACTACAAATTTCTCCAGTCTGAACACCTGTGCAACCCCAAGGAATTCTGGAGACAAGTCAACTACTTGATAAAAGGGAAGGTTGCTGATATCCCGAGCTCCACTGCTGCCAACGGCTCCACCCTTGCTGACCCTGCATCCATTGTGGCTGGCTTTAATAATTTCTTTACTGATCTACATAAATTTACTTTGCTCTGCCATAATTCCTCTTCTCCACCCCCTGTCCAATCCCTCCGAGCTCCACTGGAGATGGACCTGCATTCCATCTGAAACTGGCCACCCTCAAGGAGGTGCAGAATCTACTCTCTAACTTAAAATCAGAGAGGTCTCCTGGCCATGATCCCCTTGAGCCAACATTTCTTAAACTGGGTGCTCCAGCCCTTACTCACTCTGTCCATGATTTGTTCAATTGTTCTTTCCTTTCTAGCACTGTTCTGGATAAATGGAAAGTGGTGATTGTCATTCCGGTACATAAGGGGGGCCCAAATACTATTGTTGAAAACTTTCATCCCATAGCCATCCTCTGTCTGCTGGCTAAAATCCAAGAAAGAATAGTGTATAACCACCTTCAGGACCACCTCAAACTTCACAATTTACTTTCCCCATATCAACATGGCTTCAGAAGGAATCACAGTACCCTTATTGCCCTAATAAAAGTGACTACTGACATATTTCAGGTTATGGACCAAGGCTGTGCCACTGGTGCCATCTTTATCGACCTCACTAAGGTGTTTGACCTGGTGAATCATGGTCTTCTGCTCAATTATCTTTATGTTCTAGGGCTGGACACTAGTGCTCTGAATTGGGTCAAAGGTTATCTGTCTAGCAGTTCCCAAAGAGTTAAGTGGGCAGGTTCTGTCTCGGATATAAGACAGATGACACATGGGGTTCCACAGGGCTCCATTTTGGGCCCTCTATTGTTCTGTCTCTTTTCATCAATGATTTACCCAGCTTTTGTGGTGGGGCTTCTATACACCTCTATGCAGATGATGCTATCATCTATCACTCCTCTCCAGATATTAATCTGATCATCAGTGAACTGGCCTCTGAAATTGCCTCCCTCGGGGGTTGGTTCAGCTGAAACCACCTTGTTCTTAATATGAAAAAAATGAAAAGTATGCTCTTTACCCTCTGAATCCCCCGCCAAGTCCACTCTGCCTCCTCTTTGCATAACCTCTCTCAATGGTGATACCCTTGAGTCCGTACCTTCCTTTAAATACTTGGGCATCACCTTGGACTCCACGCTCTCGCTTAACACACACGTCTCCAACATTGTTAAATCTCTGAACCAGAAACTTGGACTCCTCTATCATGTCTGTCATTTCCTTACCTCTGCTTCCTGTCTTAAGATTGCTTCCTCATCCCTTCTTCCTCCCTGTGGTAGTGTGGGTCCCAATAAACAGATCATACAACCAGATAGGATGCATAAAAAATGCATATGTCTGCATTTATCATTTTATTCAAAAAGAAGAAAAAAAAAAAATAAGATACTAAATTTAATATATACAGAAAGGAAAAATAAATGGTGTTAATCAGTCACACCTCTTCAAACATCAGGAGATAATTCTTGCAAAATAAAACAATTACAGAATTCCTGAGTTCTTTCCCTTCTCTCAAACAATGTGAAAACTTACACAATTTCTTCTTAGAACCTTCTCTCTCCTTGGCCAGAACCTTACTGACCACCTATCTCTCTTGGTTCTCCTAGAGGAACCTTTTATAATGCCACAGGGTGACCTCATCAATCATGTGATATCTTAATTAAGATGAACAATGGCATTTTCAAGCTTATATATATATATATATATATATATATATATTAAACCAGCTAGTATCATTCTAGCATTTCAAGGGTTTACCCCAAAACAACATTTATCTCCTCACAAGGTCCTAAAACAAAAATATAGACTTAATTATAGGACTATGATGTCAGAGCATTAGCTTAGCTCCTCCCCCTTCTGACATCACTCCTCCTTGAGACCATATAAGCTGCCATTTCATGAGTTGCCTGCTCTATAGAAGGACCTCTGCAACTAACATGGGCACTCAGGTAACAGTTTATTTTAGTACAATACCTTTTATTTGTTCCAGTTTCCCTTAGTTTTACAGCCACTGCTTCTTAACTTACTAGCTGAAGTTGCAGCAGACACTTGCTTCTCAACTCAGCCCTCTGCTGTTTAGAGGCTCTTTTGTTTACAAATGAAACAGCTCCTTCTTGACATTTGTTTTGGGACACTGAGCTTGTTGGACTGCTTCTCCCAGTAGCCACTGAAGGTTTGCTGAGCATAGCTTTTCAATATATAAAGTATTGTTTTTATTTTAACAAGATGCAATTAAGTACTGACAGAAAAAGAAAAAAAAGGGACAGTAAAGGATAGATAGAAGATTGCCAGGCTGGCCACCCTGACAAGAAAGTATAGGATAGATATTGAAATATAATAGAGGATAGGATAGGGTGAAAAGAAATAATGGGGGGGGGTTAATGCATCTTGAAGTGATTGTTTATACTTCACAACAGGACCCCCTGTTACACTCCTCCCACCACAAGAAGGCAACATAATGTTTGTTGTGTTGACTGAAACCCCTCACCCTGTGAAGGGTTGGAACTTCCACCCACCCACTCCAGAAGTTCCCCCCAGGGACCCTTAAAAATAAACAGGATTCAAAACACTACTCCAAATCAGACAATAGTGTTTACAAGTCATACCTTTCCCTGGGGTTGTGCCATCTTGGCACCTTGTGATACACATACAACTCCATTATCTATATCTGGAACAAAGTTACTAGCTGGATCAGCACCAAAGCGTGATAAAAAATCAGCGTTCTGATGCCGAGAACCAGCTCTATGTTGTACAGTGAACTTATAAGGTTGTAATGATAAATACCACCTTAAAATACGGGCATTTTTATCTTTCATCAAATTTAGCCAGCATAAGGGATTATGATCTGTTATAATCGTAAACTGATTTCCCCAAAGATAATATCTCAGGGCTTCTACTGCCCACTTGATGGCCAGACATTCTTTCTCCACTGTAGAATATCTTCTCTCTCTTTCATGTAATTTCCTGCTGAGGTATAAGATGGGGTGTTCCTCTCCCTGCTATGCTGGGTCAATACTGCCCCTATGCCTGTGTCAGAGGCATCCGTCTGTAATTCAAATGGTTTAGTGAAATCAGGGCTACATAACACCGGAGCTGAGCATAGGATGGCCTTGATTTTGTTAAATGCCTTATCACAGGCAGGACTCCACTTTACTTTATTGGGAAAATGTTTTTTGGTGAGATCTGTGAGAGGAGTAGCAATGGTGGAAAAATCCAGGATAAAACGTCTATAATAACTTGCCAGACCAAGGAAAGACCTGACATGGTGCTTTGTCATGGGTAGGGGACTGTTAGCTACAGCTTCAATTTTATCTACTTCTGGCTTAATCCTCCCATGTCCAATAATGAACCCCAGATAGCATGTTTCTGTCTTAGCTATAGCACATTTGGACGGGTTAATGGTCATTCCAGCATCCTGGATGCTTTGTATCACAACACTAAGCTGTAATAAATGAGTCTCCCAGTCGGGCTATAGATGACCACATCATCCAAATAAGCAGCACTATAGCCCTTGTGAGGTCTCAAGACATGATCCATGTACCGTTGAAAGGTAGCAGGGGCTCCATGTAGGCCGAACGGCATTGTAGTGAACTGATATAAACCAAGAGGGGTGCAGAAGGCAGTTAATTCTTGGGTTTTTGGGGCCAATGGAATCTGCCAATACCCTTTTGTTAAATCTAAGGTGCTTATGTATCTTGCAGACCCAATCTGATCTAGGAGATCATCGATGCGTGGCATTGGATAGCCATCAAACTCAGATACTTCATTAATTTTCCTAAAATCTAAGCATAACCTGATGCCCCCTTCCTTTTTATGCACGACCACTAATGGAGAGGACCAAGGACTGCGTGAAGGAACTATCACTCCTGCTTGTTCCATTTGTTTTATCTCAGCCACTGCTTCTGGCCTGATCTTTTCTGGTAATCTATATGGCTTCTGATGAATTGGTTTGATTTGGGTAACTCTGATCTCATGGACTACGCCTTTGGCTCTCCTGGATTCTTTGTGAATATAGTGAAAATACTCCAGAGATGATCAATCTCTAATCTCTGTGCAGGGTTTAAGTCAGGATTGATATGCACTTTAGTGTCAGTAACAGATTTATCAATCCTGTCATATACTATATCTAGCTCTGCTCTATCAGGATCGGTCTGGATATACAACACTGGGGTTTCTGTTTTTTCTACCCATTTTCTCAGCAGGTTGGCATGGTAAATTCTTTTTACTGGTCTATGCCCTGGCATCTCAATGGCATAGTTTACCTTGCCTACCTGGTGTAAGATCACATATGGTCCTTGCCAACGCATGAGCAATTTGTTTTCAGTGGAGGGTAACAATAGCAACACTTTTTCCCCAGGTTCAAATGCTTTATGCTTTAAGCCCATATCATAATGTTCTTTCTGTTTGAGTTGTTTCTGGTCAACATTTTGATGGGCTATAGTCACATATTTCACTAGCCTTTTCCTCAATGCAGTCATGTATTCAAGTATATTTTTGCATGCTACATTAGACACCTGTTCCCAATGCTCCTTTACCACATCTAAGGGACCCTAGGGTTCGCCCATATAACATGGTAAAGGGGATAACCCTGTAGTAGCCTGAGGCACCTCTCTATAGGCAAACAGCAAATAGGGCAAAAACTTATCCCAGTCCCGGCCTTCCTCCTGTACATACTTCTGAAGCATACATTTCATTGTCTTGTTAAATCTTTCCACTAACCCATCAGTTTGGGGATGGTATGGGGATGTTCTAACAGCAGATACCCCTAGCAATTTGTATAGTTCTTGCAGCATGATGGAGGAAAATTACTACCACGGTCTGTCAGGATAACCTTGGGTATTCCCATCCTGCTGAAGACTTTTGCCAGTTCTTCTGCAATACGAGGGGCAGTAACCGTCCTCATTGGTATTGCTTCTGGGTACCTGGTTGTGTAGTCACAAATGACTAAAATATACTGATTCCCCTTAGAACTTTTTAATAAGGGTCCCACCACATCCATTGCCACCCTGTCAAATGGAGTAGTTACATATGGTACAGGTTGTAGGGGCACCATATCTTTCTTCCCTCCCTTGGCAACCAATTGGCACTGGGGACAGGACCTACAATAGGCCGCAACATCCTGGTGGACCCCTGGCCAACTGAATCGAGATAGAATACGTTGTACTGTCCAGTCTCTACCTTCATGACCAGCCATGGGAATATCATGTGCCAAGTGCATTATTTGTTCCCTATATTTACTGGGTACCACTAACTGTTCAAGTTCCTCATTTGTACCAGTCTCTACAACAACTCTATACAGGATATTGTTTTTGATAATAAATCGAGATTGTCCAGGATGTCCAACCTTGTCCACCTGTAAAATAAAGATGTTAAAGATTCATCGCATTTTGGTCCTGTACAATATCTTGCACTAGAGTCTCTGGGATATTAAGTTGACCTTTAGCCTGATGATTTTCATTCCAAGTCTTTTTCTCTTCGCTAGTCTTCTTGGACTTTTGTCCTTACTGACAGTCTCAAATAACCATTATCAAAAGGAAAGACTTCCTGTAAGTCTTGTGTTTTGGCCTGGGACCTAGTAACCACATTAACAGTTCCTGTAGAAGTCTTCTGCTGCTGCATTAAAAGGTCAAAATGAGGAAAGTCTTGCCCAACAATGACAGGTACTGGGAGTCGTGGAACAAGGCCTACCGACATGTCATGGCTTTCTTGATTTACAGTTATATTAAGACATGCTGTAGGGTATCGGTGTATGTCTCCATGTACACACCGCACAGTAGTATTTGAATCACTCTGGGGCATATTCAGTGCTAGATCAGCCCTGATCAAAGTTTGTATACTGCCTGAGTCTAGCAAACCCAAAGTCTGTTGTTCCCCAATACCTACAGAGGTCACATACCCAAAATTTGCTAGGGCAAGATGTGCTAAATCAGATATTTTATTTGGGCAGTTCCCTTACAATATGCCCTTTTCCAAGACAACCATGGCATATTATTTCTGCATATGGAACTTTCCCACCTCTCTCCCTTCGATAGAACTGTCTCTAGTTAGTAGAAGCATTAAAAAGGTGGTCTTACCAGCACATTAGATGGTCCTGGATTGCCCTGGTTACCTCTGGCTCGGGTGCTTCTTGCTGCTAGGTAATCTTCTGCCAACTTAATGGTGTCTTCGGCTGTCTCTGGTTTATGTTCTTTTACCCATAATTGCACTTCCACAGGTAATATCTGGATGAATTGTTCAATTATTATCAGTTCCATGATTTGGTCTACAGTTTTGGTGGTGGGTTGTAGCCATTTTCCACAATAGTCCTTCAAATGGGCGTAGGTTTCTCTTGGGGGTATCCAAGCTTGCCATTTTCTGAGACTGAAATCGTTGCCTGTATGTCTCCGTGCTGATATTATATCTGCGAAGAATTTCTTCTTTAACTCTGTCATAATTTGAGCTATCAGCTCCACTTAGCTGGCTGTAGACTAGTTGTGCCCGTCCCGAGAGGTATGGGACCAAACAAATCACCCATTGGTCTCTGGGCCAGTTGCAGGTTTGGGCCACCCTCTCGAAATGTGTCAAATAGGCCTCCAATATCATCCACCTCTGTCAACTTAGTTAATTTAATGTCTCTAGGAACAGATCTCCCCATCTGCCCCTGGGTCATGTCCTGGATAGCTTTTAAGGTTGCCATCCATTTTTCTTGTCTCCGTCTCTCTTCTGCCTGTATCCTCCGGTCTTCATCCTCTGTCTCTGGTCTTCTTCTCTCCGGCGCTCCATCTCAAGTTGGCGTAAACAAAGCCATTTCAGTAGTTCACTTGGATCCTCCGGTGCTGGGGTCATCTGACTTTCCTCCTTCTTTGGATTACCAGCCGCAGCTGTGGCTCCTTCTTCCATCTTTCTTTGGTAGCAGGTTCGATCACTGGCAACAACTGGACACCAGTCTTCAATCTGACAGACCTGGTCAGATGTAATGCATTCAACTCCACTTGTTCTGGTTGTTGCATCTGCTAGGGTATTTTCAGTGCAACACCCCCTCTGGAGTACCTTCTGACACCCCAGAGGTTGGAATCCCACTTCTGACACCAGTTGTGGTAGTGTGGGTCCCAATAAACAGATCATACAACCAGATAGGATGCATAAAAAATGCATATGTCTGCATTTATCATTTTATTCAAAAAGAAGAAAAAGGAAAAAATAAATAAATAAAATACTAAATTTAATATATACAGAAAGGAAAAATAAATGGTGTTAATCAGTCACACCTCTTCAAACATCAGGAGATAATTCTTGCAAAATAAAACAATTACAGAATTCCTGAGTTCTTTCCCTTCTCTCAAACAATGTGAAAACTTGCACAATTTCTTCTTAGAACCTTCCCTTCTCCTTGGCCAGAACCTTATGACCACCTATCTCTTTGGTTCTCCTAGAGGAACATTTTATAATGCCACAGGGTGACCTCATCAATCATGTGATATCTTAATTAAGATGAACAATGGCATTTTCAAGCTTATATATATAAATATATATATATTAAACCAACTAGTATCATTCTAGCATTTCAAGGTTTACCCCAAAAAACATTTATTTCCTCACAAGGTCCTAAAACAAAATATAGACTTAATTATGGACTATGATGTCAGAGCATTAGCTTAGCTCCTCCCCTTCTGACATCACTCCTCCTTGAGACCATATAAGCTGCCATTTCATGAGTTGCCTGCTCTATAGAAGGACCTCTGCAACTAACATGGGCACTCAGGTAACAGTTTATTTTAGTACAATACCTTTTATTTGTTCCATTTCCCTTAGTTTTACAGCCACTGCTTCTTAACTTACTAGCTGAAGTTGCAGCAGACACTTGCTTCTCAACTCAGCCCTCTGCTGTTTAGAGGCTCTTTTGTTTACAAATGAAACAGCTCCTTCTTGACATTTGTTTTGGGACACTGAGCTTGTTGGACTGCCTCTCCCAGTAGCCACTGAAGGTTTGCTGAGCATAGGTTTTCAATATATAAGTATTGTTTTTATTTTAACAAGATGCAATTAAGTACTGACAGAAAAAGAAAAAAAAGGGACAGTAAAGGATAGATAGAAGATTGCCAGGTTGGCCACCCTGACAAGAAAGTATAGGATAGATATTGAAATATAATAGAGGATAGGATAGGGTGAAAAGAAATAATGGGGGGGGGGGGTTATTGCATCTTGAAGTGATTGTTTATACTTCACAACAGGACCCTGTTACACTCCCCAGATATATGGTGCTCCACTTCTGCTCTCTACTAGTTCCTCCTCCCTGTCTCTCCTGTCACAGGCTTAGCATAGGGTGGGAATATTTGCCCTGGGGGCTAATGCCCAATCTCACCAGTGTGACGTCCTCTCCTCTTTTGGCTGGTTATCTTATGAAGCTAAATTGAGGTACTTCACCCTGAGACTCATGTTTCAGCCTGTTCATAAATTCTTGCCTCCTTGCCTCAGTGAGATCATATGCCCTCCACAAGCCCCCTCGTGTACTCCGATCTTCCTCACTCCCCCTTCTCTTAAAATCTAAGCTGCGTCTAGCCTTCGCCAGAAGGTCTTTTGTGTTTGCAGCAGTTTCTGATGGGAACTCCCTTCCTGCCTCCATCCTGTCCTGCTCCTCCCTCCCTATGTTCTAATCTAATCTGTTTGCCTATCTCTCAACCTCTGTAAACTGCTTCTGCTTTCATTGATGACATATCCTTCCTGCCCTATTTTCCTTCTCTTACCCCCTTCTTACCCTCTCCCTTACCCCTGCACTCTGTGCTCTATAATCTTTTACTTCCTGCTTGCTATCTGCCTCTTCCCCTCCCTCTGTACCCATCCTTTTGACTTCTTAGCTCTGTTACAGTTAGTTTCCATTGCAGTAGCATTGTAAATATGTTGTAGTGAAATGAGTTCATGTCATGCCTTGTCATCTTGCTGTTTATATTCCAATGCTGTATGTTCTATGGTCTGACTTCTTGTGTTTTTGACTTCTCAGCTCTGCAACTGTTAGTTTCCATTGTTAGCACTGTAAATACGTTTTATTGAAATGAGTTCATGTCATGCCTTGTCATCTTGCTGTATATATTCCAATGCTGTATGTTCTATGATTTGCCTTCTTGTATCTGCTCTGTCTCTGTACAACTTATCTCTACCCTGGGTCAACCCTGAAAAGGGACTGTAATTGTCTCAGTGGATATACCCATTCACCAAAACTCGAACAAATGAACAAATAAATAAATAGAAATCTGAGAAAGATTTGAAAACTCACCACATCTGATGCCAGAATTCATAAAAGTGGCATAAGACATGGCAAGTTTTCAATGAGCTGTAGTCTAACACACAGTAGGACTTTATTTTATTTTTAGACTTGATCATTCTTGTTTTAGATGCATTTGTGTGACAAAATACTAAACCTGGGGAAACACAGCTTTCTTTAGGGCAACATTTTCTCTAATGCAAAGCAGGTCATAAGACTGATCCACTTTCAAAACAACACTAGATAAGGCATAACCAGTGTCAGTGGCTCAGCAGGTAGCACACTTGCCTCTGAGGCCGAAAGATCAGAAGGCTGTGGGTTCTATCCCCCACACCAGGCACTTGGGTTAAAATCCCAATACTGACACTGTAGTGCAGCGTGAGGGGGGGTACTGGACTCCTGAGGTGCCGTCTACCCCCCACACCAACCACTTGGGGTTAAAATCCCCAAACTGACACTGTAGCACAGCATGGGGGGGTGCTGCACTCCTGAGGTGCCATCTTTTGGATGAGACGTTAAACCGAGGTCCCATCTGCCTATTCTGGTGGTAGTTCAGGGGAATGTTAAAGATCCTATGGCACTTCTTGAAAAGAGTAGGGAATTTTTATTGTGGTGAATTGTACGATACTAGGGACCATATATTGAAAACTTATAACAAAAATCTCACAAAATCTATGTACCCTCATACAAAAATCTAACTATATTTATTAGTATTATGGTTTTTAACACTTATTATATCTATGATGTCCTTAACCCTACACATATCGAAAAGAGTAGGGGAATATTTTATTAATAGAACAAAAGCAAATATCATACAGAATATACATTTGCACACTTCTAATCTGAAAGTAAATAAAAGGAGAGTAAAAAAACATACAATTAAAAAAAACAGGCAGTATTACTTCATACCAATAATGAAAAAACATAAAGCAGTCAATAAACAATAAACACATTCCTGTACTTCTAATTGAAAAAAAAGGAGAGCTACCTAACACATATAGTCCTCAAAAGAAAATAAATAACAGGCCAAAGATTCCCAACCACAAAAATCAGGAATCCATTGACAGATGAAATCTGAAAGTATACATGGCAGAAGGCCAATAAACTATCCCTTAACCTACCCAGTCAATACCATTCCAATACTGTTTGCATAGGTTATCTCCAAAATGTATATATCCATACTGATAGACTTTATCCACTTCATTCTGTAACATAAATACAATATCATTCAAGGTGACCACTTCCCCCACAGCAGCAGGCCTGCCAAATAACCCATTTGATGCAAGCCAATATCACATGTACCATACTCCGGTACCATTTGAACCATGTGGTGGTAAGTTGACCATACACCAATATTTCATATGTCATCTGTCTAAAACATTTCGTATTCCGAAAAGCATCTAACATTACCCAAAAGGGTGTAATAAACACGCGAACAGACAATAAATGTTGCATGGTTTCTGACTGAGTAACGCACCCTGTGACCAGGTACGTCTGTTACCCCATTTCTTTATGTTTGTGGTTGGCTCGGACATTTAATTTCCCATGCCCACTTAACCACATAGTATCTTTCATTTTAGGAGGTATATGTTTCTCTAACATATCAGCCAAAATGTATTTATCCTGTACATGTGGACCACTGACAAACACAGGATCCTCACAATAGCATTTCTGAAAAACCTTAGAGTAAAACTATTTCCTTGGTACACCCT
Organism: Neoceratodus forsteri; assembly: GCA_016271365.2. Lineage (NCBI taxonomy): Eukaryota > Metazoa > Chordata > Ceratodontiformes > Ceratodontidae > Neoceratodus > Neoceratodus forsteri. The sequence continues at coordinate 75,307,370 of JADMNL010000033.1, read as the reverse complement.
GAAACCAAAGGGGGTCTATCTTCCACAGTCATACATATTTCAAACAGGCCTGTACATGTTCTGGCAGGCGTTTTTCCCCCACTCCCTATTTCCCTGCTCCCCATGCCATTATGAAACCTGTCTGCCATTGTTTTGCTGCTGAAGTCCATAACCCTGTGGTCCCACAAAAGAGGGGCTTAATGTTACTAAAAAAAATAGATACTAAAGAAGAATAAAATGGGCTGTATCATGTTAAGTCCCCCTTCTTGCCATGTTCTATAAATGTAACACCGTTTAACCGGGTTCAGTCTGCTGGCCCATACTAACTGGAAAAATAAGCTTAGCAGTTTGACGTGCATATTAAAAGGTAATGGAAATATGTGTGCTACATGTAAAAAAATAGGGACAATAAAAGTCCTGACTAAAAAAATCCATTTTTGTCTTGTCATATTCCAAGACTTCCATCTCTGCACTTTCAGGTGAGCTATCACCAGCTTATGTTCCTAATTTTGTTGTGCAGCAAAACGCTCCCAAAAATACAACCCCAAGATTTTCACACACTATTTTGTGACAGGAATAACATAATATATGGGGATCTCTGCCTTTCTAAGTGCTAAGGCCTGGCACTTATTTTTGTAACCCGCCTGTTATCCAGGGTTACTAGAATCCCAGTAAGACCTAGTGGTAGGCATGGAAGGCAGCTTGTTAAACTCCAGTTAAATGGATTTCACACTGTCTCACTCTGTTCTCAGTCTCATCTGAGACTGAGGGATGACATCACCATAGAACTATCGCAGCTGCATTAGCCACATTGGAATCTGCAGAAGGGAGTTAGATTAGAATGTTGGGAGTTTTTGAACAGTGGAAGGCAGAGTTGTGTGAGCAGTGAAGAAGAGAGGAGCACAGCACGTGAACAGGACCCGTAGTAGTGTGTCAAAGTCGCAGTCTAAATTTCCACCCTCCCATCCAAAAGTGCTCCAAATCAAAAATAGGTTGAAGTGTTCCCAAAACTTCACAGCGCTGCTGCAACAAATGTGATATATCATGCACAACCACGTTCTCATTCCGAAATAATATGGTGACTATTTTAATAGCTGGTCTGGTGAGCGGAATAGCCTGAAAGGGCAACCACAATTCAATATATCTCAAGAGTTCGTATTTCACCCAAAAACAGTCCAACTCCTATGGGGTCTGAAAGCTAACATCAAACAATGAGGTGCCTGAAACATGAATCAAAGCAAAGACTTCATTAGTGAAATAACCCAAAGAATTCTTAATAAGTGTCTTTCCCACATAAAGACAGTCCGGGTTAAGTTCCAGGCCTCCTAAATATTGCAAACGGACTGCATTCTGTCTCTGAAGAGGTGGAGGAGAGCCCCGAAAACTGTCCCTCTTCCTAAATTCTTCCCAATTAGTTTTTGCCCAGTCCATTTGATCAGGAGGAGGAGGAGGATCCAGGAGCGGAATATCCAACTCCATTTGTTCACCCCAGGTAGGCTTACTACAACTAGGTCCTTCATCTGCCGAAGAAGATGTCGACAAGAGTGATATTTTAGGCAACGACTTAGAGGAAAAAACTGGGTGCTGCACATCATCAGCATTCAAATCCAAGTTCATTTTATTAAGCATAGAAGGTAGCGGAGCAGCCAGCACTTCAGGTACAAACGTATCAGCAGAAATAGACTGTGACCTCTGGCCAGGTATTGGACCATGGGCAGGATCAGGGATCCAATGACCCTCAGTACCTGGCTTCCAGCCAGCATCTCGCAGGGAATCCGTCAAGGAATGGGGGAGACCACTCACCCCCTCATGTGGTAAGGTAGTGACAGTCTGTTGCCTTGTAAGAGAAGGAATACAGCTGGGGGGGGTAACCATGCCATCCGGAACAGTAACTAGACCAATACTTACAGGTCCACCTGGTGAAACAGTCACCACTGCTGTCGGTAATTGTAAACAGTCAGGGACAGGAGTTTGTAACTGAGCAGTCGCCAGCTTACCTTGTGGAGATGTCAGTAACGGAGGAGCAGCACTGGTGTGAGGAATCACCATCACACTCGCAGTCCCCTCAGCAGACTCCAAGGGATTCAAAACAGGAGGTAAAGCATTCAGGGTAGGATCTGGTACAGCAGCATGTCCGACTCCCACATCCGCCTCAAAAACGTTCAGTTCTGGTTGACTCAAACCCGTATCAGTGTCTGCTTCTATGACCTCAAACACATGGGAATGATTCTTTACGAGTAAAGTTTTCAGACACAGTTCTTCCGCAGATGAAAAAACAGATGATTCAGAGGATGACAAACCGTGTACAGCATTAACCTCGTCTATAGCATCTGAACACGCAAACAAGGCTGTTGTTAAAGGCTCCAAAGCTGGACCTGCAGGAGTGGAGCTCTGTTCTCCTGCAGGTACACCAGCAAACTGAACCAACTTAGAGGTCGAGGCCGTGGATCCACAGCGCCCCCATCATACAGTAGGGGAAATTTTTATTTGAAAAAACTGCACTGAATATCCCAAAGGAAAATTACTTATACAGTGATCACAGTAACAAGGAAACACAAGAAAATATCACAACATATTCATCCTATTTTATCCTTAAGAAATGGCACTTCTGTCCACTGAAGGGCCCAAACGTCCAAAGACATATGCATTTTCTCAAACATACATTGTTTAAAGAGTTCAGTCTCTATAATAATAACAGTTTGTTCAGGTTCTTGATCTATTTGTTGCAGAACAAACTTACATCTTGTCTGCCATAATACACATTTTATAAAAGCAAGAATCAGACATATCATTCCCTTTTGCATAATCAGGTTATGTAAACTAAAACCTCCCACTATTTCTGCATATAATAAATGTTTCCAATATCTATTGTTCCATCGGGTAGCTATTATATTCCATACAGCATGAACATATGGACAGTTGATAAGAAAATGTGACATTGTTTCTTCTAGTATTATACAAGACAACCTCGGACACATCCTTTCCTCCATTTTTTATGCTTTGCATTACCTTTCACATATAAACGACCATGTGCACACAACCAGCTTATATCCCATATTCAAGGAGGAATATATGGGTCTTTCAAGGATTCCAATATGCTATTATTATAACTAGGGTCAACCTCCTTAAATGAAATTGTTGGTGGACTGATGGTATGGAAGATTGTTGAATATAGAGCTTTGGAGGAGGTAAGAGACAAAATATTTAACTGGACTTTCCAGGTTTCCAGTTTACTAAGAGCTGGTCTAAAGAAAACACATGCTGTCTTCACTTGAGCTTTTAACTCACCCTGTTTCCCCCAGATGTTATAAAGAGGTCATAACCACTCGCTAGCAAATATAGTTCATACTGCTAAGCTGGGTTTCGACAAATCAACTAAATTAATGTGAAAAAGTTGCAATAGAAAAAAAGTACCGGATGGATCAGATTCAAACCCCCCTTTGCTACCGGTAAATATATTACTTCCCTTTTAATGGGATTTAGATGACTTCCCCACAGGACTTGGAATACTAAACCAGAGAAGTTTCCAGAGCCCGAGGTAAAGGATAAACTGTACTGAGAAAAATAAATATTGGAAGCAAAAAAGTTTTAATTACTGCTACTTTTTTTCTTTTTTGACAGGTTCCATATCTTCCGTATGTCTACCTTAGATTTTGCAAGGTCCATTTTTTGTTGCCAATTATACATACCATTGTCCCCCCTTCCAAACCAAATCCCTAAATACTGAAAGGGGTCAGAGGATACATGAATTCCTTTCCAAGATGGTGGGGACATACTCAAATTACTTAAAGGGTATATAATACTTTTCTGTACATTAAGACAGGCTCCTGACAACCTAGAAAATCTTTTGATACAATCAAAGGCTTGGATACCAGAAGTGTAATCTGCTTCAAGAATACATATATCATCTGCATAGGCAGTCACTTTAATTTCCATATTGCCTCCTGGTACTGGAATCCCAACTATGTGGGAATCATATTGTATAAAACGAAGTAATGGGTCTAAACACAACACATAAAGTAGAGGGCTAAGTGGACATCCCTGTCTTACCCCTCTAGATATATCAATGTAAGTACCAAAATGACCATTGACAAAAGATAGTGCCCGAGCATTCTTATATAACAATGAGATCCAGTTTACAAAACTGGCAGGTATACCATAGTGTTTTAAAATTAATGAAACATAATGATGCGGTACATGGTCAAAAGCTTTTTCCTGATCTACGGACATAACAAAACCATGTGATTGACCATTTTTACCCCTTTCTATAATTTTCCAGAGCAATAAGAGATTATGTGAAATAGAATGTCCCAAAATCGTACATGTTTGAGTAGATATGATAAGTGATGAAGCAAAATTAAGTAATCGAGAATGTAAAATTTTAAATAAAATTTTATAATCAGTGTTCAATAAACTTAGTGATCTCCGATTATCAAGAATAGCTCTATCACCTTTCTTATGTATCAAAATCTGTATTGCAAAACAGAAATGCATATCTATTTGCATACTATCCAAGACAGTATTAAAAACCACCATTAATATAGGTTGCAATATATCAGTAAAAGCCACATAAAATTCTGAAGGGAGGCCGTCTATACCAGGGGCTGTTGATTGTTTGAGATGTTTAATAACCTCCCCAATTTCTGCCTTAGTAATAGGTCTAGTAAGATCTCTTAAAAGGTCACTAGATATGCTAGGAATCTCAATGACTGATAGGAATCCAGTCATTTGTGAGTCATTAATAGGGGGGCTGGTATACATTTCTGTCAAATACTTTGTTACAGTTTGTAATATAGCTGGCCCATCAGTTACTGTAACACCATCCACCCTCCTTACTGCTTCCATAAACCTCTCAGAGACCCTACGTGAGCAGGTCTTAAATGCATCACCAAACCCAGTTTTTCCTGGAGAACTGATCCTATGTTCATTTAACGTGGCTGTTGCCCTAGAGTATTGTAATTTCAACATATCCTTTTTCAAGTTGAGAACCTGTGGCATTAACCTGATATGTTGAATATTAATGATTGAATATAGCCTACTAAGCTGCTGTCTAAGTTTAAGGTATTCCTTATACTGACTCAGCCTTACTTTGGAAGAATGTGTCTGAAACACCACTTTTAAATCTCTTTTTGTTTCTTCCCACCAAGTACTAATATTCTTTGCTAGACATGCCACTAACATTTTTGCCTTAAGAAATTCAATAATCTTAAGCCTCGCTATGTGCTCCTTCAGGAGTGCTGTATTTAACTTCCAATACCCCTGGCCATATTGTGGTCCACACTCTCCTCCCATAACAGTTAGGAGGACTGCGTGGTCTGAGGTGTCAAGAGGAATTGTGTCTGCTTTCAAGATGTTGATTGTTTTTTTTGTGAATATAAAATCTATTCTAGTAGAAAGTGTAACCCTAAAATAAATTTTGCGAAAGAAATCTTGCAACCCACTCTGTTGAATAATACTATTTACTGTAAATAGTCGGAGTCACAATACATTTTCTTTGTAGTAGCCCCCCTGTCCTGTCTATCCACTACACAGTTAAAATCACCTCCCCAAATCACCATTTTAGTAGTGAGTAAATAAGGGCTTACCTCCCGATATAAGTCAATCCACTCTTTTTTTGTAAAAGTGGCATAGATATTAATCAACCTCCACCCTATACCCTTAAAAGTAAAATCTAATAATAATGCCCTACCTACTAAAATTTCCACTAGGCGTGACACCCTAAACCCATCACCCTTAAACAAAACACCTACCCCTTCACATACCCCTGTACCAAATGAAAAAAAAGAAGGGCCCCAACACCACAATTGGTGGGCCGAACGGACCAGTGAAATAGTGTTTAGTCTAGTATCCTGTAATAAGCAGATATCACAGTTTAAATCCTTCAGTACTGACAATGTGATTAGTTTACGCTTAGCATTTTTAATGCTATTCACATTGACAGTTGCTACCCTTAAGCAGGGAATGGCTTGTGATGTAGAATATGATACATTTAAGGTGGTTTCCCCAACCTTGAGCGTCTACGTATCTGAGTATGAACCCTGGAGGACTTCACCTCTTCAGCTCCTTCCTCGATCCTCTCTCCTTCTGATTCAGAGGAGGAGAAGGGGGCCAGGGAGGATGCCTCTGAGTCACCCCCTTGCTCTGAGTCCAACACAGAGGGTCTAAGAACATCAAATTTATTTTTCAAAACAAGTCCTTCCTGCCCCGGGATGTTTGCCTTTGCAACCTGTGATCTGGGCCTGGTTTGTTTCATACTTCTTTTTTGCACTACTCTTGACTATTGGGGGGCATTTGGACTTCAATTTCTTACCATCATTTGATGTTGCAGCAGCTGAAGAAGAAGGGACTGGGGCTGAAGACTTAGGAAGTACAATGGGGGGGTATAAACTGCCTCTGTGTTCATAGTTTGAACCTCAGTTTCAGGGGGATCTGGGGGGTTTGCTGGTGGGGGAGGGGAATGCGCATTTTCTGGAGGAACCTGACCAGAATATTGTTTTCTTTTTTGCGTTTCTTTTTTCTGGGCATCCTGTAATATAAAATTTTGATTAGTACGATCACTTCTATTGTGGGTAGCCCATGGACAGGTTCGATAAGTATGACCAGTTTCATCACATAGATTGCAACGGGGGCTCCTCCGTGCAGTCAGAGCTATGGTGGCCAAATGATAAACACAGGTTACATTTCATTCTGTCACATGCAGAGCCCAGGTGTGTATAGGCCCCACACCTAAAGTAAGTTTTTGGTTGGCCAGGGTAGAAACAGTGACCCCTCTCATTACCAAAAAATAAACTATTAGGGAGATGAACTGGGCCTAAGTTGTTATTTCTTAAACTAACCTGTATAACCCATCCCCCATTCCAAATACATTCCTCATCAAAAATTGGTCTGGTACTACCCAAGACATCACATCTTTTTTGCAACCAGTAAACAGTATCATGGATCGAGACAGATTCATTGCGAAATAAAACTGTAACATTTTTGATAGAGGGTCTCGTTTGAAGTATCGCTTTAAATGGCAACCATAATTTGGTATATTTAAAAGCATCATATTTAGTCCAAAAGCGGTCCAAACCCTGTGGAGAAGTAAAGCTTATGTCATATAAAGTCGACCCTGGGACATGAATCAGGGCATGAATTTCAGTTGGAAAAAAACCCAAATGACTTTTTAGTAAGGTATGTCCTAAATATAATCGGTCAGGGGCCACCTCTAACCCCTCGAGATATTCCAAATGAACTGCGTTTCGCCTCTCTGGGGGGGGGGTTCCTGTAAAAGGGTCCTTCCTCTGAAAGGACTCCCAAGTAGATTTTGATTGTTCTTGCGAGGTTGGAGTCTTTTGAATAGCATCTTGAATGTCTTCCCCCGAATCAGCCCACGGAACCGATTGCACTGCTTCTTCCTCTGAAGCTGAGGAGTCCGTGTCTTTTTTTTTTTCTGAGAAACAGAAGGTGAACTCGATCCTTGATTAGCCAGGTTACACTCAGAGCCTGAGGCCTGGACAGACGGTAATGAGGTGGTGGCCTTGGGAACAGTCACTTGCATTGGGGAAGAACTTCCCAGGATAGGACTATGCGCCAAGTCTGGAATCCAAACACCGGCGGTTCCCTGCTTCCACCCAGCAGCAAGCAGGGAGTGTTCTAAGGACATCGGGGAGGACCTGCGAGCGGGCTGTATAACTTGTTCAACCTCCCTACCTTTTCGTAGCCCTAACATAGGAGCCAGCACAGACAATACTTGATCAGGTACTGATTTCAATGTACTCACTGAGTTTGTAGAGTGCGAGGATAGTATCGTAGACATTGTTGCTGTCAGGGGTTCTTGCTGCGCTGTCAAGGGGTTTGTAATCATAGGTGACTCAGGCTGCAGGAATACTTTCAGAGTGCCAACATCACCTGTCTGAGGTTTGCCATTCAGAACAGTAGAAGACGCTGCTGCTCCTTGCTCAATAATTATCTTAGCAGCTTCTTGCAAAATCTCTTCTGAAACATCAACGGACTGCATAGAAATAGTTGTGTCAAACAAAGCGGTATCCCGAGTTGCACTTTTCATGGCGGTACCACATAATTCTTTGTTTTGCTACAAAATGTTATTTAGCCAACTGTCATCCAATGCAAATAATCCATGTGAAGCTTGCTCCAATTTCTGGGAATCAGCAGTTTGCATATCAGGCCTATACACTTGATGCAATATATCAACCTTCTCAAACATGGTCTCCTGAGCTGGACCTGTGGGTTGGGAGACCTTCTCACCCACAGGTACACCAGCAGAATGATTCTCCAGCATACCGTCCTCCATAGTGGCAACTCCCCCTACTAACGAAGAGTAGGGGAATTTCCCTGGCGTCCTGGCCAAATTTCCCCCATTCACTAAAAATACCACCAACAGCTTAAGCTGGTTCAAGGTCAATTGGCATTCATCTATATCCTCCTCTCCCGAGTCGTGCCTGAAAATAGGCAGAATTTGTCTAGTGCACTTACCCGGTCAACAAAAACTAAATAAATAAACCTTAACATCCGATCTGCAACCCCACCCCACCCACCCCACACTGATGTACATTTGGAGCAAATACCAATAATATGTTGGCACTGTTCTTCCTCCGCTCCAGTCAATCCTTCACACAGTACTGTCAGGTTATGGCTGCTGCTGCAATCAGTATCAGTCACAGCAGGCTCTGGATCAGTTTGCCTGGGGGGGGGTCTGGTCTGGAAGTCTCAGGATCAGGACGGGTAAGGGACAAGGGTTTGATGACTACTAGCTGCTGGCAACAACTACAGCTCGGTTCCACCACATTCTGCACTGTCAAATCCCATGCGCGGGTAAAAACCGAATGATCTGTCAATGTCATGTGCAGATAGTAAGGCTAGACCATGCATGACATGACAGCATTCAGTTTTTTTTTTCACCCACGTCCGCACAGCGCGGGACTTGAATGTTTAGCAATTGCTTTTCGGCAAACAACTAGTTAGTGAAAATCAGAATGCCAAGCTCAAAACCCAGAAAAAAAGAGCACTTAAAGGAAACCCCAACTGGACAAAAAACAGCAACAATAATTATTCAAATCTGGTGGGAGGATGTCTTTTAACAGGGGAGGTCCCAGGCCAGGGTGGCCCCCCCCCCATGCACACCTATGGACCGAAACCCATGAACATCTAATCTTCTTAACCCAGAAATGACAATGCTACAAACTGAGCCACTAACACTTAATAAAGCATGCCAAAATTGGCTCCACCCTCTCCGATTGCCACCCTGTCCTATCTGGTGTCCCACAAGACTCCATACTGGGCTCTCTCCCATTCAGCATATATTTGAACTCATTACCTAAGTCCTGCTCATGTAGACTTCTCTTATATGCTGCTGATGCTGTCATCTTCTGCAGTCACCAGCAGCCACTCTGCCTCCAAAACTCTCTCCAAAATTACTTCTCGGAAGCCGAAACCTGGTTTCGGGACCATAGGCTTATACTTAACCACAACAAAACAAAATCTATGATTTTCGCCCACCGCCAGAGTCCCCACTCTGGATCAACCCTTTCCATTGTCAACACGCTGGGTGACACATTAGAACAGGTTGACACCTTTAAATCTGGGCATAACCTTAGACACTTCTCTCTCTCCTTTCATAAACATATCCAGCTCCTGTCCACCTCTCTAAATACTAGACTTGGTCTCCTCTACTGTCTTAAGTACTGTCTCCCCCTGAAGCCATCTGTGTTGCTGTGTCCTCCTCTGTACTCTCCATTATGGACTACGACATTATAATATATGGCTCCGCTGATCAGACAGCCTTAAACTGCCTCAAAATCACCCTAAACAAAGCTTGTCATCTTATTACAGGTTGCGACAGATTTACCCATACCTGTAAACTATATCAGCAGTCCAGTGGTTAAACTTCGACTCAAGGCTTAAATATCATACCTGCCTCCTAGCCAGGAAAATCCTTCTCAGTCTTGCTCCCCCAGGGCTGATCCCCCTACTCCCACCTGCCTCCTCAAACAGATCCACCAAAAGTACTGCCAAACCCCTCTTAGCTGTCCCCCACTGTAGGACCACCCTTGGTCAAAGGGGTTTTCAGTGTCGGGCCCCTAAATGGCTCAATGAGCTCCCCACACCCATCATACACGAAACAAAACTAGTTTCTTTCAAGACCCACCTCAAAAACCTGCTCCTTTCACTGTCAACTTGTGACTGTCCCTAGTCCTACCTCCTCCACCCCGCATCCCAACACATGCCCTTCCCACCTAGTCCCTAGTTTTCCCTCCCTCCTTTTCACTACTTGGACGTACTTGTAACTCATCCAATGCTTTGTCTGGTAAAAGTTTCAGAATTGCTCTGCTTATCTAACACTTGACGATGAACCTGTACTGTCCTTATTTACTTATTGTATGTCTACTTCCTGTGTATTTTATGAATAATTTCTATGTATTTTATGTTTCTCCTATGTAACTTCTGCTGTATCTATGACGTGGAACCTTTGCAAACGAGTCTATGACTCAAAGGTGTAGTTCCGATTATTTGTAATAAATTTAAAAAAAATATATAGTTTAAGTCTAAAAGGGGTTGAGGCATTGCTCCTGGAAAAAAAAGCAAATTATGTGAGCTACGTACAAATGAGCGGATTGTCTATGCATCACATACCCATGACGTGTAGGCAACCCTATGTCGGCCTGCCACATGGGGGGGGGGTCCAGTGGACCCTTTATGGCATGCATGGAAGGGCTGTATACCCTTTGCACACATGATCCCCTGACCTATTGCGTATCTATGTGCTGTGGGTGGTCTGGGGGCATGCCGTGGGTGTGCCTGCACTCTACGCCATTCACAAAAGTATGAAGCACTGGATGAGGGGGGCGCATGATATGGCAGCAGGGACCTTGCAGCATATGTTGTGCACCCACCACAGAGTACCCCCTGCAGGTTGCAGGATGATGGAGCCCCTACCTATCATGCAGCCCCAGCCCTCTGACCTGACAGGGTGGGCTATTGTCAGCCACTTGTGCATGTCCCCATAAAAATTGCTGTTTGTTTTCCTGCGCTTTCCCAGGATCCCCTGCTTGTGCAGAGCAGGGCATCCACTGCAGGACCCAGGATAGGTATCTGATGGGATGCCCGCTTGTGATCATGTGCGCCAGGGGGGTGGGGCTGCAGACACCCTGTGGGTGCATGCGGTTGTGCATACCTCATACCCTGTTCCTGTTCATGGGCACTCATCTACACAGGTGGGGTATGCATGAATTGCATGTACCTGGTGCATAGTCCCTAATGTGATGCCCCTGTGTAGATCCCTAGTCAGAGCCCATCTTGAGTATAATGTATAGTTCTGGTCCCCATCTCCAAAGAAAGATATACTCAGGTCTGAGATGCTGGGAAGGTGAGGGACTAAAAGGGTAATAGGCTTGGAAGAACTGGGTGATGAAGATCAGCTGGCAGAACTGGAACTTTTTTTATGGAAAAGAAGGCTTGGGAGACCTGAGTCCAGTATTCAAATATCTGAGCAGGATAACCCCATCAGACCAAACACAGCTCTTCAGGACATACAAACGTGGCGGGGGGGGGGGGGCCTCAGTGTCTTTGAAATAAGTAAGATTCAAGAGAAACATCAAGGAGAACTATTTCACAGAATGAATGTTGGACGTGTGGAACAGCACTACAGAACATGTGGTGTCAGCTGACACTGTCCCTCACTTCAAGCTCAAACTAGATAGGTACCTTGAAGGAAAAGGGGTGACAGGGTATTCCAGCCGAGCCGTGAGAGGAAAGAACTCCACGGGCCAGTTGGTCTTAATTCTTTCCTAAATTTGTGTGTTCCTATGTCCTACGTGTGGACTTCACCCTCTCCAACCTGACAGTTTCTGCCTGGCTTATACTTGTGAATGCTTTTCTGTCATCCAGTGTTATGGCTTCGAGAATCAGCAGACAGAAAGAAACAAACACAAGAGGTGAGATAAGGACAGGATTTATCCTGAGATGCATTGCAGTGACAGTAAGTGCCCTAAAAATCCCTGCTTTAATTTGAGACAAAGTGAACTTAGAAGACCATGTTTCCTCAGTCGTGGGATTCGATTTTCAGCTAATCCAAAGTGTATTTTTTCCCCTGACTGCTAACAGAAACAGATTAATCTCTATTTACGGTTTTATACAGATTAATATTCAGGGAGCTGCCCAGATCAAACCAGGGCCACTACCAGGGCTAGAATAAAACTGAATAAAATAAAGCAATTAAATCAGCAGTATTTGTTAGCAGAAAAAAACATTTAATCATACAGTTTTTTTTTTAGTAACAATATATTTCTGGCAGAGACATCAAAATAAAAATGTTCTTTTCATTGTAGTTCTCTCCTAAACTGATGTTTTGATGTTTTCAAAAGATCTTGTTCTCTGGCCATGCCTACTAGGAATAAATTAAAACATTCTGGTATGGTGCTGTGCTGTTTAGCAATAGAAATGCGTGCTAACACCCCCCTAATACAGCCATAGTATGAATCCACTATGTAAAGTCAAAATATAACCTCGAGGGAAGATATATTTAAATATTGATAGTGGTGGGCCTCTATACTGACTTGAGCCATTACTTAAACAATTTGTAATAAAAGTTGTTTTAAAACATTTGAGGGAAATAAATATATACTGATGAAAAATATAGTTGTGCCAAAAATATATGAATGCTAAAAAAAGTATGTGTTGAACTGTTGTGATGACTAACAAATGCTGCTGCTTTAAGGCATGGCATGATATGCGTTATTGAAGGATAATGGCATGCATCAGGAAGTGAGGCCCAAGGTGAAGCCGGATGCACTCATTGCACTAATTGAACTGAGTGCAGCATAGGTATATATTCACCTGTAACATTTTAATTTACTTTATTTCTAATTTTCTGACTAGTAAATGCACATTAAACCTTGATAGTTTTTTTACCAGGTGCTCCCTGGGGGTGAGTTACATGGACCTGTTATTTACTGATGGGGGAGTGCTGGCCATGACACCAAGGAAACTCCCCTTGGAGAGCTTTAATTTCCTTTTGGACAGTTGTCAGAGATGGGCAGAAAGGACCTCAGTTTAAGTTATTTGAAGGACGGCACCTCGATGGTGCAGCACCCCCATCATGCTGCAGTATAGTGTCAGTTATGGGTGTTTCCCAAAGAGTCTGCTGTGGGGCTCAAACCCACAATCTGCTAATGTCTCAGCCCAGAGGTGAGCAGGCTACCTATTGAGCCCCTGACACTGACAAATTAATCAGAGTTAATTCCATCTGCATAGACTGTATATATCTGTAAGCAAAGCCATATTGCCAACAATGTAATCCTGATGAAATACACGGATGTCTTGTACTCCCCTTTGGTCCTCAACTATCCAAGGTGTCTGTGTGCTCCTACACAACTGCACACCTGGCTGTAATTACATACTTTTCGGAAGCTGCACTGCACATTCTGATTCTCAGTTCAGGAAAACCATGACAATATGTACCTGGGGTGGGAATTGTTTGCACTCAGACAGACATCTGGCATGCTGTTGTAGGAAGCGTTCAGAAGTGAAACACATTTACCAGCAGCTTTGTGGGCCAGGAGTCTCCTTCTGTGACATCGCTGAGGGACACATGCTTCATGGTTGTTTGGATTATCAGTTAATTAATGATGCTTGTAAAGAGCTGACAGGGGATTCGGGGAGTCCCAGAAGCTCAATGCGATGCATGGCTGTTGAGCTAATGACTGCCTTGGCACTTCATGGCTTTGCTCATTTCCTTGTCGTTAATATCTTAATGCCTCCCTTGTACTGAACTTCATTCACTTGCCCCGCCGCCCACAACACAACCCAGTACTAATCTTGTTGCTCCTCCATTCCAGTGTCCATAGTTTCAGGGGTTAAATTGGGCTGGAGACCAGATGGACTTAGTTTAACCACCTCTTTAAAAATTGAATGACATTTTTCCACCTCCGTAATCTTTCTTCTCTAACTACAATAGGACAGTTCCTCCACCTAGAAATCTACATCTAAAAATTCCCCCACGTAAGCATGTAAACAGTAATGTACAACAGGGCGTGTGTCGTGCTGGGATAATGTCATGCCTTGGGCAGGCTGAGTGCATCCAACACCCAAGAAGTGACGTTATCCCCACAACACATACCCTGGTGTGCATTATTGCGATTATAAAATGGCTTGCTTGTAAAATGAAAGAAAAAATCTAAAAAATGAAATTTTTAAAACACATTTTTAGTTGCTTTTTGAACAGGTGTGATGTTGTGCTGGGATAACATCACTGTTGAAGGTCAGCACTAACCAATCAGAGCCCAGGAATTTTTCTTGCATTTTATAATTCCAGTTTAACCACTGTGTAGTCCCTTGCTGTAGACTGCAGATTACCCCTTTTGGTAGAGCTCCTTTTCAAACTGATGAGAGGCATGCTCTGAGGAGACATGGCTCTAGCACAAGAAGGAACAGGGAGGGAGTCAAGCATTCCATCGGCCTTGCGGATGTGGGTGTGGTGAATCACTGCTCCCATAATCCCAGAGTCAAGTGGATGGCTTTTGTCCCTTATTTTGAAGGCACCCGCTTCCCTCTGCCACCTGGATCCTGCCTGCAATGCCCCTGTGGCTCTGGATGGGAGATGTCTTACGGCACATGGTCACCTGCATGGCCAAAGCCACCAGCAGTAACCCACCACAGATGCCAATCAAGTAGGACAACCATAGCCACCAATGCCAAGTGTACAGCATCCTTGCAGGTGCTTAGAGTCCTACACTGCTGATATCCCAATCCCAGAGAGGGAACCTGGTATACCTCTAAACTGTAAAAACTGCAGCTTTGCACTCATGGATTCAGTACAGAAAAGCCCAAAGCCTAATTCAGGTGCTGAAACACTTTATAGTGATACTACTCAAAGTCCATACAACAACTCTCCACCCAAGCACTTCAACCCACAACAGAGTCTTCATCAGAGAGTGGGTTTCTGACCTGCCCCCTGACAAAGATCCCCTTTTATGGGTTGAAGCGCTGGGCCGGAGAGTGTTTGTATGGACTTTGAGTAGTATCGCAATTAAATGTATTAACACCAGCATTAGCCTTTGACCCTTTATGTACTGAATCCATGACTGCAGAGCTGCAGTTTCTTTTGTAATTCCTAGGCTGGCAGCCTTACTCTGTACTGCCTACCATGTCCCTGAAGCGTACCAACTTTGCTGTTTCTATACCTCTAAACTGTGCCTGATTTTCAGGGACATCCCAGACTTTGCCTCAGAAAGTTCCTCAACCCCTCCTAAATTTAAATTTGCAGTCACTAGGAGTCAGTGTTGGAATTATACTTCATGAGCTTTTTGAAGTGGTGGGGGGGGCATAAGGATGCTATAGCCCCCCTCCCAATTATAAGTCAATGGCAGTGATGTGTGAGTTACTGGGACTCACGTCACTGGTAGGGGGTCTGAGCCCTGGCAAGCCCCACTGTAATTCCTATACTGCTAGGAGTAAAGATTTGAATAATAAAATCATGTTAGCCTTCAGTGTTAACAGGGTAGTTCTCATTAAAGAAAATGCTATTTACACTAGGTAGCATATCGTACACAGCTGCATGAGTAGATGTTGCTGGGTTTTTTCAGAGGTGTTTTGGTCATTTGTCCATGTTTTTTTAGGCCACAGTCTCCGATTTGTGGGGCAGGAGGTTGAGAGGTATGGACTGTCCAGCAGATCCCATGTGGTTGGCACTGTTGAGACAGCTCATGCTGCAGATCTTTTTATGCCATGAACTTTTTTAAAGAAAAAAAAACAAGTGCAGTTTCTGTTTTTTTTTATTATTCCTTCTAGCCTCTCTCCTATTATGGTGGTGTCAGGATACCAGCTCCCGCAGCCCTGCATTTTAAACCTGTGGTGAGTTTATTACTGCTCTAGGGTAGCCTCATTTAGGTGCAACACCAAGGGTTGCCCTCTGCCACCATGCTACCTTCTCACCCAGCTTCCCCCATCATGACTGGAATCCTCTGGGAGAAATCCCAAGGGAGCAAACCCCTTGGACGTCTCTGTGATACCAGACCAGGACTAATGCTGGTTGCTTTTGTGGCAGGTAGAAGTAATTGGTAGTTTTTTAACCAGGAAAAGCAAACGTAAAAGCTTGTGACCTGGTGCAGACTGGGTGGGTGGGTGGGTGGGTGAGGGGTTACGTGGACCTGCTTTAAAACTTTGGCCAAGTCAATACTATCTTCTTATGATAAATCTCAAGGGATCTTTAATGCCCATCTGGGTAGCCCATGGATGGGCAGAAGTGACCTCAGTTTAATGTCTCATCCAAAGGATGGCATCTCAGCGCCACAGCTCCCCCAGTGCCACACTACAGTGTCAGTATTGGGTATTAGCCCATGTTCCTTGTGCAGCACTAGAACCCATAACTTTCTGATCTTCTGGTCCTGGAGGCAAGTGCGCAACCTATTGAGCCATTGACATGGACAAGAATTCCTGCTACATTTCAGAAGAGTAGGGTATCTTCTACATTGGTACCCTGGACCATATTCCCCTTTGTTTCTTTCCAAAAACAATGCACACTGTTTTGGCAACTCTCCATGATTGTGTGCAGACGCTGATGAGTGAAATGTCTGCCACTACCTGTCTACGGTCAACAGGCCACTGCAATGCCAGTCTGTCTTGCATTAGCTGTAAATCACTTTGCAATTAGAATGTATGTATGAAAAGGGCTTTACAAATGCAGTTTTTAAATTCATGATATACTGTATTAGCACCTGGTTGTGTATGTTGTGGGTGGGGGAGGGTGAAAGGAAGAAATCTTTCTACTGTGTATGTGGCACTCCCCTCAGAGGCATTTGACAAAATATTTTTTAAAGGGATGCACCAACTATGCTGTGGGGTACTCTGGTCCCCCCACCACATTTAAGCTAGCACCCACAACTCATCTCTTGTGGGTGCTGGGAGTCCTTGACACCACACCGTTGGACTCATTGTCTGAGTGCGGTTTAACCAGATTTCCCATACAATGTAGATTAGAAGAAGGCAGCTTGGCCTGCCACCCAATGGTTCAAGTTTTGAACTCTTCAGCAGGTGATGATGCCATTTCATTAGCACAAGGAGAGCTACTTCACCACTGTCAAAGGTCCTTGGGTGTGTGCTTTAGTGCAATAAACTATTTGTCTGCCACTGACTCGGTGTGTCCGTCAGATTTTTCTGCTTGTTTGCTTTGTTCTTGATGATTTGTCTGGCAGCACCTTTGAGAGGTGTCCTTCTGTGCATCGGTTGTTTTTGGTTTTTTGTAATCTGGCCCACCACTCAATGAATCAAGTTCTGAACTCTTCAGCATCCAGTAGTGATGTCATTTCTTTAGCTCTGGGACAGCTGCTTTGCCACTGCTCAAGGCCCAATTAAGAGATATGCAAACAGTCTATTTGTGACTAGAGTGGAGATAAATGGTGACGAAGATAACATGTTTATATTCACTCCAGAAGTGTCACCAGCCTTAAAATGTATGATCATTTTAAAAAAATGTACTCTCACACAGATGGTATAAATAAATATACATATATCTACAGAATATGCCACAGGGTGGCTAAAAGTATCAAATCTATTTTTCTTTGCAGGGTTTGACCTCTGTGATGACAAGACTGAGGTCTATAGAGGTCAAACTCTGCAGATAAAAATGCAGTATTTTTAACATGTTTATTTGATTTATTTAAAATTTGGTAACCAGGAAAGGCACACTGAGCCAAGGCTCATTTCCAGGTGCAACCTGGGGGAGGGGGAAATGGGAGTACAGACACACAGGTATTACAGGCATCCGAGGTACAAAGATAAAAATGAAGCACATAGTGCACATTACATAGGTAGCCCAACTGAAGAGATTACATGGGGATTCCCACACGAGTTAACCCTATAGGTTATGCCCCCTGAACAGCGACATTTCTACAGTGACATGTGTCAATATCGACAACAGCACCATGTCACTGTAGAAGTGCCACTAGGATCAGGCAACTCCTTCCCCCTGCCATGCACCCCCCCCCGAACTAACTCCGACCTGGGTTATAGTCCTAAAGTCCTAAAGAGGGAGGGCCCCCGTGGGCTGTTCGGGGGTGAAGCCCCTGAAGAAAAACACACACATCAGTATGTTAGGCTCCATGCCGACTGCAAACGTCAACATGGAGCGTGGGGCTGTGATGCTGGTCGACGTTTTACTTGTCGCACCGGCATTGTAGAGCCAATAATATAGGATAATACATTGAAATAAAGTGAACAGTGCATGGTTTCAATAAATATTCAGTTGGGATATTACACTGCGTATAAAGGAAAAAGTGCTTAGCTTCATGAACATGATACAGTGACACAATGCTTGCTGGAGTACATAAATTAAATGTCACACCAAGTGGGGAGCTAACTGTGGCCAGGAGCATAATTAACCCATAATTAGGAAGTCATAGGCATGCGGGGTGGGGGGCAAGAAAAAACTGTGGGGAAACAAAAGGTCAGAAGGTTCAAGTGGGGGAGGGACAGGTATGGAGGGGAGCAGGAATTAGCCTTTGCAGGTGTCTAAAGATACAGAGAGAGGGAGAGAGACGAAAAGAAGTGGGGAGTAGGTTCCAGAGGGAGGGGAAGTGGTAGGAAAAAGCAGCTTGCCCCGCACAAGAATGAGGAAGGGGAATCGAGAATCTGTGGAAGTCCCTGGAATGTAGAGAGTAAGAAGAGGCGCGGACAGGAAGAGGAGTGAGGAGAGGTAGGAGAGGAGGGAACCAAACCAGTATTTGGCCAGGAAGGTGGAACAGTGGGACTGGCGACAGAGAGGAAGTGGGAGGTTGGAAATGGAGGAAAAGAGGGAGCAATGGTGAGTGCATAGTGATGAGTTTGGTGTTAAGCAACAGAAGGCGTTACAGAGGGTGTCCAGTCTGGCAAGGGAAAAGGAGGGATCAGTACCATAGACAACATCTGCCACAGAGGGATTCTGATTCCCTCTGACCTCGAGAGCGAAGCTTGAGAGGTCCATGGGAATCAGAATCCTGAGGTGGCAAAACACACTGGTTGTGCATAGAGTTGCTCATCCTGTATTTTTTTATAGCGTATAGTACTGTGTGGAAAGTGTGTTTTGTGAGTTATTTTGTTTTCAAAATGAAACTGACTCATGCAGTCTCTAGAGGTTCTAGAATTTTGTTCTACCACAGTAGGGTAGAACAGCATTCCATGACATTGGAACTGTGGTAGAACAGCATTTTGAAAGGGATGGAATTCTATACAGAACAACATTCCACTATACACTATATTACTGTTGTGAATATCAAATATACAACAGCCTGACTCAAAATAGACAAGTTATCACTTGTGAAGTGAGCAGGACGTTCATAACTCACTTGTGGCTCAGCCACTCATGAGTTATGGTCCTGCCCCCTCACACTTGAAGATAAATTGCATATATTGAGTCAGCTTATTGCATATCTCTTATATATTTGTAGCAGATCCGAAAGGGAATTTACTAGCCATATACCCACAGACAAGCTGCGGTTGCTAAGCAACGGTGCCACATCTGGTGCCGGCTGATGTCCATCACGTCAGCACACGATTGTTCACAGGTACAAGAGCGGGTCATTGAGCAACACCTCTTGCTGCCTGTAGACTCAGTTCAGCTCAGCAGAGCAGGTAAGACAGGCCTCTGTAGAAATAATAGCACCAGGGAGGGCTTTGCAAAACTTCTTATAATAATTTGAAATAATGAAAATAATGTTCTTCAGCGATGGAGTGAAAGAATAAATAAGTGCTCACAGATGATAAGTGGTTTAAATTTAAAAAGAGAGTTATCAAATAATAAATAGTGTTAGTCTCATGTTTTAAAGATTTAATTTTATTTATTTATTTAGTTTGTTTTGACCAGGTAAGTGCACTAGACAAATTCTGCCTATTTTCAGGCACAACCCAGGGAAGGGGGATACAGATGAATGCCAACTGACCTTGAACCAGGTTAAGCTGTTGGTGGTATTTTTAGTGAATGGGGAAAATTTGGCCAGGGCACTGGGGAAACTTTCCGTACTCTTTTTGAGAAGTGCCACGGGATCTTTAACATTCACCTGAACTAACACCAGCACAGGCAAATGGGACTTTGGTTTAATGTCTCATCCAAAAGACAGAAATGGTCTTGATTGATTAAGTGAGGCACCTACAAGTGAGTTATGAAAGTCCTGTCCACTCGCAAGTGATGATAAATGTCATATTCTGAGTTATACCATTGTATAACCAATTTATATAATGTATTTTGAATTGTAGAGCTTTCAGATTAGTTCTTTAATGAAGTCAGGAATATGCAGAGCCACACCAGGTGTGCGGTGCTCTGTGACAAAAGCCACAAGCAGTTCAAACAAATGTCATGGCACTCCCAACACTCATACTTTATGAGCAGATACAGCAGACTCAGCTTACTTGGCAATGTAAAGTTCTTTTACTTCATAGTGCAGCAACAAGTGAGTACAAGCCCTTCTCGGGTCAGGAAAAGACAGAGCAATAACGTTCCTACGTTTCACCTAATCTTAGGCTCTTATGAAGAACTGTGTGTGTGTGTTGAGAGTGCTGTGACTTGTGTTTGTACTTCTTTTTAATGAAGATTTAACTGTTTCCATTTGATTTCACTGCTCTGTTTCAAGTGCGAACGAGGTCATTGGGATGCCATCAGGCATTGTGCAAGCTGTAGTCCCATTGGTTAAGAACTACTTGGTGACCAACCTAAAGTGAAAGTATATGGTAATGAGTTGACCCAATCTAACATTGAAATAAATGATTTAGTTCCACTTTAGGTTAGTAGGACATGAAAATAAATGCATTTATTTGCAAAATGTTATTCTCACTGTCATTGTATATCTATATATATATATATATCTACATCTATATATCTATATCTATATATCTATATGTCTATATCTACATCTACATCTATATATCTATATCTATATATCTATATGTCTATATCTACATCTACATCTATATATCTATATCTACATCTATATCTCTATATCTACATCTATATCTCTATATCTATATCTACAGCTATATATTTATATCTATTATATCTATCAATCTATATATCTACATCTATATACAGTATCTATATCTATATATCTATATAGCTACATCTACATCTCTATATCTATATCTATATATATACTCTATCTATATCCACATCTACATGTCTATATCTATATCTATCTATCTATCTATCTATCTATCTATCTATCTATCTATCTATCTATCTATCTAGTTACAGACAGTACCTGTCTGTCTGTATGTCTGTCTATGTTAAATCTCACTTGTGGTTAGCAGTTACTTCCCA
Source organism: Neoceratodus forsteri (assembly GCA_016271365.2). Classification (NCBI taxonomy): domain Eukaryota; kingdom Metazoa; phylum Chordata; order Ceratodontiformes; family Ceratodontidae; genus Neoceratodus; species Neoceratodus forsteri. The sequence goes on along the minus strand of JADMNL010000033.1, from coordinate 75,286,111 downwards.
GTATGCATAATTGCTATCAAATGTAACAGCAACCATCCGCATGTATTATAGAAAATGAACGATGGTTAATTCCACTATACTCAGAAATAAATGCACTGAGGGGGTTAACCAGATCATAAAGCCATTCAGCCTTTAGGCTTATGACTTTATGATCTGTTTAATCCTTATTAATTAGTATATTTCCTTTTATAAAATGGTCTGAAAAAAGTCAGAGTTCTCCAAACCTCATTTGTTAAAAGTCATCATGTGGCTATTAATTAATCCCCAGTAAACCCACAGTTGCCTTGCCAAACTACAAATCCTGATTGACAGCAATGTAAAGTGACCTAGTCAGATCACTCCATCAGAAAGACATGTAAAAAACTGCAACTAGAGATGTGGCAAAGTTTTCAACATGAAGTGTAGAATTTTGCCCGTGAATGGTGGCATTTCACCTGCGAATGGTGGAATTTCACCTGTGGAGTGTGGAATTTTGTCTGTAAATGGTGGAATTTCACCGTTCATGGGCAAAAATCCACACTTCACTGGTCAAACTTCACTACATCTCTAACTACAACTATGACATCCTCACTAGGACAAACCCATTAGGCGGAAGAAGTATTTTATTACAAATGCACGTACACAGTGTTTTTTTAATATTTATTTAGGTAAACCTTTAAAATAAAGTTGCTCATTTTACAAGTGAATTAACCCCACTCATGGGTTTACTGAGCATTAATCTACGCCTGGGTGATTGAAGTCATTTGGTCTGTGGCTGAAAGTGTCATAACAGCCCCAGGTGTTGACTAGAGCTCAGTAAACCCATGCCCTGTTGTGGGTTAATCCTTATGTATACCACACTTACCCATCGTTTATTCTGTCAATTGTAGTGGCATGGCAGCACCACTATGTTAGGGTTGAGTTAGTTTTTGAGTCAAACCTCTATCTTTGACTGTTTATAGCTTGGATGTCTTAGCCCCCCAGGACTATGAAAATTTGGCTTATACCACCTCAGTCCTGGGGGCTAACCGCCAACAGTTTGGTATTTGTTTTATCAGATTGCATAATTTACATAAATACTCCCATGCTAGGACACTCTTTTGTGCACAATTAACTAAAAAAATACAACAAATTAAATTTTGAAACTTTCAGGCTAATTAGATCTTGTCTCATAAAAGAGTCTTTTGGTGGTCGCAGAACAAAATCTTTTTCATTATGAAGTTATTAAGATTCAAAGTTTAAAAAAATCTGTACATGCATAGAACTTATGTAGTTATGACAATCGAATGCAATGAGCCCTGTTACTTGTTTTGTTAAAATATTTAAATAACGTTACCATTTTAACTGTTCAAAAAGGTTTGTGAATTTCTTCATGAGGATTAAAAAGTGTTGAGTTCTACATTGTTTCAGATATTGTTGTGCGCATATGCACAAAATACAATACTGCAGAAAATATATGAAAAATGTACATGTAATAACTGCAGAGTGTTTTCTCCCATTGGGAAACCTGGTTATAATTCACCTGTTATAACCTGCAGGTTATAACGGTGAACATGCACCGGGTTTTCCTTACTCTGTGCATGCAGCAGCCATGCTCTTCTATTTCTGTGTGCCAGCCCTGCTCCTCTGCTCTACACAGTTCACCACCACTTGGAGTTGGTGGTTAGTTCATAAAAAAAAATATTAACAGAGCTCAAAAACTGTTATACTGGCTGTTTTTTTTTTTTTTTAAAGTAAGAATACATTTCTTTCACCAGCTGCTACAGACCACTTTGAAATCCGACTGGTCCGTGACTCCATAAGGCTGTCTATTTTATATAATTTCTATGGTGAAAAAATGATCCCCAGCAATTATATAAAATAAAGGTTGGGTAGGTGTGTAAAACTCAAATTTTGCACACACCCTCAGTATGGGATGCCTTTGTATGGCATCCCACACCTCAGGAGTGTGTGTAAAATTCTCATTATGATCACCTACCCAGACATTATTCTATATGTTATATAGCATGCATGCGTTCACCACCACACAAGGAAAAATAAAACAACTCAGTGATTTTTTTATTAAGTTAAAGTTATACGTGAAGAAAAATGTAAAAATACTGAAACACAAAAATTATTTAAGAGTACATGTTAAGACTTATGTAGCCATGACAAAAGGCTTGAACAAGACTTCTGACTTGTTTTTTTTTTTAATAAATATGTAACTAATGCTCATATTTTATTTATTTAAAAAAATTCACGAATTCCTTTGGGAGCACTAAAAAACATTGCGCAACTGACCAAAAATAAAACAATGCACACTTTTCTTACCTTTGCAAATTCATTTTTGAATACTAAACACCATCCAGCATGCTGCAGAAAAAAGGCTGTGTTGATTATTTAACCTTCATGAATTCATTCACATGTACTAAACTCCACTGAGCACACAGAGAAAAATTAAACAATGCACATTATTATCAACAGAATGTAATACATGAAGAAATGTTTAAGTACTAAAACATGATAATTACTTTACAGTAATTGTTATTATAAGTTTAATTAATTATTCCTGAGCTAAAGTAGCTCATTGATTGGCTACCTTGCTGGTCTGAAATCTTGTATAAATGTCCGGCATGGCAGAGACACTCAGCTGATCACTCATGACACTCTACTTAAAACCTTAATAAATGGTAAAAAAGAAACATTTTATTGTGATTAGACTTATAATCATAATAAGAACCTTGAAGCCAGTCATTTCCTTGGATTAACAGCAAAGGCAAACAAGATGCTGGGATGCATATCTAGTGGGATCAGTAGTAGGAGAGAAGAGGTTATACTGCCCTTGTACAGGTCACTGGTAAGGCCATATCTAGAATATGGAGTTCAGTACTAGTGCCCACACACCTCAAGAAGGACATTAACCTGCTGGAGAAGGTCCAGAGGAGGGCTACAAAGATGATAGCAGGTCAGCAGGGTAAGGCATACGAGGAGAGATTGAGAGCACTGAACATGTACTCCCTGGAAGACAGGAGACAGAGAGAGTGGGGACGTGATTGGGACCTTCAAATACTTGAAAGGAATAAATAAGGCTGATAAGGAGTGTCTCTTTAAGCTGTGTGGCAACCATAACATGAGGGGGGCATAGTCTGAAGCTGGAGGGTGGGAGGTTCGGGAGGAAGGTCAGGAAACACTTCTTCGCAGAGAGAGTGGTGGGCACTTGGAATGCACTGCCAGAAGAGGTCGTCTCATTGAAGACAGTGGGCAGCTTTAAGAGAGGCTGGGATAGGCATGGGGGAAGGTAAGGATCATGGGTAGAGAGGATGGGAGGAGTGGGGAGGGAGGGCAGGGACATTAGCTCAAGCTGTGGACCCTGTAATATGATCAGACTTGATAGACCAAATGGCATTCTTCTGCTGGTTTCTTCATATGTTTGTATGTTGGAGGGAGGTGGCCCTCCACTGTGCCTCGGGTCACCCATCCCCCCAGTCGGTCGTTAAGCCCTCGGAAATGAACGGCTTCTCGGTCGTTATTGCTTTAAATAGTTATGCAGTCTAAAGATGGTTTAACCATACCTCTGACTTTTTTTTAATATATTATTGTTGTTGATAGTTAAATTATAAAAATTTCTCTGTGAATTCCTTTGCAAATATTAAAAACCATTGAACGAAAGCCAGCCCCTCAGCACACTCACTGACCTGGGCATCTCTCTGAATGACTGGGTATAGGCACCTGAAGGAACTAGCCCAGCTGGAGGGCTTCATCATGGGGGGGGGGCAAACCACAGGGGTAATGTGGGGAGATGTAAGTCCCAGGAGAAGGGGAGGTGATAGGGCTGGGGTACGGTGTGGGCTTAGGAAGGGGCCAAAGAGCCAAGGGGAGTCAGGAGCATGAAGGAAATGAATAATAAAAAAAACAATCAGCGACTCACTGTTTTCAGCCCTATGCAAAGCAAGCTAAAGGTGTCAGTTGTTATATATCTTTTTCAAAAGTAAGGAAGTAAATAGCAAAAAAACTATGTCAATGCATGTGTTAGGATTGAAACACAAAACATAAAAAGTAGGAAGGTACAAAGTTAGGGGCCAAAAACTCCTTAGAGCCTTGGTGAATGATCATGCAATGTAGTGCTGACATTATTCTAAGTCTGGTGCTGTCTTGTCACACAAAGCAAAATACTGACACAGTAATGCTTGGATTAGAGGGGCTAAAGTTAGAGTAACATCAACACTGCATCACATAATCATTTAAACATTGAGGAACAGCACACCATAGATTCCCTAAGGCTCTGGTGGCTTCCTGATCTGGACCTAAACAGTTGGTATCCTGCAATTTCCTGAGCTGTAGTTGATGAAGGGGAAGGGATGATAATTCTTGGCTTAGAGGAGCCAGTTGCCAGATCCCTTTTTCTTCCTGGTACCCCTAGCTGAAAGTTCAGCTTCCATGCTGCCCCTGTGCTCTGACAGTTTGTGGCATAGTTGTTTGTAGAGCGTGGAGGTGAATTACATTGAAATGAATGGGGCTGAGTTTTAAAATGCTTTTGCCATATTTTAGAAATAACACTGGGGTCAATTTAAAGCCACCACTCAACTAACAAGGCTCCAGAGAGAGCAGCAATGGCATCAAAATGCCAGCCACTGTGGAAATTAAAGTCCAGATGAGAGTTGCAATTTGGTACCTTTCTTGAGATTCCACCTACTCTCCTGACACAGCTGCCTGATTGGTGGGTAGGAGAGGTGAGGGTGGAGGAAGTGGAAGGACTCTCTTGGACTGATGCCTGATCAGAGTTCCACAAGGCAACGTCCGGGGGGGGGGGGGCCCAGCTACAACCCCTCATGACCCCTGGCTGTTACTCTGGTGCTGGAGAGAGTGACGTCCCAAATTTTACCTTTCACAATCACTCTGTCCCACACAAGGCACTGTCTTATGCTGTAAACTCAAACTTTTAAAGGGCTAGTAACACCAAAAAATAGGAGGCTGAAAAAGTAATTTTTAAACATAGTCATAGAAACATAGAAACATAGAAGTTGTCGGCAGATAAGGACCTCAAAGCCCATCCAGTCTGCCCATTTCTTTTTCTACCTTATAAATGTGCCATCGGCCTTTGCTATGTCAGTGACCTATCTATTCATAGTCATTTGTATTGCTCCCTTATGCCTATCCCATGCCTGTTTGAAGCCCTGCACTGTATTCATAGCCACTACTTCTTGTGGTAAGCCATTCCATGCATCTACCACCCTTTCTGTGAAAAAATTTCCTACATTCCCCTTAATCGGCCTCCCTCTAATCTCATGCTGTGTCCTCTTGTCCTGCTATTTTTCTTATATTTAAACATGTTAGACTCTTTCACCTTGTTTATGCCCTTAAGGTGTTTAAATGTCTCGATCATCACCTCTCTCCTCCTTTGCTCAAGGGTATACATATTGAGCTCCGTTAATCTGTCCTCATATGTCTTCTGATGCAGTCCCTGCACCATTTTGGTTGCCCTTCTCTGGACTGCCTCAATTTGGTTAATGTCCTTGTGAAGGTGTGGCCTCCAATACTGCATGATACTCCAGATGGGGCCTAACCAATGTCTTGTACAGAGGATTATTACCTCCCTCTTACGACTTGTGATACCCCTACTAATACACCCTAACACCCCTAGCCTTACCTACTGCTTTAGAGGTCTGCTTGGATGATTTCAGGTCATCAGTGATGATGATGCCCAAGTCTCTTTCTTCCTTTGTGACTGCTAGCAACTCCTCCCAGCCTATAAGTGGCTTCAGGGTTTCTCTTCCCTATGTGCATGATTTTGCACTTCTTTGCATTAAATCCAGTTGCCACTCTTCTGACCATTCTGCTAGTTTATCCAGATCTCTTCTCATTCTGCCCACCCATCTGGATCATCTACTCTGTTGCAGATCTTGGTGTCATCTGCAAACAGACAAGCCTTCCCTCTAGTCCATCTGCTAGGTCACTAATGAAGATGTTGAATAGGACTGGCCCCAGGACTGATCCCTGAGGTACCCCACTTGTGACTTGCATCTCTTCTGACTGTATACCATTTACCACCACTCTCTGTTTTCTGCCAGTCAACCAGTTTGCCACCCAGTTGACCAACTTCTGACCCACCCGAGCCTACCTGGCTTATTTATCAATCTTCTATATTGGAACAGTGTCAAAAGCTTTGCTGAAGTCAAGGTGGCGACATCAACTGCTCCCCCTTGGTCCACCACTCTGGTTACCCAGTCAAAGAAATCTATGAGATTAGTTTGACAGGACCTTCCTTTTGTAAACCCATGCTGTCTTGGATCCTGTGCCCCTATGGATTCCAGGTGTTGCACTATCCTTTCCTTAAGGAGTGCTTCCATAATCTTGCCCACTACTGAGGTAAGACTGACCTGAAAGCAGTGCTACATCTGGAAGCAGACATATCTAGTTCAGCTCCTCACACTACATTATCAGCCTATGACTTCACTCATTGTTGCATCACAAGCTCTGTTTCCTCCTTGTTAATATGAGTCATCACAAGTTACCAGCCAAGCAGCAGGAGATTGGCTCTTCCTGGTTACTCATGATGTTACAGTCAGTGAGGTCACAATGCTGATGATACCTAGGGAGAACATGTAGAGTGCTGTTCCACACATTAGACCTAGCACTGTCGGGTAGAAAATTTTGACTTAGCAAAACAAAAAAGAACAATGTACTTTAGATATAAGAAGTGATAGCTGACAAGCTGGCCACTGGCACAGCAATAGCGCTACTGCTCAAGACACTGACAACCCGGGTTCAAGATTGAGCCAGGGCTGTTGGAGGACCAGCCAGGGGGTGGCGGTGGAGGATTGAGCATTCCAGTGGATGCTGTCCTCCTCTGGGGATGGAGGACTCACTGATCCACTGCTCTATCACCAGCTGAGTGAGCACAGGTGACAGTGCAGGGAATAATGCTTGGAAGGGCACGTTGGAATGAGTGTCAGATCAGGTGTGTGTGTCAGCATGCTGGTACTCAGTGTTGCGGCACACTCTTGGGGGGAGGGTGGGACTAACAAGAAAATTGGGGCTTGATTGGTCAGGTGATGCCTCTGCCTCCCACCACGTTCAGTGGTGGACGGCTCGCAGTGCCTTCCAGGGGATCAGCGACGTCTTCACCTCCACTGTGGGAGGCCAGATGGGCAGCAGGGAAGAAATGCCAAAGTGTCTGAAGTCATACCTGGCCCTGGGTGGCAAGCCAGGGGGACAGCACAGCAATGTGACATGGGACAGGTAAGCAGAGCAGTCTCGGTGAGCAGGCATGAGGGCTTGGCAGAGGTAGAAGGAGGTCCCAACCAAACACCAAGGGGAAAAATATGATAAAAAAGTGATAGCTGACTACTTCTGAAAGTTATTAGAAATCATGAAATCATTCTTAACCAATCAGGATAGTTAATTACTAAACATTTCAGGCACTCTTATAACCATAAGAGGGTGTTTCATACACATATTTCAAAAATTCTGAAGTTCTACGTTCAGATGGCAAAGTCCATTTCCTACACAGGGATTTCTCTAATATTAGGCAAAGTGAAACAGATTGATTTTAAATCGAAAATTAAATTTTTTAAACAAAACTCTTTAACTTGATTTATATGTCTGTATTTACGGTTCTTGTGTCTCGTATGGTTAAAAGAGTTTCTTCTCAAGTCTTTTGTGTGCCAACAGTGCTCAGCTTCGCTTCACAGTTCTCTCACCCAAAGAACTTGAGAGTGCACTCTTAGAACCATAAGAGGCATGGTAACTATATATACATATAAACACATACTATAAATTCTAGGCAGTACACTAGCTCTTTAACACATTTTCATCTAGGTGGCCATTTTGTTTCATGGTTAAGCAATGGATGGTGTGGACTTCTAATGGAAGTATCGAAAGTAATGATTTAGCATATGATTAATATATGATGCTAAACAAAATATGAAACAAATTGCGGCAATGTGGTTTAGTGGCTAGAGCATAAACTCTAGAACTAAGAGTCCACAGGAAAGGCAGGTTCAAATCCCACCAGGGCCACTGTGTGATCTTGAGCAAATCAACTGACCTCTCACTGTTTCAGTTCAACCAGTTGTATTAATGGGTGTATGCTGGACCCCACTGAAAATGAAGATATTGCATCTCACCTGGCTAGCAGGGTAAAAGAAAATACGTTTTGTACAGATTAGAGCAGTTTCCTCCATGCTCTGAGTTTTTATCCCCATCATTTGATGATGGGTCCCACATTTTGATGGCCGGTGTCCAACATACAGTATTCCTACATTTTGTGCGTTAGTGACAAAAGGCTGAGAGGTGTGGCATCAGTAGTATTGTTTGGTGCAGCAGTAGATTATGGGAGGTTCTTAAGACTGTGGTAGTTGGGTGCTGATATACTGGAATTTGTCCAAGCAGCTGTCCTCCCTGCCCTGGAAGCATAAACAAAAGAATGATTTAAGATTCGCATCTGCACAATATATTATGCTGTTTAATCTTAACTGGGTTTTTTTCCATTCAGTTCCTACATGCTGGAATGCAGCCTGACATTAACATATTTCAGGCTCCTGGCCAGAATAGGTTTTCTAAGGACAGCGTTGCATTTGAATTCCAATTTTTGTTTGTTTTTCCAACAGTATTGTGCACTATTTTCCTGGGATGCACAGGGAATGACCCTACAGATAACAAGCCCTGCGAGGAGATGGGACTCACGTTTCTAAGGTTAAGAACTGGTACTCTGTGTTAACGGCCTGTCTCTTTCAAACTCCTACTTTTTCCTTTTTGATAGCCTTCGGACGGTAAGCAGCAGAGCAAATCAGGCAAGAAAGCTGAACTCCGACTGTTGATGATTCCAGACATCTCCCAGATTAATTTGCTTATAAAATGTTCCACTTCTACCAGAAGTAAAAAATTTTTTTCATGACATAAATTAATTGCTGTTTTCCAAGAAAAAAAAATGATGTCCCATTCCCTCAGCTACAAATAGCACTGAGTACTTGACAAGGGTTAGGAATAGAGTTAGGATCATTGGAAAATGTATACATGTATATATGAATATATATATATATATATATATATATATATATACACACACAATGTATTGCAGTGCACAGCATAGGAGGCACCTAGAAAAGCAGATGTAACAGGTATGATAATACTGAAACTTACTGCTGTAACTAGAAACTAGCTTTTAAGAAAAAAACATTTTCTCTTACACTGTTACTTTAAACTTCCTGCTCTGTTCTGTCACACTATACCAGGGTTTCTCAAATGGTGAGGCCAGCCTCCCTGGCGAGGCCCCAACCTGTTCCAGGGGAGGCTCAGTCAAGCCTGAAAAAGTACTGAATTTGAATTTTGAGTTTTAGCTATTTTATGTTAAGGGATGAGGGATGAGACAAGCAGAAAGGATAATAGTAGGTGCATTTACGTATTTATTTACATATCGGTGACCAGAAAAGGTCCACTGGACCAAGGCTTATTTTTCGGGTACCCAGGGAAGGATAGTGTAAATAAAATTCAGAAGGTAACTGCAAAATAGTCAAGCAGTACAAAATGAACAACAGTGCAAACAAATAGGCGCAATGAACAAATAATAAGGGGTAACAATTGGCTAATTAGACTGGCATCAGAACAACCAAAATATGGTACTAGGGAGCAAGAGCAGGAGGGAGCAAAAGGATCCCTGACAAGTTGCTTAAGAGCAGGCCAGCGGGAAGAGGCAAAGGTATGTAGAAAGGTCATGCCAGATACATGGGAAACACACAGAGAAGGTGGTCTGATCCATGAAGATATTGCAACAAGGGGTATCAATGGCACGAGCATCAAAATTGTGGGGCAAGTTAGCTGACTGTAGGGGATTTGTAATAAACTGAATCAAATGAGAGCCAACTGCTTAAAGGAGTTTCACTTTAATCCTGGTGTACTGTGAAAAACGTGCTGCTTTTCTATGGGGAGGCCCAAGATTATTTCAATATTTGGGGAGGCTCAAGATGTTTTCCATGGCTTGGGGGGAGGCTCAATATGACAAAGTCTAAGAACTATTGCACTAGACTACAGTAGGCTGAAAACGGATGGGCCAGTTTCTTCCAGTTCTATTTACAATCAATTCTAACAGGTTCTAAAAGTATTTGCTTTCGAACTGCTTTTCAAGTCTAGTAATATACCTATATCTGGATATTAATAATGTGCTAATAACATGTACATGGATAATTTTGCATTTTAAACCACTAAAACCATTTTTAAGGGGATGCTTTCTTCGGTTCAAGAAAGTTTTTTATCTTTTTAAGTCTATTCTGCCCAACCCAGCCCAAAGGCCTGAATTGACAATGGCTGTCCTATACTGTAGCTGTTTTAACAGTTGATGTTACAGGGTGTGGTTCGCTGAGCTTCATTATATGAAGAAAATGAAAGCTCAACTCCAAAAATTTCAAATCACCATTAGTCCTTTTGTAATGTAGCCACCAAAATAATGTCCAACATTTCATTGCCCGAATCCACATTGCCAGGGAATGGTGGTATTTTTTGATTTTATTTTTTTTCTCAAACATATAGCCACATATATTCATCAAGGATTATGAAAATCCTGGCTTGGCTGCTCCCCTCTATGCTGGACCTTTCAAAAGAAGCACAGTAAATCTGGCAGAAACCAATTTAAAGGGAAACATTCATGTAGAGTGAGTGACAGAGTTTGAAAGCTAATGAAAAGCTCTTTCAAATGAGGTATTGGGCTCACCTGTATCTGGAAGCGCAGCTCATACCAGACACAATTGGCATACTCAGTTATGTCTGGTATAAGTGGTGTCTGATCTAATGTGCACTTGCGGTCAGACCAAAACAGAAGCATTAAACAAGTGAAATCAGCACCGCATTAAAGCACACAAGAGATGAATGACTGAAGAGTCTTTACCCTCCCTTTTTCTATTAGGGTTCTGATTGGAATGCCATTTGGACAGTATCAGATCACTTTTTGTGCAGATTGCTGAGTTTTGTCTTGGGACTGGCAAAATGAACTGAAAAGTCATGGAAGCTGAGCTTAGGAAGGCGGTCCATTTCATTAAGAATTATCTTTCTTGCCAAATATATTCTGCTCTGTTTCCCAGACATGATGTAAAGGACTGACTTAGGCATCCTAATGGGCTCGACATGAAAGAGCAGTTTAAATGCTATGTGCAATTAAAAACTGGTTTTTCAGTTGGCTACATTCCCATCTAATTAGAGATGCGAGGGGTGTGAGAGACTGTGAGGTGGCAGCCGAGGCATCTGCTATAGACAGTGCACAATTCGGCAATAACGACTGGGAGGCTGGTCATTTCCTAGGAATTAACTACTGGTAGGGGGGCTGAGTGGTACAAGGCACAGCTGAGAGCCACATCACTCCAGCCAGTTCTTAATACAGGGAATTGACCAGCACTGAGGTAGCTACTGTGATTATAACTCTTATCATAATAACAACTTTCATTTTTGCTGGATTGTTTTACTTACATTTAGGTTTTAGCTGTGTGGCACGAACCATGAGGGCCACATAGCAACAGCTGGCAGATGGATCGATCATTTATGATAATGACTCAACCAGTAGTCAACAAGGGACCTTGCTAGGCTCATGAATAACTAATTAGACTTATAATACCTACAGTTTCATTATTGGAAGAGTAGAAAATGGCTTTTGGCTACGGTATGTCATCAGTTATAAACAGCTGTTTGCTATAAGTGTGTCTGCTATACCTGGCGTGTACCGTACTCCAGAGATACAGATGATTACGTCTGTTCAATATTAATACTACATGCCATTTGTAGAACATTGTGATGTCATCGAGGAACAAGCTGTGCTTGACTCAATGTAGTTAGCACAGCTTGTTCCTCGACATCACAATGTTCTAACAAGTATTTGTCAATGCCGAACGTTGTCTTGCTGACATTGACATTGGTAGTGCAGGAGCTAGAGAGATGCATAATAGGAAAGACCATAGTACTACCAGGCCTCTCACCCCGATTACTTATCAGATATTTGCTCCGAAAACCTGATCTTCTGAACCAACACTTTAGGCTTCACATATTCCTCTCCCATCGGGTACTCCTTCCTGGCTCTTTCTCTAAAAAACTGTCCTAGTGCCCACCTCCACTGGTCTCTATCCTATCATCAAGTGTTGAACCATCTTCCCTCCTCCCTTCTCTGTTAGCTTTAGGGTTGCTTACTTAAGCTGGAGTACAGCTCTCTAAACCAGCACACTGACTCTGAAATGTCAATACACTGAAAATGTTATGTCTAGTCCCACTGAATGTATCATCTAGTCTAGCATCGACCAATGTAGTGTTTATACACAGTAAATATTATGTCTAGTCCTGCTGAATGTATCACCTAGTCTAGCACGGACCAGTGTAATGTTTATGCACTTAATTCTTATGTCTAGTCCTGCTGATTGCACCATTCAGCCTGGCACTGACCAATGACATGTTCATATGCTGTAAATATCTTGTCTACTCCTGCTAATTGTATCATTTAATCTCTGAAATCCTATACTATTTTACTTATTGCTTTTAGCCAATGTAAATTATGTCTTTACATTCTGCCCAGGTCCATCTTGAAAATGAACATTGCTCAATGATGTTTGCCTGGTAAAATAAAGATTTTGATTGACTGATTGATTGATTGAATGGCAGTGAAGTATTGAACTAACGCCAACCACACCCAACCCTGCAGAGACTGACAGACATTGGGGTGTGCCTTTGGGTCATTGGCCATAATGCTCATGCCATTTCACCTCACCCTACCCTGCAGACACTGACAACTGTCACATTGTGCCTTGGGGTCTTCAGGCCTTACGCTCACCCTGTTCCATAAGGAAACATGCTGAGGTGGGTGCAGTATAGGAGAATGGGGTGAACTTTGGGGCTGAAGAGTTCAAGGCACACCTCGATGCCTGTCACTGGCTGCAGGGTGGGGGTGGGTATGGAATGGGATGAGCATTACTGTCGACAATCCCAAGTCACACCTCTGACACCTGTCAGTCTCTACAGGGTAGGGCATTACAGTTGGAAACCTTAACGCCCCAGGCATTTGTTGGTATTTTCACTCCAAATTGTCAACATGGTTTTTTGTGACCCTACCTCATGAACAGTGGCACTATCAATTTGTTAGACGAAAGGTGATTTTGCACAGCAACTGCGCCATTTGGCACCACAGGTGCGAAAACACATTTTGGGCAGGATGTGAAAAATGACAGCTGTACTATTCCTGAGGAGATGTAAAAAAATGGCAGTGTTGAAAATCTGGAGTGAAAATATGAAAAATTGGTGAAGCCATGAGCGTGCATAGAAACTGTGCAATGCATGCCCATAATGCAATTATTTTGGGGATTTTTTAACCAAATTTTCAATATAGGCATTTTGGGACCTCCGCTCATGAACAATGTCACTGTGATTTTGTTAATCTGTCCTGAACATTGATGTCCCACAGCGACCGTGCTATTGTGTGTCACATGTGCAAAAACACATTTTGGGCAGGATGTGAAAAATGACAGCTGTACTGTTCATAAGGAGGTGTAAAAAAATGGCAATGTTGAAAATCTGGAGTGAAAATATTAAAAATTGTCGAAGTTACGAGCGTGCGTGGAAACTGCGCAATGCACACTCATAACAGTCATTTTTTGGACTTTTTTCACACAATTTGCAACATAGGCTTTTTGGGACCCCACCTCATGAACAATGGCACTGTTATTTTGTTAATCAGGCTGGAAAGGTGATTCCATGCAGTGACTGCGAAATTACCTTTTGGGAACAAATAATGAGATGACAGTGCATGTGTTCATGAGGTGGGGTCCCAAGAACTCCATGTGGAAAATTTGGAGCCAAAATTCAAAAAACTGGCTAAGATATCTGCCTAAGTTGAACCTCACCCCCATTTATGCCATGATACAGCTTACTGGCATTTCTTCAGTTCGCGGTCAGCTTTGAAAAGTACAGACATGTTCTTGCGCCACAGAAGATCGCAGCACAGACCTCCAGGGATAAGCATGGGGTGAGGGCGTGTGGAGAGGTGGGGTGTGCAGAGGGTGGAGTGCGGGTTGGGGGTGCCGTGGACAATGGACCATTTTCTTTTTTTCAGGCACAGAAAAAATAAACAAAAAACTGACACTGCACTGTGGGATGGTTTTCTTTCTTTAGAAGTGAAATACAACAAATGAACACGCTGGGGTGGGCTCCCAGTGTGCCCCATGACTTTCAGGGGGGTATGTTGACCACAGTGGGGTGGGCTACCAGTGTGACACACATAATGTCGGGTGGGTGAAAATGCTGACATGGAGATTGCACTCTGATATCAGCTTTCTTTTGGGATTGTGTGGCAGATGGCAAGAGCCACCCCCATGTTTACTGAAATGTTTCACCAGAAAAGGGATGTATGGGAAGTGTGTCATCTGTGCCGCTGCATAACGAGCTTGTCTCTGATTGCAGCAGCACATTTCTTTCAAGTTGGTGTCCACTTTACATAATTCTTGTCTCAGCACTGGCATGCTGGCTCATTGGGGAATGAGGGATGCACCTTCTAAAGCATGCCCTGCATTCCCCACAACACTGACACACCTCTCAAAGTGCCACTACCACAAGAGGTTGCTTGCCCGTGTGTGCAAGCCAACATAAAAATGGCTGCACTGTACTGTAATACTAATGTTGAACAGATTTGGTTGTCTATATCTCCAGACTGCTTCCAGCCACAGATGAGCCCAATACCTCATTTAAAAGAACTTTTCCTTAGCATTCAAACTATGATGGCTGCTGGATGTGAACGTGCCCCTTTAAGAAAAAAAGGCATTCAGAAGAGGGTTAGATAAGCTGAAGCAACTAAGATACCAAGTCAGGATTTTGATAATCCTTGGGCATTGCAAGGTAAAGTGCATCAATAAAAACATCAGCAGTGGGTAACTATAAATACTATAAATAATCAGGATTAAAGAGGAGTTTCTGTTTCCTCTAACAAAAAAAAATTCACAGCTGTCATCAACAAAACTTAGTTACACTAAATTGTCTCCACATTTCAGTTTCAGGAATGTCTGTTTTTAGTACTGAAGATACTGAGCCAGAGTTTCAAAGGGTTGTGAACCCCTCAAGTCTTGAAATGCTCCAAACACATGGCACTCGGGACTTATGGCATTCACCCAGCCAGCAACTAGGGTTGTCTATCCCGTGTGCCATTTGCTGCATGTTAGACCAGCTTTTTCTGGTCCAGCTTATGTCAATCCCGGCTGGGTATCCTTTTTATGGGGCTTGTGCCAATTATTTGGTGCAAGCTGCCGTAAAGCAGGTAAAGTGTCGTAACTGCGCACGGCCTACTAAAATCAGGTGCGGTTTGTGGCAAAGGTGTTGGCATGGCTGTGTCAATAAAAGGGTTTGATGCCGAATTTGATGTAAGCCCTGCATCACCCTTTGAAAATCCATGCCCTTTTCTTTTAACCAGGACTGTTCTTCCTTTTTGACTTCAAGAGGCAGTATTAAATTGTGGTTAAGAGCACTGAGCTGCAAACCTGGAGACCTGGGTTTGAATCCCACAGCTCCCACTTGCAAGCTACGTGACCCTGAGCAAGTCACTTAACTTCCTTGTGCTCCCAGGTTGCACTTGGAAACAAGCTACAACTTAATGTGCCTTTCCTGGTTAAACAATTTTCCCTTTCCCGTTCAGCTATTTATGTTGCTTACACCTACGGTGATGCCCCAGTCCTGTATGCTTATGAGATCAAAACCTGTTGTCAAGCAAATTACTATGATGCTAAATAATGGGTGACTTTTACAGTACTTCTGGGCAGGAAGAGCAGCTGGGTCAGAGGCCACAGAGCCTGCTTTATGCAAATGCCGTTAGCAATAATGAATGGAAATCCCTGAAATATTAATGTTTGTGGGATGTCAGCTGTAATCCTTTTTTGCAGGAAACTGTAAATCCACTTTGAATGTTCCAAGCTGCAGGAAAGGCGGTTTTGACAGTAGTTTTGTGTGATCCAGTTTCATAGTAACTCAGTAACCAGCACAATACAGGTATTGTAGAATTACTTTCTGACAGTGGAGTTCAGGCAGAATTCATATTCCACTGTTATTTTCTTTATTCTGCAAATTGTTTTGATAAATTCTGCCAGCATTTGGCGTTCCTGTGCATGTTTTTTTCCTCACGTGAAAAGTGTATAAAATTCTGCAGAACTCTCATGTGAAATTAATTTTGCGGTATTGAGGGACCTGGGATCACTTCCATATATGTAATTTTAGGAAAAACTAGCATTTATCAATGCCGAATGTTTGCTTGCTGGTATTAATATTGGAAGTGCAGGAGTTAGACAGATGAAGAATAGGAATGGCAGTGAAGTCTTGAACTTCACACGAACCCCACCTCCACCCTGCAGAGATGGACAAGCATGGTTGGGGTATGCCTTTGGGTCATCACGCATAATGCTCACGCCATTTCACCTCACCCTATCCTGCAGACACCAACAAGTGTTGAGGTGTGCCTTGAGGCATTCAGCTTCACAGTCACCCCATTCCATAAGGACATACCCTGAAATGGGTGCAGTATAGGAGAACTGGGTGGATTCTAGGGCTGAAGAGTCCAAGACACACCTCAATGTCTGTCACTGGCTGCAGGATGGGGGAGGAGTGGCATGAGCATTACAGCCAGCAATCCAAAGGCATGCCCCTGATGCCTGTCAGTCTGTACAGGGTGGGATGCTATGGTTAGGAACCGTAACGCACCGGGCGTTTGTTGGTATTTGCACTACAAATTTTCAACATGGCCTTTTTGTGACCCACACCTCATGAACGCATTTGATACCTCTGCTCATGAACAGTGGCACTGTGATTTTGTTAATCTGTCTCGAATGTTGATTTGCTACAGTGACCACGCCATTCTGTGCCAGATGTGCGAAAACACGGTTCGGGCAGGATGTGAAAAATTACAGCTATCCTGTTCATAAGGAGGTGTGCAAAGATGCCAATGTTGAAAATCTGGAGTGAAAAAATTAAAGATTGTCGAAGTTACAAGCGTGCATGGGAACTGCTCAATGCACCGCTCATAATATAGTCATTTTGTGAAATGTTCTCACCAAGTGTTCAACATAGGCATTTTGGGACCTCCGCTCATGAACAGTGTCACTGTGATTTTGTTACTCTGCCCCAAATGCTGATTTCCCACAGAGACCATGCCATTGTGCTCCACATGTGCGAAACCACATTTTGGGCAGGATGTGAAAAATGACAGCTATGCTGTTCATAAAGAGGTGTGTAAAAATGGCAATGATGAAAATCTGGAGTGAAAATATTAAAAATTCTTGAATTTACGAGCGTGCATAGAAACCACGCAATGCACGCTTATAGCACAGTCATTTTTTGGAATTTATTCACCAAATTTGCAACATAGGCCTTTTGGGAGCCCACCTCATGAACAGTAACACTATTGTTTTGTTACTCAGTCCCGAAAGGTGATTCCACGCAGTGACCGCGAAATCGCCTTTTGGGACAGAATAATGATATGACAGTGACTGAATTCATGAGATGGGGTCCCAAGAACCCCATGTTGAAAATTTGGTGCCAAAATTCACAGAAATGGCCAAGATATCCACCTAAGTTGAAATGAACCCATTTATGCCATTATACAGCTTACTGGCATTTCTTCAGTTTGCAGTTGACTTTGAAGAGTGCAGACGTGTTTCCGGTCCACCGAAGATCATCGTGCCTGGCTCTGGAGTTAGGTATGGGGTGAGGGGGGTGCGGGGATATGGGTGTGCAGAGGGTGGGTGTGGGTTGGGGAAGGGGGCACTGGACACAACGAGGGACTGTTTTCTATTTTTCAGGTAAAAAAAACAAACAAAAAAAATCGCCGGAAGGTTTCCTTTTTTTGCAGGTAGAATTAGTACGCTGGAGTGGGCTCCCAGTGTGCCACCTGCATGTTTCTTTTGGGGAGGGGACTGGAGCCGACAGGGATTGGGCCCATGTTGGCAAAAAAAAAAAAAAGGATCTGTGCTGGGTGGAGGGGCATGATGCCGAGGGGGATTGGGCACCCCCATCGGCAAACAAGATCTACAGGGACATTATGCCGATGGGGAGTGGACTCTCCATCGGCAAATGAACTGGGAAGGGGGCATGCCGACAGGGGGATTGGGCACCCCCATTGGCTTTCACGGGGACTCTGAGGCGGATGGCGACAGCCACCGCCATGTTATTGGAAATGTTGCACCAGGCAAGGTACCGCCTTGCAATGATGGGTCGCTCCCTCATTGCAGCAGCGATTTCATTTCAAGTTGGTGGCACACTTGCTGAACTAGTCTCAGCAGCAGCATATCACCGCATTGGGGAAAGGGGGCCAAGCCTCTAACTGCAGTGGGGGCACTGGCCGCCACAGTGCCACACCTCCAAAACCCCGTTTCTCTCCTAAGCTGTCACATAATGTTTCTTGCGCATGCACACAAGCAAACATAAAAATGGCCATGATTTAAATTTATTTCCCCCACCTGCTGGGAATACCTTGTCATCCAATTTTTTTCAAAATACCCGCTGAGTCCAAATACAACGTGCTCTTGAAAACCATTCCAAATAACCACAACTCATTCTGAGAGTAGTTATTCCTGATGGTTTGCTTAAAATGTCCTCCTTTGAGTGATGTGGTGCTTCTACCCCTCCATGCTCTCATCCTTGTATATCATGAGGTGTTGTGTTTGATATGATGGTGTCCGCCATCCCATTCAGGTATTTGAATATGGTGATCAGATCTTCCCTGAGTCTAGCCCTTCTCAATGAAGAAAGCCCAGTTGCAGTCAATTGGCCTACGTTCAGTAGCTCATGGTCTCCATGACTTTAGCCACCTTGGTGGCTCTCCATTGATTTTTTTTTAGTCATCATTTATTTATTTATTTATGTATTTATTGAAGATATCGGATTTACAACCTTTGAGTCATAGACTCATTTACAAAGGCTCTACGTCAGAGAACAATATAGAACAATAAGCAGAAAGCAGTTTACAATAAGACAAAACACAGGGCATGAACAGTACAATCAATAGGGAGGATGAGGCCGATACAATTAGGTAGCTACACATGTCCAGCTGAGGAGCTTGTAATTGTCAAGGTGCAAGCAGTCAAGAACCCAACATTGTCATTAATACAGTCAATAATGTGCAAAAGGGAAGCATACATATTGTGATATATTGTCATTAACACAGTCAATAGGGCGCAAAGAGAAGTATACATTAACAGCAGGGAATAAAACTTTAACACACACTCTCTCAATGTAGTACTGGTTGTACTGAATGTTTATATGCACCAGCTGGTTTCACCACCTGTGCTCCACCACCGGGGCAAAGGACCATGCAGGCCTGGCCAGGGCCCAGTAGCCATGTATTGGTGGGGCTAAACTGCAGGCCATAACTAGCTGTTGCACTGGCAGCAATGAGTGGAGAGTGTGGTCTCTTACGGCTATTTTGAAGGGGCCTAGTCTGGAGACAGAGGTAACAGCAGGGGGGAGTTCATTCTACCATAACGGTGCTCTGTAGGGAAAAGACCTTTGGGCTAGGGAGGTCCTGACCCTGGGAACAGACCACACCAGTTTATTTGCTGAGCGGGTGTTTGCTGAGGCATGAGAAGTACAGAAGGAGGCAGCGACTCTAAGTGAGGTAAGTCCTAGTTGAATTTTTTTGGTGAAGACATGTTTGACAACGCACTCTTTCATCTAGAGTGAGGATATTTGTTAGGGCATACAGTA
Source organism: Neoceratodus forsteri (assembly GCA_016271365.2). Classification (NCBI taxonomy): domain Eukaryota; kingdom Metazoa; phylum Chordata; order Ceratodontiformes; family Ceratodontidae; genus Neoceratodus; species Neoceratodus forsteri. The sequence goes on along the minus strand of JADMNL010000033.1, from coordinate 75,266,455 downwards.
TGGGGTGCAGCTGTGGGTACGCCTATCTACCTCAGCGAGGAGTCTACATGCCTTGTTGATTGCCAAGTGGATTTTGCTGAAAGCTGTGTGGTCAGTGGCCGAGTAGACCGTGAGCCCATAATCTACTAGAGAGAGGATGGAGGAGGTAACAGCAAGGTTAAGGGCCTCTGGCAGTAGGCAGTGTCTATGCCGAAACAAAAGTCTTATGCGGATATTTATGGCTGAGCAAAGATTACTGATATGGGGGTGGAATGAGAGGCGGGGGTCAAATATTTAATTAAATTATACTTATATTATATTATACAAATTATAATTTATCAATATGTAATACTTTTTCTCAGATATAAGGACCGGAACTAAGCACTTTACTCAAGACTGAGTCTGGCCAACAGCATTATAATAGCTGGTTACATACAATTATACACTGAAATCAGTATCTGGTCTCTCACATAACAGACTCTAAATTACACACATACATGCGTAACGTAAATGCCTCACTCTTGCAAACAGCACTGAACATGAGTCACAGTGGCAGCACACAAAATCTACTTTTGGTTTCTGTGTGCTTCACCGGTACCTGTTGACCACCACTCTTCAAACCAGTAATTATAAGAAATAAACCTTGGGTAACAGTTAAACTCATATCTTTTACACATCATCGGTGAGTGATGCCATGATAAACCACTTGACCTTCGGACTCTTGTTTTATGTGGTATCGAACACTTTTTTGGTGTGCAAAAAACGTGTTTCACACTGTTGCTCATACATTATTCTCTATATTACACCTTCTGATCTGTTAATGAAGTTCCACTTGATATATACATTTACTCTGCTTGCCATGCTGGTTGCCAGTTGCCGCCACACACTACTGGTGCCGTCAGGAGCATATTGCTGATTACGGTACCCATTTTCTTTTTCTGCCGGCTTTTGGTTATCTCTGTACTGTTTTATTCATATTTTGCCTTTCAGTTCTTCTTTCCAGAGTGCATGGCTTTGTGTTTCTCCACAACTAATTTTGTATGCTGTCTCCCTCTGCTCATTCCTCCAGCCTGCCCAGGTCTCCTGCATCCCATTTATCTCTTCCTGTGATGCATCTGTTGTTCCCAATTTTTTTATCACTGGCAGACATGGCAACCCAGGTACTGGTGCAAACAGCCAGGTCACTTACAAATAGTGTATACTGTACACTTCCAGTCATAGGACAGACCACTGTAGGGCCCACTGATCATTCGTTTACGTGTTGACAGCTTTCTTTTTATTTAGAAACATGCTCCCACTCTGTGCGCCTATCTTGGTCACCACATTTTAAAATCAGTGAAAAAAACAAACAAAAAAAAAACAAATTTCCAATTGTCAACATCAATAGAAAAGCTAAAAAGGGCTAATTTCACTTAGATTAGCATCTTTGTAACAACAAATCCACATAAGAACTTATAACACCCATGGGTCCCAGTGACCCCTCAGCTGTTCCATGTGGGGGGACTGACATTTAAATACTGATGCTCTGCAGTACATGCTGTTATTTTTGGAAAGCAGACTTTGCCCAAGGACTGGAAACATTCTGCTGTGAGCAGCTTTGTCTGATGGGCATCAGTTGTCCTGACTCCTGGCATTCGGCAGCTGGAACATCTTATGCTGCTATTTCTGAGCACTTGACCTAGTTAAAAAAAAAAAACACAAGAAAAAAGCAAATCTTGTTATCACCAGAGCAACTCAAGTGGAGCTAGGAGAGGGATAAGTGAGGCTTTTAGGCCTAAATAAGTCATCTTTAAAACTGTTGTCATCACTGTCCCACCATTTTTCTGTTTTTGCACTCTATAGCCCACCCCCAACAATCGAGACAATGGCAGCTGTGCCTTTCTTCTATCTGGGAGGTGGGAGAGCAGCCACGAGGAATGCCACTCCCTCACTGGCAATATGAAAAATGCAATTCAGTTTTATATGGTGCCTTTCATATAGCCTGTCTCTGGAAGTGCTGTAGAGTCCAGGAGAAGGAGGGGAGAGAATGTTTCTGCTGTTAGATAAACTGGGAAACTGCAGCAGCATGGAGATAGATCAGAGAGACACAAGATCACAGTGGGAGGTTAAGTACATGGACAAGTTACTTGCTCAGGGTCGCACAGTGAACTTGTGGTGGCAATGATGGGATTCAAACCTAGGTCTCCAGGTTCACAGCTCTGTGCTCTAGGGATGGTCTTAGGTGAGGTAAATGGTGGGGTAAATTTTATTTACAGGGCACCCAATCCTGGGGGTTCAAGGTGCTGTACATAAAACCATATTAATTACAAATTGCAGTGAAAAAGAAGTAATGTGACCTACTGGGAATTGAACCCAGGCCCCCGGAATACCATCCCAATGCTCTAACCACAGAGCTACAGCCTCACATGGTTGAACCTGGGGTTCCTGGACACACTTTCTTTCTCTGGTATTGCATATCACGTTATTTCTTTCTCACTACAATTTGTGATTTAAATTGCTTAGTAGTGGAAGTTAAAAAGGAAATATACAATACACAACAGCAAAAATGGTGCAATTAACCAAACATTATTAAATGCCAGGGAGAATAAACATGTCTTTAAAGGTAAAGCCTCCTTGAGACCTGCACCCATGGAGGTATTTTGAACAAAAAGGGGTAAAGAGGTTCACAACTGGGGATCCACCACAGCAAAGCCCCTGTCACTGGAGGATTTCAAGCAGGGTTTGGGGACTTCTATTAGACTCTCCCCAGTGGAGCAGAGTGGGTGACATGCAGTATACAGCTGCAGGTTGTCTTTAATGTAGCCAGAAATAAGACTGTGCACTACCTTGAAGACCAACAAGAAAATCTTGAAGGTGGTATGCCATCTTACTGGGAATCGACACAGAAAATGCAACACAGGTGTGATATGGTGAAAAGTGTTTGCACCTGAGATCATCCTGGACGCAACATTCTGCTTGAGCTGGAGATGATATGCCAAACCTCCAGAAAGGCCCAGATACAAAGTGTTGCAGTTGTTAAGTTGGGAATGGTCTTGACACACCCCAGGCCAACTTTGTTACAGCATGCTCCAACCCAGGTCCTCTTTTTGGTGGGTCCTGAAATATGGATTTATTAATCTGGCACCCCCTCACAATTGATACCCCTGTAGGCAGCTGGCTAGTTTGCCTGTTTTTAAGGCTGGCCCTGCTGTACTCTGACCACTAGGCCCATCTGCTTCCCTTAGTTGAGGGTCATGCTAGCACCAGGCGGCTGGTACCCATCTCCTTAGAAAGTCAGGTGCCTCACTCCTGTGACGCCAGCAGGTCCCAGTATTAGAACGTTTTGCTCACTTGTAAACTGTCATCTCCTTGGCTGCAGCAGGACATAACTTAACTATTCGAACAACTTACTGACCCTGCTGCATTTAAAAAGAAAAGGCATACACATCTGTATTTGCTAGAGGAGGCCATGACATATTAAGTGGGTATTTTTTATGTTTTTCTTAGATATTGTATCTTTCCTACTGTTGTTGTTGTCTTTGTTATGTCTTCATTCCATCCTTGTTCCTGTTTTTTTGTTTATGTCCCTCCACTACTATGCAAGGATAAGCTAGGACAGCAAACCCAAACATATCTCAATATGGGCTGATCCCTTATCCAGTTCAAGTGTTTGCTCCAAAGAGTTTGTTGGGCAGTTAACTCTTTCTCACAGTTTTCCAAGATGGAAGAAATAGCCAACAGCAAAATATTAACACTACTGCAATCAAATTTAATTTCACCTATTGGCCATCTCTCACTATGGTATGTTAATCAACTACAAGAGATGTACTCATATTCATAGACTAACCAGAAGACCTGTTCCTCAGAACCATCTGCAGAATGCATACTGCTTGTGCAGAAAGCCAAAAGAATGTCCTAGAGTTACTACCTGTATTTTTATTTATTTTATTTAAAGAAATCTTGGATGACACCTGTGAGTGGATGCTTGTTGAGAGGTTCCACGTCAGATACATTAACACAAGAAGACACAATATAGTTTTAGTAAATTATACATACAGGCCTGGATATTCAAACTGCGCCATTCTGAGGCGCAAGCCCTTGTGCTGCTCAAAATAGTTGCGCAGGGGTGTGGCCGGGGTGATATTCAAAGGAGTTGCGCTATTGCGCAACTCCTTTGAATATCACTCCCCAGCCACAGCACTTGCGCATGGCGCAGTGGAACTTGCGCCACCGCAAGTTGCCAGAGATGAGCATTAAACTTGCGGTGGCGCAAGTACCATTGCGCCATGCGCAAATTTCCGATATTCAAAAGGTGACATGCAAATGGGGCCATAATTTATGCAAGGCGCAGGGGGGGCCATTTGCATCTATTTATGGCCCCATTTGCCTCTCTACATGTAAAGTCGCCCGATCCCGAGACTTGCGCCTGGCCACCCTGCGGGCAGGCTGGGTGGATGCTGTCACCTCCGCCGCCGCGGGGGAGCGGGTGAGGGGCTTCGCGGGGTGGGGGGACACTAGACACCAGGGAGATGTTTGGGGGTTTGTGATGATTCTGCCCGCGATCGGGCTTTACGTCCACTGACCACCAGGGAGATATTTGGGTTGGGGTTCATTCTGCCCGTGATCGGGCACTGGGGGTTTATATACGCTATGCCCGGATCGGGCTTCGGATATGGGGGTGTTATGTACCTGTACTGCCCGCGATCGGGCTGTGGGAGATGTGGTGGGGGAGTCAGTTACACTCATGCCCAGCAATCGGGCTGTGGGAGATATACGGGCGGGGAGTGAAAGACACTATGCCCGCGATCGGGCTGGTGGGGGCACAGGGAAAGAGTTGAGACCAGCCAGGGTGACAGCTGCTGTGTTGCACCCTGCAATGCAGCAGCTCACCTGTGGGTGGCCTCAACTTAAGCCTTTTTTGGGCTCAAGGTTGTGCAGGCGCAGGTTGGGGTTGCGCACATAATCCCCGCAACCCGACTGAATATCGGTTGCGCAGGTTATGCATGGATCCTCCTCCTGTTGAGCATGCATTCATTTGCATTGCTCTTGCGCAACCTGATGCCAGTGGCGTAACCGCCTCCCGCTGAATATCGCAGAATGGCTTATTTTGACTTGGCGATGCGCGAACCCTGTTGCGCATGGCGCAACCCTTTTGAATATCCAGGCCACAGAGTACAAAAAAAAAAAAAATCCAACAGTACATGGGTTGCAATGACAAAGTTCACAAATTGTGCTAAGGCATAATACATGGTATGCCAGCGTCCTGTGGAAGAGAGAGAGAGGCAGAGGCAGACTGTTAAGGTGAGGTAGGAAGGGGCAGTGGTAGCTGGGATAGGAAGGGCAGAGGGAGAGAAAAGAGCCAAGGGGTAGGGGGTGGGAGGCAAGTGCTTGGGCAAAGACTTAACTTGGCGGGCCAGGAGTTGGAAGTGCTGAGGCAGACTAAAGCTGCAGGCACAGACTAAGGGGGGCACCTACAGGTACCATTGTTGGTGAGGTGCTGATGGAGTTTGCGCTCAAAGGAACCAAGTGTTGTGGCTCCAGCTATGTCAGGTGGTAGACCATTTGTTCACAGAGGGGCCCGGTGAGCAAAGGATCGCTGGGCCATAGTTGTGTGGCACCTGGGCACATGGAATACTTGTGTAGTTAACCGCTTGGTGTGCTTGGCATGTATAGGTGGTGACAGAAGGCTCAGAACTCCTTGAGGAAGTGAGTTTAGTGAGACCTTTTTTGCAAGTAGGCAGGTTTGATAAAGTATTCTGTTCTTCAATTGAAGCCAGCCCAATCGTGCATGAAACTCACAGGTGTGGGTGAGTTTTGGGGCATTAGTGAGCAGGTGGCAGGCTTTGTTTATGGCTGTTGAGAGGTGTTGGAGTGCTGTGTCAGTAGTGGAGCCATAGACAGCTAGGCCATAGTCAATCAAGTTGATGAGTGAACTGTTACTTGCCAAGTTCAGAGCCTCATAGGTCAAGCAATGTCTGTGCCTGTAGAGGATACCAATCCTGGTGCTAAAGGCTTTGGCTGTGATATTAGTGTGCTGTGTGTAAGACAGAGCAGAGTCTAGTGTGATTCCCAGGTACTTGAAATGGGGGACTAGTTCTAGGTGTTACCAGAGTCATTATGAATTGCCAGGGGGTAGCCTTTTAGCTTGTTTTGGGCAGTGGCGAAGAGCATGGTCTTGGTCTTTTTATAGTTCACGATCAGTTTTTGCTCTTTGAACCATTTTTCAGCTGCTGCGAAGCTGCTCTGGAGGTCATATTCCAGAAGTGCGGGGTCAAGGTTGCTAGTAAAGATCACTGCATCATCTGCGTAGAGGGGCATGCGGCTATTCAAGCAGCCGGGACATTGTTTAGGAAGACACTGAAGAGTAATGGACCGAGTATGAATCCTTGTGGTATCCTTGATCTGACTGGTCAAGTTTCTGATAGGATGTCCCTGATCTTTACTTGCTGTGATTGCAGGCTAAGGTAGCTACAAAACCATGCTACAGTTTCTAGGCTAGCCCTATGTCCGAGAGCTGTTCAAGGAGAAGGACATGATGGACCATGTCAAATGCCTTTGATAGGTCGACAAAGGCTGCCCCTACAATGTGCCCTTTGTAAAGAGCACTATGTATGAATCCAGTAAATTTCAGGAGAGCTCTAATGGTGCTATGGTTGGCTTGGAAACCATGCTGTTCTGGGCATAGGAGCTGATATTGATTGAAGTACTCCATTGATTGAAGTTTCGAGGGTAAGAGGTGGGGAGAGCAGTAGAGATTAGGAGGGTTGAGAGACAGAGATGAATATATATATATGCAGTCAGGAGAGAGAGAGAGAGAGGAGAGGGAGAGGGGAGGAGAGAGGGAGAGAGAGAGAGAGAGAGAGAGAGAGGGAGAGGAGGAGAGAGAGGGAGAGAGAGAGAGAGAGGGAGAGAGAGGAGAGGGAGAGAGAGGGAGAGGGAGAGAGAGAGGGAGAGAGGAGAGGGAGAGGGAGAGGAGAGAGAGAGAGAGAGAGAGAGGAGAGGAGAGAGAGAGAGGGAGAGGGAGGAGAGGAGAGAGAGAGGGAGAGAGAGGAGAGAGGGAGGGAGAGAGGGAGAGGAGAGAGAGAGAGGAGAGAGAGAGAGGGAGAGGAGAGGGAGAGAGGGAGGAGAGGGAGAGAGAGAGGGAGGAGAGAGAGAGAGAGAGGAGAGGGAGGAGAGAGAGAGAGAGAGGGAGGGAGAGAGAGGGGAGGAGAGAGAGAGAGAGACACTCTGTGAGGAATAAGTTACAGATTAGAAAGTAGATGTTCCTACCTAGGGACCAGAAAAAGCATGTACCAAGGCGCTAGGTAATGATCTTACAGAAGGAAGAGAGAATTCATTATAAGGACCCCTTTGGGATCCTCCCCAAACTGGGTAAAACATAGTGTAAGTGTGAGGATAAAAGACCCAGATTTGATCCCAGCTGGATGGAGAGGATGTTCTATAGGAGCAGTCTGACCATGCTGCGATGAAGTTAAAGATTGTTCCCCAATACCATATGCTCTGATAGGGGTCGCACATGAATGCTGAGCTCTGCAGAATAAGACTGCCTTTTGTTGCCCTGGAAGGTCCTGTTAAGTTTGTCTACCAGGGGAGCCGGTGACTGAGGGTAGACCATCAAAGAATAGGATCACTTAGGAATGTAATGCGGCATCAGCCTCAGTGAGAGAAAAGTAACTAGGAAAGTGTGATTTAAAGTCTGAAATGTACAGGCGCTGCCTTCCAGGGGGGCCAGAGGGAACTGTAGTATGCAAAGAAGAAAGAAGAAAGAATGAGCATAATGAAGGTCAAATAAACCACTACTGTTTGACTGAAGATCTTGAGTGTGGGCAATGAGTTTGCTGAAGCTGTGTTCCAGTCAGTAAAACTTTGCATGCACCTGTTATTTGGCCCCTCTCATAGTGAAGGGCCCCGGAGGACCTGACTTCTGGGACCCAGCCACAATTGCGGAAGACTTTTTTGTTAAAACAGGATCTACTCCACTAGACTCCATCTATTCGTGTTGCATCTTCATGCTGTCTAAAGTCATAATTCTTTGATTGCCCCTTTTACCCTTCCAGGCTGCCTCCCTGTCCCTCTGTTCTTGCCTCCCCAAATCTACTCATTCCTCCTCTGTGCTCCCCCCACTCCTGGTACTCCTGTAGGTACCCCCTCCTTCAGTATAAGGCTAGTACTGCATGAGTCCTGTTGGTGGTGAAATGTTACATTATTGTGACATATTTAATTGCACTTATGTAAGTCATTAGTGTATACAGAACTTCTCTGTGTACGGTATTTACCTTGCATGTTACCTGTCATCTTTTACATAGTAACAGACTAAGATGTCAGCAGATTAGGCCCAATGGTCTATCTTGGCTGCTCGAGGTGCAGCTCACAGTTATGTCTCTGCAGCTGCCACCCCCTTTTTGTTTCCCTCCTTCACAGGTTCCATCCCCTGAGCATCCCTGTTGTTCCTTACCCTTCCCTCCTGTACCTTTCCCTTGTATCTGTTCTAGCCCCTCTTGAATTCACCCACCGATTCCTCCACCACCAGTTCCTCAGGTAGCACATTCCAAGGTGCCACCACCCTTTCTGTGAAGTAGTGTCACCTGACCTCTTCTTTATATCTCTCCCTACCAGTTTTAGGCTATGGCCTCTCGTAGTTCCTTCCACCTTGAGTTTGAACAGTCCCTTACTGTACCCTATTCATCCCCTTCAAGTATTTAAAGACCTCAGTCATATCCCCCCTGTCCCTTCTATTCTCCAGGGAGTACATGTTCAACTCCCGCAGTCTCTCTCTTCATAGGACTGATTTCCCAGACCATGAATCATCTTTAACACTCTCCTCTGGACTTTTTCCAAAAGAACAACACACTTCCTCAAATAAGGGCGCCAAAGCTGCATACAGTACTCCAGGTGTGGCCTCAACAAGTAATTGTACAGGGGCAACAGAACCTCCCTCCTTCTCGATGTTATCCCCCTAGCAATACACCCAAGCATTCTATTTGCTTTTGCCTCCGCTCCCCTGCACTGCTCCAAGTTGTTCATCCTGGCATCTATTACCACTCCCAGATCTTTTTCTTCTTGGAGACTGCAAGTTCACCCCCCAGATAGTAGTCATACCCAGGATTCTTAACACCCAAGTGTAGTACACTACACTTCCTAGCGTTAAACTTCAGCTGCCAAGTGTGTGACCACCTTTCAATTGTCACCAAGTCCTCCTGTAGTACACGTCTCCCTACCTCACCATCCACTGCCACTTCCAGTTTTGAGTCATCAGTGAAAAGGCCAATCTACTCCTAACTCCACTGATGAGCCTTCTGGTAGATGAGACCTCCCCCCCACCACCACCACTCTTTGCATCCGCTCACTCAGCCAATTCCCAATCCTCCCTACCATCTTTCCCCCACCCCAAGCTCCTCAGCTTACTCAACAGTCTCCCATGTGGTACAGAGTCAAATGCCTTGCTGAAGTTCAGGCACAGGACGTCAACCATCCTTCCACTGTCCAGTGATCTTGTCACTCAGTCATAAAATTTGACTTGGTTGGTTTGACATGATCTCCCCCAGAAGAACCCATGTTGGCGTTCATCCTGAAGGCCATTTGCCTCCAGGAACTCTGCCATCTTCTCCTTCAGAATGGTCTCCAAAGGTTTCCCCACCACAGACGTCAGGCTGACTGGTCTGTAGTTTTCTGGCTCATCCCGTGGTCCACTCTTATGAAAGGGCACCACATGTGCTATCCTCCATTCCAATGGAACACAACCTGATTGGAGGGAGGAATTCAATAATTCCACCATAGGTGCAGCCAGGACATCTGCCAGTTTCTTCAGCACCCTGGGGTGGATTCCATCTGGGCCTGGAGCCTTGTCAGTTCTCAGGGACTTGAGAGCCTGCCTCACCCGCCCCACCGGGCTCTCACCATCTGTGAGCACCTTCACTCCCACAGCCTCAATTTTGCCTCCCCCTATGGAATTAGCCCCTCCTCTTCACTTGTAAAGACTGAGCAGAAGTACTCGTTAAGTACCTCTGCTTGCTCTACAGCCTTCTCTGCCCATCCACCCTCTTTCTTTAACCTGTTTATCTGACCCCCACGTTTCCTTATTTCCTGAATGTATCTGAAAAAGCCCTTCTCCCCCACCCTGATTCCTTGTGCCAACCTCAGCTCCTTGTCTGCCTTGGCCAGTCTAACCACCCTACTCACCACCTTGGAGATCCTAAGGTACTCCTCCCTGTCCTTTACCCCTCAAGAGTGCTTGTACCTATGGTAGGCCATCTTTTTTTCCCTGACCCCCTCCTGCACTTCCCTGGTCCACCAACTGGGTTTTCTTGCCCTTGTATTCTTGTAGTAGGTCTTAGTGCAGGATTTCATGGCCACCAGAAAGCTCATTTTCAGGATCTCCCACCTATTTTTCATGCTCATGTCCAGCCTAATCTTCTCTAAGTAACCCTTTTGAATATGTTTGGTTTATTACGTTATTGTTAGGAGTCAGTGTGGTCTAGTGTTTAGAGTATCAGCTTAAAAATTAGGAAATCATAGGTTCAAAACCCACTAGAGCTGAATACTTCCTGTGAGACCTTGGGCAATTTACTTAGCCTCTCAGTGCTCGTGTCCACCCAGCTGTGGAAAGTGGTAAAATGCAGGACTCCATTGGGAATGAGATACTGCATCTCATCTGGGCTATCCATGATTATTAAATAAAATAATAATTAAAAATACATTCAACCCCCTTCCTCAGGACACACCAGGAGACAAACTGACTCCAGCTCAGTATGTTCTCCTGGCCCAAATATTTTAAATAAATAAAAATATTCAGTTTTAATGACTTGCACTGTGCAGAGTTTTCAAATTTCAACTGAATGGAACTCCATGCAATTTAAGGAAATTCTGACTTATTCAGCAGATTTCGTCAGAAGTGGAATTCTGAAATTCTGCAAATGAGATTTAATCCGTGGGTTAGTAATTCACAATTTACATAAACTGCAGATTAGGTTACAGCTAACTAGTGGTTTACTTAATCTGTAGAAAATTAAGCAGCAGTTTTAATTAAATGACTCAGAATGTCATTAACATTTTTGGAGAAATTCTAAAAAACATTTTGGAAGTGGAATTGCCATTCCACCTGACTTTGGCTGGCAGAATTTGGCATTCTACACAGCTCTGTTAATTACCACTCAATTCCGGAACCCAGTCACTCCAGCTGAGCAGAAGCCTGGGGTGGCATGCAACAGCTGAGGAGGTCCACTCAACTGATTTATTTATTGTATTTAAAATTTGGTAATGGGAAAAGGCACACTGAGCCAAGCCTTATTTCCAGGTGTGACCCTGGGAGAGGGACCAAAGGGTGCATAGTGACATGGAAGTAATTAGGCACAGTAAAGCAGTACATAAAATGTTAAAAATTATGAAATCAAATAGAGGCATTTAGCTATTATAAAAGATGTTATAGAGCAGTGCAGCCCTATGGCAAAACTCAACTAAATAAAGGATATAGGTTGGCCAAAAACAAGCAGATTGTACAAAACAATGTAAAAAAATGCAATGCCAAATAAATCCCAAGTTTTATGCAAAAGGCACAGACACAAAAGCCATTATATAAATCCATTTATTTCTACATATGTGTGACAAATTTTAGAACCAAAAATGTATTACATATATGTTGTTTAAACGCAGCCTTTCAGTCACCCTCCCCCCCACCGAGCACTACTTCCCAGCTTACAGTTGCACATAAAAATACAAGGCTTACACAAAAGGATGCTTCACTTCCCCCTTCATATTTCTAAACTATAACTCTTTCGCAAACATTCAGTACTACCAAGCACTCCATTAGTTGCCTACAGAAAAGATGGCATAGCACTGCTATTTTTTTGTCATTTTAAATCACAGATCTCCAGCTGCCCTTGTTCCCTCGCAAACTGCTAAACTGAAACCACACTCATTTGCTTCTACAAACACCTCAAAACCTGGCTGACTGCACAGACAAAAGAAACCTTTACACCTGCATACACCCACAACATTCTTCACATTTAAACATCTGTATCACTTTTTTACTTAAAATACTTCTCCATTGCTGGCATTCTCTCTATGTTCCAGGTGCTCCACCTCGCTCTGCTTTCTACAGTTCCTCTGCCATCCTCCCCACTGTGTCTGTCTCAGTAGTGTTTCACATTGTGACTGCCAAAGCATTATTTTTGAAACCAAAAGAAAAACAATAAAACTGCAAAGTGCCAGTGATGCCATGCCATTTGCCAACATCATCCTTTGAATACACTGCATTCGCTAACCAACACTACCATTTTTTATCCACATTTTATAGAAATGGCTTGCTGAACCAATCAGTGGCTATGTTGTAACAATGATGCATCATCCTAATGGTACATTCATAACGACCACCATAGCAACCGCCACATAAAGGCACACTGACACAAGTCTATCACAAAAGAAACCCACCATTTTTTAAAAGTATATGTATTAAAACAAACCTTATTAAAAAAAAGAAATCGATACACAGTGTCTTTATATATTGTATAAATTGAATGTACAATGGGGACCTTGTGACACAAATGATTTATCTACACTCGAGCAGTTTGTCCTAGTGCACTTCACTCGTGGCTTACATCACTTGTGAGGTTACCCAAGGTCAAGCTGCACTTGAGCAGATAAATCATTTATGCCACAGATCTGCATTGCACCCCTTTTGTGTATGTCAAGAATACAGAGAAGTAGAGGGCCAGAGACCTGTAAAGAATAGGTTAAGGATTAAGGGTAACAGCAGGAGGGCTAGAGAAAGTTTGGAAGTGAAAGTTTGAAAGCTAGATAAGAGGGTGAGAAGGTGTAGGGAGGGAGTAAGATTGCTCCAAATTGACGGGAGTCTGAATGAGAATGCAGATTGTCCAGAAGAAGCACAACAGAGAAAGTGCACGAGTCAGAAGAACGGAGGGAGCAGCTGGGAGGAGGTCCACAGGGTCTGAAACAGCTATTGTAGGGAGGATAGCTGATGCTCCGCCTCCATGGATTACAGAATTGACCAATAAAAAGGCATCATCCCTCCACCATCAGAAAGGAAAAAAATAGGATAGAAGAAACATAGAAACATAGAATTTGATGGCAGATAAGGACCGCCTGGCCCATCTAGTCTGCCCATTTTTGCCACCCCCTACATGTACCGCAGACCCTCCTTGGTCTGCGGCTTACTTTCTCTTCTCTATTGATAGGGTTCCCTTATGTCTATCCCACCATTTTTTAGTTCCCCCACTGGATTAGTTAAAAAGGAACATGAATCAGTGCAGTAGGGAGATTAAACAGACTACACACACACACACTGACATTTATTAAAAAACAGGATAGTCAGGTTCGTGTTTCCTTGAAAAGATGTCCATGCTAGAAGTGATGCGTGTGTGAATGCTGTTCTGCCTGTAGAGCCCCTCAGGCCATCCTTACCTCTCCTGCCCTGTTTTTCAAGTAGCTATGCTCCTGCTGCTATATAGAGAGCAGAACTGCTGTAGTCTCATTACTGTAATTAGCTGGCAAGAGATAATGCACACAGCACATTAAAGAGCCCCTGACCCCAGGGAGAAGCATTGAAAAAAAACATGATTTTAGGTGCATTTCAGCTGCTATGTCATATTATTGTTTTTACCACATTTTGTGTCCTTCTTTCTAACATTGCTTGGCATTGCCAAACTAGCTCTTTGCAGTTACTTACTACAGCATAAGAATGGAGTGGAAAGGGAATAGCTGCACTGTCCTATTCTTGCCTACGGTGTTCTCGGAGCAAGAGATTCTGTGTCATTTTAGTGCAACTCTACTGCATGTAATAATCTAGGATTGTACTGAATGAATAACTTTTAACCCCTTTCTGGTGGCTGTAAATTCTCGGTGACCCACTGGTGGCTTCTTTCTGCAATAGCTTTCTTTGAATGTTTTTGTGGTAGTGCTTTGGTAAGCTGTACCTGTGATTTAAACAGTAAGGAGGCCCCTCTCTTAATCTTTGATGGACTTCACTAGTGAGAGTTTCAAGAACCTTACTGTGTGAGTAGAGCCTTGGTCAGCTGGTGGGCCCCTGCATGTCGCAGCCACCAGCATGGAGCTAGGTCGATCCAGTGCATGGCTCTGTGCTTATTGCAATTTAGATCCTCCTCTGCCATGGAGGGGTGCATAATCTCTATCTCACTCAGAGGAGCTGCCATTCCACCTCCTGATGCAAGACTGTGCTACAAGCTTGGGAAGGTCTGCATGGATGGGTCATTGCAGAAAGCTGTTCAAGCAGAGTCTCTGCTGGTGCTGTCAAGTTAATCACTAAGCTGTGGAACAGACACCAGTCTGAAATATCACTACTGACTGACACGAGGCTCACTGTCTCACCCTGCACCACCAGTAAAGGGTATCAACTAACGTTTTCTGGGGTAAGGGAGAAGACCTGCCCACTGGCTCTGGACTATAAGAGATATGTGACCCAGGAAAACCTTGTGAGAAACATGGGAAAATTCTTCTCCAACCCCTAAAAGGATCCACCATAGTGGGACAGCAGGGTTCCCTACTCTACTCTAGCCATCTTGGTACCATGCTTTTATGAGCATGGGCAGACAGGATTTCTGGCTGAAGGGAGAACAAGAGAGGGAAACTGGGCCCATGCATGGCTTTTTAAGCACCTTGCTCCACCCCTGCAGCCAGAAACCCCTCCAACATGGTCAGTCCTACCTGGCCCTCCCTCTGGGGCAGGCAACTTCTTGAGTTCACTTAACCAGTTCAGATATCTGGGGTGGGGAAAGGGCCACTGACAAATCCTTGCCTGTTGCAGTTTTTTGCAGGTTGTTCAGTGTCTTGTGACTCTTGTCACTATATCCCTAGCAAGTTGTGCCTTGCTGTTGCATTGGGTAATGAAATAAGAGAAAGGGAAAGGGAACATTGTTTAACACTAAGCCAAAGATTGCTTCCAGATGTGACCTGGGAGCACAAGGGAGTTAAGTGACTTGCTCATTATCACACAGTATGCTGTGGGATTCAAACCCAGGTCTCCAGATCTGCAGCTCAGAGGCTTAACCCACTGCACTATACTGCCTCCTTAAAATCAATAGGGGGATCATTTCATAAGGGGTGTTCCATAGGCACCAACAACCCCCCACTGCATGAATACTCCCTGTCCCTGAATCTCAAGCTTAGCTGTTTGGTCTGTCTTTCAAATGACACCTTGTCCAAGCAGTTCCGCTTTAAGCATATACATTGCTTTTTTTGGTACTGCCTTGTACTGTATTTTCTGCATTCAGCACTTTTAAATAAAGTTGATCACCTTTAGGTTCTCATAGTGCACCTGCTTGTTTATATTTATTTCTTCTTGGTGATGGCGGGAAGCACTAGACAGCATTTAAGTAGCCTCATGACCTCCTGCTTTCAGCACTATTAGTAAAAACAGTCTGTTTTATAGCTAGCAGCTGTAGGTTTTTTTTAGTCCGGCCACAGTTTTGGTATTATATACTTTTTATTTTCTTGACACCTTCCAGTCCTCCACTTGTTTTATACTTATAAGACATTTTTATGGCTGCATAGTGGGAGATATGCAAAATACTGCTAAGAAGAGGAGAGGGAATAGGGCATAGGAAGCATGCAACAGGAAATGATACATATGACCTTCTGCTTCCACATTGGAATATCACCACCTCATTGGTATGCATGAGATCCTTGCTCTTCTCCTGTGTGTTTGAGCCCACCTCCCTTTTCTCCTACCAAATCTACTTTATTCATGAATCAAAGGTTGTGGCACCTTTTTTCTGTGCCACCTCTGCAGCTGGAAGAATGCTGTTGACTATACACAATATTTAACATAGCAGGGCAAGTGTCAGTGGCTGAATGACAACTCTACCATCAATTCATGTAGATCTGATATAGCCAAACCATTTTTTTTACCTCCATAGTATGTACTGAGAGAACAGAGAGATAGTGGAGAGGAGGAGGAGACATGCACAGGCAGTCATTATGCTGGTAATTGCTCCAGTTTAGGATCTGTATACAGAGGGTGGCACTATAAACTGTAAACTGAGCTCTGGTTTGGACTATTGCACTGCTGCCTCCAGAAAACATAAAAAAATCCTCTGTCACTCATCACTTCGTGTGATTTATCCTACCTCAACCCACTTCTTTTCCATGTTTCTAATATTCATTAACTAGTATGAAATTCTAGCACATGCTTTCCTTTTAACTCTCTTTAGTGCCTATGTATATAATGGGACAATATTTAAAAGGGTTTAAAAATTTGCCCCAAGCAATGTATTGAGACTGATAGGTTCCAAACAAAAAATTCACCATTACTTGCAATTGTTAATTATATTCTTAACTGGCTGATCCTTGGTCCCCCCCATACCACTGTGCAAATGATTCCACATACTCCCACAGCTGATGCCACTGTCAGAATCCACTGCAGATGACTTCATTAACAACTGACCTGGGATGGCGTATACTGCAGTGATTACTGCAGCTGACTCTCCCACCCCATACTAAGTACTTCATTCACCAGCCCAACAAGCGAGAGACTCAGAGATGTTCAAGGACTGATGTCTCCCATGTGGTAGTATGATGGTCTGCCAACCGCTAATGGTCTGTCACTGACTCAGTGGGCCTGCTTAAAGCAACAGTACAACAAAAAATGTTTTTACAAAAAAAGCTATTTCCTGATACTATTAATAAAAATATTACCAGCCCTGTCAAATGTACTTTTCTAGGCACCTCCTATGCTGTGCACTGTAAGTTTATTTTTAATTTCTCAGGTTTACAATGGCATTTCTAAGCCAAATGTGGTGGCCATCTTTTTTCTTGAGAAAAAACTATATTAAAATATTTATAAAATGCTGACATTTTAGTGGCACTAGAAACATTTACCACCAAATAAAACTGGAAGATGTCTGGAATCTTTTGCAGTGGAAAAAAGGTAGGGTCAGATTTTTTTGCTCAGTTTCATTGCTCTGCTGCTTTAAAAACCAATGGTTTAATTATGTTTATTCTCACTGTTCCCCATCCTGATGCTTTGGACCACCATGGCTGCACTCTTCTTCTGGCTAGGAGGGATGGCAAGTGGCCATCTTCAAAACAGATGCCAATGCCACTCATTTGTCAAGTCAGAATGGAGCAATTGAATGCCATGCAACCCACTCTCCCTCGGAGCCAAATGCTTCATCTCTAGTGTGCTGTTCCTGGGCTTGCATACAAATTGAGGCCACTCATGTGGCAATGCAAAAAGCTACTGCTATACTACTTACAGGCCCTGAAATGCAGTGACAGACATAACCAGCATGGCTGTCTGCCAATGCCATTATACACTGCTGAGCATGCTCTAGGTCTGCTAGTTTACCTACTGAATGTGCTGTCTTAAAGCAGTCTGAGCCATGCAGCCCTTGTGAGCATCAATGTGCCCTGTTAATAAAACTATCAATTTTATTTTCATATAGGTGTTTGTCCTTCATGTTGCTCTGCCTGGCACCTCCCGTCAGCACCATTCAGCCCCATCTTCCACCTTTTCCATGCATTACTTTACCATTTTCTCAGAACCCATTTTTCTGGTGGTTGAGTGCCATATCTGGTGCTGCAGGGCCTGCAATTCTGCTGGCATCAGCCTGCCAGTCAAGGGTTTTTCCTCTCTGTTTTCTCCCCAGTGCCACCAATGTGCAATGATGCATGCTGTTGGGTGTCTGAAGGTGGCCTCTCCACATGTGTGTCTGTACCTACTTGTGCTATCACCCAGCTTCCACTAGGTGGCCAGCATGCAGCAGTATCCAGTGTCCCCAGTCCCCAAGTGAGGAGGGCTGTCCATGGGATGCTTGATCCTTTTTCTCTCAGACAGCACCTGAGCGACCTGAGTCTTTTCTCAAACCTGGATTGCCGGTGTAGTGAGGTGTAATGCTACCACTGCTTTACCAGGCAGGTTATAAAGCTACCAATCTGATGTACATATTCTGAGCCCAGCACATTATTCTATGTAGTACCAAGCATTACAGCTGCTCAAGTAATCCAATTTGCAAATCACATACCCTGGATAATGACATTTTGCCCTGGATTTTTTTATCATTAATGTATTATGCAAATGTCAATAGAACCATTAATAGTAAATTGGGCATTTTATACAATCTAAGGAAATTATTTTCTTGTGCCACATGTTATTCTATTGCAATGGGCCCCCTGTTACCTCATCTAGATTACAATGCTGGTCTTTATTTAAATCTTGGTATTAAAGAGAAGAATGTTTTGTTGTTAGTGTATAACAACATATGTCATTTTGTATTGGGTTCTGCTCCCCAGATACATCATTGTTTGCTCTACTCCCAGTTGGGGTGGTAGTCCCCGGGCAGTACATTTTATTATTTAGGATACCAAATTTTTAAAGCAAGTCACAGAAAATTATATCACCCTCTTCAAGATCTTATCATTGTTTGGATACCTATAACACATTTATGTTCTGCATCAGATATTCTGTTAAACATTCCACTTTCTTTTTTTTGAAATTGTAATTTTTTATTATTTCATTTTTCAAACAATGACAGGTTACAAAGAAAAGAAAAATTTTGAAGAAAACAAATCATACACATACACAAATTCAGACAGTATTGGTTACATATGCAATTAAGTGTACCAGCCACATAAAATTGATAAAGTGATTTTCAAGACTAATTGAAATGTCCTAGGCTGGATTGTATGTTTCGCACCTCGGTTACCTTTCTTGCTCTAAGTCCGTAACCTTTTAATCAATGACTACTAAAAACAGCAAAAAGAAAGAAAGGAAAGAAAAAAGTAGAAAGAAAGAGATAAATACACTACTTACACAGTAACTTAAACTAAACAGTGCACCCCCCACCGCTCCCTTCCCCCTCCCATACCGCGTGGTCGATATATATACCATTCCCTATTACATCTTAAGAAGCGTGAACGGTGCCCAATTAACTTTGCTCCTCATGGAGGTTGGAGTTCATATATTATCTTGCTATTAGTCTAGGGCTTCTCTGGCCAAGATATCTAGAGTTGTAACTCCATCTTTGGTGCCAAGAAACTCAAAAAAATGGAAACCAGCAAGTCTTATAGAATTAATGCCTTAGATTCAGGTTGGCTGTAAGCCTTTCCATTATTTTAATTTGGTTACAATACCACAACCATTGTTCCTCTCCTGGGGGTGTCTCAGACAGCCACAACCAAGTAATAGCCTTTTGAGCTGTGGCTACCGGGATTGGAAATAAATAATTAGCTTTAGAGCCTTTCAGTCCCTGAGGAGGTTCCCCCAACAGGAGGTGACGAGGCTGTTCAGGAACTTTTATCTGTAAAATCTGACTCAGCCCCTCACTTACAAGGTTCCAGTAACCCCTAAGTTTGGGGCAACTCCAAAAAATGTGTTTGTATGTCCCAACCTGCCCACAACCTCTCCAGCATTTACCTGAGCAGGTTTGTCCAAAATGTTTGGTTATTGCTGGTGTTCTGAAAAATCTTGTGAACACTTGCCACCTAAACTCCCTCCATGTTGGCGAGGCTGTAGTTCTGTGTGCCAGCTTCCAAATTGCCTCCCACCCTAGTACTCCCTCCCCTAAGCCAAGTTCTTTTTCCCAGAGGGTCTGAATTCAAGATCTGGAGTCTGAACACTCTGGTTCTCCCGCTGCATATAACTTGGATATCAAATGGGTTCTATGTGAAGACCCATTGATTAATTCAAGAAGGAGATCCAGGAGTGGGTTGGTGTCACCAGACCTCTGCTTTACACCCCCCCTGCCTGGAGGTAGTGCCTAATTTGTAAATAACCATAAAAATCTGATGATGGGACATTAAACTCCTGTTGAACCTGGGTGAAACTTTTTATGGTATCCCTTATGAATAGCTGTGAGAACTTCCCAAGTCCTAGATTTTGCCAGTGTGTAAACATCGGCTTCTTCCTCCCTGGCAGAAAGTCTACCCTGTTGAGGATCTTACCCTGTCTTAACACCATGGATTGTAGTTTCAGCTCCTTTATGATATGTGTCCATATTGTAACCAGTGTCCTAAACCATGGGCTTGGTAATCCTTTGTATCACCCTGGGATTAGTTTTATTAAAAAGGATTGATGAGAGGGTGTGCAGTTTTAAAAAACTGTAGGTCCATTTTGACCCAGCTTTGCACTGCTACTGAGGATGCATAGGCTGCCAAGTACTGTAATTGAGCCACTCTATGGTACTTCTTAAAATCGGGGACTCCCAGACCTCCCCTCCCTTTAAGCAACTTCAGCAAGGCCCAACTAAGCCTAGGTTTCTTCCCTGCCCATATAAATTTACTTATCAGCTTTTGAGTATCAGACCAGAACTTCCTTGGGGGACATAGGGGGGATTGCATCAAACAAGAAGAGCATCCTCAGGAGGATAGTCATTCTCACCGATTCTACCCTTCCAGTAATTATAAGAGGCAGAGTGGCCCATCTGTCACAATCCGCTCTCACAATGTCTAACAGTTTCACATAATTTACTTGGTATAACTTACCGAGATCCCTTGGGATATGGATCCCCAAATATCTGAAGCTGGTGGTGTTCCATCTTAGGTTGGTCAGAGATCTCACCGTTGGAGGGACAGGGGCACCCATGGAGATTATTTCTGATTTGGATTCATTAATTTTGAAACCCGAGATAGAACCGAAATCTCTGAGGATAGTCATAGCGGCCGGTAAAGATGTTATGGTTTTTTTTAAATAAAGTAGGGTGTCATCCGCATATAAGGAAATGCGGTTATCCACCTCACCCACTGTAATTCCCGTAATACCCTCATGCGACCAAAATGCCTCCACCAGGGGCTCCATACTTAGGGCAAATAGAAGGGGTGAGAGGGGACAACCCTGTCTGGTCCCTCTTCTGATGGGAAATAAATGGGAGAGTACCCCATTCAGTTGTACCCTTGCTAAGGGGTTGGTGTACAGGGTGTCCACCCATGCTTGAAATCTGGGACCGAACCCAAACTTCTTAAGGACCTCACGCAGGTACCCCCACTCGAGGCGATCGAAGGCCTTTTCGGTGTCAAGTGTGATCACCACTGCTGCGTTTCCCTTTCCTCTAAACTTAGAGTGTCCCATCACAGTAAGCAGTCTTCTGATATTATCGTGGAGGAGCCTCCCTGGCATGAAGCCTGATTGGTCCGGGTGTATCAATTGAGTCACCATCCCTTGAAGCCTGTTCGCTATCATTCTGGACAGAATCTTAACATCTAAATTTAGCAGCGAAATGGGGCGATAACTACCACATAAAGTAATATCTTTGTCTTGTTTTGGAATAATGGATATTAGGGCTTGTGCCCAGGTGTCTGGGACTTCTGGGGGTATATGGGCTCCATTGCACAGTTGTAACAACAAAGGAGAAAGTTTATCCTGGAACGTTTGGTAGTACTCCGCTATATAACCATCAGGGCCCAGGGCGTTATTATGTTTAAGCTTCTTAATGACCTCCACCAACTCTGACTGAGAGAAAGGCTGGTCTAGTTCTTTTTCAAGAGCACTGGAGAGTCTGGGCAGCTTTAATCTGTTCAAGAATTTTTTAATCATGTCTGGCTGACTGGCACAAGACTCCAACTTATATAAGTCCTCGTAAAACTTTTTAAAACATTCCGCTATTTGAAGAGCACCTGTGACCAGCCCACCCGGCATTCTTGGGTCTTTCACCCCAGAAATATATCTGTTGGCTTCTTGTTTCCTTAACCTAAACGCCAACAACCTGCTGGCTCTATTACCCCCTGTGTAGTATTTTTGTGCTATGAGCCTGAGGGCATTCTCAGTTTTTATCGAGAGAAGGTGCTGCAGTTGCTCCCTCGCTAACTTCAATTCCCTTAATATACTACGGGGGCCCCCTTTTTTATGTATGTCCTCTAGCTCCCTGATTTTTTGTTCTAGGCTGTCTTGCTTCTGCTGCCTGACCCTCTTTTGTTGGGCTACATAGGAAATTGCTTCACCCCTTACCACCGCTTTTAAACCGTCCCAGAGGAACTTCACCTTTGAGACGGACCCTGTAATATAATTATCTATCACCTCCTTAATTTGGGAAGCAAAAGCTTTTCTTTAAGTACCCCAGCATTTAGGCAGCACAGGGATTGTTTGTGCCATGGTCTGAGAGTGATAGTGAGACTGACTTTTGCATGGTCTGATAGACATATGAGGTAGATCTGCTGATCTACTATAGTCCCCACCGATGCTTTATGCATATAAAATCTGTCAAGCCATGAATACAAATCCTGCGGGTGTGAGTAGAAGGTGAAATCCCTACGGGAAGGATATTTATCCCTCCAAGTATCCACTAGACCAGCCTCTGTACGTAAATGGGACAGAGTCTTGGTACCAACACCTTTTTCCCCCCCGACTCCTCTTTCCCCCAGACCTGTCTAGTAGTGTGTCCTCTATGCAGTTCCAATCTCCACCTATAATAGTTTGGCCCTCAGGAAGTGAGGCCACCATTCCAAAGACATACCTATAGAATTTGGGATTAATAGGTGTTGGGGCATAAATGTTCACAATGTGAATTACCCTATCCGTGACCTTGCCCGAAAGAACCACCAATCTACCCTCCTCATCTGAAAAAGAGTCCAGCTGAGTGAAACCTAGGCCTTTCTGTACCAGGATGGCCACCCCTGCCTTTTTTGTGTTCTTGTGGGATGAGGCAAAAACCTCCCTGACCCACATATGGCGTAGTTTATTGTGCTGTGTTACTGAGAGGTGGGTCTCCTGCAGGAGGCTGATATCACATTGGTCCCTGGCAAGATCCTTTAGTATATTATGCTTCTTTACGGGAGAACCCAACCCCTTAACATTGAGTGAAACCAGTTTCAGGGTCCCCATAAGGCACCAATCCTGCAATTTTCAGCCCTTGCCCCATTTCGTACCTATTAATTGAACTCCGGCCTCCCGGATCCCAACTGCACTGAAAGATGGCACACAGAGTGCATCCCAAACTGCTGAAAACAACACGCTTCCAAACCCCCCCTTTACCCCAAAAACCCAATACCCTTACCCCCTCCTCCCTTGTATTACCCACTACAAACAAACTCCCATAGAGAGAGAAACCCTCACTCTCAATGGCAAACTGTGTACAAATAGGCCACTTAAGGCCTTCATCGGAGGGAAGCTCCCTCCACCCAGGAGCATGGACTGCTGAATAGTCCCCCCTGCACCTCTGCTCAGAAGTAACCAGGAAGGCAGTCTCCCAAGGTGAGCCTTCAGTGGGAAGGTAAGATTCCCTAGCAGAGGACAGCGTTGTCAGAAAAGGAAAGCAAGACTGGCTGACCTCCGATGGGTGACCTATCCCCTGAACTGGCTTCCGGCATGAGTGGTTATTTCTTAAACAAGGCGGGTGGAAAAAAAGAACAACACACTCATCTCGTAATGATTCCAACCTTGCCCGGTGCTTACAGCAACAAATGTTTAGGACCCTGGACAATAGTCATGTACCTTAAAAACCCCTTTCTGGACCAGTTTTACATCAGACCCCCCCCCCCCGCTGGCTGGACCTCGGGTGAGCAGGCCTGCACTGTGGCCTATTCCAGCCTGTGGATTTCCCCAGCGAGAGCAGGAGGGGCCGAAAATGGATATTCAAACATTGGAATAAGCAAGCAAAACTGAGCAGAACCTCCCCTTAAGGAGTGCCCTGTATGAAAATTTTAACTTTAAACTTTAGGTAGTGGTAGTTTCACCATTGGGTCCATCGGGCATTCATAATTTCAGAGCGCAGCACTCAAGTATTGCACCCCTATTCACCCCCCCTCTGTGAACCACAACTACCTTCTATAGACAGACAAAACAAGGGCCTTCACAGGATGCCTGGGCAGCATCCCCATGGCTGACTTTCCTGCATAATAGCAAAACACTGCAACTTTGGGACAGTCCCTAAGAAGGGAAATTCAGACCCTATCTTCCACCATGAAGGGTCTCAGTTCTGTTGTCGAGTCTGCAGTCCCTTTCCGAGTTGGATCAAGTCCTTACACAGCTGATCGTCGGGGCCTATGCCTTTGGACATAACACCTCTCGTGGGCCCTTTACCCGCCGTTGTCCACCGGAGTTGCAGCAGAGTTTGCTCCAATAAATCAGGTTGAAGGTCAGGGAGGGTGATCCCCACTTTTTGTAGTGGCTTGCTGGCGTGCAACAGGGAATCATAGAGCTTGCTGCCCGTAGACCAGTGTATAAGCAGTTTTGCCGGGTACTGAAGGTAGGCCTTTATCTGCTGCTCCTTAAGCTGTTTAATCATAGCCAGAACTAGTTTCCTTTTTTGCATGGTAGCAGATGGAAAATCATGGTCGACGTACACCCATTTCCCATCCAAATTTAAGTCCCGTTTGCCCCAAGCCTTGCGTAGTACCATATCTTTCATGGGGTAATGGTTACATTTGACTAATACTGAGCGTTGGGGAGCTTCGCTCTTTGGTTTTGGGCCCAAGGCACAATGTACTCTTTCGAGCTCCAGGGGTTTAATACTGGGAATGTCTAATTCCTCCCGGAGCCAGGTTTTGATGAACTCTGCTGGATCATCCTGCTCTGCACCTTCAGGAAATCCAAAGATTCATATTGTTTTTCTTCGTCCTTTAGACTCTGCATCTTCGGCCCTTGCTGTAAGTTCCCTCTCCCTTCTTGCCAGGTAAAGCACCACTCTACTAAGCCACATGCAGTCATCTCGGAGCTCTTCCAGGCCCATTTCAAGATCTTCCATCCTCCGTTCCAGATGTTTTAATTCTTGTTTTATATCTTTTACGTTAGTGTCTGTTCTCTGCAGCATTTTAACAATATGTGCCGTTGCTCGGCCATCGAGGGAACTTCCTCATGAAGTGGTCTCATCTTCCTCCCCGCTGGAGTCTGCAGCCGATTCCGAGGCCCTGGATAGCGGGGCACTCGGGCTGCGGTCCGGCTTCGATCTGCGTCTTGTGGACAGCTTGGTGGAACTTCTGCATCTCGATTTCGCTAACTAGCTCATTCTCCTCCTTGTAGTTTCGGCTGAAAATGGACTCTTTCATGAAAAAGCACCGGATTTCTATAGATTTTCACACCACTACCGCAGAGCTCAAAATTAAGCTTCCATTCAGCTTGATGATGTCACCGGAAGTCCGACATTCCACTTTCTAAATCTAAACAAGGTTTGTGCTCTTTTTCCATGGCAACCCTAGTTTTTTTGGAATACTCTTCCTTGTATGTTACATGTTGAAATATCCTTGAGAATGTTTAAGTCCAGGCTGAAGGAGTACTTATTGTCTAAGGATGTGTGCAAATGTTTTAACTAATGCAATGTTTATATATGTTTTTAATTTTGTTTGTTGTACTTTGTAATGTATTGTGTGTATGTAATTTGTATTTGTGTCGGGTCGAGCCTGAAAAAGGGTGTTTTGCCAAGTGCTCTTACCCAGTTAACAAATTAAAATACATAAATAAATTATTGGGGTGGGTCATTATAAGCAATTATGAAATGTATTGTCAAAATACTCATATCTCATTGGCTGAGACCACTTGCAACCAGGATAGTATCTCAGTACATAATCCTGGTCTGAAAGTAGGTCACGTCATCAGTCAACAAAATCAAAATGGATCCATTTCATAATCCCAATAAAACACTCCATGGTGTGGGATAGGATATGATATCAACCCTTTTCAGGTGTTCGACTTCACTCAGCTTATAGCCTTGTGCCAGACAATGCACTGAGGCATGATGATATCCCATGATATTGCACACCTTGTCATGTATTATTGCTTGATTATTATCCAAATTTTTCAGATACCAGAGTATCCAAGGTACTTATTAGAGATCTAACCAGATATAATTTCACTTGTGGATTGCTGATAGAACATGTAATACACTGTAAAAGCAGACATGCCTAGCATATGTAGCAACTTCACAGGCTCAAAATCCATTTTTAATTTTGCCCCTTATTTTTATCTTCCTATCTTGCAAACCAGAGCTGTCTTCTTCAGGCTCACACTGCCTTCCTCTGCCTACCAAACTCACCCCTTGCTGTTGTGGTGGATTCTCCCAGACCTACCTGGCCTGAATGACATTCTGAGGGCCAGCCTGTTCCTGCAGGGAGACTTACCTGGCCTGTGGAGGAGCCCTTCCTTCTTCTGACCACCAGCATTTTTCTTGCTGGCTTGTCCCCACCTAGGGCCATCTTGGTTCTGAGAAGGAATGGGCTTGCTCAGGTGCTTGTCTAGTTGGACCCTACATGGTGCACCAAGGGGGTCTGTTGACATGCTGATACCAGTGGAGTCCATCCTCTTGGGTTCCAGAGTGGTTTTTACACTGCCTTTTCTCCCTGCTCACCCACTGGTTCATACATACTTATGGCAGGCTCAGTGGTTATATTACAGTGCTTGGTCAATTATGCCATCAACGGGACCTCCACCACACCACCATCTGGGCTGCCCCTAGAGCAGGCCATCAAGCTCCTGTTCCCCCCACAAGATGGCATCCAAAGGATTCTCTAAGTCCTTCCTGTAGGCCTCTGCTTTTAACATTCCAGGCTCAGAGGGGGAACCCAGGTTGCAGTTGATCTATCACTCAATGCCATAGAGCCGACTTTCAGATCCAGTTTACCAAATAAAACACAAAAATGAATTCTGTGTAACAGATGCTGTCAGACCCCTAAAAGGGGGCCAGTTGGCAGTATACCCCTTAATACAGGTACAAAACCACTTATCTCAGAGCCTGCAATAAAACAGCAGGCTCCAGGCGGATAGCTGACAACACTCAAGAGTCCAGAAGTCTGCATGACCTACTTTTTTTTTCTGTGTATTGATTTCTGCAATGTGTTTCTAGGAAGTGTGACGTGATGTGCTTCACTGGAAAGATAAGCCCAGATATCAAGTGGTGCCTGGCTGGCAGTAAAGCCATGAACAACCCTACTGCTCCACCGTGAGAGAAGTAAACAGTTTGTGCTGATAGCATTTAGTATGGATGGGAGAACCGTTCAGAAAAATTCAGCACCTCTCAGAATCGATGCCATTTTCTGGAAAAGAACCTTTATTAGAATCTTTTGTTCAGGTTCTGATAAGGTTCTGTAAATTTTAAAAATATTGCTTTTGAAGCTTAATGTACTCCCGTGTCGAGTCTTGATCTTGTCAGAAAGGTGATGGTGGTAGAAGACACAGAAGGAGGCTGGAGGTACAGTAGAGCCTCTCCAAAGTGTTGTTAGATGGATTACTGGGTAGCATACCTCTCAATCTCCTGCTTCATAAATGAGGGACAAGGCTTAAAATAATCTGGGACAAAGGACCAAATTCAGGGACACATCTTCAAAATTGGAGATATCAACTCAGGAAGCTGGTCGAATAACAGCCTTAGTGAAAAATGCATTTTCTAAAGAGAAACAAGTCTGTAACTTTAATGTTTGACATTATTTCGTGCTTACGACTCCCACTGTTTGGTCACAGAAACACAATTTTTAAGAGGGCAGAGTAAAAGTCTGAGGCAAAATCAGGTATGTCCCTGACAATCAGGGGCAGTTGAGAGGTATGCTGGGTAGACAGTTTAAGTCTACAATTTCTGGCCAGCAAAGATACACTAAGCTGAGGCTTAATTCCAGGTGCATCCTGGGAGCACAGGGAAGGTACTGTAAGTGACTTGCTCATGGTCACACAGTGTGCAAATAGTGGCTGTGGGATTCAAACCCCGTTGTCCAGATTTGCAGCTCATGCTCTTAACCACGATGCTATACTTCCTCCCCAGTGATGATCGAAACAGTTTTTGTACTTTAAACTAACGGGTTCATAAAGTTTTGATAAGGCTTGGATAACTAATAGAACTTTTTGTTTTGCTAATAAGAACCTTTTAGAACCTCAGAACATTTTGTGGTTCTCCCCCATCCTAGTATTTCAGATCCGAGTACAAAACCTACTGGGCTTTTTCTCCTGTGGTGTCGGTGGCTGTCAGCCCTGTCCCTGCTGCCTCCCAAACAGCCACCATCTCCCCCAGACCTTACCTGCTGGTAAAACCCCTATGGACTCTGCTCCACCCTGTGGGAAGGCCAGAGGGGGGAGAGCTGCCCCACGAGTCCCAATAAAGATTAGGCAGCGGGGTCTATGCGATGGCATGGGTCGGAGGCAAGCATGTAGGGCTTCATTAAGCCTGCACCACTTTTTCTGTTTTCTCCCTGCCCACCTCTCCCCTGGCATGGGACATACCCCTGCAGGGCTCAACATGCACTGGTGTCCCTGCACTGGTGTTCCTGCACTATAGGAGCAAGCTCCCTGGCCTATGGTAAGGCTTGTCAGTGCAGCAGAACCAATCATCATCCCTCCCCAGGTTGGGAGTGCTGCTGAGTGGCAGCACTTCCCTGACTTTCAGGCTGCTCAACCGGTTCCCTGACCTCATTCCCAAACTCAGGTCACCTAAACAGAAGCGTGATGTGCTACCCAGTGGGCCATTGGGCAGACCCTGTCTCATCTCTTTTTTTTGTCCATATAGCTTTTTACCCCTCAGGTAGCTGTCTGCTCTGTTCCCACCTCTCCCAGACTGGCTACTGCCTCCCCTGGGCCTAACTCACTGTGAGTACCCCACAGATTGACCCCCAGTAGTGGGGGCCAGAGGGAGGAATGCCATCCTCACCCACAGAGTCCACATCCAAAAGGCACTGAGGAGATGGTGATGCAGGTCTGAAGAGGTGCGCAGTGTGCCAGTTAACCCTTGGGTCCCTTTTTTACTTTTCTCTCTTTTGACCTGAGGCGACATGGGCTGTGCATGCGTGTGGAGGTGCACTCGCGCCCCAGGACCTAGAGTTCCCCGTCACACCATGACAAACTCGTCTACTGCTCATGCTTCAGCGCTAGCCCCGGGCCTCCACTTGGTGGCAGCCAAGAGCCGAGTTTGCAAGCCAACCCCATCAGAGAGTGGAGAGCTATCTAATGGCTGCTTCATCCACTCCTGGCCTCCCCCACTGACCCCCAGCAACTTGAGCTCATTCCTGAACTCAGGTCACCGTCGTGGCACAAGGTAGGGTGCTCACCAGCGCCTTAGCCCTCTGCACCACTGGGCCAGTTAATCTCATCTCTTTCAAAGGCCACTCTGTATAGAGTATAAAAACATTTTAAAACAGCCCTGTATCCTTCCCTTCCCACCATGGCATTTGCAGCCCTGGCAACCTCTGCTCAGTTACACTAGTGGCACAGGATCCAAGACTACTGGTGGCTGTCTGATAGTAGAGAGTGTGGTTTTCCCCAATTTTGTCCTCTTCTCTTCCTCCTCTTTGTGCTCTGTAACAAGATTCCACTGTGCCGGTTTGACAGAAAACCTGCCAACCGGCTTTACAGTGACGGAACAAATGTCAACTATGATCGCAGTCCACATTGTGCTGTCGGGAACACAAGGTTTTTTTTCCTAGCCCCCTGCACCCCCAGATTTTATTATGATCACCTCCACAGTGGAGTTTTTTGGGGGAGTGAGTGCAAGACCTGGAGAAGCTGTGCTGGGGGTCCCGCTGCTGTAGCGCGACCAATACAGTGACCCACAATGACCTGTCATTTTGTCGCTGTAAATGACTGGTTGCTGTAATATTTTCGATGAAGCAGTGGTATACCCTCTAACAATACCTGGAGCCTGCAGCAGCCCTGTGGAGGAGGTTCCTGCAGGAGCAGCATTGAGTGGTTCCCAACGCCATGTGGAATTCTCAGATTCTGACAGAATGCCGTTTCAAGGCATTTTGGCAAATTCCACCTAATTCTGCAGTATTCCATGGGTAGCAGAATTCCAAAATTTCTAAAGCAGATTTTTTTTGTGGATTAGTAATCCAAGGTTTACCTAAAATTCATATTTCTTCCTGGCAATCCACGTAAAATTACTCTACGGTTTACATAATCCATGGAAAGTTATTCCGTGGCTTGCATAGAAATGTATTTTGGAACACAAAAAGAAACTCTAAAAAGGAGTTTGGAGGTGGAATTGCCATTCCACACAAATCCCATCTGCAAAATTCAGCGTTCTGCACAACTCTTGTGGCTCCCCCCTTGCAAAGATGTGCTACTGAGCTCTCCTGAATCTGGAGTCATGGTTCTTAAAGGGATACTGTCAACTCCCTTGGATCTCAAATTGTCCATTGATTAAAAAACACATGTTGTGATTGCTCACATTCTGCAGATATTGCTGATGCAACAGGTACTATGATTCTGATTTGTTTTTTTCATTTTCAGAGTAAAAAACAGACTGCCCACCATACCGGTGTTGTGTAACCACACAATAATGTGTTCGTTTACATTCTTTGATCAACTGCCACTGCATCTTTCCTGGGCTTGGGAATACCCCTAACACACTTTAGCCACACACGATACTGTGGGAGGAGAGGAAACTATTGCATCATGATCCTAATGTTCAGGAGGTATGCAATAAACCCTTGACAAAGGCCACCTTGCAGGGGCTGTCTACATCGACCTCTCCAAGGCCTTTGATACGGTCTGTCACCCACTCCTACTGGACACTCTTCAACTAGGCTTTTCCCAAGACCCACTGGACTGGTTCTCTAGCTATCTCTCTTCAAGGTCCCAGTGTGTCAAAATAAACAGCACCCTCTCCAGCACCCACTCCATCCACTCTGGGGTCCCACAGGGCTCCATCTTGGCCCTCTTCTTTTTAGTATCTATGTAAATGCCCTACCCAACTCCAGCTCCAGCAAGGTCCTGCTATATGCAGATGATGTGGTTATTCTCTCCTCCCACCCTGACTCCTCCTCTCTTCAGGCCTCCTCCAGCACTCTTTCAGTCAAATTGGAAACTGGTTCAACGACTGCAGGCTGGTCATTGACATTAAAAAAACAAAAGCCATGTCGTTTGCCTATCATCAAAATAAGGCATAAAGCTTGCCCCTCCATATACTATCCAACTCACTCCACCCACTAGAACAAGTTAGCAGCTACAAATACCTGGGCATTACCTTCGACTCTGCCCTCTCCTTTTGCTCGCATATCGGCCTGCTCACCTCAGCAATTAACATGCACATAGGCCTTCTCTATCATCATAAGGACTGCCTCCCACCAGATGCCCTCAGATTGGCTGTCTCCTCCTCTGTTCTGTCTCTTGTAGACTACGGCCTCCCTGTCTACGCTGCTGCTGATGCCACCTGCCCTCAGGAGAATCCAACTATCTTTAAATAAGGCCTGTAGGCTCCTCACTGGTGCAGACAAATGGATTCATTTATGCACTCTATA
This sequence comes from Neoceratodus forsteri, assembly GCA_016271365.2. NCBI lineage: Eukaryota > Metazoa > Chordata > Ceratodontiformes > Ceratodontidae > Neoceratodus > Neoceratodus forsteri. Next base: position 75,235,387 of record JADMNL010000033.1, on the reverse strand, counting down.
CTCGCTGGCCAACATACTCAACCTAGAAGAGCGGTTACAATATCAGACCTGCCTCCTGGTTAAAAAAATACTTCTAGGTCTCTCCCCCCCAGGGGTGTCTGCCTCCCTCCACCCTGCTTCCCCCTCTGCCTCTACCCGTGACTCCACTAAGGCTGCTCTCGGAGTCCTGAGGGTGAGGACATCACTCACCCAGAGATCCTTTTGTTACAGGGCACCACACTGGTTCAATGCCCTCCCCTCCTCGATCTCCTCACTCATTAAAATAGGTCCTTTTAAGGCAGTTCTCAAGAGCCTCATTTTCTCCACCCGCAGCTGTGAATGCACTCCACAAGCAGGAGCCTAGCCCATAGGTGCCCCGCTCCCTCCACGGCCCCTTTCCTAGACTCTTGACGACAATTGCCTTATCTCAGGCTGCAATTCTGAATTTACTGTATTTGTCCTTGGAGCCTAGCTTTCGCACTGTATAGAACTCTGTACTGCTATTTTATTTATTTTTATTTATTTATTTATTTATTGGAATACAATCGGAATTACAAACCTTTGAGTCACAGACTCTTTTGCAAAGGCTCCACGTCGGTTACATAGGGTGGAGAGTAGACAAATACAGTAGAGGACATACATAAAACAGGCAGAATTTACAGTAACTGAACAGAGGAGCCATCCAGGCAAACTTAATATATGGTGAGGCAGTTAGGCAGCAATCTTGGACACCCGGTCGGGATTTTGAGAAGCACTGGGGGCCTTGTAGACCCGTGAGCTCCAGAGTAGGTGGAGGGATGGGCGGTCAACTGGTGAACAGAGTTAGCCAGAGTCACATAGGGCTCTCTCAAGGAGATGAGCTTTGAGGCCTGTTTTAAATTGAGAGATGCTGTGGGTCTGTGAGAGTGAGTGAGTGTGATAATGCATTGAGCCAGAGAGGGGCTCGGTATCGGAAGGATCTTTGCCCTAGGGAAGTTCTACATTGTGGTACCAGGAAAGGAGAGCTTGCAGAGAGCCTTGTATTGCACCTGTGAGGTGCAGAACTGATTAAGGGGAAAAGCCCGATGGGGGCTTGGTGAAGGTGTATCTTTTTTGCGAGGATGCAAGTGTGGAACTGTAATCGATGTTGGAAGTTTAACCAACCAGATAATCCATAAAGATCACAGGTGTGGGTTAGCCTATCACAACCTGTGACTAGGCGGCAGGCTTTGTTCAAGACAATGTTTATCCTGTTAAGGGAGGTGGGTTCGGCAGAGCCGTATATAGTAATCCCGTGAGTGCACAAGGGAGAGGATGGAGGAGGTGACTGCGAGCTGCATATCCTGTGGGGGTAAACAGTGCTTGAGCCTGCACAGGATGCCTACTCTGGTGCTGATAGTGGAGGAGAGAATTTGGGTATGCCTCTGGTAGGAGAGGGAGGTGTCTAGAGTGACACCTAGGTATTTGAAATTGGAAACGTGTTCCAGAGGGGCACCGAGAGCGTTCTTGATGAGGAGAGCAGACTGACTATGAGGACTTTGGTGGTGGGCAAAATCATGGACTTAGTTTTATTATAGCTGACAATTAGGCAGTGTTCAGTGAACCAGGTCTCTAGTTCCCAGAAATACCTTTGAAAGGCCTGCTGGAGGGCGGTAGGGTGGGGGTGTTTCCAGAACAGAACCACATCATCGGCGTAGAGGAGCAAATGACCACTGCATGCCTTAGGGAGGGAGTTTAGAAAGAGGGTGAACAGCAGTGGGCCTAGAATAGACCCCTGTGGGACCCCAGAGGAAGCTGTTTTAGGGGTGGAGAGGGTGGTGCTTATCCTGACTTGCTGAGAACGGCCTGTGAGGTAATCCTTGAACCAGGTCAATGTCTCCGGGACCACATTTAGTTTAGGGAGGACTTGAAGCAGAAACTCGTAACTGACCGTGTCGAAAGCCTTGGTTAGGTCCATGTATATGGCCCCGGCAATTGAGCCATGGTCGAGGGCTTCGTATGGCTCAGGATTCTATGTTGTTTGTTCTGACACCTGCAAATATATGAATACTGTTTGCTATTCACTGTTTGGTATGTAACAAAAAACTTCTGTAATCTCCTGTCTATCATATTGCATTTGTGTTACTGTCTATGTGTTGAATCCACTGGAATTGACGTGGAGCCTTTGGAAACGAGTCTTTGACTCAAAGGGTTGTAATTCCGATATGTATAATAAATAAATAAATAAATAAGAGAAGATCAAGGATTTGAAGCAAAACAGGGTTTGGTAAAACTATACCATTAGCATGCATTTCAGTTCTACCAACAAAGGAAGCAGATCAAACCATCAACAACTTAATTACATGCAACAGAGTAATTACACGATAGTTACATGTTAAATGTAAAACATGGAAGGTTGTGGTAACGAATGCCCATAGCCTAGGAAATAAGGTTCCAGACCTGGAGGGCTTGTTGGCAGATGCAGACCTTGACATAGCAGCAATAACAGATGTGGTACTCTGCTAATCGTGGCTGGGAAGTCAATGTACCAGGCTATACATTGTTCAGGAGGGACAGGGAGGGTAAAAGGGGTTGGGGAGTGGCCCTGTACATCAGAGATGGTATAACAGCTGTAGAAGTTCAGGGAAGACAGGGGAGGCTGAGGTAATGTGGGTCACCCTGGAGCCAGAGAATGGAACAGCAATATGCACAGGGGTGATCTACAGACCTCCAGCACAGAGGGAGGAAGTAGACAGGGAACTAGTAGAGAACATACATGACATGGCAGCTAAGGGCGAAGTCCTGCTACTGGGGGATTTCAATGTGCCAGACGTGGATTGGGTCACCAAGATGTCTGTTTCGGTCAGAAGCACAGTCATTCTAGAATCCCTGCAGGGGGTTGGATTCAGGCAGCTGGTTCATGAGCCAATCAGGGACAAGTCAGTTCTGGACCAGGTATGGACCAATGGGTACAGAGTCAAAGAAATACAGGTGGAAGGGCAGCTGGGGTCCAGTGACCACCACATGGTGTGGTTCAGCATAGAGACGTGGACTCAATCAAGCCATACAAGGGCAAGAGTATTAGATTTCAGGAGGGCAGATTTCACTGAAATAGGTAGATGTATACAAGCTGTCCTGGGGAAGGGAGAGGTAGTAGAGGGGGTGGAAGAACAATTGGAGAAACTGAAAGGAGCCATAGTTGATATAACAAACCAATGCATTAGGACTGTGGCCAAAGGGAAAAGAAGAAGGAAACCACTATGGTTCTCCAAAGAGGTGAGGTACAAAGTCAGGGCTAAAAGACTGAGTTTCAGGAAATATAAGGGGAGCCAAAGGGAGGAGGACAGGGAAGTGTACCTTGAATGTCTAAGGGAAGCAGGGAAGGCTGTTAGGAGGGCAAAGGTGCAGACAGAAGAGAGATTAGCTCAGTCTGTAAACAAAGGGGATAAGGCATTTTATAGGTACATCGGTGAAAGAAGAAAAACTGGATGGGGGATTGTGAGACTCAAAGGGGAGAAGGAAGAGTGTAAGGAGGGGGATCTGGACAAGGCAGAAATACTGAACAAATACTTCTGCTCAGTATTCACTAAGGAGGGGGCAGGTCAAGGACCATAGTTGGTTTGCAGAGGCAATGGGGGGGACAGGTGAACACCAATCCATTCACAGTAGAGAGAGTTCTGGAAGAGCTCACAAAGCTGAAGGTGGATAAGGCCATGGGGCCAGATGGCATCCACCCGAGGATATTAAAGGAGCTGCGAAGGGAACTAGCAGCGCCTCTGGCAACCCTGTTAACAGAGTCACTCAACACGGGTATAATTCCAGAGGACTGGAGGAGGGTACCTGTAGTCCCACTGCACAAAAGCGGCAGTAGGGAGGAGGCGGGGAACGACAGGCCAGTCAGCGTCACCTCAGTGGTGGGAAAGATCATGGAGATACTGCTGAAAGAAAGGATAGTGGCACATTTGGAATCCAGTGGTGCTCAGGATCCAAGGCAACATGGATTCACAGCAGGAAGGTCATGTCAAATGAATCTAATAGTTTCTTTTGATTGGGTGACTAGGGAACCTAATCAGGGAGGGACAGTAGATGTCGCCTACCTGGATTTCAGCAAAGCCTTCGACACCGTACCACATAGAAGGCTGATTATCAACATGGGTAGTCTGGACATGGGAGACAAGGTGGTGAACTGGGTTAGGAACTGGTTAACAGACAGGAGACAGAGGGTGGTAGTAAATGGGGTACAATCTGGGGAGAGGGGGTGACCAGTGGGGTACCACAGAGATCAGTACTAGGACCAGTCCTGTTCAATGTCTTCATTAGTGACATTGCAGAGGGGCTGGAAGGAAAGGTCTGCCTGTTTGTAGATGAAACCAAGATCTGCAACAGGGTGGATACTCCAGAAGGGGTGCAGAAAATGAAGAGGGATCTGGAGAAGCTTGAAAGATGGTCAGAGATGTGGCAACTGAGGTTCAGTGTAAAGAAGTGCAAAATAATGCACCTGGGTAGAGTGAACCCTTGGGAGAGCTACAGGTTGGTGATGGAGGAGTTGACTGTCACTAAAGAGGAAAGGGAACTAGGGGTCATCATGTCTGATGACCTTAAGGTATCAAAGCAGTGTACAAAGGTGGCAGGGAGGACCAGTGGCATGCTGGGGTGCATAGGCAGGGGTATCACCAGCAGGAAGCAGGAGGTGGTGATGCCATTGTACAAAACATTGGTAAGGCCTCACCTGGAGTACTGCATGCAGTTCTGGAGGCCACACCTGTGCAAGGACATAGATAAGGTGGAAACTATCCAGAGAAGGGCAACAAAGATGGTGCAGGGCTTACACCACAAAACATGTGAGGAGAGACTAAAGGACCTCAACATGTACTCACTGGAGGAGAGGAGACAGCGGGGGGACATGATTGAAACTTTCAAGGACCTCAAGGGCATAAACAAGGTGCAGGCAGGGGAGCTTTTCCAGTGTGGAAAAAGTACTAGAGCAAGGGGGCACAATATGAAATTGAAAGGGGGTAGATTAAGAGGTAATATGAGGAAGTTTTTCTACACAGAAAGGGTAGTCAACACATGGAATAGCCTGCCACAGGAGGTAGTGGGGACAAGCACAGTGGAGGGGTTTAAGCATGCTTGAGACAGGCACAAGGGAAGCCTGGGGGGGGAGGGAGTGATGAAAAGCCATTGATCACATAGGGTCTGTGGCCACATACAATGTATAGGGCTTATGGGCAGACAGGATGGGCATAGCAGTCCTTATCTGCTGACAATTTCTATGTTTCTATGTAACTACATTGCAATTGCAATGTAGTTACAGTGTAGTTACATTGTAACTACAGTGTAGTTAAGCAACACTTAAAGCGTAACCCCAACAATCACAGGATATAAGAATGCATGGGATAGACATAAAGAAATTCTGGAGATCAGGGGTAAGGGGCAATAGACTTCTAGGAAAACATAAACTGAACTTACAAGCTCAAATGGGCAGACTGGGTGGGCCATAGGCCCTTATCTGCCAACACTGTCTATGTATCTATGTAACAACTTCAATGAGTTTTAGAGAAGATGCACAATTATAAAATGTAGGTTTTCAGCTAGAAATAATACAATGCAAAAGGGCTTGACGGTGTCCCTTTAAAGGGGAGATTCTTTTCAGTTGTAAATTCTAGAGCCACCCTAGTTCTGGGGGTTCTTTTTTTCTCAAATTATTTGGGTCCACCACACCATCCCTATTGAGAATATAGGCTAGGATTGTGGCAAGCCTTTTGGGTTAAGGGATTATACCTTTTCCCCCCACATCATTTGCATTTATAACTCTCCTTTCCTGCAGGCATCTGAAAGCACTTTACAATCAACACACAACTCAGCACTGGGCAGTCAATGAAGAGCCACCACCTCCAAAGCGGACAGAGGCAGCCACCCTGCACCAAAGTACTATGCAACATTAATTTATTCTCTTTGCCCAAATTTGAATGAAAAGGATTAGTCTGCAATTCGGAGGGGCAGTGGATGATACACACCATGCTCCCCCCCCCCAGCAGTATATAACTGCGGATGTCCAAATGTCCTCTGGACATGTGGGAATTTTTATTGCTGCCCACTGCATAGTGGTTTTTGTCTACTCTTACCCACCCCTCTCATACCTCTGTTACCATGTGCCTTCCTTGAGGTATCCCTCCTCCTTGTCCATGGCCTCCTGCTGCTTCTGTCTGCCTCTTTTATGTGGTTTTCGGTTCGGGCGGGGCCTGTTCTGCTCTGCTCTTTGCTGGGTCTCTGTGGGGTCTGTTTCTGCTCTACGGCATGCTGCACTTTCTTCTAGGTTGCTGGTGAACCATGTTCTGCATATCATGCAAGACCAATTTCACAGTGCAGTACTACTACTAATTCAAATGCAATACAGTCATGGGAAAGCCAGTGAGCATTATATGCTCTCTTCGGTGAATTTAATGGTACTGGCCTAGGGCATTAGTGCCTTTTCCTTTTTCAGGCCTCACTCAGTTTGTACAACCTCTGACTTCTGCAACAGCTATGTCATTGTTTTCAGCTCAGTACTGTACTTCAGAAGCTGCCATAACTCTGGTTGGTGTTCTTCCTCCTATTTGCTTCCTGTCAAATCAAGCCCTTCCAGTCACCTTCGGTCAGCTCATCATACCTTCATTCAGTCATTCAGTCTTACCTTTGTTCAGTCCTATCCCTGTTCTACTCCTACTGCCATCAGGCTTCGCCATCACCCTCCTACTAAATTCCTGCACAAGACACTCTATTAGCTGTCAGACTTCCCCATCAGCCTCTATTTAGGCTCTTGTATCAGTTCCAGCTGGATGCATGCCAGCCATGACCATACCAGGGCTTCCAAGGCCTTGTAAGCTAACAATCTGGCTCTGCTTCCTGTAAATCCATGTCTTAAAGGTAGGTCCCTCATTTTCGGGCAGGGGCCTTCTCTTTCTGCCCTTTGGATGAGAATGGGGGAAACTTTGGTCATGCAGATTGACTAAGTGGCACCTCTTGATATAGCATTTAAGACTTCAGCTATGGGAGGGTGAGGCCTCTAAGTCATTGAGGGCTCCATTAGCTGTACAGACCATGTCAGCAGCACCTTTCAAAACCGTTCTCTCACCATTCACCTAAGGTTCACTTGGTCTCGTCTGAATCCCCTTTCCTCTGTCCCTCAAGGGGGAAGATCTAATCAGCAACTCTGTGAGCTTTACTCCTTCAAAGGGCTCACTTCCCTGCATTGCCCCTCAAAGACTTGGCTTCTCCTCTAGACCTCCCCTCAGTTCAGGAGAAGGTGAATGCCCTTCAGCAATCATTGCTGTCCTCCTTCCTGCCTTGGGGGTGGGCCTCTGTCATGTGGAATCTCCTTTAACTGCAGAGATTGGCTTGTGGCACACTCATGGCATTCCTGTTAGTGGGACAGAGTGACAGCTCTTTCTTCAAAACATTCCCCTAAACTGGGTTTCTAAACTGTAGTAGCAGAGCCCTCTCTAATCTTTCCAATAGTCTGGAGTGATGGTGACCTGGGCCTTGGATCCCCAGAGGTTTCCTCCTAAAGAGGGTGTTTTTCCTTTGTTCTGTGGTGAAGGTCATAAAATTAGTTAGTTTCCACAGGATTTGGAGATGGATGGTGGTTTCATCTCTAGGTCTCAGACTGGTTACACCTCCTCTCCTTAGGATGAACTGCCTATCTATGTTGTACTTTTGGGCCTTCTTCCCTAAGTTATCTGTGGTCTCGGGGACCTCGTCCCTGTAGCACTTTTAGGGGTTGGAACTCATTCTTGAGACTTCCTGTGTCCTTATGGCACCCCAACAGGGTAGTAGTCCCATTATCAGGGAAAGAGAGAGTGTTAGCAAAATTACAATTGCACAAGCATTACATAATCTGTCATATAAACCTGTTTTTGATGGAACATCAAAAATGTGGTTGGTGTCTCTGCCTTGCAGTGACAAATGAACTCCTCCTGGATGGGATCAACTGTAACAACCCACACACTACTGCCTTCCCTCATTTCACTATTCTCTAGCTCCTCTAGTCAGGGATCACTTGTGTTTCCCTCCCATTCTCCTTCACAGCAACCCCACCTCCACCTCAAAACCATCACAGTTACTGAGACTGCCAAGCTTCTGGGTGATCTTTCCCCTTATAACAGTGTTGGCTCTGACAACATAGAGCCTAAACTCATTTGACTGGGTGCCCAGCCCCTTGCCCTACCCATATTGCATATCTTTAACCTCGCATTACTCACAGGGGTTGTCCCAGATGCATGGAATGTTGCAAGGGTAGTTCTAGTATTTAAGCAAAGAGACCGTAAACTTTTGGGGAATTACACCACCGGTCAAAAGTTTTAGAACACCCCCATTTTTCCAATTTTTATTGAAATTTAAGCAATTCAAGTCTAGTGAATAACCTGAAATGGTACAAAGGTAAGCGGTAAACTGCTAGAGGTTAAAAAAAAGTTTAGATTAGCAAAAACTGCTGTAGAGAAATTGCAAAGAAAGCCAAGGTGTCAGTGAGTACAGTTTCCTACACCATCAAAAGGCACTTGGAAACTGGAGGAAACTCTGACAGGAAGAGGTCTGGCAGACCCAAAGCCACAACAGAATCAGAAGACAAGTTTCTGAGAGTCAACAGCTTGCGTGGATAGGCGCTCACAGGACAACAGCACAGAGTGACTGGCACCCTGAACCAAAAGGGCTACCACAGCATTTTGTAGCACCATGCAATACCCTCTGGTCTACGCCTAGTTGGTCAGGGGTTCATCCTACAACAAGATAATGACCCAAAACATACCTCCAGGCTATGTCAGAACTACCTCCGAGGAAAAGAACAAGATGGTAGGCTTCAAATCATGGAATGGCCAGCACAGTCTCCAGACTTAAACCCCATCGAGCTGGTTTGGGATGAACTGGACAGAAGGGTGAAAGCAAAGCAACCTACAAGTGCAACACATTTGTGGGAACTTCTGCAACAGTGTTAAAGAACTTCCAACAATATTTGATGTCCATTGTAGGAAGAATGCCACGAGTGTGTTCGGCGGTTACAGTATATCTGCAAAAGATGGCTACTTTGATGAGTCAAAAATTTAGATTAAATTTTGTTAAACAAAATGATTCTATGATTTCTTTTTTATCTCCAATTGTTTATTTGTTCTATGCTTTAATTTCAGAGTACATTGAGATATTAACCTGTGTAAATTTCAATAAAAACTGGAAAAATGGGGGTGTTCTAAAACTTTTGACCGGTAGTGTACCCTCCAAATACAATCATATCTGTGATTGGCAAGCTCCTTGAGAAGGCGGTAGCCCCTGAACTAACAGAGTACCTTTATTCCCATGACTTGCTAGCCTCAGAGCAGCATGGCTTCCAGAAATGACACAGCACCTCCACTGCCCTTGTCACAGTCACTTCTGCCATAAAGACCATCATGAACTTCATGGGCTATAGCAAGCTTTCAGGGGCAATCTTTGTTGACCTCTCAAAAGCTTTTGACATACTGGACCATGAAACTCTATGTCTCAAGTTCAGAATCTGTGGTTTGTCCGCCTATGCTGTTGCCTGGTTTTCCAGTTACATGCATGCAAACAACAATTAGTTAAATTCAACAGGATTGTCTGGGCTCATCCTTGTCAAGCCTGGTGTCCCCCAGGACTCTGTTCTTGGACCTTTTCTATTTTCATTATACTGTACATAAATAATACTTTCGCAGGTACCTGCCCTATGCAGCTGTACCTTGTATGCAGATGACCAAGTGTTGCTAACCAGTTCAGACAATATCAGGACCATAAACTCTTAGTTGAATGATGATTTCTGATGCATCCAGTTCTGGCTTACTGCAAATAGGTTGGTCCTCAGTGTTCATTTGCAACTGTAGGAAAGGGATGGCACAAGCTGGGAAAAAAAAGTTTTGGTGATGGATGTACTGCCAGGGAAACAGAATAACAGATAAACTTTACCATCATGTCCGACAGGAGTGAGGGTGTTGACTGCTGTAGGAATCAGAACTGAAGGCCAAGGTTTTGTACTCAAGACCTTATGCCACCCACACATCAAAACCCACATGGTGAAATCTCCCACAGCGACAATCTCGAGAGGTTTCGAGATTGTCGCTGTGTGGGACCCGCAGGCAAAATTTCACCCTTTTTCCGACTTTCGCCTCCCCTTCGAGATAACTCCAACTCGGAGTTAGGGATCCTTAGAAAGGGGGTGCGGGGGGCACAGCCCTCTGCATGGAGGGGTTCAGGGGGGCACAGCCCCCAATAGAAAACACACCAATGTCTGACAGGTGAAATTTCAGCTGTCAACATTGGGGATCTCGCTGTGCCAAACCTTGACAACAACGTTGTCTATTTGGCATGCTGCCAACAAGTTCATGGGAGGAGGTTTGACACTGGGTACTAGACTGTGCAGTGCAAGAGATTGGGTTGCTGGAAGAGGTTTTTGGCTGACTTGCTTGAGGGCTAGCACTGGTCTCTATAGTAGTGCAAGAGTCTGGTTGCTGTAGGAGGTTTTTTGGCTGACTTGACAGCTGGTGACAGATTTTATGCTGATGTTGCTGGAGGTGGAGGTATTCAGTTGGCTGGTTAGTGCTGGGCTCTGTGCTGGTGCGAGAGACTAGGTTGCTGGAGGACATTTTTCATTGGCTGGCTGGCACGATGATCTGGTGCCAGGCCCTATGCTGGTGCAAGCGACTAGGCTATGGAAGAGGTTTTTGACTGGCTGTCTTGACAGCTGCCTGGTGCTGGGTTGTACAATGGTGCAAGTGACTGGACTTCTGAAAGAGGACTTCTTGATGCAAGATGCTCAATATCAAAGAGCTGCAATTCTGCAGAAGAAAAAGGCACAGTTGGAGAACATATTATCATTTATATCACTTGTTTCAGTGCACTGGCACAGGAAGCCAATGGGTGGCATCACTCTGAGTTCTGTTTGTGTGAATTGTGAATTTGTGATACATGACAGACTTTAACTTTGACATCAGAAATGTCCCAAAAGAGAGGAGATGGTGGTGGGGGAGGTTGTGGTAAATCTGTATGATACCCATGTACATCAGAGAGATGTGCAGCGCCATACAGTTGTTTTTGGTGATTAAGTGACATTTCTGATGATGACAAGTATGCTAACCATCACATAACAGAACCAAAAAAATGTGCTTATCCTCAGAATGTTCAGTTTTTGCACTACATATGTGCAAAAACAGAACAAACTTTTGTTAATAACTTAAAAACAGGATGTGATGGATGACCCACATCTATAACATGGTGGATATGCATGAGCATGGGTGCAAAGCTTTTTGTTCTGGTGGGGAGCAGATGTTCTGGAGAGAGGGCTCAACAGGAGGGCAGGCTCTGTTCAACAATTCAGGCTGTATGGGTGTCAGGACATGGTGGTTCTCCTGTAAACAACTCCCTCAGTTCTGGCCTCTGTGCTGTGGTTACAACTGCTGATTGAAGAGGATACTTTCTCAAAAAGAACAAAAACTGTTTTTTTTCTTTCCTTTACTCATGCCCAGGGCTTGCTGTGTACCCTCTGGGTAAAGCAGCATACCTGCCAACTCAGCATAGAGGACAGTTCCATCAAAAATTTGACTGCCATTTAGTCCATCATCTATGATTGAGGGCATCAGTAAAAAATGAACATGGGGATGGACTGAGCACTGTGGTTTGTTTGAAAAAGGAAAAGAATAATGAAATAAATGTATGCCTCTATTAACGTCTGAGCAGGATGTAATGTAGATACATAAAAAAAAATTACTCATAACCCCATATCGCAAAGCATCATGGGCTATATATGCAAATTACCATGAAAATTAGGATTGTTCCGCTTTAAGTACGAATGGATGGTGCCAAAGGGCCTCTCATGCAGTCTGCAAAGGGTGAGATCAAAAGACAAAGACATGTGCTTCATCCTACACAGGACTTATCAGTGTGCCTCATCTGTGTCTCACCCAAGTGGAAAAAAACTAGCCAGTCCTAATGTAGTCTTATGGGTTTGGGTCATGGTGGGTCCAAAATAAGAAAACAAGCTGAAAAGACACAGAACCTCCACACAAAAACACTGAGGCAAAGGTTACCCAAACAGGGTACTGGCAACAAAGATGACTGACCCACTGATGCTGCTCAACTTAGACAGAGGAATCCTGTTCCACAACAATGAGCAATGTAATATTATGAAACAAGTAGTGCCAGACTCTTTGTTTACGGTATGGTAGTACAATTATGTGTCAATATACTTCCAGTTACGATTTGCAGTAGGAGCTGCTATAAATAAACATCCTGAGAACAGAACGTTCTCACACTGAGTGCTGGTTACACAATGCTGTTTACACCAGTGTTTTCTGAAGAATGGCAGGTGTTTGCATTAAACCTTTCCTATCTACTCTGTGACTCAGCACTATGAGTCTTTGTTTATTTGCAGCTCTCACGTAAGTGGTGTCCGGCAAAATGCATTTTTTATGAGGCAAAGCCTTACCACATGGCAAGCTGGTGTTGAGATGGTGTTGGACATTGGCTAAAACCATAACTGTCAGTCAGAAATGGCAAGGTGAGCCATCAGTGCTGCCCCCACATTGTACGTAGTGACCAGCTTATTGGCTTCATAGTGCAGGGGCAAGGAGCTATGACCCAAGGAATCTGCATTCAAGTCTCAGAGTAGGCATTGTGGCTCATAGAGTTACCACCTTTTAAGAAGCCCACAGTGGGGCATTTCTTACTGAAACATGATTTTTTACAGGATAGTACCTAACCTCGACAGATGCAACAGACTTGTTTTCTCTATATAATCAGCATTAAGGCTAAGTATTGTAGTTTCTTAGTTGCTTCTATTGTTTCTTATCATTTTAAGGCATTTTAGTTAAGCCATTGTAGTTTTCTAGAACATTTAGTGGAAAGTTAGAAAATATTTTTCCTACTGTAAAATCAGGACATTTAGTATTTTTCATGTTTTCTTGCAGGACACAGCTGCCCAAATCAGGACTGTCCTGCGAAAATCAGGACAGGCGGTAACCCTAGTGGCTCACGGCATGAAGTTGGACAAGTCACTTGGCCTGTAGTTTACTGTCGGAAAAAGCAGAGCCCCCCCCCCCTTAAATGGGGTATCGCTGAGTAACTGCATTAACCATAACAAAAACTGGTTACAAATGAACGGTTCCATGTCATAATAGCGATTGCAAAAATAGTGATCACTGTTATGGCGAGTGTATATCGGTGAAAAGCAAATCGGCGATATATACTCCCAGGCGACCCGACATCTGGAAGAAGAAAAGAGTGTTTTTGTGGGGGGCTGTGCCCCAATCCCAGTGTCCCAAAATGAATTTTTAGTTTAAACACCTGTAAAAAACAGAAAACCATCCCCTGGTGTCTTTTTTTAAATTTTTTTTATATATACCTGAAAAGAAGGAAACGGTTCCTTGTTGTCTCCCCTGCCCTTCCCCCTGCCCCATCCCCACCGTCCCTCTGCACACCCACCTCCCCTTACCCCACACTTACCTCTGCAGGTCAGGCGCTATCATCTTCTCTGGACCGGGACATGTCTGCACTCTTCAAAGGTGAACCTCAAACTGAAGAATCAAGGTAAGATCTGTATAATTGCAGTCAATGGGGTTTTCAACTTATTTTGCTATCTTCAGCCATTTTTAGGAATTTTGACCCCAAACTTTCTTGGGACCCCACCTCATGAACACTGGCACTGGCTGCGTGGAATCACCTTTTGGGACTGATTAATGAAATGACAGTGCCAGTGTTCATGAGGTGGGGTCCCAAAAAGCCCATGTTGAAAATCTGGTGCAAAAATTCCAAACAACGAGCATACATTGTGCAGTTTCTATGCATACTCGTAACTCTGCCAATTTTTAATATTTTCAGTCCAGATTTTCTACATTGACATTTTTTCACACCTCCTCATGGACAGTACAGCTGTCATTTCTCACATCCTGCCCCAAATATGTTTTCACACCTGTGGTGCAGAATGGCATGGTCACTGTGTGAAATTAACTTTAGGGATGGATTAATGAAATCACAGTGCCTGTGTTCATGAGGGGAGGTCCCAAAAAGGCCATGTTGAAAATTTGGTAAAACAATTCCAAAAAATGGCCACATTATGAGTGTGCATTGTGCAGTTTCTACCCATGCTCATAACTTTTCCAATTTGCGTGAAAACTTTCCTGAAAATGCCTGGGTTACATGCATCCATTAAATTTATTCTATGCACGCGCACAACTTTGTGGGATTGGAGTGCAGGATACTATTATACTATCTCAAAAAGAAGGAAAGTTCTTTGCTAAAATCTCCATTAATGCATCAGTTAGGGTTGACAGCACAGTAACAATATTTTTGAATTGATAGTGCCCACTCATCTTTCACACACCAACAGCAGTAATATCAGGCCCAACTCTTACCCATTTTCCTATACTGCAGCAAGTCAGCTTGTTTACATATGGAATGAGGTGAGAGTTAGGCCTGACGCCCCATGGCACGCCAGATGCCTGTTGGTGTGTGGAGGGTGGGGTGGGTGGGCACCCTAACATCGAATTTCCAAACTTTTGTCCCTGTGCTATCAACCCTAACTGATGCATTAATGGAGTTTTTTGCAATGGAAATATGTGTTTATTTATTGAAATGTTTCACCAGGAAGGCACACTGAGCAGCAAGTTGCTTGTCTCCCGGTGCTATGTGGGGGGTAGGGGAACATGAGGATAGTTTACAGAGATTTGGTACATAATATACATTTACAGTAGATTACATTCAAATAATTTGAGCAGACTGTACAGGAGTAATGAAATAGTGCTCAGATGCATGGTAGTGCAGGTATAGTTAGGGTTGGTGGGTCACTTTGATGTTAAACCCCAAAGTTTGCACTTTAATAACTTTGCAACCGTTTGTCCAATTTACCTGAAAGTTTGCATACGAGGCATCCAACCATAGATCTCTGGATCTGGAAAGTTTCGTTCTGGTCAGCTATGCCATTGCGGAACTGTAGAGTGTCAAAAAAGTGAAAAATCCTCAATGTTTGCACATTTTTAGGTCGGGCTTACAGGACTGAAGAATGCGGCTGAGTGGATTCAAATTTGCATGTCTGTATGTGGCCTGGGTTAAACTGGTGCCTTTTGAAGATTTGGTGAAACAATCTTAGTCTGTTCAAAAGTTATGCTAGTTTTTCATGTCCCATTTTAGCCTATGGGAAAATGTATATGTGCACTGCTAAACATTATAAGGTATAGGGGTGTCGCGAAAACATTTTTGTTCTCGCGTACACATTTTTGTTGTCACGAAAACAATGCTCAAAAACATTGTCCCATGTATTGTTTTCTTTGTCACTTCATTGTACCAAGGTGGATTGTGCTTTTGGGCTGAAATTTGCAGGGTGGTAAGCCCTCGTCCCACAGATGTGCCTTTTGGTGGTTTGATCTCCAAACATTCGTAGTTACAGTGTTAAAAAGCTGAGAAATTTCCCATAGAACAACATTGTGGTGCCCATATCTCAAAAATAATTCGAGATACAGATTTTTTTGCTGCCCACAGCTCAGGCCACCTTTAAGTATGCGTGGAGCTTTCGAAGTCATGATTACAACTGCAGTGGAATTCTTTCCATAGTTGCTATGGTTACTGAGATATTGCCAAATAAGTGTTACAAGGGTTCCTTTTCAGTAGAGTGGGGCTGCTGTATGGCTCCATACTTATGTGTAAGTAGCAACGCAGGGCCTGAGATCCCACGGACACATACCATTACGCAAAAAATGGGCAATGTGAAGGGATCGCAGGGCCCAGAGTGCCAGCACTCCCACAAACACATACCACTAACCACTTACATTACATTTTCTCAAAAAGAAGGGAAATTTATTGCAAAAAAACTCAGCTAATGCATCAGTTAGGGTTGATGTCACAGCAACAAAAGTTTGGAAATTCGATGTTAGTGTTTCCCCCACCACCTCATCCCACCCTACCTACAGGCACCAACAGGCATTGGGGTATGATGGTCACAGGTTTCAACTCTCACCATTCCATGTAAACGAAGCTGATACTCTACAGTATAGGAGAATAGGGTGAGAGTTAGGTCTCCATACTGTTGAGTATCAGCTTGTTTCAACATGGAATGGGGTAAGAGTTGGGCCTGACGACCCCCTGGCATACCCCAATGCCTGTTGGTGTCTGTAGGTGGGGGTTGGAACCCTAACATTGAATTTCCAAACTTTTTTCGCTGTGACATTAATCCTAACTGATGCATTAACAGAGTTTTTTGCAATATATATATATATATATATATATATATATATATGTGTGTATGTGTGTGTGTGTATATGTGTATGTGTATGTATGTGTGTATGTATGTGTGTATGTATGTATACATATATATCTATATTTTGTTTACAATGGGGTGAGCTTTATGTATATACATATATATCTATATATATATAGATATATATATATATATATATACATATATATCTATATATATAGATATATATGTATATATACAGTATATATATATATTTTTTTTTTCATGCAAAAAAACTGCATTACTGCATCATTTAGGGTTAAGACTACAGTGACAAAAGTAGGGAAATGTGGTTTTAGGGTTTCCAACTCTAACCCCCCCCCCACACCTGAAGCTAGTCAGGGGTGGAATTTTCTTTGGGGTAGTCAACCCTAAAGCTCACCCCATTGTATACACTCCTGAAACATACACACATGTGTCCATCACATCTGAGCTTTATTGCTACCACAATGGGGTGAGCTTAAGGGTTGATAACTCCAAGGAAGACTTCACCCCTGATTTGCTTCAGGTGTGTGTGGGGGTTTTAGGGTTGGAATCACTAATACCACATTTCCCTACTGTTGTCATTGTAGTCTTAACCCTAAATGGTGCATTAATGCAATTTTTTGCAAAGAATCTCTTTACTTTTTGAGCTAATATAATGACATCCTCATTTGCCTGTCCCATCCCTCAATAGATGTGGACATGTATGCTGCTGTGGATGTGCAGGGCCCTTGCATTTGCAGCAAAAGCGCAGCCAAATTGTCAGCATAGCCTTCTTATTACCCTACTTCATGAACCCAGTGCTGAAAAGTTTCAAATCCCCACCAAAATGTTATTCCCCACCACCAGAACATCATTCTGTGCCTCAGTTGTGAAAACACAGTTTGGCCAGGATTTGGAAAATGACAGTCAAACAAAAGTCAGTGCACACACCGTACTTGAATGTAGTAAACACTCCAATGCTGGAAAAATTTGATGTTTATTGTGTATATAACTCAATGGGAGCCTGAGCAACAAAACAAAGACATTGACAAAAGTCCCCGGCACTTCAAATCTAACTGATTCTTCCGGGGGTGGGGGGGCATGACAGCTGTCATGTTCATGAGATGGTGTAAAAAAATGGCTGTGTTGTAAATTTGGGGTAAAAATATTTAAAATTACCAAAGTTATCAGCGAGCATTGCAAAATTTAAATGGATGCGCATATCTTTGCTATTTTTACATATTTTGACCCCACATTTCAACACAGCCTTCTTATGATTCCATCTCATGAACAAAGGTGGTGAAACTGTTCAAATCCCACCTGAAAGATAATTTCACCAAGTGACCGCAAAACCACCTTTTGGGCCGGATTTGTGTAATTCCACCACCACCGTTCATGAGGTGGGGTCCCAAAAAGGCCATATCAAAAATCTGGTGTCAAAATATGCAAAAATGGCAAAGTTATGCATCAAAGTTGAAAACCCCATTAAAATACATTGAACTGCACTTACCTTAGTTTCTCATATTGCAGTTGGCGGCTCCAGCAGCAAGAGTTGTCTGTGATTGGAGAGTGGATCTTGACCCTGGGAACTGTTCAGGTGAGTGAGAGTGTGGGTGTGGGGTGTGTGTGTGGGGGGGTAGTGAGTGCTCAGTGGGAGGTCGGGGGGGGATCAGATCAGAGAGGGATCTTTTTTTTTACAGGTTTAAAGAAAGACAAAGTGGGACAGTTTTCTTTATTACAGAGCATTGAAATATAGGGATGGGGTTCCACTAGACACCGGGGACATGGGAAAAAATATGGGGATGGCGATCGGAGGGTGGAGTGGGGGGGTCCCACTAAACACCAGGGAAATATGAAAAATATATGGGGATGGTGATCAGAGGGTGGAATGGGGGGTCCCACTAAACACCAGGGAAATATGAAAAATATACGGGGATGGTGATCAGAGGGTGGAGTGGGGGGGTCCCACTAAACACCAGGGAAATATGAAAAATATACGGGGAAGGTGATCAGAGGGTGGAGTGGGGGTCCACTAAACACCAGGGAAATATGAAAATATGGGGATGGTGATCAGAGGGTGGAGTGGGGGGGTCCCACTAAACACCAGGGAAATATGAAAAATATACGGGGATGGTGATCAGAGGGTGGAGTGGGGGGGTCCCACTAAACACCAGGGAAATATGAAAAATATACGGGGATGGTGATCAGAGGGTGGAGTGGGGGTCCCACTAAACACCAGGGAAATATGAAAAATATACGGGGATGGTGATCAGAGGGTGGAGTGGGGGGGTCCCACTAAACACCAGGGAAATATGAAAATATACGGGATGGTGATCAGAGGGTGGAGTGGGGGGGTGTCACTAAACACCAGGGAAATATGAAAAATATACGGGATGGTGATCAGAGGGTGGAGTGGGGGTCCTACTAAACACCAGGAAATATGAAAATATCGGGATGGTAATCAGAGGGTGGAGTGGGGGTCCCACCAAACACCAGGGAAATATGAAAAATATACGGGAAGGTGATCAGAGGGTGGAGTGGGGGGTCCCACTAAACACCAGGGAAATATGAAAAATATACGGGGATGGTGATCAGAGGGTGGAGTTGGGGGGGTCCCACTAAACACCAGGGAAATATGAAAAATATAGGGGATGGTGATCAGAGGGTAGAGTGGGGGGGGTGTCACTAAACACCAGGGAAAAAGTATAAAATAGGGGGATGGTGATCGGAGGGGTTGGGGCACCACTAGACACTACGGAAAGATGAGAAACATATGGGAATGGCAGTCAGAGTAGTGGGGGGTGCCACTAGACACCACGGAACAATAAAAAATATGGGGAGGGCAATCAGAGGGTGGAGGGGCCACTAGGCACCAATGAAGCATGATCAGAGGGTCCTTTTTTGTAGGAACGAGAAAGACCATACGGAAAAAGCAGAAGCCAGTCTCAAAAAAGCATCACAAATGTAAAAACAGAAACAACATTTGGTGGTCATTTTTCCAACAGTTAAGTGCAGAATCCACTTAAGGGGGTCCCGATGAGTCAGACAGATGTGTTGGTCTCTCTGCAGGATGTCATTTTTGTAGTTTTTGAAAAAAAAATTTGAAAAAAAAAATGGAAACAAAATTTCAGCAAATTAAAAAAGGAATATTTCCTCATGAAAAAGGATTGGCCCCCATGCAAAAAAGGATTCTTTTTTCATTTAATACAGCTATCTTGATGTGTTTACTAAGCATGCTCAGAACCCCAAATTTTAAAAATGTGTAACTCTGGAACAGATTAATATTTTTTCACCAAACCAGTTAAAAGACTATTGTGGGCCAAACCCTTTCTATCCTGAAAATTTCAGACCAAAATTCCTAACCTTCTGGGTGCTATGGGCTGACAAAAAAACCCCCAGCAACCCCACCCCCCCGAAAGATTCACTTTTTTCACTATCTGGATCTCGGAGACCATGCATCCTACTGGAATTAAACTTGGAACTTCATGAGATCTACCTAATGAGACTGCACATGCAAAATTTCATGCAAGTCCGTTGAATGGTTGCCAGGTTATTAAAGTGCAAATATTGGGGTTTAGCATTAAACTGCCTACTTAACCCTAAATATATTCTTTGCAAACAACTTCGTTAATACATAGATACATACATAGATACATAGACAGTGTTGACAGATAAGGGCCTATGGCCCACCCAGTCTGCCCATTTGAGCTTGTAAGTTCAGTTTATGTTTTCCAAGAAGTCTGTTGCCCCTTACCCCTGACCTCCAGAATTCCTTTATGTCTATCCCATGCATTCTTAAATCCCGTGATTGTTTCAGCCCCCACCACTTCCTCTGGCAGGGTGTTCCGCTTGTCCACCACCCGCTCTGTGAAGAAATTCTTCCTCACGCTTCTCTGAATCACCCTCCTCCAACTTCATCCCATGCCCTCTAGTCCTGGAACATCTTTTTCGCTTAAAATAGTGTATTCCTGCACCCTGTTCCTCCCTGTAAGATACTTGTATGTCTCTATCATATCCCTCTCCCTCCTCTCCTCCAGGAGTACATGTTCAGTTCCTTCAACCTGTCTTCATAAGACTTGTGATGTAATCCATGCACCATCTTTGTTGCCCTCCTCTGAACCTTCTCTACCCTGTCTATGTCCTTACGTAGGTAAGGTCTCCAGAACTTCTAACATGTACTCCAGGTGGGGCCTCACTAGTGTCTTGTATAGTGGAATTATGACCTCCCTTTTCCTGCTGGTGATGCCCCTGCCTATGCATCCCAGCATCATATTTGCTTTACCTGCTGCCTTGTCACACTGTTTCCCTACCTTGAGGTCATCAGAGATGATAACCCCAAGATCCCTTTCCTGCTTGGTGCATGCTATATCCTCACCCCCCAACTGATATATTGTGCCAGGGTTTTTGTGCCCCATATGCATTATCTTGCACTTCCTTGCATTGAATTTCAACTGCCAAACCCCTGACCATTCTTCAAGTTTCTGCAGGTCCCTTCTCATTCTGTCTACACCCTCTGGTGTGTCTACTCTGTTACAGAGCTTTGTGTCATCAGCGAACAGTGAAATTCTGCCTTCTAGGTCCTGCGCAATGTCACTGATGAAGATATTGAATGGGACCGGTCCCAGCACTGATCCCTGTGGTACCCCACTGGTCACTATTCCCTCTGTGGAGTGACAGCTATTTACCACCACCCTCTGTTTTCTGCTGCCCAGCCAGTTACCTACCCACCACACTACTGTCCTGCCCACACCCATGTTCCCCAGTTTGTGCAATAGTCTTCTATGTCTCAGAAGAGACAGAGCAGGCAGAAAGGGAGGAGGAGTGGCACTGTATGTGAAAAATGACATAAGGGCCACACAGATCCAGGAGGAACAAAATTGGGGAGAGATACTGTGGGTTAAGCTGGAAAGGAAAATGGGGCCAGCCATCCGCACAGGTGTGGTCTATAGACCACCAGCCCAGGAGGAAGAAACAGATAGGGAGCTGATGCTAGCCATCCAAAGGATGGCTGACAAGGGTGAGGTAGTACTGGTTGGAGACTTCAATATACCAGATGTGGACTGGAGCATCCCAGCAGCAGCATCAACTAGGAGCAGATTTATCCTGGACTCTTCAGGGTGCCTTCCTCAAGCAACTGGTCATGGAACCAACTCGCAGAAGGCAATACTGGACCTTGTGCTCACAAACAGGGACAGTGTGATGGGGTAACAGTGGGGAGCACCTGGGTAACAGTGGGGGAGCACCAGTCATTGTGGTTTGAAATCACAGAAAGAGCAGAACCAAACCACACAAAAACACGTATCCTGGATTTTAGGGGGGCAGACTTTGGGAAAATGGGGAGATGCTTGAAAGAGGCATTAAGGGGAATGGGACAGGAATCAGGGATTGAGGAACAGTGGGCAGTATTTAAAATGGGGATTACAAGAACAACAGAATTATGCATTAAGCAGGTTAGCAAGAGGAAAAGAAAGAGGAGACCATTATGGTTTTCCAAAGAGGTAGCAAAGAAAGTGAAAGCCAAAAAGACTGCATTCAGGCAATACAAAAAGACACAGGCAGAAGGGATAGGGAGAAGTACCAGGAGAAACAAAGGAGGCAGGGAAGTCAGTAAGGGAAGCCAAAGCTCAGACAGAAGAACACATTGCAAAATCAGTGGTTAAAGGGGACAAAACTTTACAGGTACATAAGTGAAAAAGAAGGACAAAGGGAGGGATAGTTAGACTGAAGGGGAGGATGGGAGCCAGCATGGAGGATGAAAACAGTAAAGCTGACATATTGAACAGGTATTTCTGCTCAGTCTTACTAAGGAAGAGGGGGTAATGGGTCTGAAGGGAGTACAAGGGGTGAGAATGGTGCAGAAATGGACACAGTCCCTTTACCGAGAAAGGGTCCCTGAAGGAACTGAAGTAATAAGAGCTGATAAAGCAATGGGGCCAGATGGGTGCACCCCAGGGTCCTTAAAGAACTAAGAGAGGTGGTGGCTGAACCTCTGGCTATCCTGTTCAGCCAATCACTGGAAACAGGGAGGTACCCAAAGACTGAGGACAGCAGATGTAGTCCCCTTATACAAAAGTGGGAACAAAGAGGAAGCAGGGAACTACAGACCAGTCAGCCTCACCTCAGTAGTGGGAAAGATCATGGAAGCACTACTGAAGGAGAGATTGGTGGAACATCTGGTTGTCAATGGACTACAGGACCCAAGGCAGCATGGTTTCACAGGGGAGGTCATGTCAGACCAACCTCATTGAATTTTTTGACTGGGTGACTAGGGAGGTGGATCAGGGAGGGCAGTGACATTGCCTATCTGGACTTCAGCAAGGCCTTTGACACTGTGCCACATAGAAGACTATTACACAAACTGGGGAATATGGGTGTGGGCAGGACAGTAGTGTGGTGGGTAGGTAACTGGCTGGGTGGCAGGACACAGAGGGTGGTGGTAAATGGCTGTCACTCACAGAGGGAAGAGTGACCAGTGGGGTACCACAGGGATCAGTGCTGGGACCGGTCCTATTCAACATCTTCATCAGTGACATTGCACAGGATATAGAAGGCAGAATTTCACTGTTAGCTGATGACACAAAGCTCTGTAACAGAGTAGACACACCAGAGGGTGTAGACAGAATGAGAAGGGACCTGCAGAAACTTGAAGAATGGTCAAGGGTTTGGCAGTTGAAATTCAATGCAAAGAAGTGCAAGATAATGCATATGGGCACAAAACCTGGCACAATATATCAGTTGGGGGTGAGGATATAGCATGCACCAAGCAGGAAAGGGATCTTGGGGTTGTCATCTCTGATGACCTCAAGGTAGGGAAACAGTGTGACAAGGCATCAGGTAAAGCAAATAGGATGCTGGGATGTATAGGCAGGGGCATCACCAGCAGGAAAAGGAGGTCATAATTCCACTATACAAGACACTAGTGAGGCCCCACCTGGAGTACAGTGTACAGTTCTGAGACCATACCTGTAAGGACATAGACAGGGTAGAGAAGGTTCAGAGGAGGGCAACAAAGATGGTGCATGGGTTGCATCACAAATCCTATGAAGACAGGTTGAAGGAACTGAACATGTACTCCCTGAGGAGAGGAGGGAGAGAGGGATATGATAGAGACATACAAGTATCTTACAGGGAGGAACAGGGTGCAGGAAAACACTATTTTTAAGCAAAAAGATGTTTCAGGACTAGAGGGCATGGGATGAAGTTGGAGGGAGGACGATTCAGAGGAAACATGAGAAAGAATTTCTTCACAGAACGGTGGTGGACAAGTGAACACCCTGCCAGAGGAAGTGGTGGGGGATGAAACAATCACGGGATTTAAGAATGCATGGGATAGACATAAAGGAATTCTAGAGGTCAGGGGTAAGGGGAAATAGACTTCTAGGAAAACAAACTGAACTTACAAGCTCAAATGGGCAGACTAGGTGGGCCATAGGCCCTTATCTGCCGACACTGTCTATTTATCTATGTATCTATGTATCTATGTACGTGGCACAGTGTCAAAGGCCTTGCTGAAGTGCAGATAGGCCATGTCCACTGACCTCCCCCTGATCCACCTTCCTAGTCACCCAGTCAAAACATTCAATGAGGTTGGTCTGACATGACCTCCCCCTGGTGAAACCATGCTGCCTTGGGTCCTGTAGTCCATTGACAACCAGATGTTCCACCAATCTCTCCTTCAGTAGTGCTTCCATGAGCTTCCCCACTACCGGTTAGTGGACCAGTTAGGGTAACTTAATGTCATAAAAGTAGGGAAATGTGGCATTAGGATTTCCAACCCTAACTCCTCCCAATCCCAAGCAGCAAAAGGAAAAAAAACATTAGGATTTTGGGTCTCCAGAGTTTTGTCAAATTAGTGGTGAGGTCTTCCTTAGGGTTGTCAACCCTAATGGTCCCCCCTCCCCACCCAGCTCATGGCCTATAGTCCAAAGCAGAAGGAACAGCTCAAAGCCAGTGCCTCATAGTGAAACACTGTTCAAAGGTAGAGAATTATGTTTCACCACATGTTGCCAACACAGTTTGTTGTAGCTTTCATCACACAGGGCCCTGAAGAAAGGAGATCATGCGTGATGTTGTTTGCTCTGGGAACGGGGTGGGCATTAGTGTTGACAACCTCATAGAAGACCCCACCACTGATTCACGAAGACTCTGGAGACCCAAAACCCTAATTTTTTCTGTTGCTGCTTTGGGGAGTTAGGGTTGGAAACCCTAATGTCACATTTCCTTACTTTTGTGCATTAAGTTACCCTTACTGGTGCATTAACAACGTTTTTTGCAAAGAATTTCCTTTCTTTTTGAGATAGTGGAATCATATCCTGGACCTGTGTGAACAGATGCAGATGCCCTGCATCAAGGGAAGACTCCATCCACCTACAGAAGTGCATGGCCCTTCTGGGCCTTGCAGTTCTGTGCATCAACGTATGTGAAGAATTCATGGGGTTGTCTTGTGGGTTGCAGAAGTACAAGGCACTGTGGTCCCTACACATCTATGTGCTGCAGCTACAGATGCACAGGACAAAGTCTGTCAGCCAATGCACAGGGCCCTCTGCCATCTAAGGGGGAAGAGGTGCAGGGCCCTGTGCCAAGAAGACAGTTGTCTTCACTATATGGAAGCCGGGCCTGTGCGAACAACCCTGCACCTTTCAATTCCTGGCTGGAGGGGTGTCACATAACAGCGCTATCCCCCCTCACCCTCACCCCATCCAGCTGGGTCACTGATCTCACCACCGAACTCAGCTCACTGGCACTGGATCACAAAGTATACCTGCTGGGGTCAAGACTGGCACTTTATACAAAGTTTGTTAACAATTATTTTTTTTTTTAATTTTGACCCCAAAATTTCAAGATACTCATTTTATGATTCACCTTATAAACATGATGTGTACAATTTATTGTATATTGGACAAAACGTCGTTTCGTACCACAAATCCGAAAACATGTCTCATCCAGGACTTAAAAATGACACATGCCGCATTTATGAGGTGGTGTGGAAAAATGGCTATGTTGAAAGTTTGGAGTCAAAATATTTAACATTAGTGAAGTTATGAGTGAACACTGAAATACTGCAAAGTTCGCTCATAACCTGGGCATTTTACCATGTTTGTACACCAGATTTTCAGCATAGCCTTCTTATTACCCCACCTCATGAACCTGGTAGGAGAAAATTTTAAAATCCCTGCTGAAACATTTTTCCATGCCACTGAACTGTCATTCCATGCCACAGGTGCAAAAACACATTTTGGCCAGGATTTACCACATGCGATCATCAGAAAATTAGACTGGTTCATGAAGCCAAGGGGTGATCCCTGCACCACTGGGTGGATGGCAATAATATAGGTCAAAACAGTATGACAGTCAGAATTATATAGTTGTCCACATGCAAAATGTATGATGTAAGTTCATAACATCCCAGAATGCAAATACTATATAGAGGGTTTCATATAACTCCATTTTGGGAGTATTTGACTTCCAAAAATAAGGCAAATACTTCCAAAATAAAGGGGAGGGAAGTAATTGACTTCCAACTGTAAAAAATAAAATTGAATGACTTCCAAAATTGAAAGCACAGAAGCTAAGAAATGATGGCTTTTTCTAAAAGAAATTGTATTTTATCACTAATAGTTATATTAAAATCCATAAATTGATCCTTCCTAGAATGCTGACTTTCAAATCATGGGATCTGGGAAGTATATTGACTTCCAAAAAATTGGAAAGACTTCCAGATTTTGACTCATGGAAGTATTAGACTTCCACTAAAAATAAATTAATTGAACCACTGGCTATATAGCTGTGACAGAGAACTCCTGCCACTATTGAGGACAACCTTTTCTTAAATTTGTTGCAACAGTTCTTCTATTTCTAAGCCTAATCTATCCTTTACTATTTCTAGTCCATAAGGTTGGCCACCTACAGGCAGCCCCCTTCCCTTCCTTGACTATGCTATAGTGTCCTCTTTAATTTTCCTTTTCCCTCTCAGATCCTCATACAGGGAGGTTATTGTTGTGACCTCCAAGCATATGTAAAACAGGTTGTGTTTATCATTGTTGGACTTAGTATGTAACAGCACTGTGTCATAAAATACCTTGATGTATATACCTTATGTTTATGAAACCTGTAAATGTTGAAAATACCATGGCACTAGGTGTTTTTGATAATGGTAAAAAGTACTAGGTGACTATTACAGAAATTACGTTAGTTGTGCTGTTTAAAATGCACGTAAATTGCCATAAACTGACCAAGTCTAAATGTCATGGTAATTTGCGTATATCCCATGATGCTTTACATTATGGAAGTATGTATGATGTTGTATTTCTTTGAAACTTGATGTGTTGCCAATGCCCTTTGGGGTAACCTTTCTTTCAGTGATTCTGCATTGAGGTTCTTTGTCTATAGCTTGTTTTTTTTTTTTTACAGGTTTAGTTTGTCACAGCGTGTGGGAATAAACTTCAGACGAGGCAAATTTACAGGTTTAACACACCATGGTGTGATATTTATTTTTCAAAGGTTAGAAAAATATAGATGAAACCAACAAAAATTGCAACGAAAATCACTACTTAAAATCAATAGTTTCTCACAAAATACAGTCCTGGATCTTAGAGCTCCTAAGACCCTTCTCATCTGCATTCAACAGCTTGTCTGCCTCTCTTCTTCCTCAGGGCTGAGCCCCACTAGACTGAACTGAAGTAAACTCACTGAAGAGGTATTTATATATTTTTGGTGAATCACCTGACTGAGCCTCTTCTAGTTACAAGTCTGGATATGTTGCTTCATGTCTGAACACGTTTAAAAACCAAGGGGGGGGGGCGGGGTTATTTCAGAGGACTTCCTAGTTCAGTTAAAGGTACAGTGTATATATCTACAGATATTGACTTTCTATATCTCTGATCCACAGTGACTAAGCACTTTTATAACGTATACCACATTCTCATACATAGTACCTTATACAGTAACATGTCTCTAGTGTGAATTTATGAAAATATTTTAAGGATTTCTTATACCTGTACTAATCATGACATTATTACTGTTTTATATGGCTTCCAAATTCTTTTTATTTAAAAAGGCTTTATTAATTGTATTTATTTCTTTTTAAAATAGCCTTCATGCTTTTTGTACATAAAATGCACTTATGCACTTTACACAACACCTCCCCCCGGGTGTTTGGCATCATTCCAAGGACTGGATGGAAATGGAAAAAGAATGAAAAGAGAGAACTAGTAGGAAGTTTAGTAGGGATAGTAAAGAGCTACTCTAGGTGGCCAACCTGGGGGGGGGGGGGAAGAAAAGCAAAGAGAAAAGCGATAACTGTTGCTAGAAAATAAGGAGATAGAAAAGTGATCCATCAGTCACAGCCGAAGGTGTAGCTTAACTCCACCACACACCTCCCTCCTTAAGAAAAAAAAAAAACAGTTTTCAAAACTATACTGTTTTTCAAGAACCTTCTCTCAGTCATAAATATTCTACCAAAACAGTACAGTAGAATGGGGATTAATTGAAACTTTCTCTTACCCACTATGACAGCTTCACCCCAGGGTCCCTTAATTTAGTTATTTTTAGTATTGTCCACCATACCAAGTTACTGCAGTACGACAATACTTTCACAACTTTACCCTGGGGCTGTCAAACAGTTCAGCACAGTACCCATCTATGCTCTCCGAGGGCTTCAGTCTGTAGTGACTTTCTGTCCCCTATTTCACTGTGGTTACTACAAGTCAGACGTTTCATATATAATATCAGGCACCTATCAATAGGCATCATTTCGGCACTCATCACTTAACATCATTTCAGAATCCATCACTTGGCATCTTTTCAGAACCATCACTTGCCATCGTTTTAATACCCTGTGTACCAACTATCATAACTTCATCAGTACATTAAAAAAGAGGAAGTAATACACAAAAGTTTTATGCTGACTTTGAGCTTCCTCCATACCCATCACTTGGCATTGTTTCACTCAGGGGCCCAATCATAGATTCCACCCCATACCTAGATCCTCCATGACCTTAAGTTACTCATTTTATGTCGTACAGTATAGACATTTCTTTTATATTATAAATTTCTTGTAATCATTTCATACATTTTATTTATCCATTTCCCTGTCATATATTTTCTGGTAGACAAGGAACCTTATCATGCTGAATATCAACCAGCCAGTTCCTAACTCCAAAACCTTTGGGGTTTCCTTTCAACCCTTACACCATTCTGGTACCCTCAACTGACTGTACTCAGTACCAGCCTTAATGCTATATTCATTATAAACATTACATGTTTCATACATTTCATACCATATCATAGGGGGTTCAAAACATGGGAACGTCCATTCAACCACCATGGTGTCTTTCTTGTTGCTTGTAGTCTTAACCCCAGTATGCAAATGTCCTGAAACAGTCTTACCCAGGGCCTTCATCTCATCGTCCTCCAAGCAGCAGCAGCCCGGAAAAATGGGCAACAATGGGATTTTAAAAGTGACTGGCAACAAAGGTTCCATTAAGGGGTCCTCCTCCTCTGGAACCCATGGATCCTGGTCCTCTGTCTCCACCACAAAATCCTCCAGTTGGAAACCCATCAGCACCTGTCAGTGATGCTCCACCTCTCTCTCTGGCACTGGTCCACCTCCGCGTTCCATTGAACTCCAATCCAATTAGTAATTCCCCTCAGGTCCTCCTCACCTGGGCTCTGGTATGCACACCAGTAAGCCCCTCTTCCTCCAGAACCTTGTCCTCCATGGGATCCTGTAGCTATGCCATCCTGCTCTTTGCCCCCTATGTCTGGATACCAGGGCTGGTATCTGGGTACCAGTCTCCCACTTGTTTCTCTGGACAACCAGTACTATCCCACTTTTGACACCAAGTTTGTCACAGCATGTGGGAATAAGCTTCAGACAAGAAAAATGTACAGGTTAAACACACCATTGTGTGATATTTATTTTTCAAAGGTTAGAAAAACAATAAATGAAAACAACAACAATTGCAACGAAAATCATTACTTAACATCAGTAGCTTCTCACAAAATACAGTCCTGGCTCTTAGAGCTCCTAGGACCCTTCTCATCTGCAATCAACCCCTCCTCTTCAGCCTATTCTTAAACTCACTACCGGATAGCTGCCCAGAACAAATAATTCTCTACGCCGACAATGCTGTGATCCTCACCTCAGACCCTGATCCAAACCAATTACAAAATAAACTTCAGTGGGCCTTCTCCTCCATTGACTCCTGGTTCCTAAATCATAAACTGCTTCTCAATCAGAAAAAAAAAACAAGTCTATGGTCTTTTGCAGCCTCCACAACAAAAACAAACAACTCCATCTCTCCATTGCAACCGAACAAGGAGCCATCCTAGAGCAAACACAATCATTCAAGTACCTTGGCATCACCCTTGATCCCCACCTCTCATACACTGTCCATATTAACAATGTGGCAAAGTCTGCCAATGCAAGGTTAGGCATATTATTCCGGCACAGGAAACACCTAACCCCAGAAGCACTGTCAGTGGCTGTCCAAAGCTCCATTGTCAGCATCATAGACTATGGTCTTATCATATATGGGTCTGCAACTACCACTGCTCTCAAATGTATCGCGACCTCCCTGAATAAGGCCTGTCATCTCATCACTGGCTCACATCGCCATACCCACACTTATGACCTTTATTCCCAATCTGGATGGCTTCAACTGGACAAACGCATAAAATACCAAACCTGCATCACGGCCAAGAAAATCATAATGAGACTTGCCCCACCTGGTGTCTGTGCCCTCCTTAAGCCTAGACATAGGAATGTCACTACAAGGAGATCCAATTCCCATCTACTACATATCCCACGATGTCGCACGACCCAAGGACAAAGATCATTTGCCTATCGGGCATCCAACTGGCTCAACTCTCTTGGCAGCGACATAGTGACCACTCCAACACTTGGCCTTTTCAAGTCCAAGCTGCGTCTCTCACTGCTTGTATCCTACGATTGCCCATCTTAACATTTCCACTGTTCCAGCTGCACATGCCCCAGCACCCAGCACTTACAATCAGTCTTTGCACCCCTAACACCTTACCTGGCATATTCCCTCAACAAGGCCCCCTGTCTGCACTGTCTCCCACCCTCGCCCACCTCCCCCCATATCTCCACTCCTGCCCCTGCCCCCACCCACCTCCCATACTCCCCCATACCCCTGCACCTCCTACCCCTTGATCTCCTACCATAACTTCTCCCCCCATCGACCCCTCCTCCCCTTTGTCTTGCTCTTAGCTCAAGTCTTTGTACTGGTTATTACATGTCTGTAAGTCAGTGACGTTATGTTTGTAACTAAAAATGATGACTGTTGCACACGCTGACATGGAACCTTTGTAAAAGAGCCTCGGCTCAAAGGTATTGTAATCCTAGATTGAAATAAATAAATAAAAATAAATAAATAAATTCAACAGCTTGTCTGCCTCTCTTCTCCCTCAGGGCTGAGCCTCACTGGACTGAACTGAAGTAAACTCACTGAAGAGGTATTTATATCTTTTTGCTGGGATCACCTAACTCAGCCCTCTTCTAGTTACAAGTCTGGACATGTTGCTTCATGTCTGGGAACATATTTCAAAACCAAGGGGGGGTGGGGTTCAGGGGACTTCCTGATTTAGTTAAATGTACAGTGTATATATCCACAGATATTGACTTTCTATATCTCTGATCCACAGTGACTAAGCACTTTTATAACGTATACCACATTCTCATACATAGAACCTTATATAGTAACAGGTCTCTAGTGTGAATTTATGAAAATATCTTTAGGATTTCTTGTACTTGTACTAATCATGACATTATTATTGTTTTGTATGGCTTCTAATCCTTTTTATTTAAAAAGGCGTTATTAATTGTATGTATTCCTCTTTAAAATAGCTTCATGCTTTTTGTACACAAAATGCACTTATGCACTTTACACAACACCTCTCTGAGTGTTTGGCATCATTCCAAGGACTGGATGGATGGAAATGGAAAAAAAATGAAAAGAGAGAATTAGTAGGACATTTAGAAGGGATAGTAAAGAGCTACTGTAGGTGGCCAACCTAGGGTATGGGGGGTGGGGAGCAGAAAAACAAAGAGAAAAGTGATAACTGTTGCTAGGAAATAAGGAGATAGAAAAGTGGTCCATCAGTCACAGCTGAGGGTGTAGCCTAACTCCACCACAACAGCCTCAGGAGTACAACAGGGCCAGCGATCGGCAAACCAGAGCTTTACAGAAAGCTTGCAGACTTGAACTGTGTAAGTGCATCTCTCACAGCTGCAGCCCAAAGCTGACATCATCCACGGGGGATTCTGGGATGTGCCCAAAGTGGTGCACAGTTGAAAATCTCAGGGCAGGAAACTGGCCAGATCAACCAGATATAATAACCTTTATGACAGAAGCAGTAAGTAACGAATGTTTTTGGCCACATAAATCTTCTAATGGGGGGTAACCCCACACAAAGGCTGGGGAATCC
This sequence comes from Neoceratodus forsteri, assembly GCA_016271365.2. Lineage (NCBI taxonomy): Eukaryota > Metazoa > Chordata > Ceratodontiformes > Ceratodontidae > Neoceratodus > Neoceratodus forsteri. The sequence continues at coordinate 75,203,772 of JADMNL010000033.1, read as the reverse complement.
TATTGTGCATGTTCCCTTTTAATTTCTCAGATCTGTTGCATAATGCTAAACAATACACCTATAGACTTATTCATAACATGTTTACTCATGAAACTTGCACAGCCTGTAAATATTATACTGTTATGCAAATTGTAAATACTTTTTGATCATTGTTTCTACTTCCACTTGTTAATATTATACCCATTAATATGTGTGTAGATCATTACTTGTATAAATTTCAATCTTCCTCTATGAACAAAGTGGGTGATTTAATCATTTTTATTGGACCAACAAGAGATTTACAAAACACAAGCTTTCAGGCTACACAGTGCCTTTCGTCAGGCAGTGGCAGAATCTTCAAAAAAAATGTGTAATTTGAGTAGAACTGATAAATAAGCTTTTATGCATGGGTGTGACAGTTCTGTTGATAAGGAAGTAAATAACTAAGGTAGTCTCTTCTCCATGGATGGAATGTGACAGCAGGCCTATAAATTGTTAAATGCTTATGCTCTAAGAGACTCCTTAAAGGTAGACTGTGTGTGTGTGTGTGTGATGTGTGTATATATCTATGCTGCATTAACACACATATCCACAAGAACACAGCAGACACACAGTATGATCAAACATAAATAAAGCTATGTTAATGTATAATGTGCACTAACATATATATCAAATGTAAGAGATAATGTATATAAATATATGCACAGGAAATGCATGTGCACCTGAAGCAAGGGAAAAGGAGTTGTCAGTTTAAATTTTGTTCACAGGTCATGAAACTAAGGCCAACTTTCAGTCCCTTATTTTTAGTGTCAAGAAGAAAAATAAGCCTGAACTCATAAGCTCACCTTACTTGTGTATTTCTGAAGAGCCCTTTGGGAACCAGGATGGAGAGGTCATAGATGGAGCGATCAAATTGAGAGAAATGCTGTCCTACTGTTTTTTCAGTCTTTTTCTCCTTTATATCATGCCTATGCAAGTTCACTCAGGTTCAGAGGGGTTGTCTGGTTCCCCACATAGCTTGTATATGGACACTTCTTGCACTGGATATAATAGAAAACATTCTGGGGCCCACGTGCATAACTCCCCTATGTCTTAAATTGCTTGTTTTGGGGGATGTTGATAAAGTCTGAAGTGGAAATATGCTCACATGTTTTACATTTAAGAATATTGCTGGGCTTAGAGCCTCCTAGTGTTGTATCATTTTGGTCGGGTATAAGTTTTCCCCTGACAATCAGGGTTGGATAAATTAGGTGGTTGTTTGAAAGACAGTAAACATGGTTGCTGGAAAATGCATTTCACTGAATATTGGCTGTAGGTCCTTAACATATTTTATAGGGGCTCCAGATTGGGGTTGTATGTAACAATCAAGTGTGTCCAGTTGGTGGTGGTCTTTTCTTTATATTGTGGTAGTTGTTCTCTTGGTATATGGGTGGCACATTCACAGCTATCAATGTCTGTAAAGGAGCATTCTTGTTTAGTAAATGTTTGTTTTCAGTATGACAAGGTGTTTATCTCTGTCCTCCTCCTCACTTGAACAGATTTCGTTGTGCTGAATCGCTTGGCTGTGCATTACAAATTTTTTAGTGTGCCTAGGGTGATTGCTGGCTTTGTGTAGGTACCGCTGTCTGTTGGTTTCCTGTAGCTACAGGTCTGTAAGGTTCTACCTTTGATGGTAACTGTGGTGTCAAGGAAGTTGATGCTGATGTAAGAATATTCCAGGGAAAGTTTACTGAATGGGTGGAGGATGTTAAGTTCCTGATGCAATTCTTTCAGTGTATGAGTACCTTACATATACAGACATGTATCCGTCTGTGTGATTTAAATATCGAGGCGTGTCAGCCAGGGTATTTCCTATTTGTTAATGACTTATTGGGTGCTACAGCGTTAATGAGTAGTAGCTGCATTGGTCATAGAGTGTCCTGTTTTGTATTCATTGTTTCTTACTTGCATTCCTCTTTTATAAAGCCAGGCCAGAGTCTTCAAGTGCACGCTTTCTTGATGTTGCTCTCATTGGCATTGATGGGCATACAGTACAAAGTAAGGATTACAGGAAACTGACAGTGACTAATCCACATTTTGAATTTAAAAGTGCCCAGAGTTATTTGTGGTATTTTAATATGTTGTTTGTTGTATGTTTTGTTATTTGCCATTTATAATTTAATTAAAAAAATTATGGAAAAAATAGTGCCCATTCAACTTCATTGAAACTGGCAATTCCTTTTGACCAATATCTCTCTTTAAGGAGAAATTTCAGTGAAACAAAAGATTTTGAGTTACAATCAGGTGAGCTGACTGACTGATTTATTACAAGAGGGTATGATAGGGAACTATTGAGGGTAGCCAGAGAAAGAGAGAGTTCTTGGAAATGACATGCATGCATTGGTGTTAACAAAGGATAAGAGTACCCCAAATGAACAACCAGTAACACTCTCCATCGAACATAAAAAAGCTGCAAGTGGATTGGAGCCATTGTGCATAAAGAACTGGCTAATCTTTACAAGCAATCTGTCAATGTTGAAAGAAATGGGCCCAGAACCAAGAGTCAGCTTCAGAAGGGCACAAAATCTAACAGATGTTTTAGTACATAATCAATACTGTATTCAAAAAACAGTTACATTCAAGAATTGTTTGCCCCCAAAAAAAAAAAAAAACTGGCTTCTAGCCTGACAAGTGTTGCAGTGTTTGCAGATTTACCAAAACAGGCTCTGAATTTGAACATCCTGTAACCAACATTAGTTTTAATATACAAGAATTCATGACCTTCGATATGAACTTTGTAGTTTATGTTATTGCTTGTAGCTTGTAACTTTATGTCGGAAGGAAAATTTGTTCTGCCAAAGTTAGAATGCAGGAGCATGTAAGAGATGTTGTCATAAATGGACCTGACGACACACTTGGGTGAGTTCCATGGGTCCTCCCATTCTGAGCTACAGTAAGATGGATAGGACTTGAAGTTATGGAAGCATCCCCTAGAGGAGGTAATCATCTTAAAAAATTGCTACAGAGGGGCTGGCCCAGTGGTGCAGCAGATAGTGCTACTACCTTGCACTCCGGCGACCCAAGACTGAGACTGATCTTAGGTTACTGGGAGTCAGCTTGCGGGGAGAGGATGGAGCATCCACTGGACTGTTCTCCTCTCCCAGGAAGGGAGGGGGGGTTGCCAGTTTCTCTGCATGACTGCCACCAGCCCAAGGGGTGGTGTTAGGACAGGACTGGGAGCAGCATGAAGGGAGGGAGCTGCGGGACTTCTGTGATGCGTGCGTGCCTCCACATGCTTGCACTGGTGTATGCACCCCAGCAACAGGGAGGGAGGAAAACCTGGAAAAAAAAATTGGGGGATGGGCCTGTCCGAGAGATCATGGCCTCTTTTTGCAACATGGTTGGGGGACAGTCTGGATGTGTGTTCTTTGGGAGGAGAGGATGACCCCCCCCAGCCTTGCTATGGGGGGAGTCCACTGAAGAGTAAGACCTCTGGCTGGTGGAGGCAAGGCTACTGTTAGGACTCATGGGGACAAGTCTGATATGACACCCATTCTGGATGGGGAGGATAACTTACTTTACAACAAAAAAGAAAAAAATTGCTACAGTGGGAGGCACAGTGGATCTATAGGCCAAAGTGTTTGAAACCACATGGACATAACAATGAATTTGATCTTAAGCTTTTCATTTAAATCTCATATGTAAATGGCATTGAGCAGTCCCTTGTTTAACTCTACTGTATCCCTCTATGAATATGCATAGTGGAAGTTCCCTCTTTTGGTGTATGTGTTGATCAACAAAGAACATTTACTTCTGTATTTGCTATGAAACTGTCCTGGATGTAACATTATGCCCTTTACCCCTAAAATCTTATTGTTTCTCATGATCTTTTTTGTGTATTTTTCCACTTTATGCAAATTAGTGTACTGTTCAATTTGTATCTATGTATTATGTTTTATTGTATAATGTATTGCTGTAAGTTTTTCTTACTCCCCTCCTCCCCCTTCCCTGTAAGATGCATCTGGAAACAAGCTAGTGTTTGAGCTCAGTATGTCTTTCCTGGTGAAACTTTTGAAATAAATAAATAAATACATAAATTAGTATTTAGAGCTTCGACTGCACACTTACAAGAAACACTGTTGCACTCCATGGCTGAAGGAACATTGTAACAGTAACACTGAAATGGATTCATGAGTCAACTCTTACACTTCAGGGTGCTAGGAATGTACTTTATTATAACACCCACTCTGATTGGTTAACACTCTCAACATGCTATAGACATGCAGTACACACTGAGAACCACTGAGTGGCACTATAACTACAGCATTAATGTACTTTAGTACACTGTATATATGCACAATGTAATCAACTACTTTCTGCTACATCTTTTTTTTTTTAAGAAAGAGGAAAATTGTGCCACTTAAAATGTAACTAGTAAGGAAACCCATATCACTGGATCTTGACCAGACCTGGCTTATTAAAGTCTTTTTTTGCTCTGAACGCTTCATCCAAAAAATAGATCATGCTAAGGTGCATAGGGAGAAGTATCAGCAGCAGAAAAAAGGAGGTGGTTATGCCACTGTACAGATCAATAGTGAGACCTCATCTGGAGTACTGCGTCTAGTTCTGGAAGCTGCATCTCTGGAAGGACGTACATCGACAAAATAGAGGCAGTCCAGAGAAAGGCAACACAAATGATGCAAGAACTGAACTAAAAGTCATTAGAAAAGACTAGAGAACCTCAATATGTATTTCCTGGAGGAGAGAAGGGGGGGGGGATATGATAGAGACATTCCAGTACCTCAGGAGTATAAACAAGATATAGGAGGGTAGCATCTTTCAGAACAGATGGTGTACAAGACAAAAGGGGGAATGATATGAGGCCAGAGGGGGTAGGCTCAGGGGCAACATGAGGAATTATTTCACAGAGAGGGTAGTGGATGCATGGAACAGCCTTCCTGAGGAGGTTGTGGGGTCTAAAACTGTGGGAGAATTCAAGAATGCATGGGACAGACATAAGGCAATTCTTGTGGGGGGTAGGAAGAAATAGGCTGTTGGTTAACTGGGATCTGCGGTCTATCCTGTAGGTAGGGAAATGTGCAGACTAGATGGGCCTAGCGGTCCTTATCTGCCGTCAAAGTCTATGTTTCTATGTTTCTGTGTTTCTAGGAAGTATTTTTTCTCAGAAAGAGTAGCGAATGCTTGGAACAGCCTCCTGGCAGAGGTGGTAAGGGCAATGATGTTTGGTGAATTCAAGAATGCATGGGATAGACATAAGAGTACTCTCACATTAGGGAAGGGAAGGTAAGCCTCAGATCAACTAGGGGTATGCGATATTGCATTAGGTAGGGAAAAGGAACAGACTAGGTGGGCCACACAGTCCTTATCTGCTCTCACCTTCTATGTTTCAATGTTTCTATCATCTATCACCACAATCAGCTGTCTATAACACAATCAAGTAGAAAATATGGAAATATTTTAACATGAACTAGGTTTAAGCCAATAACTGTTCACTTAATATACTTTTACTGAAATGCAATGTTCAGTAATTTTACTGGCACCAAGAGCCCCAGACATTACTAGTTAGTGTAGGGACCAAAGGTTGCTAGCACATGGTCCACCATCAAAGCATGATTTTTACCACAAGCTAATAACACATAGTCCTTGTATCTGGAGGGCATTCTCAACTCTCTCTCTCTCTCTAGATGTTACCTTGCTGGTGTTGCTTTCCTCTGTAGCAAGACATTTAGCAGCTTGTTGATCACCTGTGGTGCCAGACAAATGAACAATAAGATTGTGCCTCAACCCAGCTGTCTGAACATGTGGTGTTGGGTCAAATGGCTCAACACAGTGTGAATTCATGATGGTGAGAGGTGGTTCACCTTTCTTCAACAGATGTCAACAATTTCTTTGGTACTGTCGTCCTTCTGCATGAGTCACAAGGTATGACCTAGGATGAGGAGTGGTTCTAGTTACTATGGCAGGCTCCCATGTGTGTCCACATTTGATTTGGACTGTATCTCTTTGACTGATTGTAGGAAGTGGTCTAACAGTCCAATCATAGTAGTATTTTTGATGTGCCTAATGTTTCTTCAACTGACTGACCGTGTCTGAGACTACCCCCATGGCTTGAGCAGATTGTGGGTCATAGGAATCTTGGAGTGCAGCATCCTGCTCATTAGTAACTGGGCAGGAGTATATGGCATGCCAGCCAGTGGGGAATTTCCCATATTCCAACAGGGCTACATAGGAGTCCCGTCCATAATTGTCTGCCTCCCCTAGAAGCTTCATGATGGTTTGTATGGCACGTCCTGCCATACTATTGGACTGGGGATAGGTGGGACTAGAGGTTGTAAGCTTGATTCCCCCAGTCATGTGCAAATTTCTGGAATTCCTTACTTCCAAATGGCATGTTGTCACTGACAGTCTCTGCAGGAATACTGCAACATGCTGCAACAGACTTCATGTGTGTTATAGTGGTCTGAGCAGTTTTGTCTTCCATCAACACCTCTTCAAGATACTTTGCAAAATAGTCCACCACAATAAGGTAATGCTGTGCCTTAAACTCAAATATGTCTGCTGTAACCTTCTGCCATGGCAAATTAGAAACAGCATGAGGCATGAGTGGCTCCTTTTGGTTGTCCCTTTGAAATTTTGCGCATGTTGAACACTGTCCAACCAGTGTCTCAATATCTTGGGCCATGCCTGGCCAGTACATTACAGCTCTAGCTCTGGGCTTGCATTTCTCTGCCCCTAGGTGGCTCTAATGCAGTGTATTGAGTATGTCATTCCTACTCTCTGTTGGAATGATCAGTTTGTCTCCATAAAAGGCTAAACATTCTTCAATGTGAATCTCATCTTGCATAGAGGGAGAGGGTTTCATGCAGTCTTTCACACTCTTCTTGCACCTTGGCCAGCCAGACTTAAATATTTTTGCAAGGGATTGCAGTGTCAAGTCAATTGCTATGGCTGTTCTTTTCTCTTCCAGTTTTTTATAACTCGCTGGTATATTTTCCACAATGTCATGTATTATCAGTTCTTGTCTTCAATTGTATCATTCCCAGAGTTTCCTTGTAGCTCTGTTTCTGCCACTGCTCTGGATAATGTGTCTGCTATGTACATGTACCTCCCTGGTACATATTTCACATGCAGGTGGTAACGCTGATGCTTCATCATCGTGCATTGCAACTGGGGGGATGCCTTACACAGCGACTTCTTTTCTGTTACATCTAGAGGCTTGTGATCTGTGTGTGCAGCACCTCTACCTCTGTGCCATATATATTGATGAAACTTGTTGCATGCAAAAACAACTGACAGTAGCTCGTTTTCTATCTGAGCATAGTTTTGTCCATCTAATGTGAGGCTCTTGATACATATGCAATGGACTGATCTTGCATCAAGCAGGCTCTAGCCCAAAATGTGATGCATCCAACTGAATTGTAACATGCTTCTCTAAATCATAGAATATGAGGACTGGTCTTGAGCTGAGAAAATCCCTTTTTTTAAATAAGAAATTCAATTTATTTATTCTGATAAGATAAAATGCAGAAAGTTGAGATATAACATTCCTAACAACGAAGTTTAGTAACATTTACATTCCCACAGAAATTTCTATAACTATCACTATAGTTAGAAAGTGTTAAGCGTTACTAAATTAACACAATAAACCAAGAATAATCATGAACTAATAGATACAAAGAAATATAAATACTGTTCCAAGGGAATGTGATAATTAAGAGTCACTGTGTAGAGTCAAAAAAGGTTGCCAAATCTTGTCAAATATATTTAGTTTGATCCTAATGGAATAACACATTCTTTTGTTATTTGCTGTGGAGTTTATTTGACCACACCACTCTCTAATGTGTGGTATGCTTTTTTTCCAATGTTTTAGAAGAGTTCTTTTAAAACTGAGAGAGGCCAGGGATATCCGCATTTTCTGATAATTATTAAGTGAAGGGCAATCTGAGTATATTCTTAAAATGTAGAATTTTGGAGTGAATGGACAGTTAAGTGCTATAACCTTAGTGCAAATTCTATGTATGTTTGACCATGTTTGCTGGATAGCGGGGCATGGCCAGAGCAGATGGATATCATTTGCATTTGCATGCTGCCATCTCCAACAAATATGGCTAGAAGTAGAACCTAAACAATTTTACAAGGGTCGTATAAAATCTATGTAAAATCTTAAACTGAAGCAGTTTGCCTTGTAATTCTTTAAAACCGTGGTTCACTAATTTCCATGATCCTTCCCATTCTTCACCAGCCAGTTGAATACCTAGTTCATCTGAACAAGCTTTTCTAGCTCTATTGCTAAGAGACATGTGATTGTTATATAGGTGTTAGGATGGATTTACACAGAGTTTCTCTGATTTGTAAACAGAAGTGGAAATGATATTTATGTAAACCAAGGCTTTTACACATTTTCTCAAATGAAATGAGGGTTCTTGCTCTGGCTTAATCCAGTTGCTGACCTGTTTAATGCCTGCTTTAAACCATTTAAGGTTGGTAAGTACTCTGTTTCCATTTAAAATTCTTGGATTGCACAAAAGTGGCATGAAATCAGTTGTTTTTTATTAGGATTAATAATGGAGTCGATTCTTCAAAGAATTTGTATTGAAGCAGCTATACAGGGGTTGTCTCGTAGCATATTAGGGATCTGTATAAACATAAAATCTGTGATCCTATGAGGTTTCAGAATATGTTTTTCTATTAATACCCAGAAAGGGCCATTTTCTATGGAGTCTGAATTTTTATGCAAATAACTGACAGATTATTTAAAAAGGAAAGCAAATTGTGTAGAACCCAGCAGGGTAAGACCAGCCCTTGGTAGCTAGGTGCGGCTCTGATCTTGTTGATGCTTAGTCTGTGGGGTTGGGTGCTCTATAAGAAAGTTCTTACTATTCTGTTTTCTTAATTGTTTTCCTCTCCATCAGAATGGGTATATTCTGAAGGATATAGAAGAGCTTGGGTGCAATTATCATTTTAATGGCATTTACCTTCCCCCTAGGGAAATATGTAATTTCTCCCATCTTAAAAGGTCTAATTACATATCTTTTAAAAAAAGTGCATGTTAAGCTCTAAGAGTTTAGATAAGTTAGTTGACATTGCTAGTCCCAAATATGTAATTTCATCTTTAAACCATTTAATATCTAAGATATCTGTAAGTGCTTGAAGTGTGATGCTCGAAATGTTCCCCTTCAGAGCTTGGGTTTGTCCCAGTTCATGCTGAGTCCTGATAAATTTGTGAATTCCAAAAGTAATTCTTTAAAATTTACCCATGATTCTGTAGGTCTAGTTAATGTTACTAGGATGTCATCTGCTAAAGCCAAAATGTTGTGATTTTGCTTGCCTATTCTGATACCAGCTATTCCATCATGTAAGTGCAGTGCTCTGATTAAAGGATTGAAAGCAAGGATGAAAAAATTGGGAGACAGAAGGCAACCCTATCTTGTAACACATGCTAGTTGGAAAGGAGGGGAAATAAGGCCATTTGTGATAACCTGTGCAGTGGTATTTTTATAAATCATGTTGACCCAGGAGATAAATTCATCACCACATCCACATTTTTGTAGTACCTGGAACTATTCAGAAAAAGAGATGTTCAAGAACAAGGGTGCACAATTTGAAAATAGAGGGGGCATGGCTCAGAGGTAATGTGAGGAAGTATTTTTTCATGAAGAGGGTTGTGGATGCATGGAACAGCCTTACTGAGGCAGCCATGGGGTCAAGAACAGTGGGGGATTTCAAGAATGCATGGGACAGACATAAGGCAGTTCTAGTGGGGGGTAGGAGGAAGTAGGCTGTTGGTTAACTAGGATCTGCAGCTTATCCATCAGGTAGGAAAATGGGCAGACTAGGTGGGCCAAGTGGTCCTTATCTGCTATCAAATTCTATGTTTCTATGTTTCTATTCATATACTGTAATCCCATCTGGTGGAGTCAAAAGCATTAAATAAGTCTAAAGATAGCTGGCCCAGAGGCACGGAGAGCTGAGGCATCAGTGCCTTACCTCCTGCCATGCCAGTGACCCATGTTCGCAATGCGAGTGGGTTGCCAGTGGTTGGCTGGGGAGGAGGAGGATCGAGCATCCCAAGCACAGCTCTCCTCCTCTGGGGAAGGAGGGGATCAGTGGTTGGTGTTAGCCTGGCTCCTAGCGGAGGCTGGGGGTTGGCACACACAGATACAGCAGAATGGGGCAGAGGCAGGGGAAATGCCCAGTGTGCTATGCATGGGAGCATTTGTGGCATGACCACTGGCATCATTGCATGCCCTTCTTCTGAGCCAAGGGAGAAAATGGGGTAAAATCCTACCTGTGCATGATGATGACCGATCCTCAAAGGCTCCATGCCCTGGTGACTCAGGTGCCTCCCACATCTGGATCTGGTCTGGCTGGTTCAGGGGAACCCCCATTACAGAGGGCAAGCTGTGGGGGATAAACATGAGAAGGTAAGTCCTGGGAGATGTCGGGGTGATGGGGCTGGGTGGTCAGTGGGAAAGAAGTGCTGGCCGAGATGAGAAAGAAACACACACACACACACACACACACACACACACACGCACACACACTCATAGAAACTTAGACTTTGATGGCAGATAAGGACGAGTCAGCTCCCGATCTGCCTTTTATAAAGCTCACTTAATTTTTACTAATCAGCATGGTGAAAACAGGCAGTAGCCTATTGGCGCAAACCTTTGCTACAAGCCAGCCCATCGACAGAGTGGTAGCGCTACTGCTTGTGATGGTGGTGACCTCAGTTTGGTAACAAGTTCAGGTCATGAGGGCCAGCAGGGGGAGGAGGATTGAGTATCCCAAAGGATGCTTGCCTCCTACAGGGGAAGGAGGGTCCAATCCTCTGCCACAATACTGCCACCTAGGTGACTACAGTTGGCAGTGTGACTGGGAGGCAGATTGGGAGGGCGTGTATGTCACTGGCATTGGCGGGAAGATGTGCATTGGTAAACACAGGCTCACATTGATGTCCATGTAGGCAACGTTTCCTGAGGAGAGACAAAGAAAACTACTGCAAATGGCCCTGGCACCTTGACAGTGATGGCCTGTGGGAGATCCCCAGCCTCCATCACCCACCAGATCATGGCGCGCACCTGATGAGATGCAGAATTTCAGGAAACTGACCATGCCCTAACCCCGCATGGGGAGCATAGCTAGAAGCTCCATGGAGGTGGGTGACCATATCCGGGGGGGGGTCTGGGGGGTTGCCAGCAGGCCTGAGGACCTAGGAAGGGACAGAAAGATGGGGGCATAAACAGATATAGAAATAAAGAAATCTTTGCTACAATTTTTACAATCGTTATTCATTAATGAAATTAGCCTGTAGCTGGAGCATTCTAATTGATCTTTTTTCCTTTTTTGGAATTAGGGTAATAAGAGCATCATTCATGGTTTCTGGCAACATTTTGCAGTCCCAGGCATCTTGAGTCATACAATGAAAGTGATGAATTATAGAGGGCAAAAACATTTTGTAGAATTCTCCTGAAATGCCATCTTGGCTGGGTGTTTTTCTAGATGGTATTTGCTGGATTTCTTGCATTATTTCCTCAATTGAAATTTCCTTACAAAGTGTTTTCCTATCTTGGGATGATAGGGTTGGTAAATTTAATGATGTAAGGAAGTCAGATGTTTCCTTTTCATCTAAATACTCTCTTTTAGAGTAAATGTGAGTAAAGGAAGTCTTGAATGCCTCATTTATTTCTGACTTTTTAGTAACAATCTTACCCGTGCAATGCCTTATACCTGGGATTAAATTGTGATGTAGTTTTCTAAGCCAGCAGGCTAATAGATTTATGGATTTCTCTCTTGATTCCCAGTAATTTTGTTTGATTCTGAACAAGGCATATTCTGCCTTGTCAGAGAGATTTTTGTTGACTTCAAATTTTTTTCTGAGATATCTGGAATAATATGTTATTGTCAACCATCTATGAATTTTTGAGAGTAGACTTCAGCTGTTAAAGTTCTTTTTCTCTACTTTCTAGTATTTTACTCTTTCTTTCTATTAGAAAAAAAATAATTGCCCCTAAGAACTGCTTTATAAGCTGAGAATATCTCTGAGCCATCTCAAGGCTTGGTCATGTTCGAGGTGCCACTGCCATGTTGAATCCTACTTCAGCAGAGCTCTGAGAGGGACCAAGATGTCACTCTTTTGGTATGTGCTGAGAGAGGTATTTCACCACACCTAGGAGACACTGCAAATCTTGCTTGCACTCTGTTTTCAGCATATGCGTAATCACCTGCATCGGTTCTATGCGATAATGGCAAAAGCCTAAAGGCGATGGCCGTTATCGCGAAGTCAGAATGGCAAAAATTTATTTCAGCACCCTAACACCCCAGCGCACAGCAAAATGGTGCTGGGGACTTAGTATTTTGTCAACCATCTATGAATGGTTGGGGCTTTGCCCTTGCACCCCCACCATGGAGGGCTTCACCCTCCACCCCTCCACTTAATGATTCTCCACTCCGGGGCGGGGTGCATGTTGGGGGTGTGTGAAAAACATAAAAAAAAAAAAGGTTTGGGCCAGGCGCAACAAAAACACACTAGCGCCCAGACCCAGACCCAGTACCCTGCCTACCAATGCTGCTAACCATAGAAACTACTGTTGATTCAATAAACATAAATTCATCAGCAGGGCCAGATAATATTCCCCTTAAATTTATAAAAGAAACTGCCCATGAGTTATCAGGCATTTTAACTGTCTTGTATAATACATCCATAAGGGAAGGCGTAGCAATCTCTGTTTGGAAAATGGCCACAATTATTCCCATCCATAAAGGAGGGTCAAAACAAAACGTGTCCAACTACAGACAAATTAGTCTCACTTCCTGTGTAGGTAAAATCATGGAGAGATTATTACAACAAATCATCAGTCATATTTATGAAAATAACCTCTTCAGTATTACTCAGTATGGGTACTCAGGGCAGATCCTGCCAAAACAACTTGATTAATTTTTTCAAACCAATAAGCAAAGCATTAGATAACTGGTTCCCAGTGGATGTAATTTTTCTTTACTATGAAAAGGTATTCGATTCTTTATCTCACAAAATACTGATTGAACAACCAGCAAAGATTAATCTGCACCCACATATTATTAAGCGGACAGAATCTTGGTTATCAGATCAGACACAACAATTTAACATACGTGGTTATAAGTCCGTTGGAGATGAAGTCACTAGCGGGGTGCCCCAGGGTTCTGCACTGGGGCCCCATACTGTTTAATATCTTGATTGCTACTATGCAGACTACTGATGGGGTATGGTTTAATAAATATGTTGATGATAGCAAGTCGAGGTGTATTGTAAACGATAAACAATCAACTATCTCCCTACAAACCAACTTGAATAACTTAACTGCCTGGGCATCAGAGAACAAAATGGTATTTAACGTATCCAAATGCAAGGTCATGCACCTTGGGATAAATAACCGAATGACAGATTATTACATGAATGATACAGTACTGCAAGTAGTTACCACAGAAAAAGACCTTGGGATCCATATCACCAATAATTTAATATTTAATGAACATACAAATAGAACAGTTAAGAAATGTCACAGCATGATTACTTGTATTTAAAAAAATGTTAAAAGCAGGGAACCAGAGGTACTTGTGCCTCTATATTCTAGTCTGGTTAGATCCCATTTAGATTTATGCACCTCCTTCTGTGCACCCACATCAGTTGGGGGGGGGGGGCCACAGTTAAGAAGGTACAAAGGAGACTGACCAGAAATATCTCCAACCTGGGAACACTTATTTATTTATTTAGCTTTTGTTAACCAGGTAAGTACACTAGATAAGCAATTTGCCTATTTTCAGGTACGACCCGGGAGAGTACAGGAAATTACATGCTTACACACTTGGGACAACATGGTACTAATTAAGTACAGGTCACACATCATGAGACTACAAGGTAAGATTACACATCACATAATTAGGAACAGGTTACACATCATGAGACTACAAGGTAAAATTACACATCCCATGATTAGGAACAGGTTACACGTAAAGAGACTATAGGTAAGATTACACATCTTGCATCAAGTTTGGGGCAGTACAGAAATACTACATTTTAAGGGCCGGCAGTTTTGTATGGGTGCAAGTGCTAAACATATGTCATGGGGGTTTTTGACATCTGCAGGCCGATGCATTTTTAAGATGGCTCCATAGGGAAGAGCACAGGCTGTCCTGTGAGGTGGCAGCATGGACCTGGGTTGGGAAGGTATTCCAAAGTTTAGGGGCACATGCTGTGAAGTCCCTTTCACCCATCTTGGTCCTAGTCACAGGTACCTTGAGTGTGGCAGACCCCTGAGACCTAAGGTGATATGACGAGGTGGCAGTTTGGGCCAGCAAGCTTGCCACCCCTGGAGGGGTACCTGTGTTGAGGACCTTACCAGTGAAGCAACCAAGGACAAAGTCAATGTACTTTGTAGGTGAGAGCCAGTGTAGCTTGTTGTAGAGCTCACAGTGATGAGTGAGCCAGGGGGCCGATAGGGCGAAGCGACAGATATTGTTATAAGCCATCGACCACCTGGAGAGATGGGCCTTAATGGTGCTAGCAAACAGCAGGAGCCCATAACACAAAGAGGGGAGAAGCATCCCTCTCGCAAGGGCAGCACGCACGGCTGGTGTGAGGTTGTTTTTTGCCCTGTAGGCCAGACCCAGTTTACAGCTGACTGTTTTACATATCCTCTGAATATGAAGGCCAAGGTCGAGCTGTGGGTCCAGCGTTACTCCCAGGTATTTGAAGTCGTCCGTGATAGGGATTGGGACATCTCCCTTGCCGGATACACAGAATGGCACATGGGCGGCCTTAATCTTACCTACGAAATAGAATCAAAACATTGGGGTTATTTTCCCTAGAGTACCGTTCATTGAGAGGGGTTCTATGTCGATTGTACAGGGCCACAAGGGATAATGCCCTGTTTAAAACTATCTGTTTAGAGTGGCATATAACTCATGGTAACACTAGGTCTTATAAATTGAAGTTAAAAACAAACAATAAAACTGTGAAAAGAAATATGTTCATAACACAATGGGGAACACCAATCTGGAACTCCTTACCACCTGAAGTAGTCCTAAGTGCAAATTTGGAACAGTTTAAGACCAACCTTGATATATATATATCTGGACAACAATAAATATCTTACCCACCATTAGATAATGGTGGCAAGTTCATAATGGGCTTGCCCCTCAAACTCGTAGTTAACTATGAACCTATGAATCACACCACGGGGTTGGCACAGCAACCGACCAGGGCACCACCCCTCACATCCCCTCCTGCCCCTCGCTATGTGTGCTCGCTCCCTCTCCCACGTGCGTATGTATAGTGACATCTCATCACTACATTTGCCCACCCCTCCATTCGGCTGCCCTACCCTACCGTAGCCCCGATGACATGCCCTGGGGACTGGGTCACTGTTATTATAGGTGCCCAATTGCCGACGCCCATGTCATGGGCTACCCCTGTATCTTGGTGTCATCTGATCTCAGTCCTTCTGCAATCATCACATTGCCCATGTAGTTTATGTGACTGACTTTAAACTGAGTTTATCTTTGTTGAATCTGATGTTCTCAGACCGTGCTCTGTCCATAACCTGGTATAATTCAGTGCTTCCTTGCTATAGCAAACCTCCCTATAGTTTATTCCTGCATATAACGAATGTGATTGATGGCTTCCAGCGCTGTAATTGAAACTGACAGTGTGTAGCAGCAGTAGCCTTTAAAGCAGAACGGTGGGCTACTGATTTGGGCAGTAAGTCAGAATGTCCAGAGAGTACACTAGGTACTCATCCATACATGAGGCTTCGAGGGTCTGGGACTGGGATTTTTAACATAAGATTAACATAAGGTGAGAGAATGTTTACAGCTAATTGGAAAGCTGTTTGTCTCAGACCCATTTTATTATCTAGAGAATTCCACTTGTTCTGGACTTATTTGTCCACTTCTTCCATCCCTATTCATTGTTAAGATTACAAAATGAATGAACAGAAGGGAAAATTACTGTTCAGTAAAGACTTCAGTGAAACACTGGGAGGGTCTGGCACCTTTCCCTTGTTAGTTGCCAAGTTGGCATGGATACTACTTTACGTACATAACTCTTATGTAACCACTCTAAAGGGAGAGCAGTACTTGGAAATACCCAGCAAGTACTGAGAAGAAAAGCTGGCAAAAACGCCACTTTATACATTATTATACTGCAAGCCTGTTGCCTATAATTAACATTACTGCAGCTGCTGCCAGTTCATTACTCTGCTACTGCTGTGTCAATCATACCAAATGATGATACAATTGTTCATTCTTGAGCCCTTTTGGGGAAAGGGATGTGGTTACATTCGTTGGGGCTCTCAAGTGTCCTGCAGTAGAAAGGCCCATCCTTATAGACAGATGGGAAGGCATGCTTCCTGTTAGTGTCAGTCTGCAGAGCAGGGGGCCATAAGGAAAGCAGTTACCTGGGTCCCACCTGGAAAGTTGATACAGCGTGGAAGGGGGTTCCACCTGGAAAGTGGTCAGAAACATGGAAACAGAATTTATGAGCAGAAAAGGACTGCTTGGCTTGCCTTGTCTGCCCAGATAGCACCAGACTAGTCTGTCTCCACAGACCCTAGCTGGTCTCCAGTGATCCTCCCATCTCCAGTCTATTTACTAATATCCCCTATGTCTAGCCCATGCATGCTTGAAACCCCCTACAGTTACTGGGGGCCTAGGAGTGATGACTCATTTAGTAACATGTAGATCCAAAGAACTGTGCACTCACCAGCTTAAGTAGTCAAATCCAGACACTTGTATTATGTCCATTTTTATTGATTGCAATGAATGCATTCTGATTGGCTGTAAGTATTCTGCTTGAGCTGGTGAGTGCACAGTTCTATGGATCTGTATTTATTTATTTTTTACTTTGCTGCACCACGTCCTTGGGAGCTGCTGTTCTGCGAAATGTAGTTTAATAACATAGCAACATATTAACATGTAGTACTATAAGGTCAGAAAGGACTGCACTGTGCATCCATTGTGGCCACCTTCTGTTCCATAAGTAGGTATGAGTAAGTATGCTGTGCAAACATTTACTAAGTTAAAGGGTTGCCTACCCATGATATGACCTAGGGTATCCAGTGATTCCCTTGGGAAGCAGAAATGTGTCCAGGCTTTCCCTGATGTGCTGTACTGTCTTTGTATCCACTGTCCTTGCTGGTAGGCTGCTTGCTGCTTTTATTTGGTACTCTGGCTTCATGTTTATATTTTGTATTAAAATTGCAGAGATCAGGATAGTGTCGCTGAATCAGAAAACAGATGTTATATGGAAATGTGCCAAGGATTTTCAAGGAGAGGTGCCTGACTGATGGAGCCCTGTTGGAAATTTCCAAGTATTCAAGTAGGACAGTCCACCACTGCTTCTAAGCAGGGCTGAAACTGCAGTACTGAGAACATATGGCCCTATGTGAGATCAGCCCCCACTGTACTTCTCATTAGAACTCACCTATATAGTGAACTGTGCACAAAGTCATATGAGCTCATTTAAAGTGTGTTAAGGCACTTTGGGGAAACATTGAAAAACACATTATTTAGACACAATTTTCCTTCTGTATAATAGATTTTCTGTAATACTGTCCCTTGTATTCTTCACTTCTGTAGTAGGTTAATTAACATTGAAACTGGATCCTTGCTCCCAGCACTTGATCTACACCATCTTATGCTGAAGTTACAGTTCTCTATTTGTGATGTTATAATCATTTCTACAGCAACAAACTGTGATGCCATAGAGAGGGTAGGACTTCACCAGTGGATCAAGTAGAAGAAGCAGAAATCCTAGGGTCATTGATCCTGTGTCCTTAGAAATAAACCTATAAATAGGTGCTGCCCAAAGCCATGATGGAAGCATGATACACGCTCTTGCCAGAGACCTGGATTCAGGAACAAAATCAGGAGCTGGCATTTGGTTGGGCAGAGTTGAAGGAAGTGTTACTTATGGCAGTCTGTACCAGCTAGGGGGATGGTGGTGGCATGCTCCGGTGTGACAGCATCCCCTGCTGGTGGGCCAGGGGGCTTGCTCTCCTGGCAGAGGCGTGCAGCATACAGCTGAGGCACATACCCCCATTATGCAATTGTGTGCCATCTCAGGGATACAGGGAGAAAATGGAGGTGGAAAAAGATACTACCTGCAGCGGGATGAAGATGCAGACCTCACACCACTGATCATGGCTCCTGTCTCTCACACTGCATAGTCCAGACCATGGAGGTGAGGAGAGAAGGCCCCTTTTAGGGGAGGGGTGTGAAATTCAGTGAGATGATGAAGGTAAGTCCTGGCAAAGGCAGGTGATGGGGCTGGGGGTGCTGGCCTGAAAGGGGCAGCTCTGGTGGGCGGAGGATGAATCAGGAAGAAAAAAATAATTGACCTTGTAATGAAGACCAAAGAAAAGAAAAATATAGACAATACCTGAAATATAATCTGAATTGTGTCTACATGTTATGTTTTTAAAAGTTTTCTCAACAGTGACACAGACCAACTTGAAAGAAAGAGTGTGGTAATGGGGCTAAAGCATGCAGCCATAAAACAGACGGTCACAGGTTTGAATCCAAACACAACTCACCTATTGTGCCACTGAGCTTGAGCAAGGCACATGACCTACCCATTGTTCAATCCACCCAGCTGAGAAGCTAGGTAGAAGGAGGGTCCTTACTGAAAACGAAAGGGTGCATCTCAACTGGGCATCCTGGGAGACGTTACAGAACTATAATACACAATATTAAATTTTAATATTATAAATGTTATACATTTTAATAGTACAATTTTAAAATGTCAGTTGGTGATGTCAAGTTGTTTGATTTGCAGAGTTTGATGATACTTTTTTGGTACTTCGATAACTGTGACCGGATTTTTGATAAACCTATTACTTTGGAGGATTTTAATAAATGGTATCATGGTTAATCAATTTGCTTTGTTTATGGGGTGTTAAACTTACAGTTTCCCTATGGGGAACTCCCAAACTACTATTTGTACCTATATATCTCTATCTGTATCTGCATTTGTATCTGTATCTGTACCTGTACCTCTATTTCTATCTGTATTCTGTATCTCTATTATCTATATCTATATCTATATCTATATCTATATCTATATCTATATCTATATCTCTATACCTATATCTATATATCTCTATCTCTATCTATCTATCTCTATCTCTATCTGTATATCTCTGTCTATATCTCTATATCTATATCTGTATCTGTCTCTATATCTATATCTCTATATCTATATCTACATATATCTATATCTATATATCTATATCTATATCTATATATCCATCTCTATCGCTATATCTATATTTCTATATCTATATATGTATCTGTATCTGTATCTATATCTACATATCTACATATCTATATCTATATCTATATCTATATCTATATCTATATCTATATCTATATCTATATCTATAACTATATCTATATCTATGCAATAGGCATGGACTCAGAAGCCGTTGAATAAATCCATTTATCTTCACAGCCATTGAATAAATAAAATGTATCCATATAGTAGCTATGTCACAATCACCCTGGAACTCATTTAGAATGTTCGGCCTCAGTAGCAGTACTACTCATATTCAAATGAGAATAACTTTAAAACAAAAAAAGATAGCATGGTACTGTGAGCATGAAAGTTGTTCAGCACAAAATTATATATAAAATGAGTGGTGCTTCATTTATGGATACCTTATAGATTTTTTTATAATTAGCAAAAAAGAGCAGAAATTACAATTTTTTGTTCACTTTTTTGACAAACAAATGCAAAAAAAGATAAGCAATCAAAAGAAAATGTCCATGCACTGACAGAAAGCATCCCTATTGCATAAATGAAATATACAATGGTGAGCTGTCAGAGAAATGATTTACTTACACTTGTGCTGTTTGACCTCGGATACCTCACTCATGGCATATGCCACTCATGAGGTTAATTGAGGTCAAACAGCACTTGTGTAGATAAATCATTTATCTGACAGCTGTCCATTGTATATCTCACATATCTATATCTCTATATCTGTATCTATATCTACACCTCTCTATCTCTATCTCTATCTATATTTCTCTATATCTATATCTATATCCCTATATCCCTATATCTGTATCTGTATCTGTATCTATATCTATATCTACATATATCTATTTCTATATCTCTATATCTGTATCTATATCTAATCTATATCTATATATCTACATATCTATATCTCTATATCTCTATATCTATCTCTATATCTATAACTATATTTCTATATCTATATCTATATTTATATCTATATCTACATATCTATATCTCTATCTCTATATGTATATCTGTATCTATATCTACATATCTATATATCTATATCTCTATATCTATATCTATATATCTATATTTATCTCTATATCTATAGCTACATATCTATATCTACATATCTATATCTCTATCTCTATCTTTGTATCTATATATGTATCTGTATCTGTATCTATATCTATATCTATATCTGTATCTGTATCTGTATCTGCATCTGTATCTATATCTACATATCTATATATATATCTATATCTGTATCTGTATCTATATCTATATTTACATATATCCATATCTCTATATCTGTATCTCTATCTGTATCTCTAGCTCTACCTCTACATCTACAGCTACATCTACTTCTACATCTCTATCTCTATCTCTATCTCTATCTCTATCTCTATCTCTACATATCTATATCTCTATCTCTATCTCTATATCTACAGTATCTGTATCTGGAGCATAAAAAGTCAGTATGTGCTGTGTTTCTTGACCTCAGCAAAGCATTCGACACAGTCGACCATGACCTGCTCCTCGAATCGCTAAAAACACTAGGACTGGATGCTACTTCTCTAAACTGGTTCTCTAAATATCTGACAGACAGATACCAGCAGGTGAAAGTGGATGGCGAACTATCTGCCCTAAAACTCTTACAAAGAGGTGTCCTTCAGGGATCCATATTAGGTCCCCTCCTCTTCGCAGTGTATATCAACAACATTGATGAGGGAATCAAGGATGCAAGTATTCACTTATTCACAGATGACACAGTGCTGTACTTGTGTTGTCCCACACCAAAAGAAGCTTGTACTGACCTACAAAAAGATTTCAACCTCCTGCAACTCCAACTAATCAATAAAAAACTGCTATTAAATGCTAAGAAAACTAAAGCCATGTTATTTTCTCCTGCAAACTACACAAGCGCTACTGACTCCCTCCCCCCAATAACCACGATGCTGGGAGAGTGCTTAGAGTACGCTCTGAAATTCAGATATCTTGGGGTCTGGATCGACTGTAAACTCTCCTTCACTGACCACCTGGAAGACTTGCTGAAAAAATTAAGGGAAAGACTTGACCTTTTTTACAGGATAAGAAGACTTCTTACAGCAGACGCAAAGAAACTACTAGTCCAAGCCACGTTCCTGTCTTTAATTGACTACGTGGACTTCATATACAGTAGCTGCGCAGCTTTCTATCTTGGAAAATTGGATATGCTCTACCACAGAGCTATACGCTTCATCACTGACCTCCCCTTCTCTACTCATCATTGTGCACTATATGCTGCCATGGGCTGGACCTCGCTTCACTATAGGCGCAACTTTAATGCGGCACTCTGGACACTTAGAGCCCTCAGTGGCAAACTCCCTCAATACATCATCGACTGTCTGTCTCCGATTGTGTCCAGGAATTATTTCCTTAGAAGCTGATCACAACTCCTGCTAAATATACCCAGGGCACTCACACGAGTCTGGAGAGCTGCCTTTGGATTCTTACTCCAATCAACATGGAATAAAACCCCAAAAATACTTAGGCTGAAAACCCCAGTAAGTACCCTTTTGTTCAAAAGGCTTTACCGTGATGGCATTATGGAAATTTGCAACTACTTTACTAGACACTAACTAACCTCCCTCCCTCAAATGGTGGCCCACAAACAGCGGCCCCCCAGCTGAAATGTGTGCCTCTGCCTCTAACATGCCCACCAATGGATCCACAGGATTTATTGCCAAACTCCCATATCTTATTCTTTGATGCTCTGAACAGCTGCAGCCTGATTCTAGCACATGCCACCACACTTGGGGATAATTATTGTCTTTCACCCAAAAAAAATATTCAGTCCCTTGTCCATCCAACACCTCCCTGTGCCCCAACCTCCATGACCCTCCCAGTTATGCCCCTGCTTCTATATTCCTCGTCTTACACTTAGTACAGCAGCAGCTTTTCTCCTCCATATGTCACCACATTTTGGGGCAAAAATTGCTTTGCCACCTTTCGTGCTGCCCTCTGCCCTCCCAGTCCCTCACTCTGCTCTAACAATTGGGTCCTCTTCGCTTGCGCCCCTATTCCCCACCTCTCCCTACATTATGCCCTTGATATCTTCTATCTGGTATGCCTACCCTCTCCCTAACATTTCCCACTACAAAATGCACAGTTTTTGGGCTTGGATTCAGCACAAGTTCATTATCTACAACTCCTTGTAGTTCTATGTTCAATGTATATTACCTGTAAATGTGCATTTTTACTATAATTGCAGCTATTTTAACTGTTTGTACTATTGTAACTTGTCTTTCTGTATTATTACTGTAGGACCGCAGGTCCATTTTGTAAATGAGCTTGCTCAATGGTGCCTGCCTGGATAAATAAAGATATTGATTGATTAATCTAAATCTATAGCTATATCTGTATCTATATATATATATCTATATCTGTATCTCTATTTATGTATCTATATCTATATCTATATATCTATATCTATATCTATATCTATATCTATATCTATATCTGTATCTGTATCTGTATCTGTATCTGTATCTGTATCTCTATATCTGTCTCTGTCTCTCTCTCTCTCTCTCTCTCTCTCTCTCTATCTCTATATCTCCATATGTATATCTACAGCTACATATCTCTATCTCTATCTCTATCTCTATCTCTATCTCTATCTCTATCCGTATAGCTACCTATATCTATATATCTATATCTATATCTATATCTATATCTATATCTATATCTATATCTATATCTATATCTATATCTATATCTCTATCTCTCTCAATATATAACTCTCTATCTCTATATCTATAGCTCTCTATCTCTCTATCTCTATCTCTATATCGATATCTACATATCTATATCTATATTTCTATATCTGTATCTGTATCTATATCTACATATATCTATATCTATATCTCTATATCTATATCTACATTTCTATATATCTGTCTCTATCTCTATCTCTATATCTACATCTACATCTACATTTCTATATATATATACTGTATATCTCTGTATCTATAGCTATATATCTATATTTATATTTATATATCTATATCTATTTCTACATCTACATATCTACATCTATCTCTATCTCTATCTCTATCTCTAGCTCTAGCTCTATCTCTATACATATCTCTGTCTCTGTAGCAATATCTATATATCTATATATCTGTATCTCTATATCTATATCTCTATATCTGTATCTATATCTATATCTATATATCTATCACTATATCTATATCTCTATATCTACATATCTATATCTATATCTGCATCTGCATCTATGTCTATATCTATACCTATATCTATATTTATATCTATATATCTATCCTATAACCATAATATGCGTACAGTTTAGTTTGGAACTTATGGATTTTTTGTACTTTTGTAAAACTGAATATTTTTTTTTTCACATAAAACCATGCAGTTTTACTTACATATGAATCTACCAGCAGAGACAGACCTTACGGTCTATCAAGTTAGTCTGCTCGAATGCACAGCTAGCACCCTTATACTGTAGTTTCCCCTCCCTCCTCTCCCCCCTCACCTTTACCCCCCCTTGCACCGTCCTGTGCAGTTTTACCTGTTCAGAGTTTTTTTCACATAAAACCATGTAGTTTTATCTGTTTAGAGAACAGCCATATCAAATCATCCTAATACAAGGTAATACTTGCCTCCTGTATCTTTTGATACAGCTTATGAGGATCCAACACAACAGTTGCATACTGTACCTAATGTACTAAATAATTATTTCTTGCACAAATGAGTCTATGAGCTGCATAACTAAAAAGCAAAGTTCAGCTTGTTGTAAAAATCCTGAAAGTCTGTATTTCCCATGGGGAAATTGGTGTGTCATGCTTGGAACCTAAAAAAAAAGCATTTTGAAAACTATTGGGCACTTTGCTGTTAACAAAATGACACACAATATTGAATACTGCCCTGAAGAAATCAAGGCAAAAGGATGAAACTAAAGTTACCAGTGTACTAAAAATGTGATGTAAAAAAACTGCAAACAGAAATACAGCAAATGATGAATGAGTGATGAGAGACCACTGACCAGATAGGGTCAGAGGCCGCATACAAGTGTAGGGCTTATGGGCACACTGGATGGGCCTAGCGGTCCTTATCTGCTGACAATTTCTATGTTTCTGTGTTTCAATGTTTAATATTGAGTCAACCTCTGAAGTGAGACAGTTGTAGTATAGGAAGCCTTCTGTAAAATCAGTAAATATGCTGTCTCCTGATTGGACAAAATACACCACATGACTGCATTATCCCATAAATGCACGCCTGCACTTCTATATATTTTTCACCACTCTCCAAAACAATTTTGGCCATTTTATAAGACAGATAATCCTCTATGGGGCAACCTTGGGTGGTTTAATGCACTCGGCCTGTGGCCTCTTGCATCACAACACATACCAAGGAGTGTATATATCAGAGCATGACTGCACATCCTGTAGTGGATTATCTGTTTTATACATATATTTATATATGTCTATCTAGATATATATATTTATTGCAAAAAACTTTGTTAATGCACTAGTTAGGGGTAAAGTGACAAAATGGCATTAGGGTTTCCAACACTAACACCCCACCTCCACCCTGCAGGCAGCAACAGGCATGGGGTGTACCTTGAGGTTGTCAACCCTTATGATCACCCCATTCCATGAGTAAATAAGCTGAAATGGGTATATGAGAATGGGGTAAGTGTTATTATTGACAACCCCAAGGCACACCCCATGCCTGTTGCTGCCTGCAGGCAGGGTGGGGTGTTAGGGTTGGAAACCCTAATGCTACATTTCCCTACTTTTGTCACTTCAACACTAACAAAGTTTTTTGCAATGATTTTCTTACTTTTTGAGATAGTACAAACATATCCTTATTTGCTTGTGGAGGGCCCATTCCATAATCATATCCCATCCATCTATAATTTTTTGAGATAATGTAATTGTGTCCTTAGTTGCTTGTGGGAGCACAGGGTGATGGCCCTGCACTGCCATCCCTCCATAGATATGTATATGTATGTTGCTGTAGAAGTGCATGGTCCTCTGGGCCCTGTGCATCCATTTGTAGGACAACAGGAACCAAATTGTCAGCATAGCCTTCTTATTACCCCACCTCATGTAAGCAGTACTAAAAATGTTCAAATCCCCACCAAAATGTTATTCTGCGTCACCGCAACGTCATTACATGCCACAGGTGCAAAAAGACAGTTTTACCAGGATTTGAAAAATGACAGCTGTTACGTTCATGAGGTGGTGTAAAAAAATGGCAGTGTTGAAAATTTGGGGTAAAAATATTTAAAATTACCAAAGTTAATAGCTGGCCCGCTGGTGCAGAGGCATGATCGCCATCTGCAGCGCCGACGACCGGGGTTCGGGAATGGACTCAGGAATTGGAGGGCTGGCCAGGGGGAATAGGACTGAGTGTCTGGTGGACTGCTCTTCTACTCTGTGGGTGGTGGGGTTGAGTGTCCGACGTCCAACGGACCACTGGCAGAGGCCAAGAGTTTCACTGCGGTCGGCACCTGTACGTTCGGGGGGGGGTGGGTGGATGTGGGTCGTCATTGCACGTCCCCACCCCCATGGGATCCACAACATTCAAAAATATACTGGCCCCTGCTAATGAGTTGGCTCCAAAGCGTCCCATCTGGTGACCAGAGTTCACCTATCGGTGGCCCCATTTGTAGGGGGGGCAAGCCCGAGTATGAGGGGGGTGGCTGCTGGAGCCTGGTGAGCCCATCGGGGCTTGGGGAGCCGGCACAGAAAAAAAAAATTACCAAACTTACGAACGAGCATAACAAAATTGCAACAGATGAGCATAACTTTTCCAGTTTTACATATTTTGATCCAAATGTTTCAACATACCCTTCTTATAGCCTCAACTCATGACCTACATACCCAGATAAACACTCTGGTAACTATCTGGTAAGATTTTTGTAACCAAGCTGGTTGATGGACTGGTTTGTGGCTGAGCCTGTCTAGATTTCCACTGGTCTCTCCATACAGTTGTCGCTTTTTCAAAACTGCAACTAACTAGCACTCAGAGGTGACCAGATCTGGTGAGTAAGGAAATAGAGTAACTGTGTCAAGCCCAGTCTTAGCTCTTGAATGGTCGCTTGGTTATTGTGAACCATCTGGACAGTGGGATTGTCATGATGAAGAACAACATAATGCCAGGTCCAGATCAAAATCTGCCTTTTTCTTTCATAGCTGGATAAAATGATCCTTCATTATTCCGAGGTATAATAAACTTGACTGACTGTAGTTGCACTGTGTCACCTGGGTTTGACTCCTGCAGTTGCAATTCCCACTTACAGTGTGACCCTGAGCAAGTCACTTAACCTCTCTATACTTAACCCCTCTGAAATTGATCTCTAATCTGTCGCTGGGCTGTTTGAATCTTCCTATATGCCTAACTGCAGCAACTTTTTCCCCTTTCTATCCTAGATTGTAAGGCACTTTGGGATACAGTTTGTATGAAAGGCCATGTATAAAATTAAATTCCTTTCCTTTGTCTACTTTGGCATTCGGTGATTCCGAATTCCACGAATATCATTGAAAATAATAAACCTACAGTAATCTTACCTGCAGATGGTGAGGTCTTAAATTTCTTTAGTTGTGGCTAACTATGATGAGACTTTTGATGAGACTCATGTGTTTGCTAGGTGTGAGCCCGAGAACCCTTTGAACCTGTCTTATAACTTTTCCTTATCATCAACACCAGAGCAGGCTGCAGCTGCTTCTCCCATGCCGTCCCCCTGGCTTGAAACAAGCTACCCATTGGCCTGCACCTGGTCCACACCCCCGACCACATTTGGATCAATACATGGATGGTACCTTCTGCACTACTCACAACCTAGGCCCTGCTGTACCTCAGCATGCTGGGAGACCCAATGGCATGGGTGACTACACCCCATACTGGCCTATGTCATATGCATAATAAGACTTTTTTTTTTAATCTATTCATGTGAGACATACCTGGAAGGTAACTGTATTCTGTTTTAGTCTAACAGTTGGGTACTAAGTGTATCTCCACTTGTGATTGATAAGTGAAATGTTAAATATTGTTTTAATTGTGGTGAAAAAAAATCTCTGTTTGTACTCAAGTCATAGTATATCAATTGTACCTTCTCTGAGTTGTCACCAGATCCTGCTTCTATTGTAAACCACTGTAAATGAGTCCCTGACTCAATGGTGTATTTGTTTCACATGAATACAATTATTATTATAATACAGAGCTAAATAGAACCGTTTGAGCAGTCAGACATGCAAATTAGTAATCATCACATAACAAATATGGCAATGAAATTATTTTATATTCAAAAAGAAGTTAAGAAAATTAGAACCATTTGGGGTTCCAGTTTTTTTTTTTTACAGAAAAGTACTCTTTGTTTCACCCATACCAGCCCCATCATCAGAGACCAACCCACCCCAGCCCCATCACTCCAGTCCCTTATAGACCTAGGCCCACATATTCAAAGGAGATGCACGTCCCAAAATAGAGGTGCATGGAGCATCTCAGGAAATGTGCAGAAGCATAATATTTGAAAGGGAGAGATACATTGTGCATATCCAAATGCATGATAGTGCAGAAATAATGTATGCAGCACAAAAATAGGGTGTGAGCACCTGCATATGCTGCACAAGGGTATATTCAGCCAAAATGTGCAGTTCATGTGTTGTGTGTCACAAAACTGTGCTGCGCAAAGTTAGGTATATAAGGGGATGGTCTAAATTGGCCAGCCACCCACAGGCAGGCTGCAGAACTGCAGACAGGTGATCCTGACAGAGCCTTTGGAAGTGCACCAGGATGTGCTCCAGGCACTCACACACAGCAGTCATGCCAGGACGGCAGTACCCAAAGCCACAGCCCTGTTGTGCCTGCACATCGAGCACTTGCCAGGTGCCACTAGATGATACCACTGGCACCACCCAGGCAGCCACACCCCACACTATAACCAGGTTGGGGCTGCCCAGCTACCACATGTCAGGCACCCCCCTAGCACACCAGCAGAGCAGACAGTTACACTGCGGCACAAGCGCCAGGTGCCATGGCCTGCACCCATGTGGCCATCAGAGTGCCACCTGGTGTAGGCAAATGCCCATGGTGAGCAGGATGCATGGCAGTAATGGTGGCAGCATGGCATGGATCAGAGACATCCCAGTGGCACACACCCATGGTGGAACACCAGAGGTGCACACAGCATGCCAGTGCAAGATCCATGCCACCAGGAACCACATACAAGTCATCAATGCCATTCTTGCAGTGTGGCAATGCCACAGGGGTCCTGGGTTCAGGTCACTGTGGTGTACTGATGGTGGACTGTGTACTACTGTGAGCAGCACAGGGCAGGGGTTGCACCACCTTTGGCATAGAGGTGGCAGGGGCATTTTCCAAGGACACCAGAGCCTTCCAGTGATGTGTGTGGGCCACCTAGGGCACGGACATGGCCATAGGCAGTAGCACTGCAAACCTCTCAACCATCACATAGTATGGTGTACGGCACTCATGTTATCATTCAGACACCCTCTGACTTACATAGAGTGGGTGACATTACACACTGACCACTGGGACTGTTATGCAGAATTGTATGATAATATGAGATGTTAAGTATCAGCACACAATAGCAACATTGTTGCACTTATTTCCACAGTCTTCCAAGCTTGCACCATCATGTTTGCTGCTGTGTCACACATTCTGACCAGTTGTCACACACTGTGGCACACATTTGGGTGCTAAGGGGCTGGGGGTATGTAGCACTGTACTCAGGCCAATGTAGTCCACCCACAAACATCCATGCATTCTCAACTGCCTGCAAGGCTACAGTACCTCCTGGTCACCTTTGTGGAGTGGTCATGCCACATGTCATCAGTGACATTGCGCAGGACCTAGAAGGCAGAATTTCACTGTTCGCTGATGACACAAAGCTCTGTAACAGAGTAGACACACCAGAGGGTGTAGACAGAATGAGAAGGGATCTGCAGAAACTTGAAGAATGGTCAGGGGTTTGGCAGTTGAAATTCAATGCAAGGAAGTGCAAGATAATGCATATGGGGCACAAAAACCCTGGCACAATATATCAGTTGGGGGTGAGGATATAGCATGCACCAAGCAGGAAAGGGATCTTGGGGTTATCATCTCTGATGACCTCAAGGTAGGGAAACAGGTGACAAGGCAGCAGGTAAAGCAAATAGGATACTGGGATGCATAGGCAGGGGCATCACCAGCAGGAAAGGGAGGTCATAATTCCACTATACAAGACACTAGTGAGGCTCCACCTGAGTACAGTGTACAGTTCTGGAGACCATACCTACGTCAGGACATAGACAGGGTAGAGAAGGTTCAGAGGAGGGCAACAAAGATGGTGCATGGATTGCATCACAAGTCCTATGAAGACAGGTTGAAGGAACTGAACATGTACTCCCTGGAGGAGAGGAGGGAGAGAGGGGATATGATAGAGACATACAAGTATCTTACAGGGAGGAACAGGGTGCAGGAATACACTATTTTTAAGCGAAAAG
Source organism: Neoceratodus forsteri (assembly GCA_016271365.2). Classification (NCBI taxonomy): domain Eukaryota; kingdom Metazoa; phylum Chordata; order Ceratodontiformes; family Ceratodontidae; genus Neoceratodus; species Neoceratodus forsteri. The sequence continues at coordinate 75,173,991 of JADMNL010000033.1, read as the reverse complement.
ATGTTCCAGGACTAGAGGGCATGGGATGAAGTTGGAGGGAGGATGATTCAGAGGAAACATGAGGAAGAATTTCTTTACAGAACAGGTGGTGGACAAGTGGAACACCCTGCCAGAGGAAGTGGTGGGGGCTGAAACAATCACTGGATTTAAGAATGCATGGGATAGACAAAAAGGAATTCTGGAGGTCAGGGAATGAGGGGCAACAGACTTCTAGGAAAACAAACTGAACTTACAAGCTCAAATAGGCAGACTGGGTGGGCTATAGGCAAGGCTCCAGAATTCTGGGCGCGGTTGCAGAATTTTGTGCAGAACTTGCACTCATCATAGGAATCATGTGCCGCAGAATTCACTCTTCTTGGTGATTTTTTATTAATATTTCTGTTTATCCATAGAATCTGGTTCCCTTCCCTCTTTTTATATCCAAAACCCCACTATATGCTCAGAATGTGATGTTATCATTGCTACATCATACATTAGCTAACGAAATGGCTACACTCTGCAACAGAAATGAATAGTCACTTTACCACAGCTCCCACTGCCAGAGATGGTGGCACAGCACATCATGCATGGTGATATTTACTCAACCTGCACTATAGCCTAATACAATTTTCAGTCTTACATTATTGCGCTAGGGCCAACTTAAACAAAACCTTGTCAATAGCACAGACTTGTTAGGTCCATACCTCACTTTGTACAAACCTATTTGGGCCTTTAAGGTATAGAGATGCCATCTGAGATGAATAACTGGTAAAATGAATTTAACTGTCATTTTTAAGAAAAATAAAGTAATTATGCCCAGAAAAGGGGAATATAATAATGTGTAGACCTAATGAAAGGCTAGACCTGTTAAATAAATTGCACTGTACACATTTTTGCCAGGGTTATTGATTACATATCATCACTGGTTGATAGAATCACCTAAAAGTTATGGAGAAATGTGTGCAGGGACAGTTGTTGGGCCAGAGGGTAGCATGCTGTGTTTCTGTGCTGGCAACTCAGATTCAGAGATTAAGCTCTGGGAGCTGGCTGGGCAGCACAAGGATTGGTGGAACACATCACTGCTCAGAGCCTGGGAAGGTATGGTGCAGTGTTCCGTCACATAGTGGACACATTGTGATGGGCTGGAGAGCTCTATCTCACAATTGTTTCACATGCATGTCATGGCCTGATAGTGTTATGCAGTGTGTCAGGGTAGGCAGGTTGACATGAAAAATGAGTTTTGCAATAACTCCTCTATTCCATTTCCAATGGGACCTGTATGAATGAGAATGCAAGTTCATGAAAATTAAAAAATATATATATATTTACACACACACACACACATATACAGTATCTCTGTCTCACCACACACACACACACACAACACACACACATTTGTATGTATGTTACAGATTGCATATTAATATATAAGTGATACACAGTGGGGACCTCATGAGTGGTGTAGAAAGCACATGCAAATATGTAAGTGATAGACAGTGGAAACCTCATTAGTGGGATAGATAGCATGCATATAGAAATACCTTATTTATCACATAAGATCCCCTCTGCATATGTCATTTATGCAACAGGCTAGGACCTTAAGGGAGAGACATTTGTTTTGCTTTTTTAGGCATAAAATTATTTTTATAAATCTGTTATTTTTTGAACTAGTGTTACTGTGTTTTCCACCATCCTGATTGCTATAACCACTGCCATGAAAGTGAAGTCAGGATGACAAGCTGACACTGTGATGTGGTAATTTCTTAGTGCCGCAGAACTTGCGCAGAAATTACAAACCATCGCCACAGAAGTTCTGCGGCAAATGGTGGTCTTGCCACAGAACTTGGTCCCACTGTGCCGCAGAAAAGTAGGGGCCCTGGCCATAGGCCTTATCTGCTGACACTGTCTATGTATCTATGGTGCCACCTTGTAATGCTGGAACTGCACATGCCAGTGGTATGCAAATGACCTGAATGCATTCCAGTAATGAGATGCAAATGTGCTGTTTGGGTGCTGATTGTGCAATGAGGCCATTTGCATATCCTGGTTGAATATTGCAAATCTACATGCTGCGCAAGTGGCTTTGCATCGCGCACTTCTGTATGCTCTGCACTGGGCTCTGGGCACCTGTCGTGCATCTCCCACTGCGCAATCACGCATGTTCAGGATATTCAGATGCACATACAGTACGTGATCGCATATTATGGCACAACTTCTGAATATACCAGTATTTTGTGCCAGCACAGTTGAGTTGCATGGCACAAGCAGTTGCGTGATGCAGTCTGCCACTTTTAAATATAGGTCCCTTACTCTCCAACTCCAGTCTTCCCTACGGCTCACCCCCAGGACCGAGGTAGTCCATCTGGGGTCTGTGGACAGCATCATCAAACTGAAGGCATGCCACAAAGTCAGGTGCAGAGCCTGAGCGAGATTGGTTCCATCATGCTGGCCGGCCATGTTTTCCTCCCCCTATACTATCCCCAGGAGGGCAGACATGCAATGCTGCCCACAAGGGCCCATGCACACACCCATATGCAGGACATCAGCAGCCACTACTCCTCCACCCCTGTATGCTGTCCCTGGATGTTCAACCCCCAGTAATCACTAGGGGTCAGTACTACTCCAGGTGCTGCAGCCTTCACTCCCCGGAGAAGAGCAGTCCTATGGATGCTTGATCCTCCTTCCCCTCCCACCAGCTGACCCTCTGACAACTCAAGTTTACTCCCGAAACTGGGTCATCGGTGCCACAAGTGGTAGCGCTACCGCTGCACTGGTGAGCTGCCTTTTGGTTTTCCAGTTTAAATCAAAAAAGGTTTGACTGTCCCGAGCTTGTGACCCTGGCAAACACTACTGCATGAGGAAGTCTTCTTGTTTCTAAATTGCATTATGATTACTGCCTTGTTTATTTAATAACTGGGTTTGCAGCACTTTCAAATTCCGTGATTATCAACCTTCTGCATAATACACAGGTAGTTACTGAGTTCACAACAAGACTTCTAAAAAATAATGCAGTGCGGTCAATAACCATTCAGACAAATTGCCGATAGGTAAAAACATGCTTCAGAAAGACAGTGAAAGGAAAGAATAGCACAATGATTTATAGTGAGAACTGTGGTGGGGGGGAGGCAACTGAAGTGGGGGCCAATTTATAATTACAACTCTAGGGGCAACTTGAGGGGTTGGGATTCTCTGGGCGTGATTTGATTACAACTTTAGAGCAACTCGGGGAGCAATTTACAATTACAACTCTGGGGGCAACTCGGGAGGGGTGATTCTTGGGGTGATTTATGATTATAACTCTGGGGTGGGGCAATTTGGGGGTAATTTGCAATTCCCAACCCTGGAAGGGGGAAGTTGGGGGGGACAAATCACTGTAATATCTCCATGCTGTACTGTCCAGGTCATTGTTTTCACTGACGCTATTTTATCATCATGGATTTCACTGTGCGATTATTCCGACACAGTTTTGATGGTATACCATGGTTATTATGGCATAGCTTGTCAGTCAAACCCATTTACTGTATATAAATAAAAAAAAAATTCCTCACATTCTTTTAGGCCATGTTAACAAATTACCATTTTTTTGCCTCTGTTCTCAGTACAAAAAGTCTTTAAACAAACAATTGGCACAATGTTTGTGAAGTACCATACCAGAAAGTAAAATCGTCTCCTGGTAGAATTACTTTTCTTTTCAGCCTGTAGTTCTTGTACTCACCGCATTTTCAGTGGCGTTTTCAGAAAGAGACCCGCCCCAGAAAAAGTTTGCAAATGCATGTTTTCCTTTTCCTCAAAGAGAATTTTTAACCAATGAGTAAATGTTTGTGTTTATGCAATATGTTCATCATTCAAGACAGTAAATGGCAATGCAACTAAATTCTTCAAAATTTCATAATGCTTTCCCAGCTACTTAAAAAAATAACAATTATATAAAGTAAACTACAGGATGTTGGTATTATTCCCTTTTTTTTGCACACGTGTGTGATGCCATCACAAGCCACTCGTGTTTCAGACTCTTGGTTTATGTGGCATCACATACCTCGGATGTGTAATAAACTCACAATATACAACACTCCATTACATTATCCTATAGATAAATCATCAATTCTGATTCAATCAATCAGTCAACAGTCTTGGAACCAAACAAGCAAGAATACAGCCTCATTTGAATTTCAATATATTTGAGTGACAGGGTTCCCAGTGGCCCACAGCTTTTTTCACCATTTATTTATTTTTTGTTTATTTTTATTTATTTATTTAGGTAACAGATTTTTGTTTTGAGGAAGTGCACACTGTTATGATATCTAATTTCCAGGTGCAGCCTGGTGGGTGGGTTACACGGACCTGTTTGATTGATAAGCAAAATGTTTTGTAGTTAAGGCTGGTTGTCTGGAATGGACTCTGTCATTGAGGCATAGGTCAGGAAGCACAGGAAAACCAGGAGCAGTCATAACATTTGCAAGTAGCATTTCTTTATTATCAATAACAGTAAAAGTTCTTCATCTGAGAGTATCTCTAATTCTAAATTTCAATCTTGCTCCCCCTCCAACAAAAGATTGATCTCTTTTTATGATACAGTAAGTCTTTGCATGACAATCAATTTCTTCATCCTGTGCTCGATAAGAGACCAGAACTTTGTCAGTTTCTTTCCTTGCAGATGCAACAAAATAGAACACTGTGTCCCAGAACCAGTCTCCTGTTGACAACTCTGCAAAAGAGTTTATGGAGGTCAGTCTGCATCTCAAAGTTAACCCCTGCATTCCAAATAGCTTTCTGCAATCATTTCAACAATATAACTATACACATTTTCAAACCAAGGGATCCCAGTTTCACACAAAGATTCTCATATTAATATAACCACAGTAAAGATAGAAACAGCAAGTGAAGGCAGGGAGACAGCAAGAGGGGTAGAATTGTAAAACTGTCAGAGTGATCAGTTCTTAGGTCTCACAATGACATTTGATTGCACAATCAGACAGACAAGAGACAGAAAAGGAGAGGATGGAATAGATCCTTGTTTTTAACTCTCTCTGCATAACAAATGGGAAGGGTCTTATTCAACCCTGTCACAGATGCACTGAGTGTCAAACACTTTTTATTAAGCTACAAAGTAGCAGGTCTACTAATCAGTTATCCATTGGGGAATTGGATTACTTTTTATTGGGCCAGCGTTATCTGATGCCATATATAGAAGTCATGGTGCACAAGGTTTCTGAGCCACCCAACCCCTTCATCAGTAAAATACCTGATGAACAGATCTGTTTGGCCCTGAAAGTTTGTGCATTGTAACAACTATGACCAAGCCAATAGCTATGTTGATTCAGTACTAGATATCACAATTAGGGTTGGGTGAAATTAGAAAAATTGGTTTCAGGCACTGTTTGTAAAATTGCACCAGTTTCATGGAAATATTTGAACTAGAACAACGTATTTAAAATTGACAAAATGGGTTTAAATTGTGCATCCTTTTTTTTCTTTTAAAAATCACCTTTTTTAAAAATCGCTGTTTGGAAAAATGGCACTATTTGCTGTAATTGTGCATTTTTAAGAACTCATATTTTAAAAAAATGCACAATTTGGTAAAACAAAATGTTATATGAATAGAAAAATGTGAGTGAGATAATGCCAGATTTTGGTGCAATTTCAAAAATATTGTACGAATGTGAAATCTGCAATTTTCCACCATTTTAATTTGCAAGCGTGATAACAGTTTTGCCCAGCACTAATCATATTCAACAACTAATTCAATCTTTCAATGACTAACATTACTTCAAACATTCTGTCCTACAAATCAGGCATACAGCTGACTATAAACATTTTCTGCTACAAATCAGGCAGACAACTGTGTGGATATTTTTCAGAAGTGACACGAACAAACATTTGAACATTTGGTATACAGGCTGCAGTTTTTCATTCTTTACTAAGACTATTATGTTTCAGAAAAGGTGTTGGGCAAATAGCTCTATGGGAACAATTAAAAAAAAAAAAAAAAATATTTATACCTGTGTTCTGGGTGTTCATTTTGTTCTTTGCGTATAATGACAAAGAAAAAAATAGGGGAAATGCACAGCTTCAGAATTGTTCTTACAGGATGTTACCAACATAATCAGTGTTCTCAGAAGTGGGCTGCAGAGTATTTTGACTAGAAAATTTGCTGATGACTCCACTGTTATGCAGCATCACTATGATTCATTGTAAATTGCCTTGTGAATCACACTGCTAGCATGTTTCCTGGTTACTTCACAAAGCCACTCTGCATTACATACTTTCAGACAGTAAAATATAAGATTACAAAACTCTTTTTTTTGCTTTTTATGACAGCAGTTCTTGACCCCTATACCTGGGGTCTAGCCACCTGATCCAAATGACCAACACCATACCCAATAAAAGCCCCATTCTCTTTCTCTCAGCTCCTGCTCCCTCCTGTTCCTCTCTGTGTTACTGGGTTATTCCTGGTTAATGCACATTTATAATGGGTAGAAAAATTACTCCAATTTGGTTGGCTAAAGACCCATTCCAAGTTGTGATGATATCTTATAACACCACAGACTGGAAAACTGTTACTGCCAAAGCATTTTTTTATGTAAGTATTATAAACTGGGTAAGAGAAATCCTGCATTGTGACTGGTGGATTCCAGTTACATGACCGTATGTTAAAATACTTAATGCACAGTGCAGTAATAGCTAATATTCTGAAATCTGCATAAAAGTAATTTTTAAGCATTATTACACAATGTAGGAAGTACATTTATTTAAATAAATACACTTCTTTGATGCTTCAGGCAATCAGCTCTGCCTCATAGCTCTGCTCTCAGGGTGTAATGCACATCCTGTCATGTGATATTAATAACATAATACACACAGAGTGAGTATTGTCATGGCATAGTGCTACATCTTGTATGCATTATATGCACTACAGACCTAGTGTGTGGATGAATGGACCTAGAGTGCGAAATCGATTCTCACTCTAAGTCTCCATAGTCAAAAATATCAGTGATATTTACCATTTTTGTTATTCTCACAGGTATTACATAAACTAGATAGATACTGCCAATAGATAAATAGATAGATAGATAGATAGATACCATCAATAGATACTGTTGATAGATAGATATTAGTTACAAAACACTGCAGTAATGTACACATTAAGGATGAAGAACACAAAGTGGACAAAGTAAGGAAAATGACAATGAAAACCATTAGGGTTTTGGAGTCTTAAGAGCCTCGGTGAATTGATGGTGTGGTGTTCTTTGGAGCTGTTCACCCTAATGCCCACTCTCCTACACAGGCCATGGCCTCCTGTCTGAAGCACAAGGTACATCTGTAAGGCAGTGTCTCTTAGGCATATACTCTTTGGAGGTAGAGAAGTCTGTCTTGTCACATGTAATCAACAGAAACAGTCACAGATTTCTTCCCTTTGGGCCCTGCACTTTCATGTGGCTACAGATGCAGACGTGCAGGGCCAAAAGTCCATTTGGCAGCAGAAGCACAGGGCCCTCTGGCCCTGCACTTCCATGCAGCTACGGATGCAGAGGCACAGAGACTTCTGGGTAGTATGCCAAGAGAAGGGTTCTCTTCACTACATGGTTACTTGTTGCCCATGTAGCCAACACTGCACCATCCCGTCTCAGGCTGGGAGTGGTGCCGCATGGCAGGGCCATCCCACCAGCCTCAACCCATCCAGCTGGCTCACTGAGCTTGCCACAGAACTCAGCTCTCTTCAGCATGAGATTGCAACATGCTACCCACTGGGGCCAAGTGCCAGCCCTGCACACAATTCTTTATAACTTTTTTTGACATTTTGACCCCAAATTTTCAAGTGTTTTATTACCACCCCCTTCTGAACATTGCAGTTACTATTTATAAGATGCTGTCTGAAATGTCATTTTTTGTCAAAACACATTTTGGTCAGGATTTGAATATTGACATCGGTCACATTCAAGAGGTGGTGTGAAAAAATGGCTATGTGGAATATTTGGAGTCAAAATATTAAAAATGACCGAGGTTATGAGTGAACACTGAACATTTTCAACATTCACTCATAACTTGGTCACTTTAACTTATTTTTTCACCAAATTTTTTAACATAGTTTTCTTATGACCCCACCTCATGAACAGGGTAGGTGAAATATTTCAAATCCCACCCAAAAGGTGATTTCATGGAGTGACTGCAATATTACCTTTTGGCATGGATTTGCAAGATTTCACCTACTTTTGTTATGAAGCAGGGTCCTAAAAAGGCCTTGTTGAAAATGTTGTGGAAAAATATTTAAAAATGACAAAAGTTTTGAGTAAAAGCTCAAAATGCTTTGAAAATACCTTGATGGCATTTACTTTGTTTCTCCATTTCCCAGCTGGCATTGAAAACGAAGCACATGTTTCTTGGCAGAGCAGTGGTAGACCCTTTTTTAGGTGAGTGAGTGATGTCTGGGGTGTCCACCCTCTCTCCCCAAACTTGCCTTTTTAATAGGGGGTACCCAGTCCCACCACTGTATACCTAAAGTTTGTTCCAAGAGGGGGTGGCCAGCCCTCAGTGCCAGCCTACAATCTTCTCCCCCCTCCAATATTGACAACTAGCACTGGTAAGGGGGGTGTGTGATTGACAGATGGGTAGAATAACTGTTGGTTCTAAAATGCATTTACCTGGAGTGGAAATGAATTTATGCAATGACTATTGTGTCAACACCAATTGCATAAATAAATAAATATATCTCTATATATTGTGTATTCATTGCAAAAAACTCTGTTAATGCTTTAGTTAGGGTTGATAGTACAGTGACAAAAGTCTGAAAATTCAATGTTAGGGTTACCAACCCTACCACCACCACCCCTCCACACACCAACAGGTGTCAGGGTGTGCCTTGGGGTTGTCTGGCCTAACTCTTTATCTATATATGATAGAGGCATATTAGTTCTCATATAGTAAGGGTTGAGTAGAGCATTTAATGTTAAACACATAACTTTGCACCATGATAACTTTTCCCCCATTCAAAAGAACTTCATGAAATTTTACATGGATGGTCTGGGGAGCAAGTTTTCTTGATTTGCAAGTTCTGTGATGGACAGATGTCTGGATTCTGAGATCCAGATAGTACAATAAGTGGAAAACTCTAGGCTGTTTTCCTTTTTGTGCTCTCACCTACAGCCCAGATGGTTTGGAATTTTGTGCTGGCATTTTCAGGGTTGAAGGATCTTGCCCTAGAAAGATGCCAGGGCAATACGCCTTTTGGTTTGGTGAAAAAATATTAATCAGTTCCTGAATTATGAGAATTTGAAATTTCAGTTCTGTGCAAGCTCAGTAGAATCTTTCATTTATATGTCTAGTTCAAAAGAAGAATTTCAGCTCATGAAAGAAGAATCTTCTTGCATAAGCCACATTTTTTTCTTTTGTGAGCTGAAATTCTTCTTTTGTATGGTCTCCATCTTGTTGTTGTTTTCAAGAAAAAACTGAAAGCCCATAAAAATTATATTGTGGAGAAAAATGAACATCAGCAACTAGTTAAACAGGACCTGTTTAGCTAGTTTCTGGTGTTAGTTTTTTTGAAGATATGCTCAGAAATTAGATTTTTGGGCACCCAAAAATCCTGGGTGTCAGCTTAGCAAGAGGAGCCATTCGTGCATGTTCTCTGTATAAGAACAGTGGGACTTTCATGGTTTGTGAAGTCATAACCGGAGTCATACTGCCAGCTTCAGTAGGAGCAGTGAGCCAATGATCCCCTGATCTCTCTCTCTCTCTAAGCTAGCTATCTATCTATCTATCTATCTATCTATCTATCTATCTATCTATCTATCTATCTATCTGTTTATATCTGTCTGTCTATGTGTCTGTCTGTCTGTCTATTTATCTATCTATCTATCTATCTATCTATCTATCTATCTATCTATCTATCTATCTAGCTGTCTGTCTGTCTGTTATCTATCGGCAAATTAAAATGCCTGGTATCTTGCCAACTAGGGTAGGTAAGACATTCTTGTTGATTGCACCCCCTCCCACCCCTGAATAGGTTTTATACGATGCACTGAAATATACATATGGGTATGAAAAGTTAAACTTACTCCAACTGGAGGGCACCTGTGCAAAAATACAAAGCATTATCTATTCTTTTTTTAAATCCAGTTGAGGCGAGTCAAGAAATAATCATGTGATTCTATTTTTTAAAACTGAAAAAAATGTAATTATTTTTTAAAAGCATATGATCAGACTCCTTAAGCACTGTAAACTGCCTTAAAGTTTTACCCAAGTCAATGGTAATGTTCAGGCACCAGTTGCTGCGGAACGTCTAGCCTCTGCCAGGGGTCAGTCAAGTGCCGGAAACACTCCATATCCTCCCCCTGGAGAAGGAGAGCTGTCCTCTGGATGCTCCATCCTTCTCTCCCAGCCAGCCCTCTGGTGACCTGGGTCCATTCCTGAACCCGGGTTGCTGGCGTCGCAAGTGGAAATCCAACTGCTGCACAGACATGCCAGCCTAAAAATAGTTTTAATGAATAAGTAAAATAAATAAGTGAAATAAATAAGTTTGTCTGCTCTTGTTACTTTACAAATAGCTCTCTTTTGGCACAGATGATTTAAAAGCTCTTAACATTTAGCAACTGAAGACCACTGACAGAAATGTGGAAAGAGAGGTAAGAATTAGCTTTAGCTTTTTCATGATCTTCCTCTGCACAGTCCCCCCCCGCCCTCCTGATTCTCACTATCTCACCCCTTACTTTCCTCTTTTCACTCATGTACCTAAAGAAAGTCTTATGCCCTTTTTTGACCTCCTGTTTGTGCCTTAGTTGCCATCACCCTCCTTCCTGCCTCCCTTTGTTGTTTCAGATATTCCTCCCTGTCCACTTCCATCTGGGTCTCCTTGGACTTCCTAAAAGCTTTTTTTTTGTCTGCCTTACCACCTTAGCCGATGCCTTTGAAAACCATAGTAGCTGTGGTGGGATTCTGGGCTAAAGTGCTATGTTACTGAATCAGTGGCTCTGATGGGATTCTGGGCTAAGGTGCTGTGTTACTGAATCAGTAACTATGGAGTGATTATGGCCTGGAGAGCCATCTTACTGAATCAGTGGCTGTGGTAGTAATATGCTCTTGTCCTGAAGAGCCATCTCACTGAATCAGTGGCTCTGGTGGGATTCTGGGCTAAGGTGCTATGTTACTGAATCAATGGCTTTGGTGGGATTCTGGTCTAAAGTGCCATGCTACTGAATCAGTGGCTCTGGTGGGATTCTGAGCTAAGGTGCCATGTTACTGAATCAGTGGCTCTGGTGGGATTCTGGGCTAAGGTGCTATGTTACTGAATCAGTGGCTCTGGTGGGATTCTGGGCTAAGGTGCTATGTTACTGAATTAGTGGCTCTGGTGGGATTCTGAGCTAAGGTGCTATGTTACTGAATTAGTGGCTCTGGTGGGATTCTGGGCTAAGGTGCTATGTTACTGTATCAGTAGCTATGGAGTGATTATGGATGGAAGCTCCATCTTACTGAGTCAGTGGCTGTGGTGTTAATATGCCCTGAAGATCCATCTCACTGAATCAGTAGCTCTGGTGGGATTATGGCCTAAAGAGCCATTTTACTGAATCAGTGGCTATGATGGTATTGTACCCGGAAGAGCCATCTCACTGAATCAGTGGCTCTGGTGGGATTATGGCCTGAAGAGCCATTTTACTGAATCAATAGCTGTGGTGGTATTGTGCCCTAAAGAGCCATCTCACTGAATCAGTAGCTCTGGTGGGATTATGGCATAAGGTACCATCTCACTGAATCACTGTCTCAGTCTGGATTTGGGCCTGAGGTGCCATGTTAGTGATTCAGGGGCTCTGGTGTGATGAAATACCATGCAATTGAAATACAACCTCAAGACACAATACTGCACTTGGGTCTTGATCAGCACTAGTTGGAGGACAGAAGACAGAATCACACTCCAAACAAGGGTTAGTGGGTCATATGTCATTGTCACGTGATACAAGATAGAGCACCATGATGGTTATGTATTACTTGTGACTGGGGTGTGCTGCGCAAGCCAATGCATTGCGATAGGACGATGAAGGCTGCGAACCAGTAAATAGTCTACATGTCAGTTACCAAGCCACTATGCCTATTGGAAGACACATTTTAGCACTGACTATCACAGTTACAAGTAATCAGTTATGAGGGTTTTTACAATATACATTAGTATTTTTAGGTTAAATAATAATGCTATCTAATTCTATAGCAGAGAACACCAACTAGCTAGAAACATGCTTTATCTTCACAGAAGGGTATGTCATAAAATGTATCTAGCTAGTTGGGTACGCAGCGAAGTACTTTTTCTGCCACCTGTGCCTAGCCATTGATAGATCTGCATGGTCCAGCCAGTGCACGCTACCTCCAAAAACAGGGTGGGGCAGCTGCCAGAGCTTCAAATCTCCTATGCTATGGGAAACTTTCACTTTAAAAAAATAAAACTAGCTTAGAAATGCTAATGTGTAGCATGTAAACTGGACATGGGATGGGCGATTATGAGATATGATGTTTATCTTCACTCGTGGTCAGTGACCTCTTTTGTTCTCACTCGTGGCTTTGTCACTATTGAAGGTCAAGAGGTCACTGACTACTCATGAAGATAAATATCGTGGGCCAGATTTTCAAAGTGTGGCATAGGGTTTGCGTCAAGCCCGGGGTCATGACATGTAGGTTCTGGCAGTGCACCGAACCCCTCTGCCGCAACTGCACTTGATTTTACAGTCTGGTGCAGTTGCATAGTTTACGATTTATGGCAGCTGGCGCCAAATATTTGGTGCAAGCTCCATGAAAAGCTCTTTAGGCTTGCCGCAAGCTAGACCACAAAAGTTGATCTAACACGGCAATTGCCGCATAGATTAGAAATCGATCACCGTCAGGAATGCCACAAGCCCGTGGTGCCGTATGTTCGCACACCAGGGGCTTCTGTGGCATTCTCAGAGAATTTTGAAAATATGGCCCCATATCTCATAAGACCCACCCCATATCCTCTATTAATAGAATAAAGTATGGGGTGGTGTGTGTAACGAGAAGTTTGCATGCACCCGAGGGGTTAGATGCTACATAAACCCCGACAGCGAAGCTCAAGGGGTTTGTGAAAGCATCTAACCCCCGAGGATGTGTGTAAAGTTCAAGTTTAAACACACCACACCATATTTTATTTTATATAATTGCTGGGTTTCCATTTTTCACCACAGCAATTATATAAAATAGTAGAGGTTCCGGAGCGGCCGCACTCTGGGTCTGTTTTCGGTCGGCTCCCAAATGTATGATGTCCGACTTTTTAAAATGTTTTAAAATGCTTTTGTAATCCATGTAAATCTGGAAAATGAACAAAGTTTTCAAATAAATAACCTACCACTGAATTCCACTGGTGGTTTTCTTTTGGTGAGAAGGCAAGCAGAGAGCAGTCAGGAAGTGACGAACTGCAGCGGGCACATGCGAAGAGTGAGGGAAACCATGTGCATGTTTGCCGTAATAAACACTCCTTTATTATGGTAAATTATGCCATGGTTTCCCTAAGGAAAGAAGGGAAACTCAGTAATTTTATATGTGTGTATATATATATATATATATATATATATATATATATATATGTGTGTGTGTATGTATGTATATACAGTATATATATCTATCTGTGTGTGTGTGTGTGTGTGTGTATATATATATATATATAAATGAACCAGCAGTGTAATCTACATTCTATCAAGTGATGACAGCACACGACCCAGATTTGAAACTACTATTCCTAATTTTCAAGGGGTGACAACACATTGTAGTATGGTGTCTGCTGACATTTTTTTGGAGGACATAACTTGTAGGTGTCAACTGTTATTTTTTTTTTTAATAGCAATTTCATGCACAAAATGGCATTAGTTAACAACGTGGCTGATTAAACCATAATGATAGTTGATGTGCTGTGGCGATGGTGCTGGGATGGGGGTGGTGGATAAGCTATGATCCTGAAGTGGGAATTGCTGGTGCACCATAACAGCATGAGCAGAAAAGATTTGCACATACCATAACAATGATTTAAAAAATTAAATTATGGCATTACTGCTGGTTTTGGGTGTTTGCAGTGTCTTACTATCACTGCACAACTGAGTACTGTATTGAATGGCATTGAATGGCAGGGCTGTAAAACGGGAACAAGTTTCATGCAGGTACAAGGGGTCAAGCCACATGTAAACATGGGAATTGTAATGGCGCAGCACTGTATCAAGACTACTGAATGCCCACATCGTGTTTGAAGGTAGCGACACCAAACATAAGTAAGCTGAGTTAATTTCAGTTCAGCAACTGAAAAAAGGATGGTGTGTACATATAAAATAGAACTGGTGCTTGGAAACAATGCATGGTGTCACTGTGAGACTGCATAGAAACATAGACTTTGACGGCAGATAAGGACCGCTTGGCCCACCTAGTCTGCCCGTTTCCCTACTTAGAGGATAAGCTGCAGATCCTATTTAACCAACAGCCTATTTCTTCCTACCCCCCACAAAAATTGTCTTATGTCTGTCCCATGCATTCTTGAATTCTCCTACAGTTTTAGACCCCACAACCTCCTCAGGAAGGCTGTTCCATGTGTCCACCACCCTCTCTGTGAAAAAATACTTCCTCACATTGCCCCTGAGCCTTCCCCCCCATCTTCAAATTGTGTCCCCTTGTTCTTGCACATATCTTTTTCTGAAAGATGCTACCCTCTTGGACTTTGTTGATTCCATTGAGGTACTTAAACGTTTGTATCATGTCCCCCCCTTCCTCCTTTCCTCAAGGGTATATATATTAATCTCCTTTAGCCTCTCCTTGTATGGCTTCTCTTGCAGACCCTGCACCATTTTAGTTGCCCTCCTCTGAACTGCCTCCTTCCTGTCTATGTCCTTGTGGAGATGGGGTCTCCAGAACTGGACGAAGTTCTCCAGATGGGGTCTCACCAACTGTCTGTACAGGGGGATAACAACTTCCTGTTTTCTGCTGTTGATGCTTCTCCCTATACATCCCAGTATCCCCCCAGCCCTTCCTACCACCATCTCATATTGCTTGCCAACCTTAAGGTCATCTGATATGATTATCCCCAGGTCTCTTTTCATTTTTGTTGTTGTTACTACCTCCCTCTCATTGTGTAATCTTCCCCTGGGTTTTTGTTTCCCAGGTGCATTACTTTGCACTTCTTTGCATTGAATCCAAGCTGCCATACTTCTGACTATTCCTCCAACCTTGCCAAGTCCCTTCTCATCCTTTCTATGCCTCCTTGTGTATCAACCCTGTTGCAGATCTTTGTGTCATCTACAAAGAGGCATACTTTTCCTTCCAGTCCCTCTGCAATATCACTTATAAAGACATTAAAAAGGACTGGACCCAGTACTGAACCCTGCAGTACCCCACTAGTAACCCCTCTTTCTTCAGAGCAGACTCCATTTACAATTACCTTCTGTGTCCTGTTGTTCAGCCAATGTTTTACCCAGACTATCACCCTGGGACCCACTCCAAGGCTGGTTAATTTGACTACTAATCTTTTGTGTGGGACTGTGTCAAATGTCTTGCTAAAGTTTAGGTAGGCCATGTCCACAGCCCCTTCCTGGTCTACTACTTTGGTCACCCAGTCAAAGAAATCAATTAGATTCATCTGACATGACCTTCCCGCTGTGAACCCATGCTGCCTTGGGTCCTGTGCCCCACTGGCCTCTAGGTACTCAACAATTCTTTCCTTCAGAAGTGATTCCATCACTTTCTGTACCACAGAGGTCAAACTGACAGGTCTGTAGTTTCCTGTCTCTGTCTTTGCTCCCACTTTTGTGAAGGGGAATCACATCAGCCTTCTTCTAGTCTGCAGGTACCACACCATCCTCCCAGGATTTGTTATAAAGGGTAGTCAGTGGTGTCACTAGTTCTCTGCTTAATTCTTTTAGAATTCTGGGGTGAATTCCATCTGGCCCCATTGCTTTTCCGCCTTCAGTTTTAGGAGTTCTTTCAGAACCCTTTCTTCTGTGAAAGGACTGGGATCGACCTCCCTCTCCAGAGTGCTTCTGTTAATTGGATTAGGCACCTCCCCCACTTCCTCTTTTGTGAATACTGAACTTAAGTATTCATTCAGTATCCCTGCTTTTTCACTGTCACTCTCTGCCTACCCACCATCCATTCTATTCAGCCTCACTATCCCTCCCTTTGTCTTTCTCACATTCCCTGATATACCTATAAAGGTTTTACCCCTTCTTAACCGAGTTGGCTATCTTTTCCTCAGTTTGTGCCTTTTGCTATTCTGACTACCCTTCCTGCTTCCTTCTGCCTTAACTGGTACAGTTCTCTGTCCTGCTTCTTCTGTGTTTCCTTATACTTCCTAAATGCTATCTTTTCTCCTAACCTTCACGCACTTCTTTTGAGAACCATAGTGGCTTTTTCTTTCATTTTGATTTGTTTATTTGCTTCACACAAAGGCTTGTTGCCTCTGTGATGGCAGTTTTGATATTTCATCATTGTTGCTCCATCCCTCCTTCTAGCCTGTTAGCTAGTGCTTTTCTAAGGCACTCTCCCATCTTGCCAAAGTCAGCCCTCCTGAAGTCCAGAACCCTCACTTTTGTATGGCCTCACTCTGTAGCTGAGTTCATCGTGAACCACACTGTTTGGTGGTCACTTGTTCCCAAATGGCTACCCACTTCTAGATCTGAGATCCTCTCACTAGGTACTACTAGGTACTTGGTGTGATTAGACAAACTCTGATCACAGTATAAGCACAGCTCTCACAGTGTCCAACAAATTAGCATATGCTGAGTGCGAGTAGGGCTGCAGCTCAGTATGGCGTGTTGCAGGCTGAAAATGAGATTAGAAAATAACATGATTGCAGGGCACAGCAGGAGTAGAGAAGCCTGTGAGTAATGATTAAATACACAGTGTAACAGTGCCTTTGTGCCGTTTTACATTATTCTTTGTTTTCCTTACAAAATGTAGCAGGTAGGTCATACAACTGCAGGGATGCAGTACATTGTAATAATGAGCAAAACCATGAGCAGCTTTTGCACTGTCTGTGTAAGTGTTCTGCTGAATGAATTATTCAGTCGAGCCTGGGGAAGGGATTGATTTGTAGCAAAACTGCTTCAACCAGTGAGGACAACCAGCATAGAAACCTAGTTGGCACTAAGTTGTTGGCGATCTCATGTCAAGTGAAGAGAGAGACAGACAGACATATGGGCTGGCCTGGACTGCAGATACTGACCCCTGAGATAATCAATTTTTACAACATCAGAACCAGCTAGAGCAGAGAAGCGATTGATGGAAACCAAGTCCCAAATGAGCTCAACGACTCCTTTCTTACAGGTCCCATGGGGACTTGGTCTGAGCTCACCTGTTAAACAAGGGCCATGTAAGCACTTTACATATGTCCAGCAGAATGTCTTTCACTCTATAAATCAGATTTGGGTAGTGGCGCCTCAGTAGGGAGTCAAACACAAGTCTCCAGAAATCAGCTGTTTGTCCACAGGAAGTCTTGCTGTGACAGGCTGCTTGCAACCTGGTTTGTATGGCCTGCCTAGGCATGGGATAAACTGCAACCCTATTGAGATCTCTCAGTTGTCCCATTAATTCAGATTGTGCCATTTGCAGTCCGTGAATATGCAAAATCAGTGGTGTGTTTTCACTTTAACAAGAGAGCCCCCAAACAAAGCAGCTTTCATCTAGACAAGTGAGTAACCAAAGACTGGGGGGTGGGGGGGTAGGCAGGTGGTGCAGTAATGGTCTACTCTGCTGCTCTGGTAGTTTGGAGGCTGAGGACTGCCTAGCATGTGGTGGGCAGGGTAGCATGAATGATGACAACAAAAACATGTTCTGCACACTGCACAGCACTTTGCATAGTCAGGTGTGGCTGCCAGGTCTATGTTCTAACTCATTCCAGTAGTAGTGGTGGTGGCAGAAGGGATGGCAGTAGCACCTTGACTACCGTTGTGTGCTCCCCAGTATGCAGGTTGGCTGCTGGAGACAGGATCCAGTAGCAGAGGAGATGCCACGGAGGAATCAGGGAGGATGAAGCAGGGGTTGTCTGAGGAAATGGTCGGAGGAGCCAGTGAGTGCACAAGGGGCAGCTGAAGCACATTGATCACCTGAAGACAGGTGAGTCAGAGTGAATGGCAGGCCAGAAAAAAAGTATAGGAAGAAACCAGCTACACTTAAATAGTTCCAAAATATAATTCAATTTATTGCATGACCACTTGACACCACAATCCCCTGACCACGCCCAATGTTTCGCCCTATGTGGGCTTCCCCAAGGGCTGGGATCTCTTGGTGTCATTAAGTTCTAAGCAATTTTCTGTCATCAGTATTCAAAGATGCTTATTCAAGTATTATACTGTATTGATGCAATAGTGGCTCATACTAAAGACTCCCAGGTCCCAAAGCACTTGTTATGCAGTGCCACAAACTAATCTCTTTTTCTTTTAAACCATCAGGTTTCAGAATGTTTAGTCTTCATTGCCTTGCAAGTTGTGAATAGTGGCAGCACACATATTCAACTGCCACTATGCACAGCTTGCAAGGCAATGAAGACTAAATACTCTGAAACCTGAAGATTTAAAAGAAAAAAGAGATGCGTTTATGGTTTGGGACCTGAGAGTCTTCAGTATAAGACACTGTTGCATCAATGCAGTATAATAATTGAATAAGCATCTTGAATATTGATGACAGCAAATTGTTTAGAACTTCATGACACCGAGATCACAGCCCCTGAGGAAGCCCACGTAAGGTGAAATGTTGGGCGTGGTCAGAGGATTGTGGTGTCAAGTGGTTATGCAATAAATTGAATTATATTTTAGAACTGTTTAAGTGGGGCTGGTTTCTTCTTGCACTTTCTGGAACATTCCGTCTCTCCAGCCCAGAACTTACACTAAACAGCACACGCTATAGAAGGGGAAACACCTTGCATTGGATCGGTAAGGCCAGAAATAAGGAAAAATAGTTTGGTAACAAAAGTCACGCCTTGATTACATTTATACACTTGCACCTTAAAGAAATAAATTGGTAGTGAATGCCATTTTTAAGTTGCCAGTTACAGTACAACTATGTTCCAGATAAAAAAAGATTTGAAAAGCTTTAGCTTTATAAAATAAAACAAATATTTCTGTACAAAAGGAGCTGCAGTAGTCTTTCTCCTTGAATGCATGCACAATCTCACAGTGTACGGGGGGGGGGAGCTGGATTTGTTTTTTTACAACTGCCGCAAGAGCTGCAAGGTATAGATCATTTGACTGTTGTGGCAGAAGCCTAATTATGGGGCATTTGTGTGTAGTGTGTTTTCCAGTTTAATGTTTGTGTAAAGCACTTTTGTCTGATGTATGCACAGTATGTGCGTATGGGTATGCATGTTTGGTGGAAGTAAAAAGGTAGTGGATGTCTTTCTAAGTGCAAGTTAAGCTTTGGAGAGAGGTGTTTAATAAGGGCTCTGGTGACTCCCCTCAAGGCATAAAATATGGAAGGTTTCAGTCTTTGGGATAAACTTATGAGGAAGAGTAGGAGAGAGAAGCCTTGTTCTGTGTGTTATCTGAAATATTTAAAAACTTCTCATGGGACATGATTGTGGGGGACTGCTGCACTACCTCTGGGGCTGGGGCAGCATGGTAGGGAGACCATTGATTACGTCTGTGCATAGGGCCCACGGCAGTGTAAATCCAGCCCTGCTAATATGTACAAACTGAGAAAAAAAATTAAATAACAAATGCCAACTTTTTTTATTAAAAAAACAAGTATTTCTTTTGTTAAAAGTAACAAGTAAAATGTATTCCTTCCCCACCTGCCAATCATCTCTTCTTCTACACATCCAGTAGATGGAATGTATGTTTGTTATCAAATACAAGAATTCAAACTTCTGCAGAATTCCTCTGGCAGTATGTTCACCCTCTCATATGTAACAAAAGGCCTTATATGGAGCTATGGCACCCAATTTTAAAGAGTTGACACAGGGCTTGCATCAAGTCCTGCATCAACCGTAGTTTTTGGCACAGCTGTGCCAAACCCCTTTGATGCAATGCAACCCGATTTTACAAGGATTGGCACAGTTGCGACAACTTCTGCATTTTATGGCAGCTTGCACCAAAGCTTTGGTGTAAGCCTCATAAAATGGGTCCCCACATAGCGCAAAGTTAGACCAGGAGAGCTGGTCTAACTTTGCTGCGTTCGACGCATCAGATTTGTGACTTCCTTCCTTGCAATTGCGCCACTGTTTGACACAAGTCACCACTTGTGTCACACTCATTGATGCAAGTCCATTGTTTTGCTCTAACCCCATTCTAAACTCGGGCCCATGGTCTCTGTTTTATCTCTGGCAGAGTAAAGAGCAGAGATTGCCCTGGCAAGCTTGTAAGGAGAGGAGGGGGGAGTTTTCATGGTCACCAAAGAAACACCAGGAATTAAATCTATGAATAGTACTTCATTTTTAAAAAATGTATTTATGCATGTAAGGAGGGGATCATGAGAGGAAATAATGTGTAATTATTTTTTATTTATTGAAATTTAAGGGAGTTTTACTTTATATGGCTATGAAGGGTTTCAATAAGAATAAAGGTGGTAGCCATGTTTGTGACAGCAATCAGGGTTGAGTGAAATAGATCATGAATTCTGTATGTGGTTTGCTTAAATTCCAAATCCCACTAGAACTTTTTGTATCTGGGCATTAGGCTGAGGTAAATGTATGGGTGCCAGGCAGTGTCAGCCAATCAGATGGTAGGATTTTTCTTGCCCATTTTATAATGCTTAATTACTAACCCACAGTTATTTTTGTAAATTCTATTTCAGAATTTTGGAATTCCTCTTCTTACTGAATTCCATGGAATAAGGTTGAATTTCCAAAAGTCTGTTTAATTCCAGCTCTAGACTGTACCCACTTGGACACTTATTGGAGCTTACCCTACTTATGCTACATAACCCTTGATACCATGCTCCATCAGGAATCTGTCTGGTTCAGCTTTGAAAGCCTGAACAGTGCTAACTTCCGTATCTTCACCAGGTAGGGTACTTCACATATTAACCACCCTCTGTGTGAAGTAATTTTTTTTATGTTTCCCCTTATCCAGGACCCTACACACACTCAGTTTGAGTGCACATCCTCTAGTTCTGCTTGTATTCATCAGCTCAAACATCTATGCTGCACATTCCACCTCAATTAACCCTTTTAGTTTTGAAAACACTGTGACCACCAAGTTCCTCTGTAAAATATATCACCTGAGTTGAGTCCCCAAACAGCATTCCACTTCGAGTTCTATAACTGTGTCAGTACTGCGATTCAGTTTATTACACGAGGTCCTCACACTGGTTGTGTAACAAGCTTTCTTGTTTTCTCCCTCTGCCTTCCTCCTTCCATCACTGACGCACAGGTTACATAATTGCACTTTTGAGCAAACAGATTCAATTGGACTGCATTGTTCATTCAGGGCTGCAGTGTTTTTTTTATAACTCACAGCACAATTATTACATAAAAGAAAACAGTGGAAAAATAATTAATGTTTATGTAACTGACATTTGCTTTGTGCAGGACAATGCCATCTGTTTAGAGTGCACTTACTGAAAATAAGATGTTTCAAGCCATGGCAGTTGAGGACATGCGAATGAGCCTTCTAGGAACTAAATATGCTGTACATTTGGGGACTAGTTCTCAGTTACCTCCTGTAGCATGGGGTAATCAGTGAAGACCATTTATGCTAGCATAATAAAATAATTATCTTTATCCAGCTATGAGGTGCAGCTGTTTGGGAGAGGAGAGATGTTTTGTTTGACCCTATGACTGTTAACTACCCCCTTTCATATTTAATCAATAAGGCATGACAGTGTGTGTGTGTGTGTGTGTGTGTGTGTGTTATAAGGAGGGTAAGGCCACATCTAAGGTGCTTTTAACCACCCAAGAGGTGACATTAACCAACATAACACATACCCTGGAGTGCTTTATTGCAATTATAAAATGGATCCTGTAGAATTAAAAAATACTTTTGTACAGGTTTTTTCTTTAGTTTCAGAGTGTGATATTGCACTGAGATAGCCATGGCTGGAACTGCCTCTAGACCAATCAGCATCCAGAATTTGTTCTATGCATTGGCATGGCTGCATAGAGAGAGCTAAACAACATATTGGTAATGAGAGGAGAGGGATTAGGGCAGACAGGAACAGGAACTGACACCTATTACCTTCTACTTCCACAGTGGAATCTCATCAACTCATTGGTATACATGAGATCCCTTCTCTTCAGTGTCTGTCTGTGCTCCCATCCTCTCTGCCTCCCTTTCCTCCTTCCAGATCTACTTTATTCATGAGTCTATGGTTGTGGCACTTTTTTCTGTTTTCTGTGCCACCTCTGCAGCTGGCAGAATGCTGCTGACTGTGCACAATACTTAACATAGTAGAGGCAAGTGTCAATGACTAAAGAACAATTCTGTCATCAAATAATGTAGATATAACATAGCAGAAACATTTGTTTTACCTCCAGATACATACTGAGAGAACAGACAAATGGTGGAAAAAATTAGACAAGCACCAGTGGTTCCAATTTACAGTTATACAGAAAGTGGCAATGTAAACTGAAACCTTTACAACTGAGGTTGGTCAGCTAGAATTGTGATTGCAGAATGTCAGATCCCTAGTAAAGAACAGCACCAGTTCAAGACCATAATATAAGTAATTACACGTTTTGCATAAGAATAGAGGACTAAAAAATAAAAGCAGACCAAATCCCAGCTTAAACTGTTGCAAAGCACCATTGTATTTCTAATATTTCATAAACCTGGTTCTTACAATGAGAGCTACTAATGCTTGCTCTGGGTGACAATGAGCAAGTGGCTCCGGTTGGATTTGAACCTGAACCTACTGGTTCCCAAGCCAAAGGTCTGATGAATTTGTAAGGCTGTTTAGTAAAGCTTAAAGCAGCCAGTAGTGGAAATGGAAAGGAAACCAGGGGAACTCAGTTCCAAGAGTCAAAATAAAAGTATGACTCAATTCCAGGAGTACAATGAGAGACGACTGCTTCTATGCAAAAGGCACACCCCTAAAGGCATAAAACTGACTACATAAAGTGTAACTATGGGACATACTGTACAATGTAGAAACATATCCCCAAACCCCTGTCAAGTTTGTTTGATACTAAATCAAAGGTGATTGGTTCCCTCAGTGAATTATTTCCATTTCCAACACAGAAAGCAGACTTCTTGTTAGTAGTTTGGTGGGTGTGGCTGAAACTGGAAAAGGTGAACTTTGCTGTTTTAACCCCTCCAAGGGAAACAGTCAGCAGGGTGCTGAACACAGCACAGCTGCAGTGTAATGCTATAGATTGCACTGTCATCTATATGATTACATACCAGCTGCTTGACCCCCGACAATTTCACTTATACAGAATCAATATAGTTTTTGATCCTTGCTACCTACCCAGGATAGTCAGAAGCCTAACTAATGGGCTAACCTACTCCAAATTGTTTAAGAATTATTTAATTTTTTTTTAATTGTTGGACTAAAAGTAATATGGAAACAGTTGCAGATGGGGATTCAAATCTTTACTAGGAAAAAAAAACAGCCCCAAAACACCCGCTGTTTAACTGGATGATTTTCAAACAGATGGATTTGAGAGTTCAAGTTTACCACGTAGACGCTGTCTTTTCTCTTTTTTCTGATGTACTTTTCTTTTTATCTCTCCCAGATTTCCATATCTCATCTGCCCACCCACGTTTTGAGAGACTCCAGTGGCAGTTACTCATAAACCGGTTTGGGTCCCCCTGAGGAAGAGGCATCTGTGATCTTGAGGCACTGGGGTTTCCTCCAAGTTCAACATGTCATCAGTACCAAACTTTTTGTTTGTAGTATCTGTCCTGTCAGGTTAGTTCTGACATAAATTAAACAATTTACATCAGCAGTGGAATGGCAGAGTGCCTGTGTGAGAGCGTGTGTGTGTGTATGTGTGTGCACGCTTGTGTGTTGGGAAGGGGCTCCCCTCTAATCACTTCACACACAGCTTTCAGTTTTTTGGCCTTTAGGCCCAACTTCCCACTGTTGCAGCTTCCCACAACCATGAACTCTTCCTCCAAGAGAGCCTTAGGAAGAAACAGGTACTGTCTCACCTGGTCAGAGATCCTGCATATCACACTCATGGCTCAACTAGGCCTTTGTTGGGAATTCTGGGATTGGGCTGTGAAGACAAATCTGAATCAGAGCCCACACCTCAGAAAGGACATGGAATGCAAGTGGTTCAGCAGAGGGCAACTAAAATGGTGCAGGGTCTGCATGAACAGCCTATGAGGAGAGATTAAAGGACTTACTGTAAATATATACAACCTGGAAGGTGGGTGGTATGATAGAGACCTTTAAATACCTCATGGGGGTAAGCAAGGTACAAGAGAAGTATTTTTCAGAAAACAGGTACTCAAGGAGAAGGGGGCATGATAAGAAGCTGGAGGGGGGTAGATTTAGGAGAGATATGAGGAAAAACTTCTTCACAGAAAGAGTGGAGGATTCCTATTTTATTTATTTATTTGAATCTTGGATTACAAGTACCTTTGAGCCAAAGCTCTTTTACAAAGTTTCCATACCAGTTGAGGTACAATTCAAACAGGACATTGAATTACAGTATAACAGTGGGTTAAAGGCAGTTACATACAGTTTTATACATTCAATACAGTGGCAAAAATGCCAGAAGGAGGTCTGGTAATAGGGTTGACATGGTATGGAGGAGAGAGACACACTAGTGGGGTGCGGCCATAGGCACTTGTCAAATATCAATTAAAGTGCTACAAGGGGGTAGGGAAGGTGGGTGGAAGGAGGGGAGGATGAATGAGTGTATGAGAGAAGGAGTTGAGGGGGAGAGGGTTAAGTGCTAGGTGGAAAGAGCAAAGAGGAGAGGGGAGAACACTTAGGAAGGACAGTCACAGGAGCTAGATGCAGACAGGATGTGACAGAGACTGGATTTGAATGGACCAAGCTCTGGCATTGAGGCAATGTCAATGTTGAGATCATTGAACCAGTTGGGAGCTATGTACGCAAAGGATCTTTGCCCTTGTGTGGTGCAGAAACGTGGGATATGCAGAAGCTGGGATTCAGAGCCCCTGGTGATCCGAATAGTCCATGCTGGGCAGAGGAGAGCTTAGACACCTGGGGAGCAAGACCTATTTTCTTTGTCATAAAGCAGGTTTGGTACTTAATCTGGTTTGAAAGTTGAAACCACCTAGTCTGTGCATAGAGATCACACATGTGGGTGAGGCGATGGGCACCGGTTATGAGATGGCAAACTTCATTTAGTGCAATGGATATGTGCCTGAGGGCGGTGACAGAGGCAGAGCCATAGATGATCAGGTTGTAGTCAATTATTGACATTACTTAGCTCTGTACTGCAATCCTTAAGGCATCTGAGATAAGGCATTGTCTGTGCCTGAAGAGTAGGCCAGTGTGAGTGTTGGCAGTCTTGGCAATGTTGTCAATGTGCGTAGCATGTGACAGGTTACAATCAATGGTAATACCTAGATATTTAAAGGACTGAACCTGTTTGAGGGTTGCACCAAGGCAGTTTTTGATCATGATGGGATTGAGTCTGTGTTTGCTGTGCAGGCTGCAGAAGAGCATGGATTTGTTTTTTTGTAGTTGAGAACCAATCTATGTGTACTAAACCAAGTTTCAATCGAGGTGAAGGCAAGCTGTAGATTCTTTTGAAGGTGGCCCGGATCCTTATGAGTGGAGAGAATGACGGTGTCATCAGCATAGCGGAGGATTTGTGCTGGACATGATTGTGGAAGATCATTCAGAAAGAGGCTAAAAAGAAGTGTCCCAAGAATGGAGACTTGGGGAACTCCTGAGTGAACAGGACGTGCATCTGAGAGAACATCAGCTATTTTCACTCTTTGGGAGCAGTTCTCCAAGTAGCTCGTGAACCAGGTAGTGGACTCAGGTGAGAGCCCAGCAGAACGTAGCTGTGTGATTAATAGTTTATGATGTACAGTGTCAAAAGCCTTGGTCAGGTCAACAAAGACCGACCCAGTTAGGAGGCTGTTGTCCAGTGAGCTGTGGATAGCACTGGTGAATTCAAGGAGGGCCGATGTACTACTGTGACCTGTATGGAAACCATGTTATTGGGGCAGAGGATGTTGTGTTTGTCCAGGTATTCTGTTAACTGGTCAGATACCGTATGTTCAGTGGCCTGTGGGGAAGGGTATGGAGATAGGTCAGTAGTTCACATGCAGATCCTTGTCCCCACTTTTGTGGACTGGGATTACTGTGGCTGATTTCTATCTGTCGGGGAACTGGCTGACAGCGAGGGAGAGGTTGAAAATTTTTTGATAGAGGAAGTAGCAATTCATCAAGGGTGAGGGACATCAGCCTGGAACACTCTTCCAATGGAGGTGGTGGGGGCAAAAACAGTGGTGGGGTTCAAGAGTGCATGGGATGGGCAAAAGGGAATCTTAGGGGAAGGAGGGGTGAATGGGCTGGAGATCAAGTAGGATCTGCGGTAATACTATAGGCAAGGAAAAATGGGCAGACTAGGTGGGTTAAGCCTTCCGGTTCCATGTCATAATGGCGACTGCGGAACGGAGACCCATGAAGAGAGCAAAAATCCCACATCATGATGACAGCAACCAATGTCTTCTTTTTGTGGGGGGGCTTCACCCTCACACCTTCCACATCCCCCTTTATTTAAGATACCAACTCGGGGGGGGGGGGACATACCTCAGGCATGGGGAGAACCGCCAGTCACCCAGAAGTGTCATCACCGTGGTTCTGTCGCCCTCTTCATGGGTTGCTGTTCCACAGTCATGATATTGATGGGCTACCAGCCATTTTTAGTTGCTGGCAAATTCTCTGTTTCTATGTAGTTCATGGAGAGTAGCTGAATCCATGCTCCATAAACCTTTTCCCTCTTTTCGAGTAAATGTGGAATTTTACATCACAATAATACAACTAAATTACAACTAAGTCACAAATTATTGCATATCTATTTTATTTATTTATTGTACAATTGGATTTACAACCTTTGAGCCAGGGGCTCGTTTAGAAAGGTACCTCATCACAGAGAGAACATAACGGTGTCACATATTTATAGAATACGAGCACACAGAATAACATAGTTTTACATAGTTGCTAGAATACAATGAATAATTAGAAACATCGCTAATCAGGCTAATGTATTAGCAGCTGTATTGGTCCTGACCAGAACTTGTATAACTTGCAGGCCCATGAGGTCCTCTTCACCTTTTTATTTGTGCCTGTGTTCCCTTGTATGGAAGAAAAACATTTTACAAAGGTAAGGAGTATGAAGGTGATGTCAGTCTTTGACCTTGTGTTGCGACAGTAGTTTTACTGCCTAGCATGGTAATGTTCTTTGTACTGTTTTGATCATGCATAGTAAGAGAAATTATGAAATGGGTACAAAGAATGCTGGCTCCTGATTGGCCAAGAGGTACTTTCAGCTTGCCATTATCTCTGCACAACAGCCTGCCTGAAAGTAGCTCAACAAAAATATGTTTAAAAAATACAACCAATTTACTAAAAAGGATCAGGTTCATAAATTGCAATAAGGCACTTCAGGGGGTGCGTTATGGTGGGCTGATGGTCCTTCTCAGGTGGTGGAAGCACTTGGCTTCACCTCGTGCTTCAACTCACCTGAGGTGGGCCATTATCCCACTATAATGCACTCCCTGTCATGCCTTATTGCGTAAAGGGCAGCTGACATGTTTACATGCTCCAGACAGGCAACTCATATCACGTAGTCGCCTGCCCTAGGAGATATTTTAGCCATAAATGGAATTTTTGGGTCCACAGAATAAAAAGTATTTCAGCTCTTAAAGCCTGGCTCATAACTTCCTGATACAAGCCAAGTAGCCGCTGAGCACTGCAGCCTTATCCCCAAAAAATAGCTGAATGATGACACGAGGTAGGGAACAGGGCTGCAGATAGTCTATGGAGCTAGTAATGGAATCGGCGGAGGAGAGCCTGCCTAAATGTACTGAGGTTATCTTTGCAGGCATGTATACATGTACGGGGCTAATACATAGTTTATGTATATATATATATATATATATATATATATATATGTATTATATATTAGCCCATACATGTGTACATGCCTGCAAAGATATCCTCAGTACATTTAAGCAGTCCTCTCCCCTGATTCCATTACTAGTACCATAAACCACCAGCAGCCCTGTTCCCTACCATGCATCATCATCATTTGGCTATTTTTAGGGGTAGGGCTGCAGTGCTTGGCAGCATCTTGGCTCATTTCAAGAAGTTATGAGCTGGTCTTTCAAGCAGAAATACTTTTTATCCTGTAGACCAATAAATTCCATTTACTGTATGGCTGAAATAGCTCCCAGGGCAGTCAACTACATGGTTTGAGTTGCCTGCCTGGAGCATATCAGCAGCCCTTTAATCAACTAACAACAAAAAGCAGATGAATGTCAAACAATGACTAACTTGCACTGCTTTGGCTCAATAAGTAGAAGACACCCTGTGTGGGATTGTAGGTGCCTTGGACCAGCTCTGGTTCAAAATTTTTGAAAAGCTTCACAGGCGGTTTTGACTTTAACGTATGTACAGTTTAGTGAGGTAGCTTGCAACATTTATTTTATTGATGCTTTTGGTTCATTTTTGCTTCTTGTGTGTTATTTTTCTTGGTGGGGGCTATGGAGGGAAGAATAATTTCTGGGGTCTTATAGGCTTATAAAAGTGGTCTGGTGGAAAGTTGCACGTGCACTGCAGCAACAAAAATTCCAGTCAATATGCATTGTGGAAAGCGGATTCTGAATATACAATACTACTATGAATTTATTCTCAATAGGCAACATTTAGAATGCTAGCACTTTGATCCTGACTGATGACTGCTCCCTTTGGCTTTCCCATTTTAACTAGAGTACCAGCAGACACAATTATAAAGTTGTTTTGAACTAACAAAAAACTTCAAACAGCAGTACATTAGCTCCAAAACTGGGTCTCTCTCAGGAACTCAATGGAGACATGTCTCCTACCTTCTGCTGGTAAGCGACCCCCCCCCCCCCCAAGAAATAGCACTTTTGATGTTTTTCTATGTCTTAGGACAACACGCTTTACACAGATCACAGCTTAGCCAGTTGTAATCTGGACCCAAACACTTGTACAACTCTGTATGCCTATGTGCCTTAGGCAAACGGTGACCACTGTTTGGGCACTTTTTGAAACACGTGGGCTCAGTTAATGTTTTAGACTTCTGTTTCATTTCTGACTCAGGCATGCTGGTGTTTGTATGTTTGCCACAGTCATTGTGAGCTGACCAACTTTAGTTCATTCAAACACAGTCACTGTGAGCTGAAAACAGTTTGAAAGTGCTGTAAGGAACAATCAGAAGCACTTTATTGTCAGCCACGATTGTTGTGAGCTGACCAGTTTTAAAACATTAGACCACAGTCTTGAATCAAAATGAACTGCTTAAAGTCCTCCTCTATAAAATAGGCAGAAACACATTAAAAGGACACTGTTACCCCTCCCTTAGGCCTCACAGTGTCTTTAGTTAAAACACATGATTGGTCACATTCTGTAGAGATTGCCTATACATGTATTATGAAGCTTGTTGTTGATTCTAGTTCTTTTTTTCCCCTCTTTTTAAAAGGGCAAAAAGTTCTGCCCACCATAAAAAAACATGTTTGGTTACAGTCCTTGATCAATCCCTCTGCATCTTTCTTGGACTTGGGAAACCCCCCAACACAGTCTGGCCACTCATGATGCAGAGGCAGGAGAGGAGACTCTTGCATATTATTTATTTATGTATTTATTTATTGAAATGTTTCACCAGGAAAGGTGCACTGAGCAACAATATGCTAATCTCACGGCACATCCTGGGGGAAAGGGTAGAGGGATAAATACAGAAAATGAACAGCTTCAGTACATTCAGCATCACACCGTAGTTACACAGCCAGAGAACAGATCGAACAACAGATTGAACAACAACCAGAGCAATTGCTGAGCCAGACAATATATGAGGCAGTTATATTTATGTGCATTATGAGTGGTTGCACTGTTTAGGTATTTCTAATGTTCAGGAAGTATGCAATAAGAGTAAATCAAGAATAGAAAACAAAAAAAGGATGGATATAATGTCACCATTAGCATGCATTTGGTTTCCACGAAGAAAGGAGTCAGATAAAATAACTAGCAACACCAATGAATTTTAGAGGAGGAGGTAAGCAATCATAAAATGTGGGTTTTCAACTACAAATAATATAGTGCAAAGAGGGTCGACAGTGTCTCTTTAATCTCTTTTTTAGCTAAAGCGGAACAGTTGTAATGGAACCACTAAGGTGTTAATTTAAACTGCCAGCTCTATCACAGTCATTGTAAGCAAAATGTCTTTTGCTGTTTAGGCCACGGGTCCTGGCAACATTAAAAAAATGCCGAAATTACTTTTTTGCTCTAAAACACAGGAAAAAAAGAGCAAACATATATTACTAAATAAAATGAAAACCTTATAAAACAACACATCTTTAGAACTTAAGCATCAGATCAGCTCTGAGCACCATCCAGGGCCATCATTTTCTTCAGCAGAAACTAAAGAACTACCATTAGAAAGCTGGGAGGCTCCAGACCAGCACAGTGAAAGAGAGACCATGTTTGAAAATGGATTCCAAGTTCCAGGGCACCATTCACCTTGCTAAGATGGTGAACAAGTTTGACTAGGCTGTTGTAAATCATGTAGGTAGAAAAATGTCTTTTTTTAAATACTTGAAAAATCAGCTTTACACACTACACTGTCAATCACACACTTCCAACACATTTTCTTGTTTATGCATAAAGTATTCTGTTCTTTTTCCCAGTTTCTTGACAATTGAAGCCCTGTTTACACAGCAGCAGCAGCTCAAAAAACTCCACTGTCTTCCTGCTGCACTGTGACAAAATCCCGCAATTTCTCTGTTTACACTCCTGACCCTAATGCACCATAGATCATGCTGATAGGAGTGTCCCTGGACATACGGTAAAGATTCAGAAAATTAAATCTTCAGCCGACATATAGGGAATCGCAGCAGATCAAGCACATCAGTTGTTTACGCTGTGGGAAAATGCACTCTATCCAGCATGCATCCCCACTTTTCTGTCGGCGCAGAATCTGGAGTGGCTCCACACTTAGAGAAATGTGGTGAGTGTTCACAAAACTGTCTTTGCAGCGCATCAATTGGAATGCATGAGTTGATGCACTGCAAAGATGGTGGCATAAACGAGGCAAAAGACTCACAAAAGTAGGTTTGCAAGTAATGAAAACACCTCATGATTTCCAAAAACTGGACCTGCTTTTATGAAATGCAAATGGCTTAATTATTATTTTTAAAAGCCTAATTAGCTTTACACCCTTCAGAATTTACTACATTAGTTTCAGACATAACTCCCAACACATTTTTTTTTGGTTTTGATGTGCAAAGGTTTGTCTTCTTTTTACCAGTTTTGCAAATGCAAGGGTTCACAAAACCATGACTCATCTCACAAAAGGGGGGGTTCCAACTTGCATAAGCCAGTTTCAACAAAATCCAACATGTAAAATTTGCCCCCCAAAAAACAACAAACTTCACATGTGCAAAAACAACATTTTATTTTCTTAATAATTTAACATCTACAAATTCTTCAGTAAAGCCACCTATCAAAGAATCATCCTTGGGCTAAACTCTAATGAACCTGAAAGTTTCAAGTTTAAACTTGCTACTGTGCCCCTATTATACATCTTATTCTTTCTCTTGGGCTTCTTTCCATGAATACTAGACTGCAGTAACAGTTACTATTTATTAACAGGGCTCATAGGATGGGAACAGACTTGTCTGATGCCCGAAGAAAATTCCAGTTGTATATTTCCTCATCAGAACATACAGTGTTGCATTTTTATGCATATTTCATGCAGTATTGAAAATTGGCAGGGAGGATGAGTGTTAGTGGAAATCAGTGTTGGAGGAATTAGCATCAGTGGTTCAGTAGGCAGCACACTTACCTCTGTAGCCAGAAGATCAGAAGGTTGTGAGATTTAGTCTCAGGTAGCTGCGGTAATACCCATAACTGACACTGTAGAGCAGTACGAGGGGGTTGCCGCACTGGTGAGGTGCCATCCTTCAGATGAGACATTAAACTGACTTCCCTTCTGCCCATCTGTCATCACTGTCCTGGTGGAAGTACATATCCCATGGCATTTATTGAAGAAGAGCAGGGAGTGTCATGGCCAACATTCTCCCTTGTTAATAAAACAGGTCTATAAATCTCCCCTTCCCAAAACACACCTGGAAATGAGCTATAATAGCTGAGTGTGCCTCTCCTAGTCAAAAATAAATTAAAAAATTAAATTAAATGGGGACGGTTAATCTTAGAGCAAGTAGACAGGCTTTGCACCCCCCCCACCAGCCAGCGAAGATGTGCATTCATATTGGCAGTGAAGGCAGCTACCCCCTTGCACTGTCAGCCTGAGGAGAGGGTGCAGCCATGGTAAGAGGTGGGGTGGGAGATAGGCAAAACAAATGAAAAAAAAATTACAAGCATGGATCAGGGTTGAAGGGGGATGTGGATTTGGTTATGTGCAGCTGAATCCGGAGGCACAGAAACTTTGTGCTGGATTGTATTTGTATTTTGTATTAATTTGTTTTACCAGGAGAGGGCTCCACTGAGCAATGCTCATTTACAAGGAGCTCCTGGTTAGGACAACAAAAACATCATAAAATTCAGAGTGGTACATATACTGAATTCATTATAGGCAGTGACAATGATCATACACAGTGACATGCAGCAGAGTGATAAAATAAATACATCCTAATCCTAATACATTAGCTGATATAAGACTGCATATACAGAGCTTACAAACAAACATTACATGACAACACATTAGAGCAATACAGGACATTAGAAAATATATGACATATGGCATGACAAGTATGTACATGATATATACCACACCAGTGCTGAAAAAAATGGTTAAATAAATCATGCCATTTTTGGATAAATATATATATTTTTTTAACTTAGAACACAATATAATTACTGGTGACCCTCTTTAATGACCTCTGATCCAGTGCCGTAATAACTTGATACGACATCATATCCAGTAATTACGGCATTTTGATTCAACTTGTACTTCCGCTGCTTTCAATGTACAAGTGGAAAAGACCACTCTCAAGACTAACTCAGTAAACAAAACATGACTTACTGTTAGCACCGCCTAGCACGTTCACTAGTGCTGTGGCCCTTTCACATACTGGGTATGTATCGCCATCCCGTCTGTAGTAAACAAGAGAAAATGTGTCCGTGAATCTGCAATTTGCACTCAGTCCCTTAACTTTTCCTTTGCAGCTCTTGACCCTGGTGCCTTGGCACCCAACTGATCCCATAGCAACAGCGGCTGAACTATCTGAACAGCATAATATGCAAAAATAGACTCTAAGGTTTTAAATGGTAAAAAGTATATTTGAGACTGCCTCTCTCCTTTTCAGGGATATTCTACTACAAAAACGAATACAATATTACAAAGTGTTGTGAGTAGTAAAGGACGACTCAAAAACAAGTGAAAACAGTTCATGAACATTTATTTTCTAAAGGCTTCTACCATAATACAGCTTAGAGTGTTTAAACAGATAAGAAATTAACTTAAAGAGCAGCTGATGCCTTCAGGAGAACTTTAACAAAACATAATATTTAGACACAATTCAGCTTGTATTCCACACTAGTTCTGTATTTTACCTCTCAGTTATTTATCACTGAGGTCATTTGCATGAAAACAGAATCTCTGCTCCTGAAGGGTTCATCCACTCCCATTTGTTATTCCCTACCTAAGGTCATAATGAACAGCTTGTGACATCACAGTTACTCCCATGGCAACAGATTGTGATGTCACAACAGATGATTATGACTTGAAGTAGGGAGTAAGCTATAAAAGCTGATGAGCTTTATGGGAACTCTACAGGACAAAGCTCTAAGAGAACTCTATGGAAGGAGAAATATATAGAGTATACATGCAAACAGAATTGTGCCAAATTATTATGTTTTTCAGTTTTCTTTCAGGCATCAGTAGCTCTTTAATAACTCAGCTCTGTAGCCTGAATATTAGCTGTTACTAAAACAATGTTTATGCAGTCACAGCTGTCTTCTCTCTCTCTGATATGTACTCCTTGCGTCAATAATTAAAAAAAATAAAATATAGGTGTCAGCGTGTCTATGGATTTTTTACACACCTTCAGTGTGTAATGACCTCATAAACCTCTTGAGCTTTGCTCTCGAGGTTTATTTATCATCACACACTGAAGGTGTATAAAAAATATCCACAACACACAGTCGTCTATGCATTATTCTGTTTATTTCACTTAGAACATGTTAGTTCCACATAGAAACTGGAAACAGAACACAGAGAACAATGAACTGGGTAGAGAATACTGGTTGAGCAGCCATGCGCAACCAGCCTATGCTGCCACAGAGGGGCTTTGCTTACGTCAGACCTTGACAGCGAATCTCAAGAGGGCTAATTTAATCAGAAACCTGAGGTGGCAGCACAGGCTGGTTGGGTATGTGATTGTCCAACCAATATTTTTTTATAGTGTATATTTTTTTTTTGTTTTCATTTTTTTTTTTTTTTTTTAAAAGGAAAGTGTTTTCATAGTGCTTCGTGGCAGCAGCAAATGTGCAGGCAGTTTCACTTCAGAACCTGAACTTGATTGCTGTGCATGTGGCGGTGCTGAGAGAAACACCTGCTGAGATACACCAGCTGTCTTGAGGATTTCTGATCACCTGGAACATTGTAGTACCACAGAAGAATGAAATATATAAAGGGTTGCAGTAGAATAAACACATTTATCGCCACACGAGTAGCAAGACCTTTATAACTAATGTCTTCACCGCTCATAAGTTATGGGCCTTACTGTTCACTAGTGGAGATTTTTATTGCAGGGTTCGGAAAGTACCTTTGAGTCACAGACTCCTTTTCAAAGGTTCCACGTCACAGAAATTACATACAAAGACATACAGTTACATAGCTGTTCAGCAGTACACAGTCAGGTTATTACAAGAGCAATTGTAAGGCTAACAGTCAAATACTAGGGATAATTAGTGCAATTAAACAATACATATAGAACTCAGACCTAGAGCTAGGCTTGGGGAACTCTGGTAGCGGCAGGTAGGGTAGAAGAAGCTGGCCAAAGGCCTTAGTCGGGAAGGTCGTAGGAGGTACTTCAGTGGCAGTCACAGTGGTTTGAGGATTGAAGGAGGTCTCTAAGAGAGGTTTTAAAGGGTCCAAGTCTGATCTCATTGGTGAGTGGGGTGGGTAGACTGTTCACCCAAGTAGGGACTCTGTAGCTAAAGCACCTTTGGAGTTGGGAGGTATGGCAGTGAGGGACAGAGAGGAGTTGCTTGCCAGAGCTATGAGTATGCTTACATGTCAGGGCCAGGCGGATTAGGGGTGTGAGTCCTGGGGGGCAGTGGTCTAGGGCAATTTTTTTTGCCATGAGGCAGGTATGAAACCTAATTCAGTTGTCAAGGTTATGCCAGTTGGTATCATTATACAGAGAGCATGTATGAGTTAGGTGGTCACAGCCCAGGGTGAGGTGACAGGCTTTATTTAGTGAGATACGAAGTCTATGGAGGGCAGAGATGTTCGCCGCCCCATAGATAAGTAAGCCATAGTCAAGCAGAGAGAAGACAGAGGAGGAGACAGCAAGCCTTATGGCATTTGGGGTAAAACTATGTTTGACGCGATACAGTAGCCTGAGCCGAACATTGAGATAAATGCGTTATTCCATTGCAATCCACTATGTATTCTATATATATATATATATATATATATATATATGTGTGTGTGCATGTTCACATGCGTGTTTTGTGTGTATCCAGCCATCACTGTGGACTGGGACTGAAATGTATGATTCTTACTATAAAAATGGAATTGTTGCCTTTAATAGTAGAGAAGACTGAGCTATTGTACAACAGGAGCCAGTCTTTTAAAAAACTGCTTAATTAACAGGAATAACTGACTGACTGATCAAAGCAGTTCTATTTTAAAGGGACATAGTCAGATTTGTATTTCAATTTCTTTTTTTCACCCCAATATTTTATTCTCCCCATCCCCTACAGAGTCGCCTCTTCAGGAGGGCCAGTTGAGCCTATCCCTATCCCCATCCTACTCACCGATCGGGATCCTCCATCATGCTGCAGTTTACCCCCCTTGGGGGGGTAGGGGTAGGGGCACCCCTGAACCTTCAAGTCTCATCAGGATCTGATCCGACTGGGCAGGGGGCGGCAAATTGGGACCCGGCTCGGCTCTCTGTCTACCCTACTCTGAAGGGGCTTTTTCCAATTTTCGTAGTTGGACTTACATGCCCCCAGCATCAAGACGAAGGTGACAATGCTCCCAAAGTCCCACCCCCAAGTTCCTGTCCCCGAAGCTGATTGGTTCATGGTCTATGTCCCCCAACCAATCATGCCCTGGTGACTCCAGCAGCTGTCGCGCCCCCCCAGCCTCCGCCAGGGGTCACCGCTTGCCGGTGTAAGTGCCCACCCGGAGAAGGTGAGCCATCGCCGGACGCTCAAGCCTTCTCCCGCCAACCCCCGGCGGCCCAAGCTCATTCCCAAACCTGGGTCACCGGCGTGGTGCGAGGTGTGGCATCCAACGCCTTGCATTTCAATTTCTGGTCATCAGTGACAAGTTTGTCTCTAGGCACAGAGCTGACAAACAAAGTCTGTGGAATGCCCCAATATATAAAATAATTAATCAATATTATCTTTTGAGACATTTTTGTTACAATCCTTGGAGTGAGCAGTCTGCACAAATCCAGCTGCTGCCCGAAGGCATATCCCCTCCGTGAACATACGGCTGCACACAACTCATGCACGAAGCATGAGAATCTTGATCCAAGTGTATCGAACAAAGCATATAATCCAATAGAGTATGTGATGCTTAATAAGAGTTTTTTGTTCACTAAGTCAAACAAGCACTGATAGTGCTAATACATAGTTTGAAAAATAGAGCTGGGAGCCTGCACATGCTAGTTTTTAAAGGTTTTGATCATGCCCCTTTCCTCTGTTCTGGATTCCAGTGAGTACATGTTCAGACTTGTCAGACGGTCCTCATATGGTTTACCTTGCCAACCCTGTATCATATTTGTAGCACGCCTTTATATAGATTTTGTATGGTATTTACCCATTTTCAGGTGCAGGTTCCAGAACAGGACACAACTTTTGCCCAGCTCTAGTCAATAGGTGTTGCTTTCTCTCATCTGTGGCTTTCTGCAGTTTAATTTCTCCCTCAAGCAGCAAACATCTTTGCTGGGAACGGTCAGTGGCAATGTCCCTACTGGCTAAAACTGTCTTGCCATGATCTGTTTCTATACTCTTATGAGGTTTATCTAAAGCAACAGAATCTGTAGTTGAGACCTCCGGTGGATAGGTGATGGAGAGGAGGTTGGCTCCCCCACACCTAAGGCATCCTCACCTCCTCCTCCTGGCCAGTCAGCCACCTTGGCAGCAGAACCAGATGGTCAGAGGTTCCCCCCTACAGGAGAGTATCTGGTTCAATATGTCAATTTGCATCTGTATCCGCCATCCGAGACAAGGCAGAAAATAAGCAGAAATGCCTAGCTCTTCTTTCCTGGCAAAAAATATATAAATAAATAGATTAACTAACTAACTAACTAACTAATTAACTAACTGCAAATGACACTGTGAGCACGCTGTGTCCATGCTGAGGATCTTGCCCTTGCATCGATCAGGCACTGCTTAATTTTTATTTACTTGATTTTGTCTACCAGGTAGGTACACTTGATAGTTGAATGCCTATTTACAGGGGCTGCACAGGAGAGTACAAATTCAGTTCTGGTCCCCATATCTGAGAAAAGATATTGACAGGATTGTAAAAGTTCAAAGGAGAGCTGCAAATGTAGTTGCAGGCTTGGAGATTCTGAGCTATGAAGACTGACTGGCAGAACTGGGACTGGTCTTGGAAAAAGAGAGATTCACCGGAGACTTGATTACGTTATTCAAATACCTGAAAGGGGTAACATTATCAGATCTAACATGGCTTCTCAGAATATTCAATGTGAGGTAACATAAGGGCACACAATGGTACTAAAAGGAGGAAAATTCAATAGAAATTTCAGAAATTACTTTGTGGAACGATTGGTGAAAATGTGGAGCAGACTTCCAGAGCCGGCCCACTGGTGCAAGTGGTAGCACTATGACTCGGGTTCAGGAATGAGCCCAGAGCATCAGAAGGTTGGCCGGGTGGAAGAGGATCAAGCGCCCAGCAGACATCTCTCTTCCTCTGGGGAAGGAGGGTTGAGACATTTGGTAATAGCCCAAACCCTAGGACTGGCTTAGGGTTGGTGAGCCAGAGACCTCTGCAGCAAGGGGACTAAAAATGAAGCAGACATTAGTGCATCAGCAGTGGGAGCATGCCTGATGCCACCAGGACATCATTGCATGTCCTCTCCTCCAGGGAAGAAATCAGGTGGAAAATGACCATCAGATGGGAGGGTGATGCCATTCCTGGCAACCACATCCTCCATTGAACCAGACCTCCTCAGGCCTGGCTGGCCCTGGCCTTCACCTCTGCCTGTGGGCAAGCATATAGAGTGGGGAGTTAGCCGAGGCACTGACAGCAACCCCCCCCATGGGGGGCAAGCTTAAGGGACCTAGCCACCAGGTGTGTCATGGGTGGACCAGGGGGATCTGGAGGCAAAAGCAGGAAGGTTTCAACCAGAAAGGATAAGGGAGTTGGAAATGGCTGCATGAGGTCCTGTCTGATGGAAGAGAGGAGGGATAACGAGAGTTAAAAATTAAAAAGTAAAACAAAGGCTTACTCCCAGAACAGGTGTTGTCAGTAGCTAGTGGAATCACCTTTAAACTTGAACTTGACAGCCTGCTGGCATAGCACCAGCACTACCCATTGAAATGCTGAGGACCCGGGTTTAGATGCAGACGTGGGTTAAAGGTGCCAGCCAGGTGAATGAAGCTCAAGCATCCCAGGAACTGCTTTCCTCCCTTGGGGGTGGGATGGATGTGAGCCCTGCAGGGTGACTGCCATCTAGCAGAGGCTTGATCGTATCAGGGCCAACAAACAAGGGCAGGGCACATCCAGATGCTGCCATGCTCGTGTGTGTGTGTGTGTGTGTGTGTGTGTGTGTGTGAAACTTGGTGCATCATTGCATGGCCAGCATCCCTATGGAGAGAAATATGGTAGAGCATGCCCCTGATCACCATCCACCACCATAGTAGTCTTAGGCAAGCAGTGCATTGCGCGTAAGTCCATGAGTAGGTCAGTGACAGGGTGGGGGGTGCTATCATTGAGGGGGACAGACAGGAGGAATGGAACCTGAACTTGATCGGCCACCCATTAGCCCATGCACAATTATGCCAGTGACCCAGGGTTCAAGAATGAACTTGCGATATGTGGGAGGGTGGATGGTAGGCACTAGCAAATAGTGCTGCTGACTACAGGACTTCTCCCCTGGCAGGAGATGGCAACATATTTGGAACCTCAGTGACCCATGTGGTAGGTCAGGAAGTTTGCTTCCCATAGGGGACTGAGGTCAACACTAGGCTATTGGTGCCACACAGTGGGTGGAGGGTGGGAGAGAAACTTATTATAGAACCAATGGACTACTAGGATTATGGAGGCAGGCTTGGGCTCCACTGAGTAAGGACCACCAGTGGAGGGTCGGTGGGAGAAGCAGCAG
The DNA here is from genome assembly GCA_016271365.2 of Neoceratodus forsteri. NCBI lineage: Eukaryota > Metazoa > Chordata > Ceratodontiformes > Ceratodontidae > Neoceratodus > Neoceratodus forsteri. Next base: position 75,134,386 of record JADMNL010000033.1, on the reverse strand, counting down.
GTGGGGATGAAAGTTGGCCAAGGGCTGGTAGGCCTCATCCTAAGGACTGGGAGGGCAATACTGGAGGTAGAACAAAAACTTCATAGGTACTTAGAAGAAAATGGGGTGATAGGGTAGTCTTGCTGAACTGGTTGAGGGAAGAACACAATGGACCAATGGTCTTCTTTCATTCCTAAAATGATATATCTGTATGTTTGCATGTAGCTTTGACTTTATGCCATGTTTCTTTGCTCAATAAACTAAAGGTGTGCAACAGAAGTCCTGGCAAGGCTTCAGTTAATTCTGTTGTGGAAGTATTTGACACCCAAAAGTAAGGTAAAACTTTCCAAAATTAAGAGTATCGAAGTATTCGATTTCCAAATGGGGAAAAATTATTGATTTTTCTGAACAAAAGCTTACTTTATCAGCAATATATTTTTTCAAACTTGCAAAGTTTATTGAAATAATTGATGAGTTTTCAGCATGTAGGACATAACATACTTCAAAATAAGATGGCATAGAGAGTTACTTAATAAATAAGCTGTGTATACTGCAGATAACTCTCCAATCTATGCTACCTCAGACACTCCTAACATACTAAAATGCCAGCAGAATAGGCCTAATGGTCTTTCGAGTCTGCTCGATTGGTCAGCCCCCACCCTGGGTTCTGTCCTTGCTGCCCCCCTCACCTTCTCTGGCTTCTCCCTTCCCAGTTCCGGATATTCTTGCTGCATTGGATTTTGCTTCCAGAACCCTTCCCCTGTACCTGTCCCAGCCCCTCTTGAACCCCTCCACCGTCTCTGCCTCCACCAGCCCCCTAGGTAGTGCATTCCATGGCGCCACCACCCTCTCAGTGAAGTAGCACCTCCTCCTTTCTCCCCTGAATCTTCCCCCCTCCAGCTTCCACCCATGCCCTCTAGTGGCCCCCTCCTCCTTCCTTCGAAGCACCCTGACTGTTCCTCCCCTATTTACCCTCTTCATGTACTTAAAGACCTCTATCATGTCCCCCCGGTCCCTTCTCTCTTCCAATGTGTCTCCTACATTTCTTCTCCCAGTAGGCCCAATGGTGCTGCTTCGCTAACCACACCCAACTACTGCACTTGATCCCAATTTTTGAGCTAGCTAGCTTGCACTTACCCGTCTCATTATAAACCACAACCCAATACCTTAGCAGGATTTCCTCATTGTAACTGTTACTCTCGACTATTATTATTAATCCACACACACCTATTCCTGTCAAACATATGCAGCTGTGTTATCTAATTATATGTTTTCAAGGTGTAAAGCATGACTTCCCCATGTAATTACTACTATACTATAAGTAAGGGTAAATTGTCATCTATGCCTAACTATTTCTGTCAAATGTTTTCAACTGTATTGTAATTGTATGCATAAATATCAGGACCTGGACTACCCTTGTCCTCTTCCCCAATGTACCCCTCCCCCCAGGTCGCACCGGGAGATGAGCAGTTCTTGCTCAGTGTGCTTTTCCGGGTGAAACACTTTCAATAAATAAATAAATAAACTGCTTTTGAGGTCCCTGGAACCTGCTTGCTCTGTGATGTTATATGGACTTTCAGAACTTTATTTCTTCATGACTCTGACTTGACTTCCAGAAAACTGAAATGACTTCCAAATTCAGAGCCACTGAAGTTTTTGACTTCTGCAGAAAATTATTAATTGAGCCTGGAGTTTGCGGCATTACTTTCAAGTTTTGTCCCTATGTGAGTGGGCACCATCCTTTGGGTCCTAAGGGCCCTATCAACAAAAGAAGTTTGCCATTGGCACAGAATGATGGAAACTGTTCTGTAGACTGGACCCTAAGTTGCGTAACGAGGTGGCATATACGGCGTTTGGTTGTTTAGTTTCTTCCTCCACAAGTCAGGTTTAGCTGTGACTCATTTATTTTGTGATTTCAGTTTTGGCCATTGAAACTGAACCTTGATTTAAATCCTGTGCTGGCTTTTGACCTACTTGTGTGGGTGGGGATGAGTGTTGGACTAGCAGATAATTAACATCTCAGCTTCGATTCTTATGGTGTTGTGAAAGATTTTCAGCTAACCAAGAAGGTCATGTTGCTCATGTTTCTTCAGGAAATGTTTTTCACTCAGTGCAATGAGTAATGTGCTTTACATAACTTACACAACTTCCCATCCCTGTTACATAAGAATTGGAAGACAGACAAAGCCCTGCAGTTACCGTGCAGAAATAAACCAGCATTGCAAAAAGCAAACAGCTAGAGGGACCATGGGAAAATGTTCTTGCCTATGGAACACCTTCATTATCTGGGTTTGCTTTCCTGTCAGTTGTCTACGTTGGGCCTAAAGAAACTTTCTTGGCCTCTCTATCATGAAGTACAGTACAATACAGTACAGTACATCTGCCTCCTAATCACATTGGTTTTATGTGATAAGGGCAATTTCCTTATCACGGGCCACACAAAACGTGAAGCAAATATTGCCCGCAGCAAAAGGGTGACCGAGTAAAACACCGACTGCCACAAACAGTGATGGTCCTCAGCTCTGTCAAAAAAAAGGCAATACAATTACTTCTTTCTTGTGGGGGGGGGGCAAGCCCTCTGCACCCCTCAAATTAATATAATCAACTCCTGGAGGGCAGACTTTAAAAAAAAAAGAAACATGCAGTATCCTGCTATAGTACCTGAACCTGGGTCCATTGGTTTTGTAGGCAGTGGCTCTAGCCACTATGCCAACAGCCAGCTTAGCAGGATTTAGCCACACACCTTCCCATATCCTGTTATAGTGAATGAGTTCACTGCTACACACGCTATACAGGATCACTAGTTCTCTTCTGATGGTCGCCCTAAACAATCACGGTATTATTGAGTCGCTCATATTGAGCCGCTCAATAATGCTCGCCTTAATAGGGTGCTACCATCACATCATACCATGAAAACAGGCATATTTTGTCTAGTGCACTTATCCGGTTAACAAAAGCTAAATAAATAAAAATAAAATATTGCACTGTACCTTATAAAATGGCTTGAAACAGACAAGCAATCTGATTGGTCAAAACAGATAACATGCTCACACAATAATCTTACATTACTGCACTGTTCAGATTTTATCTTCTGTTTTCTTGTTTTTGTTAATGTTCAAAACCATTTTAAGTGCAATAACATGCTGCAGAGTGTACAGTAATGTCATAAATTACCACACACCTTGTGTGTTACTGCTTATGTACCATACCATACCATACCATACCGTACCGTACTGTACCGTACCATACCATACCACAACACACCATAACACACCATACCACACCATACCATACCATACCATACCATACCATACCACACCACACTGCATCACACCATCCCATCCCGTACTGTACTGTACTGTACTGTACCATACCGTACTGTACCATGCTGTTCTGTGCCATAGCATACTGTACTGTGCCATACTGTCCAGTACCATACCATACCGTACCACACCACAGCACACCACACCACACTACACTACACCATATCACACCATCCTTCGTGTCTAATATCCCACCCAGAGAGCTGTAAAGAAGAATAGAAATGTAAAGTTCCCTATACTCGGTCAAAAGCTTGATTAAAATGAAATTTCTTCAACTAGAATTTTTTTTAAATTAATGTTGCATAGTATAATTTCTAATTGTTTTATTGTACATGAAGGTTGTCAGCCATTATCGTACCCCTCTTAGAATGCTGTCAGCCAATCAGAATGCCCCATTTGCAGCCATTGTTTTATAATACATGTTAAAAGGCCTGCAATGCGACTGGGAAAAGTTTAAAACTATAGAAAGTTCTAGTTGAATTTCACATATTACCACTTTTTATCTTCTCTGTATCCTCTTTTTCTAAGGAAATTTGTGTGTAAATAGCAGATGTTGTTCTTTTGGACTCCATCTTCTCGTGCTGCATATCTACACGTCATGTCATAATCTGCTGCTTGTGAAATAATAACCTTTCCCATGGCAATCAGTTGTAATTCATAAACAGAAGATTATGACATCATATGTAGACAGTCATCTGGAGGAGATGAAATGTAAGGGACAAGGATCCCATTTTCAGACAGCTGTCCTTGGTCTTATTACAAATTGCGGGAGCATCATGTGATGCCCCTGACCAATCACAGCACTTCTTTCGGTTATACATGAGATGCTCTTATTTCCATTAGAGTGTCCTGCATGCTGTTCCATTGTAATGGGCTTCTTGCTAGCACCAGTCACACTACAGAGAAAGGGACAACTGTACAGATAAAAAAGGTAATTAAAAAAATATTGTCACACGATCTATAGTAATTTTATAGGAACGCTATGAGGGCATCTTTCATTTATTTATTTAGCATCTAGGATTACAAGTACCTTTGAGCCAAGGCTCTTTTACAAAGGTTCCATGTCAGTTGAGGTACAATACAAACATTACATAGAGTTGAATAACAATGCAGAAATGGTGCACAGACGTTTTTAAGCAGCTGAAATACATTACATTGAGGGAAAGTGAGTACCAGAGGGGGCAGGGTAGCCAGAGGTAACTAAGGCTTGGAATGAACACAAAAAGAGCGGTGCAGCCATGGGCATTTGTCACGCATCAAAAAAGTGCTTGGGGGTAGTGGGCAAAAACAGGAGGGGAGGGTAGGCTATAGGAAGAGGAAGAGAAGGGGTAGGAGTAGAAGTGCTAGAAGGGAGATCAGATTATGAGGGACAGTCGCAGGAGCTAGAGGCAGCTAGGTAGAGACGAAGGTTGACTTTTAATGGGCCTAGCTTTTGCAGAGAGGAGATGTCTTTGTTGAGTCCATTAATCCAGCTAGGAGTTCGGGACGCAAAGGATCTTTGGCCCTGTGTGGTGTGGCACTGAGGATTGTGCAGCATTTGATTTTTTGAAGCCCTGGTGAGGCGGGGGTTGCGTGCTGTATGGAGAAGACTTTGGACTCCGGGGGCAGCAAGATGTAGCATAATTTTCTTAGCCATTAGACAAGTTTGGTACTTGATACGGTTTGATAACTGGAGCCACCCTGTTTGGGCATAGAGGTCACACGTATGGGTGAGTTGGTGGGATCCTGTGATGAGTCGGCTGGCTTTGTTTAGGGCCAAGAATAAGCGCCTGAGGGCTGTGTCAGTTGTAGAGCCATAAATAATCAGACCACAGTCAATTAGAGAGACCACCGAGCTCTGTACTGCTATCCTTAAGGCATCCGAGGTAAGGCATTGCCTGTGCCTGTAGAGGAGACCAATGCGTGTGCTTGCAGCTTTGGCGACGCTATCTATGTGGATGCTGTAGGATAGGTTGCTGTCTATGGTGATCCCAAGATGTTTAAAGGACTGAACCTGTTCGAGGACAGCACCGAGGCAGTTTGTAATATTAATGGGGTGAAGCCTATGTTTGTTGTGGGAGCCACAGAAAAGCATTGACTTGGTTTTCTTACAGTTGAGAACCAGCTTTTGACTACTAAACCATGTTTCAATGGAGGTGAAACCCTTCTGAAGCTTGTTTTTGAGTAGGTGGGGGTCCTGTTGGGTGGTGTGAATGACAACATCATCAGCATAGAGTAGGATTTGTTCAGGGCAGGATTGTGGAAGATTGTTCAAAAACTGGCTGAAGAGGAGTGGCCCAAGAATGGATCCCTGAGAGACTCCTGAGTGTACTGGTCTAGCATCTGAGAGGAAATCAGCAATTTTCACTCTTTGGGAATGTTTTTCCAGGTAGCTCTTAAATCAAGTTGTAGACTCAGGGGAGAGCCCAGCTTTTAGCAGTTCTGTGAGGAGTATTCGATGATGGATGGTGTCAAAAGCCTTGGTCAGGTCTATGAAGACTGAACCAGTGAGGTAATTATTGTCCAGGGAGTTGTGAATTGCTCCTGTGAATTCAAGGAGGCAGATGTGGTGCTGTGGCCTTTTCTGAAGCTGTGTTGTTGTTTACAAAGGATGTTGTACTTGTCCAGATATTCCATTAGCTGGTCAGATACCAGATGTTCAATGGCTTTGGGGGGGGGTAGTATGGATATAGGCCTATAATTTCCATGAAGGGCCTTGTCCCCACTCTTGTGGACTGGTGTCACGGTGGCAGATTTCCATCTGTCAGGGAACTGGCCAAGGGTGAGGGAGAGGTTGAAAATCCAGGTTAGAGGAGATAGCACTTCATCAAGAGTAAGGTACAGCAGTTTGAGGTCGAGTGAGTCACCATTTATTCTAGATCCAGCAATTGCTTTACAGACGTATCTATAGATTCATGTGTCCTGACTGCTCTGGAAATAAAAGGGGCGACTTGAAAAGGGGCGGGGTGAGGAGGAGGTGCAGCAGGAGGTCTTCATCAAAGAAGTCCGGAGGAAGAACACTACTGAGGTCAGTGAATGCGTTATTGAATGTGTTAGCTGTAGTGGAAGGGTCAAGAGTTATAGCCCCATCCACATCCAATATTGAAGGTGATGTTTTGGGCAGTATTCCTGTAACTTCCTTGAGATTATTCCAGAAGGACTTCCCCTTTCCCCAGGTGTTTGTGAGGGCATCTTTGTAATAGTTACTTTTCTTCAGGAGTATTTCTTCGGTGCAGTCATTTCAGGCACGTTTGTAGTTTTGTATATCTACTTGCCTACCAGTGGCCCAGGCCTGAAACAAGAGGTGGTCCCCTAGCTTTCAGCAATGTAAGGAGATCAGCAGTGAGCCATGGATTGCTAAGGCCTTTTACTGTCCTCTTTTTGAAGGGGGCGTAAACATCACAGGCAGCACTGAAGGAGCTGATGAAGAAGTCAAGTGCAGAGTTGACATCTGATGCATGGAAGATAGGTGACCAGTCTTGTTGTCTAAGGAGTAATTTGAGGTGCTTCAATTGACCACGTGGAAGGATTCCGCTCTTTATTAGTTTGGGTGGTGGTGGGCTGAATTTGTTAGACCATTCACATGTGACTGGGGAGTGGTCACTTAGTGTATCTGGGAGAACAGAGACTTTTGAGATGCGGGATCTCATGGATATAACAGTGTCATCTCTTATGTCTTTAAGGCACCAGAACTGCTCACCTTGGGTTTACAGTTCTCTTGCTCTAGTAACATGGAAGGCGACACTTTTGTATCCGTAAGAGGTCCTCCAACTGTCCCTAAAAAGTTATGTTAATAAAATATGTTAAATATACAGTAAGTAGAGTTGTATATAAATGTTATGTCTGTTTGTTCATCTGTGCATGTTAGTGCTTGTGAAACATGCTGGACTAACAGCACTGGAAACTGAAGCTCTCTGTTTATCCACGTGACAGGCGCAGCATGGGTGATCACAGTGCAAGCTTCCCCATGCTGCCCCACCAGTGTGCCTTAACACTGTCATGGAGGGACCACCGCATAGGCGAAAAGGTAGTGCAGACTACATGCTCATTCGGTCCTCAGTCTGCCATGTGAAACTAACCACAAGGGTGCCAATTAGTGCGAGTTGTGTTGGCGATTTTTGTGATGTGGACCCCTGTTCACCAGGAACTGGACTGAGAACAGCCACAACCCATTTCACACAGGCCATCGAATGGCTCACAGGTGATAAATGGGCTATGATCATAAACATCATCACCTGCAGTAACACCAGTTTGCATTGCCTTAACTAACCTAATTCATCAGTCTCTCATGTTGTTCATTGGCACGTTGCTGATCGAGTTAGTTAAAGCAAAGTCAAGTGGTATTGATGCTGGAAGCATTGCTCATGAATATAAGCTAATGTCTTTTGACCACTACTGTCCTAGGCTGGATTTGAACCAAAAATCTTATGTTTTTATGAGTTTTCCTCGTGGCATCTCAGGCTGTTGAATATATGGTCCTTCATGTTAAAATGTACCAATGCTTGATCTATCACACTATAGTGGCCCTCCAACCCTCTCTCAGTCCAAGGATCTTGTTGCATGAGCAGTGGCCTTCATTTTGAATGACAGGATCATTAAAATATCTAAAAATTTACATAAAAAACTGCCCCCATTCATATCCACACAGTGTACCTTCCTGGTTTGAGTGCCATCCCCTTGCTTAAACATTTTGTGAAATAAGAGTCTAGGGTGTGCAGGGCAAGCACTCAAACCTGGAAGGGGAAGGGATCAGGAAGCTGGCTCTATGAAGTCAAATTGCGAACCCTTCCCCTTAACAGCTGATCATAAGATATTGGGAATATTACTAATGGACTTCCAGAGATGTAAGCCAACTCTAGTGGCTTTGGGGGGGAGGAGGTTAATAGATTAACTTGACAAGTACTCTTTAAAAGATCCTAGAAACCAATGTGCCATCTAATGAGAAGCCAGCCCAGAGCACGTCATGCGAAACTGATATGCGGTGACCTGTGAATGGAGGTCAGAAGTCTCTCTTTCGATTTCTGTGCCAGCTGCAGACATTGTGACTGATCACCAGGTAAGGATTTATAGAGAGCACAACAGTAGTCAAATCAGAAAAACATGAGGGTATTTACCAATGCGAGAAGATCAGCAGAATAGAGCAGGTGGCACAACCTGGAAGTGTTCTTCTGAAAGTAAAAGCAGTTCCTGGCTCCAGAAGACACATGAGGAATGAATGTCATCTGTCTGTTAAGAGCTACTTCCAGACTACAAACCTCACCTACCGCCTGCAGTCTCACCACATCAAAGACAGGGAGACTGAGGCTTCCTTGAATGGCTAACAACTGCTTCTCATTCCTCACCAAAAGTAATTTGGTTTTAGTGGTATCAAAAGCCAGCCAATTGGAGGCCTTACAAACCTTGATCTCCTCCAAGCACTGTACTAGTTTCAGCACAGATGACACCCTGTTAGGAGTAAGACACATGCAGCTGTGTGTCATCTGCATAGTAGTGAAATGTCACACTGCAGCATCTAATGATCTTCCTTAGTGTAATCATGTACACTGTAAACAATACAAATGACAGGACAGAACCCTGATGAACTCTATGGTCCAGAGCAGTAAGTCATGACAGGCAGGAGCTAAGCACCACTGACTGCTCTCTTCCACTCAGGAAAGATCAGAACCATTCTAAAATAGTTCCCACTGTACCCCTGAGCTCCTTGAGTCTGGCCAGAAAACCTGCCTGATCCACATTGTCCAAAGTAGATGATAGGCCAAGGAGGATCACAGTTGAGATCTTCCCTCAATCCTTCTCTAGGAAAAGATCACTGCATACCCTGATTAGGGCTGTTTCCATACTGGGCTTGTTTTGGAAACCAGAATGAAATGGCTCTAAGAGGTCATTACTCTCCAGGTGAGCCACTAACCGGGAAGCGACCACTTACTCAACAACCTTAGCCAAGAGGAAAGGTTGGGGGACAAATCAATAATTGCCAGGATTTTCAGGATCTAGGCATGACAGGACTTCACCACTGCCACCGTCAAGGGTGCCAGTAAAAGCACTGATTGCAGAGAAGTATTAACAATATCTGCCAATACTGGGCCCAGTGCCACCCACCCAGCCTTGAACAGATGGATGGGAGTTGGGTCCAGAATATGTGTTGCAGAACAATCCTGTGACCATTCAGAGGACCTCTTCCTCATCCAATGTGGTGATCCCTTCCCATCTGTTTCCCATACCATATGAATTCTCCTTTCTATCCCTGTTGCCCATCTCAAGGGTAATAGATTAAATATGGTCCAGTGTGCCAACAATCTTGGCCTTGACAAACTTGTTAAACTGCTTGTGCCTCTAAAAAAAGCATGTTCCCATTGCTGTAGACAGTTAAGATGTAATAAACTGTCCACTACACAGAAAAGTGTGGTCAGATGGCTCCTTTGGCTGCAATTAGAGCAGCAATTAAATTCTTCTTTAGTGTAGCTAGTGTAGTTAAGTCCTTGCTGAGGGCTTGATCAACAGATGGATATATGCCTGTGGAGGAGTGCCTACACAGACTGGAGATGGACAGAGGTCCCACTCTGCACATGCAGAGAGCTCCATGCATCCCCCAGCACTGTCATGTGCCCCCACCCATCAGATCCCATGCTGCACACACTTAAATGACTGGTCAGACAAGGAGGCATGCAGGCACCCAGTCTTGGAGACATACTCAGCACTGCAAAAGGCCAGTAGGGGGCGCACAGGCTATGCAGCCTGACGGGCTGCTTTGGTGCCTATGCGACTCCATTTACTTGGCCACAGGACTTTCTTTGGGGCCCGAATGGCCCCTTCTCTACCTGTCTTTAGCCCTCTGTGCAGGTTGGGAGGGTTGGAGTGCTGGGGTTATTCTGTTGCCAGTCAGTTACACCAGCAAGTTATTCAGTGTCTCATCCCATGATCCTCCACTTAGTGTAGAATGGTGGATCCACTGTAGTGCCAACCTGGGCATTCAATTGGAAGCCAGTACCCTGAAAAAGTTCCATCCCACTTGCCACCCCAGCTTGGAATGCAGCCCTTGCAGAACACAGCAGGCAGAGGTCATAATAGGTGAGCATCTGAGTGCGGGTCATGCATATTCTGTCCAGTTCTCTGGACTGAGCTCTAAGCTCCTAAACTGTTGCCACAATGCATCCATGCTGATATTAATAGGCAGTGTAGTCTAGTGGTTAGAACACTGGCTTAGGAACTGGAAGTCGGACAGCACAGGTTCAAACACCATTAGAGTTACATACTCCCTATGTGACCTTAAGCAAGTCACTTATCCTCAAAGTGTTCCAGTACAACCAGCTGTGGAAATTGGTAGAAGCGAGGATGCAGGACCCCACTGAAAACAAGATGTTGCTTCTCAGCAGGGCTACCTTTGGTAAATAAATTGGAAACAAAACATTCTGCTACAGAACTCAAAAGAGACATAAACTACATCATGCAGTTTTTAAAATGGTGCATAACACCAGTGGTTTTTTTTTTTTGCTATATAATTTTTATTATTTTCAGAAGTTAAGAAATAACAATGATACAGTATTACAACATAACAATACATTAGAATCCATGTCTACAATGTATTAAAACACTATTATGAAATCAGAAATACTGCACTTTTCCAAAAAATGAGGGGGGGTTGAATCACACTTAGAAAGTCCATGTATTAATGTAATTAAGTATTTTTCAAAGTCTTAAAAGGAGAGCACATTATGGTAAACAAGTCTGGTTTTCCAGTAAGATTGTAGCTAATTCTTTAGTTATTTGCAGATGTCCCCTTCTAGTCAAACTGTTCCCTTAAGAGGGAGAAGTGGGAGAGTCCAGTTTGTAAGGATTAATTGTTTTAATGCTAGAGCTGCAGAAAGTATCCAGAATTGTTGGTGTTTGTCCAAGTGGTACAGAATCGATACAGCCCCAAATTCCTTTAATTTTTTAAACATACAAGCAAATAGTGACATGTATGTAATATTTTATATTGTGCGAGCCATCCCTGAACATCTTTCTACTGTGATAAGCGTTAGCCCAAGGTTTAGACCATATGTCTTCATGAATTTGAATTCCAATTTCAGCTTCCCGTTTGTGTTTTTCTGGGTCTGTAAGTGTCAGACTAGTCTGGGAAGGAATTCTATGTATAAGGCTAGCCTCTTCTCTAAGTATTGCAACTTTCAGAAGTTGACTCCACTCCCAGTTTTTCTCCAGCTTATTCTACTCATTTGAAGTGCTTCTCTAAGTTGTAAGAAATGGCAAAAGTGCAACTTATGTATTTTGAACCTTCAGCAAAAGTTAACAAACTGTTAATTGTTTTGTCTAATACATCTGCTACTCTGAGAATACCAAGTTTTCCCATCCCCAATCAGGGATCTGCTTGCCTTGGTATTTAAACTTTGGGTTGTCCCATAGTGGGAGAAATTGAAGGGGAAGTGATTTAGCATTAAGAAGCTTTGAGACTTTCTTACCTACCCAAATGTAATATCGTGTAGTGGAATGATTTTTTTTTTTTTCATCCACACCCTCACCCTGCTGACCCCAACCCTTCAGGGCCCCACAAGGAGTCATCCTGCTGCCTCCTTCTCCACTTGTACTCACCTCCCAGCCCCATGGAGCTGCAGTTTACCCCTGAGCGGGGACGAGGTGGGAGCCTAATACCCCGAAATCCTTCATTACTTCGGTCAGGAGGTGGTCAAGTGAGAGGGGGCACACTGGAGGCTTGCTCCTGGAGGCCCATCTTCCCGGCAACAGCAGGCAGTTCCTCTCTTTTCTCCCCACCCCTACAGTGTGCAACCCCTTGACGTCATGGCACCAGGTGCCAACGTCCACACTGTATAGTGGCCGCCCATCCCCTACCATACGGGCTTGCAGTACTCTGGGCCTCTGCTCAGAGTCAGGCAAGAGCACAGGCATAAGCCACCCCCTCCCCAGAGAAGGCAAGCTGTCATGGGACGCTTGAGCCTATCTCCCCCGGCTGACCCACCAATGACCCGAGTCTGGTCCCAAACCCGGGCGTGGCATGAGGTGTGGCATCCAGCGCCTCAACCTTCAGCGCCACTGGGCCGGCAGTGGAATGATTTTTAAGGGCTGCCAGAAGAGGGCGATATAAATAATCTAAAATATTAGTTTGTGAAAGCCCATTTTTCCAGTTGTAACCACAAAAGTTTATTCAGAGCTTTAGGGTTAGAAAACCAATTCACTGTCTGCTTGAGAGTAAGAGCCCAGTGTTATCCCAACCATCATTAGGCAGAGCAAATCCTCTGGAACCTCTAGATGCTTGGAGCTTTTGTATACTTAGCCTTGGAGGCTTGTTATTCCACAACAATTTAGATATGAGGACTTCTATCTTCTTGAAGTGTTTGATAGGTATGTAAATAGGTACGCTGCTAACAACATAAAACATGTGAGGGGCCAGAATTAGTTTGATTGAGTTAATCAGATTAATTATGTTAATCAAACTAATTCTGTGACCTTAAGTTTCTCCTAAAATGAACCCTTGGGTGGCACTCCATACGTTGGCCTCTATGACCTCTCTACTGCTGGCTACAGATGCCTGCGCTACGTTATTCGTTGCTGACCAGCAAAATCTAAGCTCCTCCATGACCCTATTGAATAATGGCACCCAGGTCTCTGTGGCTGGAGATCAAATCACTCTAACGAGTGATGTCTACCTGGCTCTGCTGTTTAGCTACTAACGGCGACTGCTTGGTTTATTTGTGCTCGCCTTCACCCTCCAGTCACCATTTTGGCTCCCCCTATCTGTCTTCCACTCACCCTCATTCTCCTTGCTGGTGATGTGGAAAGCAATACTAGCCCCATAAACACCCATATTGACCATTCAGATCCCACCTGGGCAAGGCAACACAGGCTAACCACTGCCTACATGAACATCTGCAGCCTGCCCTCAAAGCTCCCAGAACTTGAGGCGTGAGTATTACTCTACAAGCCGCAGGTGTTAGGACTCTCTGAGATCTGGTTAAAATCCTATCACCCTGACTCCTCACTGCAGTTGCAAGGCTACTCTGCTATATGCCAGGACCGGCCAGAAAGAAAGCGAGGTGGGGCGTGGTACTGTATGTGCAAGAGTACATCACTGCCCCCACTATCTCATGCTCCTCTCTCACCTCCCCGAGTGAATGTCTTCTTGCTGAACTTACCATAGGTGCATCAAAGAAGCTCTACTTGGGTTGCTGCTATAAATCCCCCATGGGTGGTGTCCCAGGCCTGTCAGATTTCTTAGATGGCCTAACGTGCACTACACCCCCGAGGGTTACAATCCTGCTAGCTGATTTCAATTTTAATTGGCTGGATGTCTCCACACCAGTCTATGCTAACGCATTGAAACAGCACAACCTGGAACAAATCATCTTCATCCCCACAAGGCACAATACTCGCTCACATAACCACTCACTAATTGACTGGGTTGCCACAAACTGGGCAGACATGATCCTCCAGACAGGCACTATGTTTGACTCTGTCAGCGACCACTCTCCAACCTATGCCATATTGTCAACCAAGTCATGCTGCCCTCCTCACAAACTCCTATCTTTTAGAAACTTTAATCACACAGATCCAAAGCCCGTCCTCAAGGATGTTTAGGCAATAAATTGGTCTACTCTCTACAGTCTTATGAACATCTCTGATGCGGTTACTCTCTTTACCTCCAACCTGTCCTGTCTACAGGATACCCACTTCCCCATCACAACCAGGAGGATAAGAGGGGGCTGCACTCGCTGGCTGTCCAGGGATATGCTGCTACTAATGAAAGACAGGGACAAAAAATGGAAGGCGTACAAGGCTCCCCCCTTCCCTCCAACTTGGGAATGCCTATCAACAACTACGCAACACCAGCAAACCGACTGTAAAATTGCTCAAACGCAAATACTGCCTTAATCAGCAATGTAACAATCTTGGCAATCCACGAAAGTTCTGGGCCTCCATTGAGTCTCTCCTCAATCCCAAAAACAACAGGCAGATCTCTCAGCTCTCATCCCCCTCTGGCCCTATTTCTGACCCTGCCAAGATTGCCAGCTCCTTTAATGCTAAGTTCACAGATTTATCCCCCTATCTGAGTAAACTCCCCCCACTTGCCTCTCCTACCCTACAACCCCAGCCAGTCACCCCCACCTCTGCCTCAGTGAGCCACCCCTTGCCCACCTTTGCTTTTCAGGGTCATCGGCCACAAAGCCACCTCCAGACTATTGGGGTCTCTCCCAGCCACTGGAAGCCCTGGCAGTGATGGACTATACCTTGCTTTCCTAAAGATTATCTCCCCTGTAATTGTCAAACCCCTCACTTTCATTTTTAATCTCTCCCTTACCACATCCACAGTTCCCGACTTATGGAAACATGCAAATGTAGTACCCATCTTCAAAGCTGGTGACCCCCGTGACCCTGATAATTATAGGCTCATATCCCTCCTACCTCATCTCAGTAAACTGCTTGAAAAAATTGTACACCACCAGTTAGTTAATCATCTGGAAAAGTACAATTTCCTATGCCCACTCCAGCATGGTTTCCACAAGTGTCACAGCACCTCCTCTGCTCTGTCCATTTTTTCTGATCACGCACTAAGACAGATGGACCAGGGCAGAGCCACAGGTGCTGTCTTTGTGGACCTATCCAAGGTATTTGACCTGGTTGACCATCACCTCCTCCACTCAACCCTGCTCCTCTTTGGCTGCTCTGCTGGCACTACAGCATGTTTCCACAGCTACCTATCCAACAGATCGCAGTCCATCACTATTGGCAAAATATCCTCAGCTGCTTTCTCTGTACACACTGGAGTCTCCCAGGGATCCATACTCGGACCGCTGCCTTTCTCTGTATTCATCAATGGCCTTCCTAGGGACAGCCTCAGTTATAAAGCGCTTCTCTATGCAGATGATCTGGTTCTCTATTATAGTGATAAATCGGTTGAGTCCATCTCCTCCACCCTCAAACAAAACTATGGCCATGCCCACCAATGATTCCTTTCCCACAAACTCCTGGTAAAAAAAGACCAAGTCAATACTATTTGGCTCTAAACCTTTTCTTGCCAAGGTCGCCAAGCACACCACTCCACCATTGTAGTGCTTACCCCAGCAAGCCCTCCCCTTGACACAGTTCAGTCCTTCAAATACCTGGGAGTCACCCTTGACCCCTCCCTCTCCTTCACCAAACACGTCAACATTACCGTGCAGAAAATCCACCAGAAATTAGGTGCTGCTTTCCATCTAAGAAACCTCCTATCTCCCAAAGCGTGTCTTACCATCATGCATGGCAATCTACTGCCCCTCATGGACTACTGCTCCCCTGTCTACTCCCTCGTATCTGCTACCCTGCGTTCATGGCTAATTTCAACATATAACTCTATCTGCTAGTTTGTCCTTCAAGTCCCTTACCAGACACACTATTGCTTTCAGTACCAGTCCCTAGGGTGGCTCCCTCTACAAGGACATCTTGATTATGCTCTTGGTTTCCTGGTGGACAACTCACTCAGAAACTAGGATCAGTCCCCCTATGCAAAACTGCTGAGGGATAGAGTGGCCTCAAGGTCACTTAGAGCATCCTCTGTCCACCCGTTAGATGTGCCCTGTGCCTCCACTGCCATGGGTATGAGAGCTTTCTCCATCTCAGCTCCCTCCCTATGGAACAAGCTCCCATCATCAGTCCACTTGTCCTCCTCCCACATGGCCTTCAAACAGAACCTAAAAACCTGGCTCCTGACCATGGCAAGCTGTCGTTGCATGCTAAAATAACCTTGGGTCTTGTAGCCCACTTCCCCTCTGGGTTTCACCATTCCTCTCCTCTTCATCTCCTGCTCGCTCCTCGATCACCCTTCCTTCCTCCACAAACCCCTCTCACTAGCTTTATAGTTTGATTCCTAGTTAGCCCTGCCATTGTTTTATACCCTGCACTGTTTGTGTATAAAACCTGCACTGTTTTGTATATAAAACTTGCACTGTTTGTCTATTGTAAAACAATCCTAATGTTAGTGCAGATAATCGCTTATCTCCTGTACTTTTTCTTTTTTTTTTATTACCACCCCATGTTTGGGGTGTGTACTAATGCCCTGCATGTACCAATTGTCACTTTTCTTCCATGTTTTGTTGCCACTTCGTTGGCCCGGGTCATAGCTGAAAATGGTCCTCTGTATCAGTGCACCTACCCAGTTACCAAAGACATAAATAAATAAATAAATCTGTCCCCAAAGGGATAGATTTTGTTTGCCTGATTTGTCTCGTGATTGAGTAATTTCAGATAATAAAAGGATAAGATTAGGTTCAATAATCTTATCAGTAGCATTAAAAATATACAAAAGGGAGTTCCTTAGTATAACCCATTTTGATTTTTCCAAGTAAAGTTTCAGGCCTGAGACAATGCCACAAGTATGCAGAATAGGTTTTAGATCTCCTATTACAAAGTGTGGTTGGCTCAAAGTCAACAATAAGTCATCCACATATGGCATGAGTTTGTTCTGTTGATTGCCTACCCTTATTCCACATATACCTGAAGAGGACGTCATTTTTTTAATCAGGGGCTCATCAGACAGTCTATAAAGGAGCAGGGACAAGCAGCAACCTTGCCTAGTACATCTATGTAGGGTAATGGGATCAGATACTGTACCATTTTGTAATTTTTTATGCACTGGGTTTATTACAATGAATTAAAACCCACTTACAAAAGTGAGGGCCTAGATTATATATCCCTAACATTTTATAAAGAAAACTCCACTCTAAAGAATCAAAAACATTGTTAATATCTAAAACTAGTGCAACAGGTGTAGTGGCAGACTTTTGAGCAGCCCGTATGATAGATAGCAATCTCCTTGAGCTGTCAGATGTGTTGCGACCTGTAAGAAAGCCAACCTGCTCAGGCCCAATTAGTTGTGAATTACTGTTTGAAGTCAATTGGCCATGAGTCTTGCTAAAACCTTATAATCAAAATTTAATAAGGATATTGTCCTGTGCTTGTGCATGCTAATGATTCTTTATTTTTCATGAAAAGAAGACAAATCAGGGCATCGTTAAGAGTGCGTGAAGGGAATCCTTTGTCAAATATTTCTTAATATACTAAGGACAGATATTTTGATAAAGAGGGACCTAGAAACTCATAAAATTGACTTGGAAGACTGTCTGGGCCTGGGGTTTTCTATGTGGTGGTTTTCTGTTTAGTTTTAATTCCCAAAATTGCACCTTGCTGTTGTTTTTCTTTTAATCGATAAGCTACTAGCTTCTCAGCCTTTTCACCTGTTTCCCAATAGGTTTGTTTCATATGGAATAAAACATACTCTGCTTTGGAAGACAAGATTTTGTTAATATTAAATGTTAATCTTGTAATCTGCTGTAGTAGTTGTCAATTAGCAGGGTCTTGCCTATATTCCTTCTGAAGCTGGGAATGATGTTCTTTCATTTTTATTTCTTCTATAAGTTTCTTTTTCTCATTAGATGCAAATCCAATTATTTTGCCTCTAATATAATTAAATTGTAAAGGTTTCCCACAAACTGGACTGAGATACTTCTCCATTATGATTAACACAAAAATAGAACTCGGATTCTTTAACAAGCCAGTCCTTAAAGGTAGAATCCGATAGGAGGGAGGTATTGAGTCTCCATTTGGGTGATTTAGGTGGGCTAGAATCAAAGTATAAAGTCATTTTAAGCATTCCATGGCCCAGATGTTCTAAATTATAATAATCTGTAGATGCTATATTGTTACGGAGAGATATTGAGGTAAAAAAAAATTGACTCCACTAAAAGACTTGTGCCTCACCAAAAAGAAAGAGTAGTACCTTCCATGTGGATTTTAAATCCTCCAAACATCTACTAACCCTAACTCTTTAACTATATTATGTAGAGACTTTCTGGGTTTGGAGTGTTCAAAATGAGCTACTTTAGTGCTACGAGTTAACAAGGAGTCCGTAACTTCGTTGACGATACCTCCAAGTATGACTCCATCTGTATTTAAATTGCTCAGTTTTAGTGGACTCTCAGTATAGAAACCCGCTTGACTAGATGTGGAAGCATAAATGTTACATAATCCAACAGGTTTTCCATTTAGAATTCCACATGCAATTAGGTGTCTACCTTCTGCATCATGAATGCATTTAGTTTTAGTAAAATGTACTCGTTTTCTAATCAGTATGGCAATGCCTCTTTTTTTGGATGAAAACAGTTATCATCCACATATCACACCCATTGCCTTGGTAATTCATCTGCTTCATCCAGCACTAAGTGCATTTCTTGAATAAACACAATATCCACTTTATGCCTATTAAGATAGTTTACAATGTTTTTTCCTTTTAACAGGTGATCCTTATCCCTGTACATTCCAAGATACAAACTTAAAGGGACAATGTCAGCCTTTTTTGTATCATGTTATTTGTAGGTAAAACCCCACATTTTATGATTGCTTGCCTTCTCTACAGTTCATTGATGTATTGCTGGTTGTTTTATCTGCCTCCTTGTTTATTAGAACTGAAATGCATGGTAATGTACAGCTAAACCCAGCCTTGTTTTGCTTCAAATCATTGAACTACTCTTATTGCATACTTCCTGAACATTAGAAACACCCTCAAATAGTGCAGCCACTCATGATGCAATAGTCTCCTTTACTCCCACTGCATAATGATTGGCTAGATTGTGCTGGGGGTGTTTCTAAGTCCAGGAAAGATACAGTGGGAGTTGGTCAAGAAATGTAAACAAACATGTTTTGGTGTGGTAACACCAGTATGGTGGGCACCCAGTTTTTCACTTTTGAAAAGAAAAAAGGGGATCTGAATCAAACTACCAGCTGCATCAACAGTCTCTATAGAATGTGAACAATCATAAACTAGGGACACTTTGAGGCCTAAATGGGTTGACAGTGTCCATTTAAGTGCACGGTTTTCTTTCTTTCTTTCTTTCTTTCTTTCTTTCTTTCTTTCTTTCTTTCTTTCTTTCTTTCTTTCTTTCTTTCTTTCTTTCTTTCTTTCTTTCTTTTCATTCTTTCCTTCTTTCTTTCTCTTTCCTTTACTTACTTCCTTCCTTCCATCCATCACTGAGAAGTATGTCCCTTTTTGAGGATCAACCCAGATTAATTACATACACTACAGAAAATGGATGTAGTAACAGTGTTCTGTGCACAAGAGTAAGCATCTTATGAAAACAAAGAACATCAATAATAACAGTGGTAGTGACAGACACACAGTCTCAAACATTGAGAATCAGAAATACAATATACATTATCTATTTGCATAGTGCAGGTCAGTGGACAGGAAAAGGACAAGGCTCATAGGCGACATGAGATGACTTACAGTATCATGAGGAGAGGATGACTTAACAGGAAGTCAGCAGAGGCAGGTATAGCTACTGTATATTTAGGAGGGGGACATTCTTTGAGCTGTCTTTTGAAGGATAAGAGTTATCTGCTCTTCTGGATAATGAGAGGGAGCTTAGGATCTTTATAGTTTAAATAGAGGAAAAAGATAAATCACTTAGAATAGTAACAGTGTAATAATAATAAAAAATTGAATCAAGATGTAATTCAGGGGGCTGGCCCGGTGGTGCTGAGGTTTGAGGCACTGGACGCCACATTTTGCGCCACACCAGCGACCCAGGTTCAGGAGTGAGCCTGGACCGCTGGGGGTCAGCAGGGGAGAGAGAGGATCGAGCATCCAAGGGACTGCTCTCCTCTCTCAGGGAAGAATCCAGGACAGCCTGGTGCGGCAGCGGCCCCTGGTGGAGACTGGTGGCACTGCTACACACAGAGACTTACAAGCTTGGAGCGACATTGGGTGGGTGCCTTCCGGACATGAGTGGGAGCACTCACGTCAGGGCTGGGCGCCATTGCACGTCCCATGTCGGGGGTGTAACAATACAAATACCCCTCCTGCCTGGATAGACAATGGCCCTTCCAGTACCTTGCCACCACACGCCCAACACTGGAGCCCTGCCACCGGCCCCTTCAATCTCCTCGGGACCCTTCATCCGCCTCGGGGTGCTCAGGGAGAAAGTGATGTCCTTGAGGATGGTGGGGTTCACAGTGGTTGGTAGAGTGGCACCGGCCAGCGAAGAGGCCCAAGAGAGTTCCAGAGTCATTGGAGATAAACAAAGTTAACAAAAAGATGTAATTCAGAGCTAACTAATAGCCTATACTAAAACTTAAATCAGCTAATACTATATTAGATGTAACTTCAACTAATGCAAGAACTGCAAAACTCAGCCACCAAGTAAAACTTCCTATTGCGGTGTTTCACAGTTCTAGAGGTGCCTTTCACTAGCACTAGCACTTTTTGCACCTTACTTGAAACTGTGAACTATAGTAATAAAATTAACATTCTGACAGAGGATGAAATTATGTAATTCAATTGTTAGAGAACCAAATTAATTAGCTATTACAAGTCAGTCAGTTGGAGCTTACGGCAACAAATCTAAGTGCAGACTTTAAATTAGAGAGCACCAGAGGTATAGGCTTTCTATACACACGAGAAGGTGAAGCAGGAAGAGGGTAGGCCAAGTTAAAAATAAGGGAGTCATGGTATTATGTTGTTTTTTTTAAATACCTTCTGACTTCCAGTCACCAGCCCCTGGGGACTCCATCAGATGTAGCCCCCTCCAGCTTGTGCCACTTGCCAGAGACCTCCCTGCCCAAGGTCCCCCCCAGAACTCCAGCCTGCACTCTAGCCCTGCCTAACTCCTGGATTGTACCCTCCAAGGTGGGGCCACAAATCACCTACCTTTGGCGCTCCTTAGAATCCATTCTGCAGGCAGAGTGAGGTCAGAGGATATTGGAGACCCAGTTGGTGGGATCCGGCTGTGGATGTGTGGCTGCTGAGACTCATTGTCATCCTCCCAGGCACCGGGGCATTTCTCTTGTTCAGCTCGTGATCCTGATCCTGGGGGCACAGATGTGCAATGATGTCCAGCGTGGGTGGGCATGCTCCCGCACCCTACCCGTGGATGTCTGGTGTCACCTCCACCCCTTCCTTGATGTGTCTCTGGCTATAGCTCTCCCAGCCTCTACTGGGAGTTGCTGATGCCTGGGGACACAGAACCCACCCTCCCCAGGAGAGGAGAGCTGTCCTCTGGGCACTGCTCTCTCCTCTCTTCCCCAGCTGACCCCCGGTTGCCCAAGCTCACTCCCGAGCCCAGATCGCCATCATGGTGCGAGGTGTGGCATCCAGCACCTCAACCTTCAGCACCACTGGGACGGCTCATGGTATTATGTTGTGAAAAAAGAGAGAAAAAGTTTGCAGAACAGAGTCTGGAGCTGACATTGTCATGAGATTTTATAGGATTGCGACATCTAGAATGTCACTGGAATATTGCCGAGTTATTGCCTATCAGAGTCACTCTGCACTCATCACTCCACATACCATCCAGATCTTTATACAAAAGTTATTATTTATTAGGTATGCCGGAGCTCTGGCATGATGGTCAAGTTAAGCCACTGCCGTGCTTTGAAATTCTCAGCCTTGGCATCTTCATAATAGCTGTGCCCATATGTGGCTTATGAAAGGTGCACATCAATACTTGTAGTCTTTCAGTCATTATGCACAGTATAGAGAAGGGAAGCATAGAAGGAGGAGTGACTCCATCTGTCCCTGTTCCTTAAATTTCTAGTTGACTATGATTAGTCATCTGCATGAGAGACTGGCAGAACAAGTTTCTGTCAGAGTTAGAGGGATGACCCCGCCCACCACCAAACCCATCACTACAGAACTGCCTGAAATCATATTTTAGGTAATGTATAAAATGAACCACATAATATTAAGCAGGCATTGGATGACATTTGCCACAGAGCTTTCTAATATGCATATATTTAAAGCCTTTCTAGTAGTTACTCAGATCTGCGGTGACCTGGAAGGCTTAAGCATATGATCCAGGAACTATATCATAACCACTAATCTGTTACAGTTTAAGTCTAGAGAATGTCAGAATTAAAAATGTATGATCCTCTGCCTGTAAGTAAGTCTGGGAATGGAAGAATCCATGAAACGAGACTGCAAATATGCTCTGAGTATTGCTGCAAACATTCGTGAGTAAAACTCTTTTAGAAGTAAGACTACAGAAAAAAGCAGACAGAGCAGTTTCAGCCAGTCCATTGTAGAACATGTACATGCATTTTAGGGTTGTCTACCAAAGCAGATTCAGTGGACATTGCAAAATCTTTGGCAACCAATGACTCCCTGCCTTTGGGTTTAATTAGTTGCTTATCACTGACACTACAACTTCTGCCTCTTTTCCTCATGGTTGTATCATACCCTGAACTTAGTGGATGGTTTCAATTTTTCAGAAAGGGTTGAGCTTTCCTATTCAGTTACGAGGACCAATGGTGAGTCATGGAAAGTGCTTTTTTTGGTACTTCTAGCTGTTTCTGCATAAGAGGGGAGAACGCTCGAGTCAAGATGTGTCAGATGCTTCATCCTGGATTTACTGAGAGTCAATGTAAAATGAG
The DNA here is from genome assembly GCA_016271365.2 of Neoceratodus forsteri. Taxonomy (NCBI): domain Eukaryota; kingdom Metazoa; phylum Chordata; order Ceratodontiformes; family Ceratodontidae; genus Neoceratodus; species Neoceratodus forsteri. Next base: position 75,111,698 of record JADMNL010000033.1, on the reverse strand, counting down.
CATCTGACTGCAGTTTATTGCCAGTCTGAGAGTTTTGCGAGTTATGGCTCGTGCTACTGGAATGTTCAGAATGGCGGCTTGAAGCAGTGTCACTTGTGGGCAGTTTGTTACTAGTGGCAGGCCAGAAGTTCTTGAGGAAATCCCAAACTTCTTAGGGTGTTTGAAAAGCATGACACCCTTATCCTGTACTTACCATTAGTATTGAAGGATATTTGATTACTGAACTCCAAGTGACTGTAATAGCCCTCTTACTTCAGAAAAGGCTTTTTTTTTTATCAACTGCCTCCAATGAAACATTTTGAACTACGTATGCTCTTTCCTTCCCACATCAAGACTTTCCTGTCCCTTGCAATTTTTAAAATGGGGTGAGATCTCGGGCCAGTTTTGGTCTAGTAGTCAAAGTTCTATGCTCCCTTTCTATTTCAAGTGTCAAAGACCATTGCTAATTTAAAAGTGCTGGGATAAATTGCTGTAGGAATACCAGCATATCTCTCCCTTCTAGTCCTTCTGGCACTCCCACAGATCTTGGATTATTTCTCCTAGACCTGTTTCCAAGGTTGTCAACCTTAAACAGCAAAGTTCCTGTTTGTCTAGAATGTGAATCTGCCACATCTTTAACCTTAGTGATAGACTCCTCTAAGAAAGCTAAATACTCCTCAAATGTATCCATTCTTTCTGACATTTCAGTTGCTCACTTTTGCTCTTTTTGTGCATTGCTTTTATTTCTGAAATGTCTATTTTTATTGATGCTGACATTTCCTTAATTTGAACCATGTCTATTTTACCTGAAGAGAGTGTTCCAGCTGAAGAGGCCCTGCTATGACTGCTGCCATGGACTGCTCCTGGCTGGCTGGTGCCCCGGGCCATTTTGAAGAAGCTCCCAGCTGAAACTGAAACTGTTACCGCCAGCTCAAAAATAACAAAAACAGCTGGGTGGCACTGAGGGTTGAGGCGTTGAACGCCACACCTTGCACCACACTGGTGAACCGGGTTCGGGAATGGACTCGGGACGGTGGGGTTGGCAGGGGAAAGGAAGGATCGAGCATCCTATGACTGCTCTCCTTCCTTGGGGGTGGGTTGAGGTACTGCAGTGCACTGCAGCGACAGGTGGCAGAGGTCAGCGGCACAGCAGCGAGCAGCAGAAATGGGGGAGAGCACAGCAGGCGTTGGTACGTTGTGCCCGGACACCATTGCACGTCCGGCTCTCGGGGGAGAAAACTGCGGAAAATGATGGAGTGCGATCTCGGCGGCTGATGACCACACCCAGTGCCCCCAAGCACCTGAGAAGATCCTGCTACAGGGTAGTGTGAGTGATTAATTGCTGGCCCTGTGGAGGTGCCAGACTGGGCCTGGGGGTGTGGGTGTCTGCACCTGGGGGATCGTTTGGGATCCGCTCCGCAAGAGTAGGAAAAAAATAGAGATTATATAAAAAAAAAAAATAACAAAAACACCACAGGATTTTGATATTTTGTTTCAGGTAAATGGTCTCTAACAAATTCTGTCAAAGAAGCCTCAAAATAATGGCTTTTAGAAATGTGCTACTTCAAATATCACTAATGGTGCTGAAGCAGGATAGATCCAGGCAGCCATTCTACACAGTGCACACGTGCTCCATTGCATTACAGCAGTGTGTGAATCAGTGGCATCCACTGAAGTTAATAAAACATCGGTAAAGCTAGTTATAATAATAGAATGATAATTTGTTTGAAATGCAACTTCTACAGGAATGAATGACTTGCCGGTTCAATGCATTAAGGTTATTGGACTGGTTGGATTCATATGAAAGTAGCCCTGGGATGGACTGAAAAGAGCGTCAAACCAAAACCAGAATAAGGTATGCACTATGGCAGAGATATGCTGTACTTACTGGCATACCATATTCTTCTTGATAAATGACGCGTGCCGGCTGTACCTGATATAATTATAGTTCTTTAAGTCTGTGGTTATCTAACGCCTTGGTTGTAATTACTTTAAGCCTTCATATCTAAGATAATTCAGACTGCTGCTGTTGCTATGCAAAATTGCCTTAGCGTCTATGCCTCTCCCATTCAAGTCTACTGTACTGGAGTGGATGGAGGCTAGGGTAGCTACTTCAGAAAACCGGTCTCTGTTGACTATATGTATAAACACTCTAACAAGTGCTTCAGGCTGTTTAATCTTCCACAGATGCAGCCCAGCTCTGATGCCAGCTGCAGAGGAATCTGGGATTCCTGGTAACAGCAAATGCCAGCTTGGGAGTTATCTGGCTTATCCAGATACAATCTAATATACTGCAGTAAACAGTAAGTAAAAAAAAAAATTTTTTTGCACACAAACCGCAAATTGGTATTAGCCCCACACATGGGTGTTGGGTTCCTAGTGCTGACTGTTCCTCTTTAACAGCATGCCATGAGTTATAATGCTTTATAACATGGGTTCCTAAAATACTGTCTTCTGATTTGTCCAAACAGGTCACCTGACCATTGATTAATCCCTGATATACCCACAATTGCATGTTCACAGGGCTTTATTTTACTATTTCTTTAGGTAAACCTCTGACATAACATTACCCATATTATAAAAGGATTAACCCACTCCACGGTTTGGGTTTACTGAGTATTAATCCATGCCTGGGTGATTGAAGTCACTCAGCTTCACCTCGTGACTCCAACCCCCCCCCCAGGCATGGATTAATGCTTAGTAAACCCATACCTGTTGTGGGTTAATCACTTCTTAAAGCCCAGCTACACATGTATCCTGATGATGACTGTGTGGTCTGTAAGTGTTTTTAAGCCTTGTATGCATAGTTTGAACAACCAATTGACAGTCAACCCTGTCATTGTTTAGACTGTATGCTTGTATCATTTAAATTTCAAATATTTTCTTAACCTTCTGTGTCTGCCAGTCCATACTTCAAAATGAAGTGCAAACTCCGATGTATTTTTCTGGAGTAAAAGTTTAATTAAACAATGATTCAGTCCACTGTTACTCACAAATGAACAGAGCTAATATGATAGAGACTCTGACTAGTAAACAGTGCTTTTCTCACATTTCTCAATTCCTTCAGCAGAGATATTTGAAGAACAAATAGCAGTTTATTGAAGATAATCACCAGTGTATCTAACCACCTGTAAACCTACACCGAGTAACTGATAAACTAGGAACAAATGTTTTCCAGGTAACTCGACCATGACCTGAAAGAACACAAACTCAAAACCTCTGACCTTTACAACCCACGTACCTAGTACATACTGCCTGTATATGGCACAGAGTTTTGTTGAGGAAAAAGATTAGGGATCTGACCTCATCCCACCCCATGAGTCTCTTATCAAATTGCTTTCTATCCTTTGAAACTCAGCCAGCTGTTGAATTACTGTAACAAGTTTAATGATTGACAGCATTAGGGCATGGACTGCTTTTCTGAGAGCGGTTCATAGCATTGATTGGAAATGATATGGAGGAGGTGTTTATCGCTTCAGTTTCAGAAAGAGAGCTCATCTTAACGTGAACTTTGACCTTGAACATGTCACGTAAAGAGCAACAATTTTGTTCATTTTGAGATATTTCCTCAAGCATCCCAGCTGCAACTTACCTCTTAAGGGCCTCAAAAATGCGCTTTTCTGAATTTATTACTGGCTCTATTTCTAAGGGAAAGGGATCAGAATTCCTTGGTTGGCAGAGCCGGCTGCTTTATCCCTTCCCCTTATTGGTCCTGATTCTAGTAGATTCCAGCTCCGTGCTCTTATGATTTGTGATGTATTAGTTCAGAAAGCATGGGAGTCTGCTGTATTGATAGCAATAGGATCCTGTTTTGAAATCTTATTTCCTATATTTTACAGGGCCACAGGAGTCAAATCAAAGTCAATGCTCAACTAACAAGTCTCTTGTTAGTTGAGCAGTGGCTTTGATGGTATCATAACAAGGTCCCGACACTCATTAGCCCGACACCCGGAAGCCCGAGACAAATATCCCGACTGCGAAAATCTCAACAGTGGGATTTTGCCCGCAGCGGAATTAGCAATCATATTCAAGAGGGGTGCAGGGGGTAAAGCCCAGAAACATGGAAAAAACTCTGCCTCAGGCAAAATCCCACCATCAGGATTTTTGCGGTCAGGATCTTTGTCTCAGGCTTCCGGGTGTCATGTCGGGATCATGTAATATATCTGCTTTGATTTCACTCCTGTGCCTGTCTAAAATATTAAATCAAACAAAGATCAGCACCACTATAGTCAGAAACATAAAAAGCGTTATTACTTACAAGCTGATGTGCAATTCAAGGTTCTAGTGCAATGGTGTGCAAACAATGCATAAAGGGCAGTATAAGCAACTGGGAGAACTGGGAACAAAAATCCCAACTGGTTTCACACACCTAACACTTCATGTGGGAGTCCGACTGCCAGATGAGGTGGTAGAAGTGCTTAAGTGGTCAGAGTTTTGGTTCCCTTTTTTCCCAGTCGGTTATCAGTATGTAGGCAATAAAACTTTTTATACATCTGATTATAGTGGTGCTGATTTTTGTTCGCTTTAGTACACTGTTAATGGAAGCACACTAGTGGGTGGAGCAGCTTTTGTCTGCTTGCTATCTAAAATATAAAAAAATTAATTTCAAAACAGGTCCCCATTGCTATCAGTAGAGTACGCCCCCGGACTCTCCAAAGTAATACTTCCTTGTGCTCCCAGGTTGCACCTGGAACCAAGCTTTCAGCTTAGTGTGTCTCTCCTGGTAAAACAAATGTAAAAAAATACATCACAAAACACAAGAGTGTGGAGCCAACATGGGATGGAGCCTGCTAGAATTAGGACCAATAAGGGGAAGAGGTTGGGCAGCCCCTTCCCCTTAGAAATACAGCCAGTAATAAATTCAGAAATGGGACTTTTGAAGTCCTTAGGATGTAAGCTGTTGCTGGGAGGCTTGATTAAAGCACCAAAAGGGGTGCTTTTTAAAGGGATATTGTCAATCCCCTTAGGCCTCAAACTGTCCCTAGTTTAAAAAATATAAATTTGATGATGGTTCACATCCTGTATAATGTGCTGGTGTAGCTGGTAGTTTGATATTGGTTCTTTTCTTTTTTTAAAGTGCAAAATAGACTGCCCAACGTACTGGTGTTACCACAACAAAACATTCTTGTTTACAGTCTTTCATCAGCTTTCACTGCAACTTTCCTTAGTTTGGGAACACCCTCAACACTGTCCACACAATCAAGATACAATGGGGGAGAGGAGGCTATTGTGTAATGTGTGACTGTACTGCTTGGGGGTGATCTGAATGTTCAAAAAGTATGCATTAAGAGTAGCTTATGGATTGAAACAAAGTAAGGTTGGGTATAATTACACCACTAGTGTGCATTTCAGTTCTACTAAGAAAGGGAGCAGGCAAAATAACCAACATCAATGAATTTTAGAGAGGGTAAGAAATCATAAAATCTGGGTTTCCAGCTAGAAATACTGGGGCCTATTCATAAAAGGTCAGATTGCCTATGTGCCACGTATGTGAGGTGTGTAGGCAACCCTAAGTAGGAGTGCATGCAGCAGGGATCCAGTGGACCCCTGACAGCATTCACAGCTAATGCACAAGCCCATAGCACACTCGATTCCCCAGCTGCCCACACAGCTATGTGCCACTGGTGGTCCAGGGGGGTGACAGAGGGCATGTCCACACTCCGCACCATCCACTATGGTGCAGAGTTGGTGCAGAGTGCCAGGTGAGGGGTTGTGAGTTACGTGAGGGTGGATCCTGCTGTAACTACTACATGGCCCCCCCCAATGGAAACCTGCCAGCAGCAGTGGACTGGGAACCCCCTCCACATTGCTGCCTCAACCCACTGGGCTGACAGGGAAGGCTGGGGGCAGCCAATCAGGCACATGCCCATGGTGCCCAAAAAGTCAGGTCCTGCACCTCCCCAGGATCCCCTGCACAAGCACAGCAGGGGATCCACTGTGGGACTCAGGACAGGCATCCCATTGGATGCCTGCCTGTGTCCCACAATCCACCGCACACAGCTGTGATCCACCCCCCGTGCAGCTGTATGCTGGGGGGCAGGGCCACAGACAGATGCCCTGCAGGTGCTCATAGTAGTGAATACCACACACCCTGCAACTGTCCAGGGGTCTGGAGCAATGCAGGCCAGGTACCCCTGTATCATGTGTACCCTACGCCCCTTTGTGAATAGGCCCCATTATGAGGTAAAAAGGATTGGCAGTGTCCCTTTAACCGTATGCCCTTTAGAGTGCACCATTTCTGGTGTTCACATCGATAAATCGGAAGGACCCTTACCTGCCCCTAGTGCCACTGGTGCCACACTTTTAATTAAAGATGTCCTGATTTTGAAAGGGAAGGGATTGTATTTTGACTCCATGGAGCCGAGCCACCAATCCTTTCCACTTCCTGATACTGAGAGTTACCCCCCCCAGACATTTTCTGATGTCATTATATGGAAAGCATGGGGGTGTGCTCCATAGACATCAATGGGGCCATTCTTTAAGTACATTTATTGTATTTCAGATGACCATTTGGAACAAATCAAGATCACTGCTCAGCTGACAGGGGCCTTGTTAGCTGAGCAACGATCTTGATTTGTTCTGAATGGCCATCTAAAATACGAAAAATGGACTTAAAAATGGCCCAATTGATGTCTATGGAGTGCACTCTGTGTTCTCTATGTAATAACATCATAAAATGTCCCAGCGTGGAGGTGGCTCTCAGTATCAGAAAGTGGAAGGGATTGGCAGCTTGGCTTCACGGAGTCAAGATACGATCCCTTTTCTTCCAAAATTGGGGCATCTATAAATTATAAGGGTGGCACCAGTGGGATTAGGAGCAGGTAAGTGTCCTTCCTGTTTTTTATTGGGTGATTGCAAAAAGAGCAGGAAATGTGCTCTTTAAATAGCAACTCTGTACTTCAGCATGCTGTTTTATAAATACAATGTTTCAGCTCTGACAGCTCACTACATGATACATTTTTTAGTTCTATGCTTACTTTTCAGGGTTTATACCATATCTTGGCAGTCTGTCGGAAAAAGTATTTGACTGCCCTCTCCTGATCTCATAATGCCTTTGTTAGTGACATCATAGTGCTCACCATGACAACAGGTTGTGATATCACAAACCACAGTTGTGAAGTCAGTAGGGAACAGAGTCTGTTTGAAAGGCACAGTGTATTACCTAAAATATTTAATGGACATATAACAAGAAAAAGTAAAAACCAAAACTAGAAAACACTAAAATTAAAGCTAACTGTTGTAAATGTAATCATTTAAAACATTTTATTTTAGCAGAGACCTGCTCTTTAACCTCGCTTGAATCTCTCTCTAATTTACCTTTGTGCTGTTTGAATCTTCCCACACACCTGAAAATGGCAGCAGCCTTCTCTCCCCCTTTCTTTTCATGGGCCTCTATTCATGAAGAGGGCTCAGGTGTGCTCAAAAGGAGCGTACCTGCACTGCAGATCCTACTCCGCCAATGTCACACAACTCATGCCATATCCCCAGATCTGAGGTGCACCTCACTAATATTGCCCCATGCCACGTTTCTACATGGGGGCACAGTGCATCAGCATGGCGATCGACTGTGGTCACCCAATCAGATGGCCTGGCTGCCATGTGTGGGAATTCCCTCTCCATGTGGTGCAGATGCACTGTGGGATACAGCCAGTCCTCCAGGGACCACCATATCCCTTAAGGTAATGGGTTGTTCAGCCAGTGGTCACGGACATACCTCCAGTCCTCCTGGTATGCTCCAAGAGTTGGGGGTAGCAGGTTGGGGGGGCAGCATGATGTATGCAGCTCCATGTGGCTGGTGGTAGGGGGCACTTAAGAGGTAATGGCAGAGTCCCAGATAGCATAGCTGGAGCCCCCTCCATGGATGCCCTCTCCATGGAAAAAGTATTTAGTGCATGCCACACAGCCATGGCACACCCCTGTCCACTCTCCCCAGTGAACCGCATGCCTAGTCTGTGCCTGGGGGAGGTTGTGGGTGTAGAAGTGGTGCAGAAACCCAGGTTGTACATGTGTGAGGTTTCCGCAACTCCTCCACTGCACAAGTTATTACCGTAATAAAGCCTACGCACCATGTATTGGGGTGTGTAGACTTCGTGAATAATGGTCTTGGATTGTAAAGCACTTTGGGGTATGGTTTATATGAAACATACTATATAACACCCAGTTTGTTTTCCTTTCCTTTAGCTTTCCTGTTTTTCTGAACATTAGCATGACTATAAAGCATTTATGTGTTTTCAGCTAATCAACGCACAGAACCACTTTACCTTTTATCCTGCGTGCAGTGGTCTCTCGTGCAGGAATGTAAAGAGTGGAGCATTCCACTTCACAGCCAGGGGGAGGATGGGCTTCATTAACATTAAAATAATAAAAAAAAAATACTTATTTAATGATAAATCACCCTTGCTAAGTCAAGCAAGCTATAATAAGTTAACAGAGCCTTTGAGTCTGTTGTGGCATTTTATACTCCTCTCATGAGATTTGGGCAACCTGAAACACCATGCTTCACTCTGCGGTCGTTTCACCCAAACTTCATAATCATAGAGTCTCTTATACTGTAAGACCCACCCGCTGGAAGCCCTAGTAACATCATCTAGACTTCATTTTCTGTTGCTGTGCTGGTTAACACCTTACATTCACTGCTTTTTGACTTCAGAAGGTTACAAAAAATTGTTATACCAGGTAATAGGTAATAGTCAGCACAGATGAGCTCATTTTGTTTAATCCACAATTGGTACCACTTTTTTCCAGTGCTTGACCCCCTTCTTCTGAGGCACACCCTCATGCACATCACACAACAGCACTCACCTGTGCTCCACATAGCTTTAGTTTGTCCTGCAGGTGTGGTCAGAGTGGGGATGTACCTCTGACAGCTGTGTGGTGGAGGTGCAGAGCTCAGACATGCCATGGTCCACTGTCGCAAGTGTTGGGCCATTTTCTCTTTTTTCTGTGTTTCTCCCATAACATGCCAGTACTAGGAATGCCAAGTGGTTGCATGCATGGACAGTGTGCTGCCTCATGGCATCAGCATTCATTTCCCCACCTCCAGGGCATGCTGACCTGCAGTTCCACCCATGGTCGTGAGCTCCCACCTGAGGTCCTCAGCAAGAAGAAGGAGGCTGGGTTCAAGAGGGGTGGAAAAGAGTGAAGGGGAGGGTCAGGATTGTTGGGGATGGGGGAGCCTGTCGTAGGTCACTTGAGCAGGGAGCGCCGCATCAAACAGACTAGATAGACTTCACAGGCTTTTTCTGATGACTTATTTATATATGCATATGTCACACAGGTGGAGTTACTGTGATGGTGGTGTTGCTCTGCCCCCCTGGAAAAGAAAGGCATCCCCGGGGTGCTAAATCCTCCCCCTCCCCGGGTGACCCTGGACAACTTTGGCTTATTCTTGAATCCGGGTAGCTGACATCATGCACAGTAGCCCTATCAGAGAGTAAGCTCATTGCAATGCTCATAGTTATAAATTGGGAAGCAAAATTCAGAATATCTATGCACTGTAGGCTAAATTGTGCATAAAGTTATGTTTCAAAAGTTACCTCACAGACATCAGGGCATTGTTATGTTTGCTTGCGCATGTTTGAAGTCACAGTGGTATATTTCATCGACTGATTTAAATATGTTAAAGCACTTGTTTCAGAAGTGCAATCACTTTATAAGTCTTGGGGTAGTGTCCTGTAATAAAATATCAGTTTAAGTTGAATGGTTTTACAGAATCAATATTCGTTCATGCATGAGTTTAGAAGTGTAGGCGTGGGACTGGTGCGGACCATGCAGGATTTCACTTGGCAAGAAAATCAGAAAAAAAAAACATGTAAGTGGGCATTTTCAGATAAGCAGGGGCTGTGACTGCTGTATGTGAGATAATTAAATGTGCTGGCTCTGTTTTTCACTGGGGCTTGAAAAATCAGCTAAAAGCTGATAATCTAGCTGACAGTGTCCCTTTATCTCTCTGTCCCTGACAATATCTCTCTTTGTCTGTCTGTTTATATGCCTGTCTATCTGTCTGTCTGTCTATCTATCTAACTATATATCTATCTATCTAGTGGACTGGGGTGCCCACCCTCGTACTGCTTCTTTCTCCCCCTCCCCCCTGGACTCCTGCATGCCCTTTTAAATCTTTATATATATTTAATAATTAGTATATAAGTGGACCAGGATGCTCATTCCTGTACCACTTTTCTTGCCCCCCCTTCCCTCCAGGTCACCCACCCCACTTCCCTTGTGTAAAGGGTGGCACCGGGGTGCCCAACCCCAGTGCTGCTGAACACAAGCCCGACACTGGTGTAGCCAATCCTCAGTCAATCAATCAATCAAACTCTATTTAACCAGGCATAAACACCATTGAGCAAGCTCATTTTCAAGATGGTCCTGGACATCAGACAACTCACTATCAAGAATATGGTACACAAAACAAACCATTGTACATGCAAAAGATAAATCAGACCTATACATACAGAACTAACACAGTTAAATGCAATTAAAATTCTCTGACAAACAAGCAAGGGAGGTGAAAAAGCTTAGACCCTAGGCACTCACTAGTATATGTAGGCCTGCACGTCTAATAATATATGTAGATTGGTGGGTATACTGTTATAGGACTTGGGAGGGGTAGGGGAAAAGAGAGGATATACAAGACAGGGGGGAGGTAGAAAGGTGAGGACCGTGAGGAGAGAGAGAGGCTGCAAAGTGCTGGGGTCCCTCTATTGGGGGATGGGAGCTGAGTGAGACTAAGTGTCAGAGGATTCTTGAAGGTCACCAGAGACTAAGGGCGCGTAGTTATCTAAAACAGTTGCAGATTTCCTTCAGGTTTTCAGCTATTAGTGCTTTGAAGGTCAATGGACCGGGGAGGGTTGAGAGCTTTAGTGATCTTTGCATAGTGTTCCATAAGGACGGGAATGATAAATTAATTGCAGCCGAGCCATAGGATGTTTTTACTCTTGGTATCTGGAAGCAGAGTATGGAGAAGCATCTCAAACCATATGACCCCTTGGTACATTCGAAGAAGCTCGAGACGTATGCAGGAAGCTTATCAGACAGAGCTCTAAAGAACCAGAGTACAGCATTTCTTTTCCTCCTTGTTGAAAGTGAGGACCATCCCATCTCTTGATACAGCAGGTAGTGGTGGGTGCGAGAAGGCAGATTGAGGATGAACCTCAAGGCCCGGTTGCAAACAATGTTGAGCTTACAGAGCACTGAAGAGGGGCAATTGCTGTAGAGGAAGTCAGCATAGTCCAGTAGAGGTAGCAATGTAGATTGCACTAGTCTCTTTCTAGTTTCTTTGGTGAGGAGATGCTTAATGCGGTAGAATATGCCTAACTGCTGTCTTAATTTTTTCGTTGTGTTGGAATGTCCTTGAAATAAAGAAAACTGTTACTCGATGGTTTTTTTTTTGTAAACCTGTAAAACAGAAAGTGGTTCCTCAACAATCTGCCTCCACACCACTCACTCATCCCACACTAACCTCCCACTCAGCATCCACCACCCCACACACACCCACACCCCTACACCCCCTCACTCACCTGAACATGTCCCACAGTGAAGACTGACTCTCCAATCAAAGACACTTCTTGCTGCTGGAACTGCCGACTACAATATGAAAAACAAAAATAAGTGCGGTTCAATTTATTTCAATTGTGTTTTGAACTTTGATGCATATCTTTGTCATTTTTGTATATTTTGGCCCCAAATTTTCAACATGGCCTTTATGAGACCTTACATCCTAACCAATGGTAGTGAAAATATGAAAACGAGGCCTGAAAGATGATTTTGCAGTTGTGTTGCAAAATCACCTTTCAGACAGGATTTGAAACTTTTCGCCACTCTTTCATGAGGTGGGGTCATAAGAAGGATATGCTGAGAATTTGGGGTCAACATATGTAAAAATGGCAAAGTTATACGTGTATGCTGAAATTTTTCTACTTTCGGTCGTAACTTTGGTAATTTTTATATTTTGAACCCAAATTTTCAACACAGCCATTTTTTTTCACACCACATCATGAACGTGACAGCTGTTATTTTTCAAATCATAGCCCAAAATGTGTTTTCACACCCGTGGTGTGGAATGATGTGTTGGTAGCATGAAATTATGTTTTGGCAGGGATTTGAAAATGTTCACCTACCGGGTTCATGAGGTGAGGTAATAAGAAGGCTATGCTGAAAATTTGGCGTACAAACATGGTAAAATGGCCAGGTTATGACTGAACATTATAGTATTTCAATGTTCACTCATGGCTTCTCTAATTTGCAATATTTTGACTCTGAACTTTCAACATAGCCATTTTTCCACACCACCTCATAAATATGACACGTGTCATTTTTTAAATCCTGGACAAGATGTGCTTTCACACTTCTGGTGTGAAATGACCATTCAGCCAATATACTGTAACTGGTACATGTCATGTTTATAAGGTGAATCATAAAACATGTATCTTGAAAATTTGGGGTCAAAATTAAAAAAAAATTATAATTGTTAACAAACTTTGTGTGTACTGTCAGCCTTCACCCCAGGGGCCATGTTTTATGATCCCAGGCTAGTGAGCTGAGTTTGGGGGTGAGCTCGGTGACCCAGCTGGACAGGGTGAAGTGGGGGAATGGTGCTGTTATGTGACCCCCCCCAGTCAGGGAATGAAAGGTACAGGGTTTCCCACATGTGCCTGTGTACCTCATAATGAAGACAACTGTTCTCTTGGCATAGGACCCTGTACCTCTCCACCCATGGGCAGCAGAGTGCCTTGTGCATTGGCTGACATATGCACTCTTTGCCCTGTGCATCTGTATCTGCAGCCACATGGACGCACAGGGACCCTAGGGCCCTGAGCTTCCACAGCCCACCAGACAGCTCCATGAATTCTTCACATCTGTCGCTGCATGGAAGTGCAGAGATCATCAATAAAATCCAGTAACGTTTCCCTCTTTCCAAGCTGCTACTACTGTTTAATAAATGTCTGACTCCAGGCCTCATTTTCATCTGAGCCCCTCCCCCCAACCTGGACTGACATGATGCTGGTATATTATCCATTTAATTATGCCTGTCTGTGCACATCCAAAAAATAGGACGCAAGTTCTACCTCACTTCACACAGCCTACATGACTATTTCATTAGTATAACTTGTGTTATTAATTTGTTAAACATGACTATTTCATTAGTATAACTTGTGTTATTAATTTGTTAAACATGACTATTTCATTAGTATAACTTGTGTTATTAATTTGTTAAACATGACTATTTCATTAGTATAACTTGTGTTATTAATTTAAGTACAGGGTTTTAAATAATTGATTAGCAGTTTTTTTCTTGGGACTATACTAACTGTACAGAAAGTATTTATATAGATTTTCTAGAAGAGCTGTGTTTGTTAAACACAGTGAGGCAAGAGCTATGCAGTTTCACAAAGATTTAGTACTTTTATGAGCAAAACGCTAATCAATTTTTAGAGTTAAATAAATCCCTGAAGTATAGCCTCTGCACTATCAGTACCAAGTACCTGCACAGTACATGCATACAAGCAAATGTTAGAGATTGACAAATGCTTGTTTAAATTAGACATTTAGTTGTCACACACACACACACACCCCCACCCCTCCCCTACTGGTCGACACATACAGTAGGTAAATTCTGACTTTATCCTTTGTGCTAAATAGCAGGCTAGTGGAAGGGAAGAAGAGAAAATATTTTTTGCATCGGTGTCCCTTAGCCAGGACAGACAGGGCTAGGATGGAAGCTGTGCTGGACAGTGATCCAAACTCATAGCCCAGCTGGTAGCAGATTTGTGGCAAGCTAGATGCAACAGTCAACATGTACATGAAATGATTTATTAAATTGCTTAGCAGGCTGCATTGTTACTAGGGTAAGAAAAGTTTTTTTTTTTTTTAGTATGAATTTGCAACAAAATATGTGCAGTTGACCATTCTTGTAATACAATTGATCAATTGTTGTATGTTGCCAAGATGTGTGTGAATGATATTAGCTTGTGAAATCTTATTTAGAGGCTATACAGGAACTAATTGACAGTAAAGCTGGGTCTTGAGGATACAGTTATACACTGGTTTCAGAATGACATCATAGCCATCACTCCTGGCACAGCAGTAGCACTACCACTTGAGGCATAGATGACCCGGCTCCGGGAGTGAACGTGGGATATCAGAGGGTTGGCCAGGGGGAGAAGGGTCAAGCTTCTAAAGGACTGTTCTCCTCCAGGGAGGGGCAGAGGGTTTGCATAGCCCAACGAATGCCTGGCCCCTAGTGGAAGCTGGATAAAAGCAGCAGCTGATGACCAGAGAGCAAGGGGGCACAGCAGTCATCGACACACATCACACAAGAGTGCATACATCATGATGACACTGCGTGCTGGGCCCTCTCGGGGAGAAAATGGCTGCCAGCAGGATGATGGTGGACAGCTGCAGGCCCCACACCCAACTATCCAGGCCAGACAGCAGAACCAGATCCTGCACAACGATGGGGGTTGTGGAGCCCTGCTGACCCCGTTTAGAGGGTAATTCCTGGAGGAAGACAGTTGGCAGATACTTCCCAGAGGATGTTGAGGTTACAGGGCTGGGCTGTCCAGGGGGATAGGGGTCAACTGGAGGGGAGAAATAGTGAAACTAAAGAAAAAGAATGGCATTGAAAACCAAACACGTAAGCTATAGCCTACAACAGTGCATGGATGTATCAGGCAGGCCTTAGTGCACTCCACAAGTGGTTGTGAGGCATGAGGTCGAGAGTCCTCACAGCCATCTGTGAGGTGCATTAATGCCTGATAGACCCATGCCCTGGAGTGTGTTATTGTACTTACACAATGGAAAAAGTTTGTTTTTTTTAATTAAAAAGGTTTTATTTTCATATGATTAGGCTGTTGCTAGGCAGATTAGGGTAGGTTACATATGAACTGTGGATATACCAGAGAATACTCAATGGTCAGGTGAAATGTTGCATCCAATAATGTTGCTAGGATTCAGAAGCCCATTTTATAAAGTTTATTAGAATATACACCAGGTAAAAGCTTATCTCACAGAGAACGTACTACTGATGGAGTACCCCAGGTTTAAATTCTGAGACCCCAGCTATTTGCTTATTGAGTTGTGATTTGCTCAATGTTTATCGAGGTTTTGGTATGCACATTTCTGCAGATGTTACTTACTTAGCTTTACTGTCTGGATTCAACAGTTACTTGGGTTAAGTAAGAATTACAACAGGACTTTAACTATAAGTTAATAGTGCATCTGAATGGTGTATTTTATTTTATATGAGACAACAAACAAGGCCACCCAATAGCCCAGCAAACGTGCATTATGCTTCTGTGCTATAAACCTGGGTTTGGAGGTCGACTTGTGGAGTTGGAATCATGGTGGTCAGGTCTGGAAGTTCTGCTGATAGCAATGCAAGCCAGCCCAGGGTGGGAGATGTTGGGTTTCCAGTGACTCAGCGGACCCTTGTAGGCCAGGGAGCATGCCACTAACATGGTTTGGTGCACGGACCCAGAGTGTGCTGTGTCTACCGTGGATCTACAGTGCGTGTGTGTGTGTGTGTGTGTGTGTCTATTATCTATCTCTCCCTGACTATCTATCTATTCTATCTGTCTATCTATCCATGTCTGTCTGTCTGTCTAGCTATCTGTCTGTCCATCCATCTGTCTGTCTAGCTATCTGTCTGTCCATATGTCTGTCTGTCTATCTATCTGTCTGTCTGTCTGTCTGTCTGTCTGTCTATCTATCTATCTATCTATCTATCTATCTATCTATCTATCTATCTATCTAGCATATATCTATCCACATGCAATATCTACCTATCTATCCTCTTGCAGTATGTGTCTGTGTGTCTATGCATTTCACTTGGAGAGCTGAGGTTTGTGGATGGGGATGAGAGTAGATGCAGGAAATTAAAACAGGATTTTTTTTGTAGTCTACTTTGAAAACAATACTAGAACTCCCAGAAGTATGCACAGACACGCTTGAGTGGCTTCTCATGGCTGATTGTTTTTCCTTGTACTGGCAACAATGATGTTATTCATCTTAAGTGTATGTACACTAAATCAAAAGTGGACTGCTGTGAATTATCAGAGCAATCATCCTCCTAGTACTGGAGTTACACAGCAGAGTGCTCCAGTTACCTAATAATCTAGGATGCTATTTCAGGTTAGTTGACATCACCACATTGCCATGGCAGCAGCCAGTTGCTATGGGGAGGGGAACTAAGATAATGGTTGCTATGAGGAGTAAAGGAAGAGGCAGAACAGTTGCTATGGAGGAAAAGGAAGAAAAGGAAGGACTGCTGAGGAAGGGAAGGACATCTATACTTGCTGTGGGAAGAAACTCCCATATATTCTGATATACTTTACTACGATGTTAACTTAAGGAGAGGCCCCAGTCACCATAGCACAATCACAGTTGGTATCAGCAGAATTCTGGAGATGCAGTGTGGTCTCGTGGTTAGAGCACTGGCTTGGGCCCAAAGAGACTGAAGGTTTACAATCAATTGAGCCAAATATTTACCATGTGACCTTGGGCAAGTCAGACCACACAGCTGCAGAAATGGGCACGGTAAGTGTTAGAAAAATTGAATAATAACACAGTAATACTTTTTAGAAAGGTTCCTGGTCTGTGGTGATGCATACACTTAAAATCAAAATCCATTGCCCCCCCATGTTCTGCCCAGACAAGAACTGTATATTTAATTTGACTGTTCCTTTTCTAGCTCTTACCATAGTTAAAAAGGGGGTAGTTAGTTGCATGTTTCAGCTGAAAAATAAGTATGCCTGGCATCACTTACATGATGATCTGATTTGCCCATCCTAAACAGTTTTAAATTCTTAAATACTCATAATGAGCTGCAGAACTGTGTTTTCTTTCTTTCTGTCATCAGTACAGCATCCCCCCACTGAGCTTCCTTCTGTCCCTACCCCAAGAAGTGATGGTAAATGGCATATTCTGTATCAAGTCATTGTGTGCCCGATTTATGCAATACATTTTAAAGTGCAAAGCTTTTATATGAGCTCTTTTTATGAAGAGTTAACTCTTTCTGCTTGATTTTACAGCTTTGTTTTGAGTGTGGCAGTGATTATTGTGATGTCATCCAACATTGTGTATGCTACTCTCCCATTGGTTAAGTGTTCCTTTATGATGTACCCAACATGGAGATAAATGCTGATGATGCACTCAACATTGAGATAAATGATTTATCTTCATTTAGAATTCATAACTGGCTAAAATCAGTCATTTATCTGTAAGGTTTACCTCTCACCTAAACAATGCAATTATAAAATGGCAAGAAAAATTCCTGGACTCTGATTGGTCAGTGCTGACCTTCAGCAGTGTTGTTATCCCAGAACAACATCACACCTATTCAACAAGCAACTAAAAATTGAATAAAAAAAATTATTTTTAAACCTTTTTTAATTTTTATTGTTTACAAGCAGGCTATTTTATAATTGCAATAATGCACTCCAGGGCATGTGTCATTAGGATAACATGACTTCTCGTGTGTTGGGACCCACTCAGCCTGCGGCCTCGTGCCCAACTACCCAAGGCATGACATTATTCCAACACAACACATACCCTGTCATGCATTATTGTTTAATTAGGGAATACACAATGGGTTGCAGTGGAATAACACATGTATCTCCCATAGTCGGTGATAAGACCTATAACTCACGAGTGGTGAAGCCATACGTTAGTTATGAAGGTCTTGCTACTCATGTGGAGTTAAATGTGTTATTCTACTGCAACCCGTTATTGTATTTGATA
The DNA here is from genome assembly GCA_016271365.2 of Neoceratodus forsteri. Taxonomy (NCBI): domain Eukaryota; kingdom Metazoa; phylum Chordata; order Ceratodontiformes; family Ceratodontidae; genus Neoceratodus; species Neoceratodus forsteri. Next base: position 75,093,980 of record JADMNL010000033.1, on the reverse strand, counting down.
TATACGACACTATCCATAATGCTTTTATTAATGTTTTCCTTTGTTTTCATTGTCTTTCTGTCAGATGTTAACTACCTGGCCCATTGTTCTCTGCATTCTATTTCCAGATTCTGAGTGGAAATAACGTAGTCTAAGTGAAATAACATGTGTTGCAAATTGAAATAACACATGTTCTGAGAGAAAATAAATATTTATCCCCAAATATATGGAAATATGTCACTCTCAGCCAATCAGAACGTAGAGCTACTGTTCCATTACTCAGTGATGACTGGACAGCAGACTCAATATTGGGACTGTATATTGATCTCTGTGTTCTGATTGGCTAAGACTAATGCTATAGTGAGTCTGCGAGAAACTGCTGAAAACATCCAGGTTTCTCAAAGATGTACTGTAGTGCCACAGAAAGACCAATTTCAACACATTTTTTCAAACCCTTTTTTTCTATTTCATTTTCTTCTTTTTTTCAGCTCAACAGCTTATATAGTTATTGGGAAATTTACTTGGTATTTATAAAATGGGTATTGCTCAGATCTGGCTCCCCATTGGTCAGAACCCCATCACATGGGACTTCATAGAAATACAATATGCCTCTGTTGGAAAACACCGGGGGTGCATTACTTATTTTTATTTGGAAAATGTTTCACCAGGAAAGACAACATGAGCTGTAAACAGCTCATTTCCAGAAGCGTCCTGGGGGAAGGGGGTACAATAGTTGGGAGAACAGTAAATACACAGAAAACAAGAGCATCACAAGTACATACTAATACCAAACTATTGAGTACATCAAGCAACAGTTGGGAGAATCCACTGTACACAGAATACAAGAGCAGTACAATTACATACTAATACAATTCATTGAGTACATCTGAATAACACAATTAAATACTAAAACAAATCACTGAGTACAGGTACAGAGCTAAGAGACTCAAACCAAAAGGTGAGGGTGTACAAACCAATAATGAATTTACATACATCATATCAGTCTAAAATAACAATGATTCTGTAGGAGATAAGATTAGGGAAGACTGACACAGATGAAAGTGCTAGGGAAGTAGGAATAACACAAGATCGGAAGTGCTAATGTAAACACAAGGGAGAGCAGTTTTGATATACTCGGGTACAGTGAGGGCGATGGGGGGGAGATGGAGGGACAGCAGTGGGAGGGGAAGGTTCAGCCAGTGTCTAAATCCTGCTCCAGGATGCTGTGAACCCTGCCAGGGGGACACGACCAGGCTGAGAGGGGGAGGAAGATTGAGAGGCATGGAAGGGGGAGCTGGAGAGGAGGATAGGGCTAAGTAATAATAGGGAGGGGTAGTTGGAGCAGGAGAGGAGGAGGAGGATAGTCATAAGTAATAGTAGGGAGGGGTAGGGCGAAGGAGTAGGGAGGGGAGTGGTTACAGAGAGAGAGAGAGAGAGAGAGAGAGAGAATTTACTTGAGAATACAACCTGTCGGGGTTAAGTGGTCACCATCTCCCAATGAAATCACTGCCAGAAGCCTTCAGCCCATGATTACAGTGCCTGCAACCACACCCAACTAGTGCTCAGCTATAGGCACAACCAAATGCACTGCACCCTCCATGATGAACCCACCCTACCAGCCAATGGTAGCTCACAGCTGCCACCACATCCTCCAAAACACACCTCCCCCACATTGCCATACGCATGGACCACCTACTGCAGCAAGTCAACATGAAGCCCCTGCCATGCACAGTGAGTACGTTTCCCTTTCACTTATTCTCCTCTCCTCATGCTTACCAACACAAGACAAGCACACGGTAGCAGAGGACAGGAGACACCACTTGCTGTAGAAAGGGAAAGTGAAGAGCACTTTCCTGTTCCTTCCCACCCAGCAAATCCTTCAGGCGGTGGCAGAGGTAGGAACAATGCCGGCCCTCAGTGCTCCTCTGCGGCAGAAAATGTACAGGCAGAACAGAGACTGGGGAGAGAACAGCAAAAGGAGGCACAAATGTGTGGGGCTGCAATGATGTGCCCCCACTGCTCTCAGCACCAGCATGCTGTATTCCCCCACTACTGTTCAAAAACCCATTTTATAAGTGGAATAAGACAATTCCATCTGGGGATTATGCTAGTTAATGTACAGTACCTTGGGGTGGTTGAAGTTCCTCGCCCTTTGGGCTCAGGACTTCAACCCATCCCTCGGTACATTAACATAGCATAAACCTCCCTCTGTCATGCCTCATTTATTACATAACTGACTAGTGGGTTATTAAGCACCTCAGCTTATGACTTTTGAGTTTATTACCACCCCAGTCCAATTATTACCTTGTAAACCCTGACCACTATACTGTTATCCCTACAAGTGTGGTTTTTGCAATACTGAAATGACTGAATATTATACATTGGTTACTGGCAGTTTACTGCTTAAATTTATAGTTGATATTGAAGAAGAAGAATCAGCATTTATATAGCGCTTTTCATACATCCAAAGCACTTTACAAGCAATGCTAGACTGGTAGTGAAGTGACTGAATGTGTGGTGGCAGCCATATCGCACATCATCACCCACACACAGCCTGGATAATTGCATGAACCAGTTTATGGGAAGGGAAGTGTTGGCCAGGACACCGGGAATGTTCCCTACTCTTTGCGAAGAGTGTTCTGAGTTCTTTTACTTCCACCTGGACACCCACCAGGACAACACCAGGATGGGTAGAAGGGACCTTGGTTTAACATCTCATCCAAAGGACGGCACACCCCAGCAGTACAGCACCCCCCAATACTGCACTCGGATGCCAGCAATTTTTAGGTGCAAGTCCAATCCCGGTGTGGGATGAGAACCCACGACCTTCTGGTCCAGAGGCGGATGTGCTACCAACTGAGCCACACTGACAATTGTCAATAAGAGACACTCTTGCACCCCACCCTTCCTTCATCCAGGGCATGTAGTGGTCAGATATCTGTACTCTGTGACTGAGAACATCATGCTGCAGGTTAGGAAGGAAGGACTGAATGACTAACCAGTATTTCACAACTATTGACACCCCAAATCATGGCTAGGAAGTATGGAGAGGGGCCCACTACTAATAAATGACCTTTTGGAGCCTGGCGAGAGGGGCTCTAACAAGATGGTGTCAGCTACTGCCATAGTTGAGAAGCCCAACTACTTTGTATTTTTTTTATAAACAAGCTGTATATAAGAATATGGGGGATGGCGTGGTAGAGGGTAGGGGATCACTAAGTATGGTTTAGGGGTGGTCATGGAACTAGCACGGGCCATCTCTTGTGAGCTAGAAATATATTTAGAATGGTTTGATTTTTTTCTTTATATTTGGGCAGAATAATGAGTCCCCGAGGGTTGGGGGTCCCGAATATGAACACTAGCTGAAGACTCAAAAGAAGGTACTCACACACACCTCTAGTGGAATGGAAGTTCGTTCTGCAAGTCATATCTTTTTTGAGGTTTGGTGAGGGCTTTAAATGCATTATTCTGACACCGGGCTGTATTCAGAAACATCACATAGACACTGAAGGGAGAAAAAGACCATTGGTCCATCCAGTCTGCCCATGCTTGGGTGACTGTGCACCAGAGCATGATAATGTCTCCTCTCCATGTCACTCACAAACTGTACCATCACTTGTTGTTGTCAACCAACTAGTGGAATGACATGCTTCCTCCCAGGAAGAGAATATCTACTGGGATTAACGCTGCTTGACTTTGCCTCAGTTAACCCGGTTTAGCAATGTGCCACTGAACAACATGGGGAATTATTAAATCGGGTTGGTTAAGGCAAAGTTAAGTGGTGTTAATGCTGGAAGTAATGTTCCTGAATATAGCCCACTGTATTTCTGTTTTGTTTTACGTAGCCTGTGCATTGTAATGCTATGTTGCATCCACATCCCATGATGAAATCATTGTGAAATCATGATTTCTGCTTTTGTTAGGGTGAAGAAATAATGACATGCAAAATGTGAGATGCCAGACATTTTCATCCATTTTTTTATCATGGTTAGGATCTGTGTTTTGCTGACTTGAATTACATGGCTATACTGCTAACAGAACTGCTTTCTGTGTTTATCTGACAGCCTGTTCTGTGTGTTTATACATTTTATAGATACATATGGTACATTTTCAAATTATTAAGCAATAATGCATGACCAGAGGGTACTTCAACAGTTTGTTAATCACCCTCGAGGGCCATAATGTAGCATGAAGAGCAGCCGATAAACTGACTGTTAATGTAGCCCCTAGGAGTGCCTTATTGATATTATGATTTACCTTTAAATTCACAGAGTTGTTTGATATTTTGTATCATAAAGCTCAGCAGGTACTGTACATTAACATGAGATAAAAGCAAGGCTCTCTGAATGTAAGGAACAGATTAGGAGCCCATTTCCTACAGCCCACTTTTATAACTTGTCTTGGTCTCAAGTCTTGTGCAGTGGCAAACAACTGGAACAATGTTATTTTCAAAGGCCCAACTGTTGCTTGTTCCCCATTAATCCTGTATAAATGATGTAACAATGACCATCAGTGCTTCAGTTTTTAGTAACAGTAATCCCTGTAATCCCAGCATTAAGAGCCAGACATACAGCAGCCTCCCTTATAGTTTGAGCCTAACTCAGATGCAGGTCAGGGCAAATTGAACATAAAGGACTGAGCTATGTTTGCAGAGACTAGTCCAATGTAGAGGATTTAAACATTTCTTTATTTATTTGGAAATTGGTAACTGGGAAAAGACTCGTTTTCCAGGACAACCTGTGTTAGGGGGAACAAAAAGCAGTGCAAAACAGTAAAATGTGTAAAAGGGGTGCAAAATGGTAACGTGCAAAAGGTGTGCAAGACAGAAAAGTGAGCAAAATGTGTGAAAAACAGTAAAATGTCAAAAGTAGTACAGAACAATAAAATGTGCCAAAGTGGTATAAAATAGTGACACGTACAAAAGGGGTGCAAAACTGTAAAATGTGAAAAATGTGTGCAAAACAGTGAAATGTGCAAGAGTAGTACAAAACAATAAAATGTGCGAAAGGGGTGAAAAACAGTAACATGGGCAAAAGGAGTGCAAAACTGTAAAATGCACAAAAAGTATGCAAAACAGTAAAATGTGCAAGCGTAGTACAAAACAATAAAATATGCAAAAAGGGTGCAAAACATAAACATGTAGAAGGAATACAAAACAACTAAATGTGTAAAAGAGGTGCAAAATTGTAAAATGTGCAAAAGGAGTGCAAATTTAAAACAACAGAATTGCAAAATGAGTGCACTTAATTTAGTACTGTTCATTTCTGTGCAATACTGTTTGTCCTTACTGTATTTCCTAATGTATGTGCCAGTCCCAGGCCTGTGCCGTACCTGAAAAAGGCAATTGGATCAGTGCACCAACTGACTTAACAAATGAATAAATAAATAAATAAATTTAAAACAGTAAAATGTGCAAAAGGTGTGCAAATTTAAAACAATAGAATTGCAAAATGAGTGCACTTGATTTAGTACTGTTCATTTCTGTGCACTGTTGTCTGTCCTTACTGTATTTCCAAATGTGTGTGCCAGTCCCAGGCCCATGCCATGCCTGAAAAAGGTCCTTGGATCAGTGCACCCGACCCAGTTAACAAATGAATAAATAAATAAATACATTTAAAACAATAAAATGTGCAAAAGCAGTACAAATTCAGAATAAAAAAATGTGCAAATGGAGTGCAATTTTAAAACAATAAAGTGCAAAAGGAGTGCAAAACTGTAAAAAGAAAATTGGAGTATAAAGAGCAATGCTGGGGAATAAATGCATACAAGTATGCCTAACATTTGGCCAAATGCAAATATATACAGTATTATACAGAATATCCAGAGTGTTCAAAATATAGTTTATCCAATATTCACAATGATTATTCAGTAATCATGTTGAGGAGTGAGCAGTAACTAGCAAATATTGAAATCTGTAATGTAAATGGACCCCCCCCTTTGATTTGCTTTGCTATTGACGCTACTCATCAAGTATTCAACTAAACAACAGGAAACACTACTATTGCTTTATTAAAGAATACAAGCAGAATTTCACTTTGAAACAGAAAGTGTAAACGATGCACTACAATCTCCGCACCACCAAAAGTAGAGACTAAGGTATAGGCGGGGGAGTATTACAGGGCCAAGCGTGGTCTCAAGGGTCTCTGCTGACATCTAGAAACACGGCATGACCTTGTGCAAGTAACTTAACCTCTCAGTGCTCCAGCCCACCCAGCTACATAACTGAGTACAATTAGGACCCCACTGAAAATGAGATGTTGCATCTCAGCTGGGCTATTCCAGGCAAATAAATTATAAAATTAAAATCAATCAGTCAATAAATACACGCATAAATAAAATATGTTTTTCAATGTTGGCAGAACGCTGCGATATCAAATATAACCTACAATACATTCTTGGCTATATATTGTTTCTCATAATGTACAGGATAATACTTTTTATTGTGTTTGGTCAAAATTGTACAGGAAGGAAAGACAAAACAGCTGTTTTGTTTGTTTCTGATAGACAGGCGTGCTAAGAGAGTGATGTATGCAGGTTAGTAATATCACAGTAGTGATGTTGCCAGGTTATTAGAAACGCATTGTGATGAAGCTAATTAGTATAATCACTTTGACAGGGATCACAATTACTGCAAAATTAAGGGAGGTTATTTTTACTAGGAAATAATCTTTGCCTGTATATTACACATAAATACTGATCACTATTTCAGGACTGAGGTCTTTACGTCTGACGGAGCTGTAAATCTCCCCAAAGTCCCTAGTAAGCCTTGCTGAAGCCCTCTTTCTAAATTTAGAAAGGTCACTTTTCAGGAGCTGCTACTCATTTGGAGATCCACCACCTAATGTACTTGTCAGATATACTGCAGTTTCACCTAGTAAGACTTCAGTTACTGCCAGCAGTGCTGCAATCCAACCCATAAGAATGAAGTCACACTCCAGCCCCACAACCACATTTGGAAAAGGGAGAGCATCCTGGGACTTTCAGTTGATGTTGGGCCAGAGATGAAGATCCCCAAAGTTTCTATAAGAGAACCCATTCTTGAATGTTGTACTGTACTACATGATTTCTTTCTTTCTTTCTTTCTTTCTTTCTTTCTTTCTTTCTTTCTTTCTTTCTTTCTTTCTTTCTCTTTCTTCTTTTCCCTTCCTTCCTTCTGCATGGTGCCTATTTTCGGGACTGACCTGGAAGACTTACGAAGCAACACACAGTGAATAGAACATCACAGATGGGCATTTACAAATATAAGTAATTAGAACAGAGAAGATCACACATAACAGCAATCAAGTATAACAAGTATAGCCATGTGGAATTTTCAAATGCAGCCTCTGTCAGAATTCCATAGAATTGTGGAAATTCCACTTAATTCTGTGGAATCCTGACATTTTGAATGTGGAATGTTAACTGCGAAATCATAGTCTGCAGTTTATGTAAATCACACATTGCTTTTTCGCAAATGTACAGAATATTATTCTGAGGATTACGTGATCTGTGGAATAATATTCCATTGTTAACATAGAAATATTTTTGGGAATTCTACAAAATTAGAAAAGAAACTATGAATAGCATTTCTTTTTTTTTGGTTATTTGTTTATGCCTTCTGCTCTCCAGTCGGCCTTCATCTGCTTGACCTACCTCAGCACTGTAAGCCTGGTGACCCTCAGACTTACCTTGAGCCTCCCCATGTTCCCCCAGAACTTTCCCCCCTCTGGCAGGGGTGGCAGGGTCCTGCCATACCTCTACCACAGAAGGATCTGGTTGTGGGAGGTAATGCCCAAGTGGGCAGGTGTAGGTCTACGAGCAGATCGGTGCCATCTAGCTGACTGGGGTGTTTTCCACTTTTCTCCCTGTGTTCCCCAGGACATCAACATCAAGGGCCTGCCAAGCACATACAGTGGTAGTCACACAAATGTTTGCTGGAACCATGCACTGCGTGTCATTGCACTTTAGTGGTATACATGGTTATTCAATGGGTACCATGTTTGCACAACAGTCGGTATATTGCGCTACTGGTAAACGTTTGAACGATTACCACTGTACATACCCAGGCATGCATGGTGTGGCACCTATCGACATCCTCCCACTCACAAGGCACTCTGGCTGCACTGACACCTGTGGTCCCCCAGGTGGCAGTATAGCAGTTGAGCTGACTGCCCTCCACCTCCCTGGAGATGGAGAGTGTCCTCTGGGTTGCTTGATTCTCCTCCCCCTGGCTGGCCTCCAATGGCCCAAGCTCATTCCTGAAGTCAGGTCACCATTGTCATGGGCAGTAGCCTTACCACTGTGCTGATGGGCTGACCTCCAAATAGCTTTTTTAAGTGGAATTGCCATTATGCACAAATTCTGCTGGCAGGATTCCACATTCTCTTCTGCTCAAATTACAAGTTAAACAGTGCATGATAAACAGTTATAAGAGAATTACAATTTAAAACAACCCTTACAGAAATGTAAGTGAACAGCATGTGTGCAACATGCATGCCACCTGCTGAATAAGCATGCAGCATGCACACATGCTGCACACTTGTATTTCTTTAAAGGAGTGCAAGAGAAGACAAATAAACTCAAACAGTCCATATATGGTACATGCATCATCTGATGTGTGAATGTGGATAAAGACTTTTATGTGCTTGACTGCGTTTGGGGTCGGAGGCACCAGGTGATTGCTTGTGATTGATTTTGGCGGCTGAGTTTGTAGTTTCTGTGGCTGCTGCTACTTGTGGCAGATACCAGGAGACCATCACCAATAGTTGGCCAGGATTTGGGGGAGCCTCCTCCCACACCCAGAAGCCATGAAATCCACACCCACTACCTCAATGGTTGCCCAGCAGGGACAGTGGTTGGACTACAGTGGGCTCAGAGAGGGTAAGGGAAGTGGGTCAGAGGCACATTACCCCAGCTAACTGAAAAACTCCTATGCTGTATTGGAGGAACAGGAAGGCCCCACAGAGTCGCCTGAAGTTGTGTCCAGGGAGGATGAGGGGGACCTCCAAATTGGAACCCCAAGGGTGGGTGGTAGAGGACCCCAAAGAAAGAGGAAGATACTCCTGGTGGGGGACTCCATAGTCTGGGGAGTGGAGTATGGAACAGGTAGCAAGGAGGAGAGGGAGGTAAAGTGCTTATCAGGAGGCACAGCTTGGGAGGGATGGAAAGCGGATCCAGAAGATCTCTAGGGTGGTAGTGAGGAGGAGGGAGCTGGATGTCATTGTCCATCTGGGGACCAATGATCTGGCTGGGGACAAAGCAGAGACAGAAAGGGTGCAGAAGAAGTTTAGGGAACTAGGGAGGGGCCTGGGGCAGATAGCAAGCTCTGTGACATTGGAGATGTTGCTTGCCCATGGCAAGGCAGAGGCTGGGAATCTCCACACCAGGGACTGCATTGCTTGGTTACTGAACTGGTGCAGAGAGCAGGGTTTCAGTTTCATTGTGGACTGGGGACCCATCTGGAGGGATGTGGACCTGTACAAGGGTGACAGCCTGCATTCTTCCTGGAAGTGGATTGATGTCCTCAGTGAATGGTTTAAATGCTTCATTGGCAAGCATTTAAACTAGCCAAGTGGGATGGAGGAAGGAAGCAGGGTAAATAATACTGCCCACCCCCTCAGGATAATGTAGCCAGCATGGAGGACCATAACATTACAAAATTGCCAGTGGAGACACAACTTGGCAAAAAGGGGGAGGGGAGAAGAGGAGGCACAAGGGGAAAAGGGGGGAGGTCAGGAGGGGGGTTTGCAGAACATGGAGGGCCATGAGTGTGAATGCCTGCAGCCTGGGAAATAAAATCACATGTCTGGTGGCTTTGATGGTAGAGGATGATCTGGACATTGTCACTATTATCGAGACATAGTATAATGGGAACCATGACTGGGATGTAGCTGTACCGGGTTATACTCTGTTCAGGAAAGACAGGGAAGGTAGAAAGGGAGGAGGGGTGACTCTTTACGTCATGGAGGTGCAAGGAATGCAGGGGGAGGCAGAGGCACTATGGGTCACCCTGGCAATGGGCAATGGTACAGCCATTTGCACAGGCATGATCTACAGACCCCCAGCAAAAGGGGAGGAAATGGACAGGGATCTACTGGAAGCCATTCATATAATGGCAGCTAAAGGGGAGGTGCTGTTGGTAGGTGACTTCAATCTGCCAGATGTTGTCTGGAGCATCCCAGCAGGGCAGGGCCATCCTGGACTCCCTGCAAGGGGCATGCTTCAAGCAGCTAGAGCTTTAGCCAACACAGGAGGGAGCAATTTTGGACCTGGTACAAACCAACAGGGACAGAATTACAGATGTCAGGGTGGGTGAACACCTGGGGTCCAGTGACCATCGCACAGTGTGGTTCAATAGGAGTACTGCAATAGGGTCAAGCCATACAAATGTGAGGGTCCTGGACTTCAGGAGGGCAGACTTTGCTAGGTAGGGGTAATGTCTCAGGAAAGTCCTAGCAGAGGGGGAGAAAAGGGGGAAGGGAGTTGAGGAACAGTGGGCCCATCTAAAAGGAGCCATAGTGGGACACTTCCAGACAGGAGGCTTGTGAACAAGCTGGGCAGCCTATGATTGGGCCATAAGGTGGTGAACTGGGTTAGAAATTGGTTGAGGATAGAACACAGAGGGTAGTGGTAAATGGAGCTGAATCTGTTGAAGGGAGGGTGACCAACGGGGTGCCACAGGGATCAGTTCTTGGGCCAGTCTTCATTAGTAACATTGCGGAGGGGCTAAAGGGGAAGGTATGCCTCTTTGCAGATGACACTAAGATCTGCAATGGAGTGGACACTCTGGGAGGGGTGTGAAAAAATGATGAAGGACCTAGCTAAATTGGAGGAATGGTCCAGAGTGTGGCAGCTAAGAGTCAATGTGAAGAAGTGCAAAATCATGTACTGGGGAGCAGGAACCTGTAGAGGATTACCAGGTGGGTGGGGAGTTACTAATGGCCATCAAACAGGAAAGAGATGTGGGGGTGATCATATCTCATTATCCTAAAGGTGGTCAAACAATGTACCAAGATTGTGGGGACAGCTGGTGGGATGTTGGGGTGCATAGGGAGAGATATCATCAGCAGAAGAATGGAGGTGGTGATGCCACTCTACAAATCATTGATGAGACCTCATTTGGAGTACTGTGTCCAGTTCTGGAGGCTGTATCGCTGATAGGGCATAGACAGGGTAGAGGCAGTTCAAAGAAGGACAACAAAAAATGTGCAGAGCCTGCACCAAAAGTCATATAAGGAGAGACTGGAGGCACTCAAATGTATACCCTGGAGGAGAGAAGAGAGAGGGGAGACATGATAGAGACCTTCAAATACCTAAAGGGAATAAATAAGGTACAGGAGGGTAGCATCTTTCAGAAAAGGAGATGTTCTAGAACAAGAGGGCATGTCATGAGACTGGAAGGGGGTAGACTAAGGGGCAACATGAGAAAGCACTTCTTTATAGAGAGGGTGGTGGAGGTACAGAACAGCTTCCCAGCAGAGGTGGTGGGGGCAAAGTCGATTGGGGAATTCAAAACTGCATGGAATAGTCATAGGGATACCCTATGGTTTCAAAAGTGGAGATAAAGCGGGAGATAGGGTAGGATCTGCGGCTTTTTTAGTAGGTAGGGATAAAAGGCAGACTGGATGGGCCTATCGGTCCTTATCTGCCATCCAATTCTATGTTTCTATGATTGGGATTAGGAAAAAGTGAATTTTTTTTTCATATGTGAAAAGTCTTTTAGCTGAATGGGTCTTACAATGAAGGTAATAGAAGGATTTGCCTGTTCTAGTCTGTGAAATTGTACAAAAATCGCTAGTTCTAGGCAAAATTAATGTGTTTGCATGAAAAATAATAATTGTTTTTCAAGTGAAACTGCAATTCAGTCAAAAAAAAAATTTTATATGTGAAAAGTGGGGATTTTCACATAAAATTTCTTTTCATGCTGGCCTGGTGGTGCAGAGGGCTGAAGCGCTTGAAGCACCTTACCTCTCCCATGCCGACAACCCGTGTTCAGGAATGAGCTTGGACCACCAAGGGTCGGCCAGGGGGGTGGAGAGCTGAGAGAGAGGATTGAGCGCCCGACAGGCCGCTCTCCTCTACCCGACTGGGAAATAAGGTCTTCTTGGCTCTTGGCTGCCACCGAGTGGAAGTTCAGTGGTAGCACCGAGCAAATGGGGGGCTGGCGCTAAGCCAGGTGAGAGGATGGGGTTGACGGTTTCAGAGTGCATGACGCCTCCACAAGCATACCCATATGTATTGCCAAGGCCTTGGTATGTAAGGGGAGAAAAAGGGAAAACGGCAGTCACAGGCTTCATGAAGCCCTACCTGCCTGCTCTCGCCCACGCTGCCACCGGTTCGACGACCCACAAATCTGGACGCTGGGTTTCTGGGTGGGGGAAGGACAGCCCTCTCCTTCACAGCCCCACCATTGGGGGGGGTATCGGTCTTGGTGGACCAGGGAGGCAAACACCAGGTGAGGGGGACAGGGACAGGGTTTAGGAGCAGACTGTGATGTGCCTGGAGGATAAAAACCTTGATTTAAAAAAAAAAAAAAAAAAGAATTCCTCCTTTTCATCTTTTTGTGCAAAGCTGGCAATTTTTGCACAGTTTTGTCATTTCTTTAGAAAAACATAGTTCTGTGTAACCTTAGGCTAAAACCCTTTATGGTTTCAAGTAGTGGTTAAACAAACTCCAAAATTATTTGTGCACTGCACTCATCCCTGCTGCCCTCTCCAGCCACCACCTTCACTCCCACTTGGAAAATAGATTCCTTGTTCCCAGGCATAAGAAACACAGACAACGACAAAGCTCTATCTAGCCTGCCTGGAGTTTCCTACCTGTCCTGGGGCCTATTGTCCATATAAGGTTTTATCCCTTCTGGACCAACCCCCTGCTCCCCTTCCTACTCTTACTGACCTGAGCAACCACCACACCCTCTCTCTGTCCCAGCCGTGCTTGAAACTCTCTATGATCTTGGCACTCACAACCTCTGCTGCAGACTGTTCTACAGCTCCACCATCTTTCTGTATTATAGAACTTCCTTACATCTCTCTGAACCTCCCCCCCCCCCCAGGCAGTTTCCACTTGTGACCTCAGGTTCTTGACTCTGTACTCCTGCTAAATAGTTTCCGCAATGCACCTTGTTTATTCCCTTCAGGAACTTGAATATCTCTGGCATATCCCTCTGCCCTCACCTTTTTGCTCTCAGCCATAAACTCCTGCATGCTTGGAACAGGTTGGTGACAGCCCACTCACCAGCATTACCTTGGTCAAACTGTACCTCAAATGTTTAATTATATCTTATTGTGACTGCACCTGATGATGCTGTATGCTTACATACTATATCAACCGCCATTAATTGGTCCTCTCTTTGATTGTTTATGCCTTGTAATTAAGACATTTTGTTATGGTACAGATATCGTAATAATTATATTGTGTTCATTCTTCCGTATCTTCTCAGCCCTTCCCCCAGGCTGCACCTGTAACTGAGATGATTTCCGTATCTCTGTATGTTTACCTGGTGAAACAATTTCAAGCCAATTAAGCAGTAAGTAAATAAATAAATTAGTACGAGACCTACTCCCACTGGCAACTGTGCACATTCACTTTGTAAATCCCAAACCTTTTAGATATCAATTGCTTGTTGACTAGATATTTTGACCCCTACGTTGCGATATAGTCCTAAAAGAACTGATGTCTTGACACCCAACCTTTATACTTTAGTATCTAACTATCTGTCTATATCCCTCCTGTCTGTTGTCTCAAATGTCCTAGAAAAACTTGTTGTTAAACATCTAAATGGCTTAGTCACCCAGTGTAATCTGTTAAATATAAACCAACCCAGCTCTGGGCCGCTCCCCGGTACTGCTGCTGCCTTAGCCAAAGGTACAAATGACCTTCAGCTCCCCCCCATTCACAGGGGCAAGCTCATTGGCGCTATCTTTATGGACTTTTTGAAAGCGCTTGACTTGGTTAACCATGAAGCAATGATATGTCAGCTGTCATTCCTTGGCTTTATAGCGGCAGTGCAATGAAACGGGGCAAAAATTGGCCCCTACGTTTTCTTCAATATAAGAGATTCCTAGCATGTTCTAGCTTTATTTGGTGGTAAGATTGTCTAGTTCCACCAAAATTTAAATATTTTATAAATTATTTAATAATTTTTTTTTCCTCAGGAAAAAAAGACGGCCACCACATTTGGCTTAGAAATAATGCTGTAAACCTCTAAAGGTTAGAATTGAGAAAATGAAAAAAAAACTTATGGGGCTCTATTTTCAAAGCTGCATGAATGTTGCAAGCCCCTGCTGCACCGATTGTTTAGCACGTGAATCTTGCGGCATTCTCCCGGCTGGCGATTGTGATTTTCAATCCCAAGCACTGAGTGCTGCAAGTTAGATCAGCATTTCCCTGGTCTAGCTTGTGCCATTTGGGGGCCCTTTTATGGGGCTTTCGCCAAATCTTTGGTGCAAGCTGCCGTAAAGTGAGGAAACTGTCGCAGCTGCACCTGATGTACTAAAATTGGGTGCAGTTGTGTTAAAGGAGTTTGGTGCAGCTGCCCCAAAAAAATGGTTTTGACACAGGGCTTGACGCAAGCCCTGCATCACCCTTTGAAAACTGAGTCCACAGAGCACAGCATTGAAGGTGCCTAGAAAAGTAAATTTGACAGGTATGCTAACATTTTTATTAATTGTAGCTGAAAAATATTTTTCCTTTTTATAAAAACTTTTTTAATTCCACTGCTGCTGTAACCTCTCCTCTTCTCTCTCTTGAATGAATTAAAAGCTGCATGACAAACAGACAACAACTGGTTTCCCTGCCTGGTGCTGAATCTCAGTTACTCCCACTTGAGAGGGGGTACCCTTAGGATCCATCCTGGAACTCCTGTTTCTCTCTGTCTCTCTCTCTAAATTAAAGATATTGACATAAACATAAGGGGCCAGATATTCAAAAGGGTTGCGCCATACGCAATAGGGTTGCGCCTGAGCAAGTCCGAACTTGCTCCATTCTGCGATATTCAGCAGGAGGCAGTTGAGCAACAGTGCAATGCAAATGAATGCATGCTGAACTGGAGGGGGAGGAACCATGCATAAACTGCACAGCCCGATATTCAGCCGGGCTGTGCAGAGTTGTGCAGGCGCAACCCCCAACCTGCGCCTGCACAACTTTGAGCCAAAAAAAAAAGGATCAAGTTGAGGGCCACCCACAGGTGAGCTGCTGCATTTCAGGGTGCAACACAGCAGCTGCCACCTGTGGCTGGCCCTCAACCCACTCTCTGTGCCCCCCTCACCAGCCCGATCGCGGGCAGCAATGTGCCCCCCCGAGGTCGCGATCGCGGGCTGGAGTTTTCAAAAACACACCCCCACCTCCCAATCATATCCCTGGTGGTCCAGTGGACCGAAAGTCCCGATCACGGGATGTGAGTTTCAACCACCCCCAACACATCCCTGGTGACCTAGTGTCCCCCACCCCACCCACCACGGCCCACTACCCCGTCCCCGCGGCGGCAGCATCCCACCGCCTCGCCGCTGCCGGCCGATGACTGCCGGTAGGCGCTGATAGCAAGAGCCATTGGGCATGCAGCCCATAGCCATACAAGACAGTTCAGCTTGTGAATGAAATCATTCACAAAACTGGACTGTCTGGTACGGTATCGCTGCACGCCCATTGGCTCTTGCTCTGCACCACTGGCATGCAGCTCTACCGGCAGTAGCGGCGGGCGGGCAGCAGGCGGGTGGATGTCTGCTGCCCGCCGGCCGGGGGGAGCGGGTGGGGGCTTCGTGGGTGGGTGGGGTGGGGACACCAGGTCACCAGGGATTTGTTCGGGGTTGACAACTACATCCCGCGATCGGGATTTTCGGTCCACTGGACCACCAGGGATATGATTGGGAGGTGGGGGTGTGTTTGAAAACTCCAGCTCGCGGTCGGGCTTATCGGTCCACTGGACCACCAGGGATATGTTCGGGAGGTGGGGGGGTGTTTAATTACTTCAGCCCGCGATCGGGCTTATTGGTCCACTGGACCACCAGGGATGTGTTGGGGAAGGGAGACACATTGCTGCCCACGATCGGGCTGGTGAGGCGGGGGTATTTAAGCTATGCCCGTGATCGAGCCAGTGGGGGGTGGTGGTGGTGGGGTTTTTACGCTCTTTTGCCCGCAATTGGGCTGCAGGGGGCATCGTTCCCCGACGGCTGCTGCCTGGCAGGGCGCCAGGCGCAAGTCCTCGGGATTGGCGCACCTGCATGCTAATGGCATGCAAATGGGGCCATAATCAGATGCATATGGCCCCCGCGCCTTGCATGAATTATAGCCCCATTTGCATGTCACCTTTGAATATCGGATTTTGCGCATGGCACTGGTACTTGCGCCACCGCGAGTTGAATGCTCCACTTTGTCAACTTGCGGTGGCGCAAGTTCCACTGCGCCATGCACAGTGGCTGTGGCTGGGGGGTGATATTCAAAGGAGTTGCTCAATAGCACAACTCCTTTGAATATCGCCCCGGACACACCCCTGCACAACTATTTTGTGCAGCGCAAGGGCTTGCGCCTATGAATGGCGCAGTTTGAATATCCAGCCCAATGAGCGTAAGACGTCAGTTTTACACTGACAACACCATTGTCTGCATTCATGGAACTACGCTACCTGAGGCTCAGTGTACCCTGCAGGAAAACTTTATTCTCCTTCAAATGTACTTCAGAGCAAATAGTGAGGCACTTAATACTGACAGAACTTACATTTTTTTTGTTTGGTTCTCACCACTAGCTAAAGCAGATTCATCCCTCCTGCTCCTGACTCACGGCCTCATCTGGCTTGTATTTGTAAGCCATGCCCCTTGTGCATAGTGATTTAATGTGACTGCACCATTAAATTACACTGTTAATTGTAGCCCTGTTTACTGCTAGTGTAGTTATTTGCTGTATTGATTTACACTATTAATTTTAGCCTGTTACCGCTATTGTATTTATTTGCTGTATTCATGCATCCACCTTCATGCATATTTTGTATCTTTCACCATTTATATATGTTATATGTTTGTATTACACAGCATGTATAACTTGTTTCCAGAACCCCCCCCGGTTGCACCTGGAAACTTGCTTTGGTTCAGTGTGCCTTTCCTGATTATCAATTTTTATGGAAGAAAAAGAAAGAAAGAAAGAAAGAAAGAAAGAAAGAAAGAAAGAAAGATTGATTTCCAATTCTCTGACCATTGCTGTAGACTTGGTGACAGGAAATTAAGCAATGTTGTTTAGTTCAGATATTTTTATTTTTTATTTAATTAAACTCTAGGATTACAAATACCTTTAAGCAGGAACTGCTCATTTACAAAGGTTCCACGTCAAAGGATGTAGGGTAACATACATACAAAGGTTAACAATGGTTAGTCTTAAAAACACAAAGATGTCTTAAGCATTTATTATACAGCCAAAAATGGAGAGAGACAACATAAGCCAGCTTCAGACAAGTTTCAGGGTGAACAGCATATAGTTAGTATAGGGTAGGAAGGAGTCAGGAAAAAGTAGGCATGCTAAAGGGCCATTGTCAGCGGGTAGAGGTGGGTGGCGAAAGTGCGAGGTGGATGGTCTGGAGGGCCCCATATCTGAAAGTGCCATTAGAGAGGGGAGGGGGTGAGTGAGGCAGTGTGGTGTAGGGGGCAAGGGGTGAGAGTGGGGGAAACTGGTGCCAAAAAAGTGGAGCTCTAAGGGAGGTTACAGGTCACCTTTGACTAGGGTAAAATGAGGAGGCAGTTACTTAGGAGAGGCAGTCACATTGAGTGGTAGAGGTGAGGAATAGTCAGAGTTGCCTTTTAAAGGGACCAAACATTGCAGTTGTAAGTGTTTCTTTGTTAAGGGTATTGTACCACTGAGGAACCCTGTGCATGAATGATCTCTGACCCATTGTGGTCCAGCATCTGGGGACCTGGAAGGTTTGATATAGAGCACTGCATGTAAGCTGGGTACCGTTGTTGGCAGTAAGGAGCTTTGCCACTCCTGATGGCATGAACCCGAGGAGAACTTTTCTGGTTAACAAGCAGGTCTGGTATTGTATTCTACTAAGGAGTGGTAGCCATCTGGCCTGGGCGTACAGGTCACAGGTGTGTGTTAGACGGGCAGCACCTGTTA
The DNA here is from genome assembly GCA_016271365.2 of Neoceratodus forsteri. Lineage (NCBI taxonomy): Eukaryota > Metazoa > Chordata > Ceratodontiformes > Ceratodontidae > Neoceratodus > Neoceratodus forsteri. The sequence continues at coordinate 75,075,923 of JADMNL010000033.1, read as the reverse complement.
GAAGCCTACAGGCCTTGTTGAGTGTCACCGATATCCTCCGGAGGACAGTAGGGGAAACAGAGCCATAGATGACTAGACCGTAGTAAACGATGGAGGTGACGGAGCTGTAGACGGCCAGTCTAAGGGCATCAGTGGTCATGCAGTGTTTGTGCTTGTGGAGCAGGCTGATCTGTATGTTGGCGGCCTTAGCTACATTGCCAATGTGCCGCATGTAAGAAAGGGCACTGTCCAAGGTGATGCCGAGATAGTTAAACTCAGGAACATGTTCAAGTGAAATCCCCACGTGGTTCTTGATGGTGAGAGACAGAGGATTATACTTGCTCCGTGTGTTGCAGAATGTCATGACATTAGTTTTGCTGTAGCTCAGGATGAGTTTATGTGAGCTAAACCACTCTTCAACATGCCTGAAATCACACTGCAACTGACTCTCAAGTTGTTTAGAGTCTTGGTTGCTAGTAAACAGTACTGCATCGTCCGCATAGAGTAATATTCTCTGTTGGTAGATGCTATTGAGACTGTTCAGGAAGAGAGAAATGAGTAATGGCCCCAGTACAGACCCCTGCGGGAAACCTGAGAGGACTGGTTTTTCATCAGAGGTGACCCAAGCAGTCCTAACACATTGAACCCTTCCCCAAGGTGGCTAGCAAACCAGGGCAGTGCATCCTTGGAGAGCCTGAGAGTGGTCAGTTGCCTGAGTAGGAGTGGGTGGTTAACAGTATCAAAGGCCTTTGTCAGGTCAATGAATACTGCCCCCCACAGATTCCTTGGTCGAGGGTTTCATGGATGAATCCGGTAAATTTCAACAGTGCCGTGGTGGTACTATGCCCTTTTTGGAAGCCATGCTGTTCTGGGCACTGGATTTCATATTTGTCCAGGAACTCGACAAGCTGGTCCGAGACTATTCGTTCCAGAGCTTTAGATAAGGGGAGGAGGATGAAGATGGGCCTGTAGTTGGTGTGCAGTGACTTGTCTCCTTTCTTCTGTACAGGTGTGATAGTCGCCTGTTTCCAGAGTGATGGGAATTGACCCAATCTTAGGGAAAGGTTGAAGATCTTTGTCAGGGGTTCAAGGATTTCATTTAGGACTAGTACAAGCAACTTCAGGTCGAGTAGGTCACCACTGTAGCCAGTTTACGGATGGCTTTGCATATATAGGTTCTGGCTAAGTGCATTGGGATCTCTTTGAATAAGAACTTCGGAGCTGTGTGTACTTGGGACGCAGTGTCAAAGGGGGAATTGGTGGTGGTGGGGGCTTTGAAAAAATCAGGTGGAAGGACACTGTCAAGGTTGGAGAACACATTTCTAGCATAGGTGTTCCATCAATGTTGAGCATGGTGGGTGATGCCTTAGTATCCTTGCCTGTGAGGGCCTTCAAGTTATTCCAAAATTTTTTCCCATCACCCCAGGAGTTGGAGAGTGCCTCCCTAAAATATTTGCTTTTAGCCTTCTGTATAGCTTGGGTACAGCCATTTCTTGGAGATTTGTATTTTTGAATGTCCTCTTGCACTGATGTGGCTCGAGCATAGTGCCACAAGTGGTCCCTTTGTTTGAGCCATGCTACAAGCTCGGAGTTTATCCATGGGTTAGACCTGCCTTTAACTTTCATCTTTTTAAGTGGTGCAAGGATATCACAGTCCGCCGTAAAGCAGATGATGAACAGTTCCAAGGCTTTGTATCATTGAATGAGTCAATTATCGACCAGTCCAGCCTGCTTAGATGTGATTTTAGCAGCTGAAGGTGCCCCTGCTTGTGTACCCTGGTGTGTCTTATTTTAGGAGGGGGCTTGGTGAATTTGTTAGCCCAAGAGTAGATAACAAGTGAGTGGGCACTTAAAGTATCAGGGAGTACAGACACCTTAGAGATTCTTTCAGGGCGGTTTGACAATATCCAATCAAGTAGAGTGTAGGTCCCCATCCTATAGTTGCACCTAGTGGGGGTAGGGACAAGCTGTGTGAGGCCTTGTGCCGTGACAGCATCCTTGTAGGTGCAGGCCTCAGATAAAAGCCAATTTATGTTAAAATCACCCAGAAGTATGGTCTCCGAATTATGGTGATGATTATCTAGCTATATGGTTGGACCCTTCACTAAAATAGGACATACATGTAATCTGCCTTTGCAAAAGAATTGGCTCCAAATGAATGGCGCTCTATTAACACTGACTCTGTCTCTTTTTATTTATTTATTGTGATCTTGGATTAACACCTTTGAGAACAAGCTCATTACATGGGTTCCATGCCGGAGGTTATACAACAGGTAAAACAATGTGTTGAATGAGGACGTCAACAATACACTTAAACATGAAGGATTACAAAATATCAAGGGTGATGGTAACAAACGAGTGGGACTGGGACACTTTGAATAAGCAGTGAAGGTAACCTAAGTCAGCAACACACACATATAGCACTACGGGGTTGAGAGTCAGCAGGAGACATACAGACACTACAGGAGAGGAAAACATCCGTCGAAAGAGCTTCATCACGGTGGCAGGAGGATCAAGCAGGAAAGCAAGAGGCTAAGGAGTATGTGAGGCAGAGGAGGGCCCAGGCTGATTGTCCTTAGAGTAGGAAGGATAGGGTAGATAGGATGGGTATAAGGGGATCGAGGGAGGGTAGTGGTAGGCAGGTGATGCTGAGTGTGTACATATTAAACAGAGGGAAGAATAAGTGCAAACAGGAGGGAAATAAGAGGCCGAAACAGTAGCGAGCTATAAATTATGAAAAGCAGTCACAACTGGATCTCACAACTATCTGTCATCTCAGTTTTCTTTTAAAAGAGCCTAATGAAGTAACCGTGGAGACGTCGGGGTGAAGTGAGTTCAGCAAACGAGGATCATGATGTGTGAAAGATCTTTGACCCATTGAGGTCCTACAGTGGGGAATTTTGAAGATTTAACTTTCCGAACTGTGGGTGCAACGTCTGTTGTTACATGGTGAGAGGAGATTCTGTACCCCAGAGGGCAACAAGCCTAGGCTAATTTTTTTCATCTGGAGACAGGATTGGAATGAGTCTGCCTGAAAACTGTAGCCAGTTAGCCTGCGCATAAAGATCACAGGTGCGCGTCAGTCAAGCGGATCCTGTAACAAGTTGGCAGGCTTTGTTTAGGGCTACTCTTAAGCGACGAAGGGTGGTGTCAGAGGCTGACCTCTAAATTACCAGCCCATAGTCAATGAGTGATACTAGAGAACTGTGGACAGCTAGTTTAAGTGCCTTGGGGGTCAGACTGTGCTTGTGCCTATGAAATGGGTGTATTGATGGCCTTAGCAACAATGTCGATGTGCCCGGTGAATGGCATTGTGCTGTCAGCCATGATCCCCAGGTATTTAAAGTGTTGCACAAGCTCCAGGGGAGAACCTACCTCATTAATGATGAGAAGGAGGTATGATTTGTGCTGATTGTGTGCGGTGGAGAACAACATCGTTTTTGTCTTTTTGTAGTTCATCATTAGTTTGTGTTCTTTAAACCAACTTTCGACATCCATGAAATTACTCTGTAGATTGCATTGTACTGCAGTGGGGTCAGTCATTAGTGAACAGTACAGCGTCGTCTACATATAATAGTAGATGACATTGGCAGGCGTATGGAAGTTGATTTAGAAAAATGCTCAATAAAAGCGGGCCCAGAATGGACTCTTGAGGAACTCCAGAGCAGATGAACTGGCTATCGTATAGGGTGTTATCAGTCTTAACTTGCTGAGACTGGTTCAGCAGGTACAGTAACTGTTGAACCATGTCACCGTATCAGTGGAGAGACCAGTGTCTTCTAGCTGTTTGACAAGTAGGGCATGGTTTACCATGTCAAATGCTTTGATTAAGTCTATGTAGGCTGCGCCGACAAGGAGACCTTGGTCGAGGGACTTGTGAATGTAACCCATGAATTCTAGCAGCGCTGTAGTAGTGCTCTGCCCATGTCTGAACCCATATTGCTGACGGCATTGTAGCTGATATTTTTCCAGGTACTCTACCAGCTGATCAGCTACGATTTTCCCCAAAGCTTTTGAAAGAGGCTGAAGAATAGAAATTGGCTGGTAATTCCCAGCAAGAGACCGATCACCACTCTTAAAGATAGGTGTCACTGTGGCTGCTTTCCACTGGTCAGGGAATGGAGAGAACCTAAATGATGTATTGATAATATAGGTGAGTGGAGCCAGAATCTCATCCAATATCAACTCAACAAATTTCAGATCAAGGGTATCACCGCTGTACCTTGATTTGCCTAGAACCTTAAGGAGGTATTTTTTAACTTCCTTAGCCGTAATAGCTTTGAAATGGAATGATGGGTGGTAAAGGGTTAAGTCCTCTATGAGTATAGGCTTTGTATTGGTAACACCTTGATAATCCCCACTTTTTTTCAGTTCTTTTTTTATCTTTCTGGTGGCTGACCTGCCCTCATCTGGACTGGTCTCCCCAGCTCTTTCACCTGACATCTCTGGGTCTTACTTGAACTCCAGGTGTCCTCTGGCACAGGACCTATCAGAAGTGCCCAGTTGCCGATATGGGGCCTGTGGGTGACTAGGCCATCATCTAGCCATGGTCAGAAGTCTTCCTCAATTTTCTCCCATGGAGTCACATGCGTGCAATGTCATGATGCGGGGGTTCCGCATCATAGCGATGATCCAACCCTTTCCTGCAGGTGGTCCTGCTGCGCTGCACCCCAGATGAATACACTGATTTTATTTTTGCAAGTGCTGATTGTTCCCTTCTCCAATATTTTGACACCTCAAATGGTGGACTAGCTGCATTTACCCAAAGCTTTCCCAGCTGCACCCGCCTTCACCGTCTATACCAAGGCCTAGGTTGGATATCCCTGAAAATCCTATGCCAATTTCATCTTGCCCTGCTAATACTAAAATGCGTTTTCAGTACAGTCACCCTTTATTTGGCTAGCTTTATCAAGATCAATAGCTCTCAACATGGACTTTGCTTCTCTGCCACTATATAGCTGACTACTAGACTAGCTAAGAGCTCTGCCAGAAGCAATACCTTCCTTGGCTGTTCCATCATTATGGAATACCTTGCCTCGATGCCTGCACCTGCATGGTAGGAAACCCCCTTCCCTCTCATCCCTAAAGTTTTGGTTTCTGAATTAGTGTGACATACTGAGCCCTAACTGTCCTAATTATAGTTGATTCCCTGATGGCTCTTGAAATGATCGTACAATAATTCTGTATTGTATTTATGAATAGGTATGTATTGTCTACCATTCCTGGGTAACCCTTAACATAATGTTTTTGTGCTGACGTTCTTCGTCTTTTAGACTACTTTCCTATTTGGGACTCACTGTGACTCAGACCCATAAAACCATCATAGGGCTGGTTGGTTCCTCCTTCCCCTGGGCTGAGACACAGGTGAGGCAGACTGATGAGTCCTGAGAAGGAAGAAACACGGCTGCCTTCTTTTTTTCAGTCTTTGCAGATTGTGTGAGAGGTCATTTGGCAGCATACGCTCCTGCTTAAAGCAGAACCAGTCTAAATTCTTTCAGAGTGATTTCCATATACATCCCATGATGCCTTGCATTATCATGGTATGTGCGATTTTATATTTCTTTGCAACCTGACTTTATTTTCAGTGCCCTTCCAAAGAGCTGATTTTGCTTTATTTCTCCACATTCTGGGACTGTGCATGGGCAAGCCTCATTAAGCCTGTATTGGGTTGCAGTGTTTCAATGGCCATGGTACTGACTTAATTGCAAAGGGAGCGCCTTAAGGTCTGAGAGCTAAATTTCTGGTGCATCAGCCAGTGGACTATTGTGTGTGACTGATGGGGGAGTACATGTTGGGCTTGTCATTGCATAGCTGTTTATCATCAGCCTTGTTTGGTTATCCTTTCCCTTCCCCATGTCCTTGTTTCCACTTCCCCTGATACATCTGATTTGCATGTTATCATTGGGTACTTTTGCCTTTAATTGTATTATAGTATATGGCTAGCCATTGGTCTGCATTAAAACCAGCCTGCTCAAAATCCTTTTAGTATATGGGTTGGTACTGTTGTGTATAGAAATCCATACTCTGCCAGATGCTGTTGTTTCACAATAGTGATGTCAGAATGCCGTTATATCACAGAAGCTATGTCATTATTGTGGTACAGCAGCATAGAAACCCAAGTCTGTTATGATTACTCACCAGCATGTGTCCCACCACCTGTGCCCTGGACACGGGTCTGACGTGGCTTGTCATCAGCTGCTTGGATTTCCTGTGATTAGTGTTTGTGGAGATCGTCAATGGGCCATTAAGAGAGGGAGTTTTTACTGTGTCTCTGAAAGAGGCTGTAGTGAGACTCCGCCTTAAAAAGTCATCTATTGACCCTGACATTTTTGCAAACTATATGCTTATGTCTAATCTTCCCTTTCTCTGGAAGCTTATTGAGAAGGTGGTGGTTGACCAGCTGAATGAGCACCTGGAGACATTATCCATCTATGAACCTCTCCAGTTGGGTTTTTGGCCATGGCACAGCACTGAGATGGCTTTGGTCTGGGTGGCACATGAGCTCTTCATGGCGAGGGACTGAGAGCACTATACCATTCTGGTGCCCTTGGACCTATCCTCATCATTTGACATGGTAGATCACGGCATGTTGTTGGATTGTCTGCGGAACTATGTGGGCACTACTGGTGCAGTTTTGCACTGGTTTTGCTCATATTTAACCGGAAGATCGCAGTGCGTTGTCCAAGGAAATTTCTCCTCAGGTTCTTTCACACTGCCTTGTGGTGTTCCACAGGGTTCCATCTTGGAACCCCTGTACTTCTCTGTGTATATGCTGCCACTGGGAGAGATCATTAGGTGGTACAGTCTGTAATTTTTACTACTATGCAGATGATACCCAGTTGTACCTGTCTTGTGCCCCTGGTGATCTTTCTGTCCCAGATACGCTGAATCGATGTTTAGCCGAGATAAACAACTGGATGTCTGCAAACTGGCTATGCCTCAACCCTGGCAAGACAGAGGTTATGGTGACTGAGCCGGGTCGTGGGGGTATTTTCGCTGATGGGAGACTGCCCACCCTTGTGGTTGATAGTTTTCTCCTGTCGGTGATAAAGGAGGGCAAGGATCTTGGCGGTATTCTTGACGATCAACTTGACCTTGAAAAACAGGTCTCGTCAGTTGTTAGGGCCAGCTTTTTCCATCTCTGAAATATTGCCAGGATCCATCCATTCCTGTCTCCCACTCACCTGGCTACAGTTATCCATGCTTTTGTTACTAGCCGACTTGATTACTGTAACGCCCCATACCTAGGGTTTTCTGGAGGTTTGATGCGTCACCTACAGCCAGTGCAGAATGCTGCGGCCAGGATGTTGATGGGCACCTCTATGAGGGACCATGTCACTCCTGTCCTGTGCTCTCTGCACTGGCTGCCTGTGAGTGTGTGCATCACCTTCAAGATAGGCTTGCTAACATACAAAGCCTTATGCGGTTTGGGATCTGACTGCCTAAAAGAGCTCCTGATTCCGTACTCTCCTATCCAACCCTATGCTCCTAGTTACTAGTTGTACCATCCTCCCATTAAAAAAGATCAGGAGACAGGGCCTTTGGGGTGGCTGCTCCGCTCCTGTGGAATTCTCTTCCAACATACATTAAGGCTACCAGCACGGTGGAGGCCTTCAAAACCTCTTTTAAAACTTATTTATTTGATAAGGCTTTTAATCTTCTTTAATAACTTATTTTGGGGTGATGTTATTGCATTTTACTGTTATTTTGTAAAGCGCGCTGAGCCCCTGGATAGGGTGCTATATAAATAAAATTTGCCTTGCCTATACTGTACATTCCTCACAATGAAGATAACAACAAGACTTAAAACACCCCAAGTAAACTGTTTTGTTAATATGTGAACTACTAGAAATGTTGCCAGCTCACGTAGCTATTACTTAAATCACATTAAATGTTTTTAATTGTATCCTATTGTTTGCAGTTTTCTGTTTATTTGACCACAGTTCAAGACCATTAGAATGAAGGTAAATGAATTGTAAGCCCCTCCAAAGCTGTGGCTTACTTCTGCCTCTTCAAGGTTCCAAGGTAGATGTCTTTATCCTCTGATTCCCCCAGGACTGCAGATGCAAGGACCAGCAGGGCACTCATGTCTATAGCCAGGAGCCCGGGGGGGGGTAGGGGTCTGTAAACCAGGGCTGCACTTGTGGAGTCTGCAGCCATCGGTGCCAGTTCCACTCTGACATTGGCACCTCTGGTGTCCCTGGGGTGGAGGCAGGGGGCAGGAATAACAAGCAGCAACTGTTTTGATTCTCCAAGCCCAGGAGAGGAAGAGGGATGGGGTAGGGCAGCAAAAGGAGCGTTGTGGCCATGGACAGGCTGCCATGCATGCACTGACATGCAAAACAGAGCCAGCACTTCGAATGTGAAATTGGGCGGTGTGCCCACATCTCATCACAATCCCAACTCCAAGGCAAGAAGCAGAGTAGGGATCCAACAATAGCTACACCATCGGGTGCCTTGTTAATATGTTCCCAGCCCAGGCCAGGCAGTGGACCGGGAAAAAGGAAAGGAGACTCAGTGCACATGCGCACCATTGGGAGAGTGGCTAGGGCCACCACCTCCCACAGTATAAAACCCCTGACTCTGAAATGGGCTAAGTAGCTCAAAAAATCAACACATCCCTGGCTCCAGGACAGGAAGTGGGGCCAGGGCAGTTGTAAAATAACTTTGTGGGACTCTTAATAAAGTGGCAGTAAGATGCTGAAGTTGACAATTACAGTGTAAACAAAGATATCAGTGTCCATACTGGTGTAGACTGCAAAGCACCATGAGAAGGGGTCGTAGGTCAGATCCATTTTGCCTAAAAATTTTGACCAATATTGAAGCAGCTTGAGACAGAGGCAGTTTGTCTGGGAACAAGCCTGGCCAATCAGGCATCAAGTTTCAGCCAAGATAAGAGGAGCTGATTTTTTAACATTCGTGGCACTTAAGTCAGACCTCAGGAAGAGTGACTGTGTGTCAAGGTGTGAGCTGGTGTACCAGAGTCTGTCCAAGCACTGCAGGCCAGACAGACTAGATGTGCTGGACTCCAAAATAAAGTCTATGTGAGAAGAAAAGAAGTGTTTAGGAAAACTACCATGTTAAAGGCAAATTGGAGCTGGGGTTTTCCTGCCCTTCCACAGACTCTTCCCCTCTGTGGGATCAGCTCCTACAGCATTTCCAGTCCAAGAAGGCACCTGCCTTCATCCAGGTCCAGAGCCTAAATGAGACAAGCTGGGAGAGAAGTGAAGTGGAGAAGCCACCAGCAAGCCTGGGGAAGCTGGCGTCCCAGCTGGTAATATCACATCCAGCAGCCTGTACCAGAGGTAGCCATGGAGGCCTCCAAACTGTCAGCAAAACCCAGGGTTTGACCCTGCAACTGGGGAGAGAGTTATTACTTAGATACACAGATAGTGATGGCAGGTAAGGGCCTTTGGCCCACCTAGTCTGCCCATTTGCAGTACTTAGCTTTGGTTCTTCAAGCTTTCCCAATATTTGGTTGTCCCCCAACCCCAACTAAAAGGATCCCCCTATGCCTATCCCATGCATTCTTAAATCCTGTAATCATTTCTGCCCCTACTGCCTCCTCTGGCAGGGCATTTCATTTGTCCACTACCCTCTCCATGAAGAAATTCTTCTTCATGTTTTCTCTGAACCTCCCTCCCTCCAGTTTTATCCATGTCCCCTAGTCCTTAATCCTCTTTTTTTGATGAAAAATTGTGTTTTCCTCCACCTTGTTCCTCCCTGTGAGGTACTTATGTCTCAATCATATCCCCCCCTTCCTCCTCTCCTCCAGGGAGCACATATTTAAGTCATTCAGCCTGTCCTTGTAAGTTTTGTGATGTAACCCTTGCACCATCTTGGTTGTCCTCCTCTGTACTGCCTCCACCCTGTCTATGTCCTTGCGTAGGTAGGGCCTCCAGAACTGGACACTGTACTCAAGGTGAGGCCTTACTAATGTCTTGTATAGTGGAATTATGACCTCCCCTTTTCCTGCTGGTGATACCCCTGCCTATGCATCCAAGCATCCTGTTTGCTTTACCTGCTGCCTTGTCGCATTGACTGCCTGCTTTTAGGTCATCACAGGTGATGACCCCAGGTCCCTTTCCTGTTGGAGCATTCTATATCCCCCCCCCCCCCCCAGCTGATATGTTGCGCCAAGGGTTTTGTTCTCCATGTGCATTATTTTGCATTTCTTTGTGTTAAATCTCAGTTGCCATTCCTAAGACCAATCCCTGAGCTTCTGCAGATCTCTCCTCATTCTATCCACCCCATCTAGCATGTCCACTCTGTTGCCGAGCTTTGTGTCATCAGTGAACAGACAAACTCTCCCTTCTAGATCTTATGTAATGTCACTAATAAAGATGTTGAAGAGGACTGGACCCAACACTGAGCCCTGTGGCACTCCACTGGTCACCCTTCCTTCTGTGGATTGACAGCCATTCACCACCATCATCTGTGTCCTACCATCCAGACAGTTCCCCACCCATTGCACTACCATCCTACTCACTCCCATGTTCCCCAGCTTGTTTGGAAACCTCCTATGTGGCACAGTGTCAAAGGCCTTGCTGAAGTCCAGGTAGGCCACATCCACTGCTCCCCCCAATCCACCTCCCTTGTCACCTAGTCAAAAAACTCAGTGAGATTTGTCTGGCATGACCTCCCCCCTGTAAAACCATGCTGCCTTGGGTCCTGCAGACTGTTGGCCACTAGGTGCTCCACTATTCTTTCCTTCAGTAGTGATTCCATAATCTTTCCCACTACTGAGGGCAGGCTTACTGGTATGTAGTTTCCTGCTTCCTCTCTGTTACTGCTTTTGTGCAAGGGGACTACATCAGCTGTCCTCCAGTCTTTGGGCACCTCTCCTGTTTTCAGAGACTTGCTAAACAGGGTTGCCAGAGGCCCTGCCACCACCGCTCTCAGTTCCCTCAGCGCCTTGGGGTGAACCCCATCTGTCCCCATAGCTTTGTCTACTCTTATTCCTTCCAATTTGTTTAGGATCCTTTCCCATGAAAATGGACTTGTATCCATTTCCTTGCTGCTCCTATCCTCCCTCCTACCTTCTGGCTGATTTCCAGCCCCCTCCTCTGTAAAGACTGAGCAGAAATATCTGTTCAGTATTGTGACATGTATCCCTCACCAGGGACTTCAAGATCACTGCCACCACCTGGTTTATACCAACAGGAACCAGGAAACCTGTTTTTTACCTCCTCCTTGCTTAAGGTCAGGAAGGTCAACACAATAACTATTGGTAGAGTGACCCTTCAGAGATGAACTACAAACAGAGTCCAGCAGAAATGGTAGAATTTCCCTTTTAAATAAAACAAGCAGTCACTGATTCTATAGAAACAGAAGCTTTACTAAAATACTGCAAGTATTTACAACAGGATATATTTACAGGAAAACAAAAGGGTTGCATATTTACTAAGAAGAAGAAAATAAAACCAGGTTGAACAGACAGGTAGTCTACAGCAGAACTTTAAGCTATTCTCAACTAAAACCTATGTCTTTACCTGCTGCTATCTGAAGAATATACTTTTCCCTAACTTGTCTTGCTTACCAGACTTCTAGCTGCAGGGCTTTTGATTTTAGATGTACCAGGGTCCAAGAGGAAGTGCTTACTTCCAGCACCACAATATATTTCTCTCTCCATGTGGGGACGGGTCTTACTCACTTTTAGTGACAGTTCCATGTTGTCCCAGCCCTCTTTGAGAGAGAGTGTGTGTGTGTGTGTGTGTGTGTGTGTCCACTCACCCTTCAGCACCTCCTTGCTACCATAATGACATGCACCTGGGACCTTTGTCCAACACAGGAACATCTCCAGGAAGGACTCCCCACTGGGTTTATTGCTATATTGCCTCCTCTCTAGCTTTTCTGTTAGCTTTCCCATGAGAACATCAGACCCTCTACCCTGGCTAACGTAAGCTGTCATATACTACTTGAACATGTGATTTGTTAGCCATCTTGTACGTGAAGCAGATGCATATTTAGAAAAGAATAAAAGAATCATAAGAATACATGTTTCTGGTTCCCTTTCCCATCACAAGTATGTCTGCTTTACTGTTGGCATCCTCCACTGTACTCCCTCTCTATTCAGCTTCACTATCCCCCCCTTGCCTTCCTTTTTTCATTTATGTACCTATAAAAGGTTTTGTTCCTTCTAACCACTGATTGTGCAATGCGCTCCTCTGTTTGAGCTTTGGCTTTCCTTACTGCCCTCCCTGTCTCCTTTTGCTTTTCCTGGTACCTCTCCATGTCCTCTTCTGCCTGTGTCCGTTTGTATTGTATGAATGCTATTTTTTTGGTCTTCACTTTCTCTGCTACCTCCTTTGAATACCATAATGGTCTTCTCTTGCTTTTCCCCTTGCTTACTGGTTCAACACATAACTGTGTTGCCCTTGTTATCCCTGTTCCTCCACCCCTACTGTCCTCCCTATTCCGGTTAGTGCCTCTTCCAAGCATTTTCCCAAAATCTGCCCTTATAAAATCCAGGATACATGTTTTTGTGTGGCTGTGTTCAGCCCCTTCCATCATGTCAAACCACAGTGACCTGTGGGCATTATTTCCCTAGGTGTTCTCCCACTGCAACCCCCGTCACACTGTGCCCATTTGTGAGCACCAGGTTTAGTCAAGCCTTCTGCAATGTGAGTTCCATGACCAGTTGTTTAAGGAAGGCTCTCTGAAGGGAGTCCAGTATAAATCTGCTCCTGGCTGATGCAGCTGCAGGGAGACGCCAGTCCACATCTGGAATATTGAAGTCCTCAACCAGCAGCACCTCCCTCCTATTTGCCATTCATTGGATAGCCAGCATTATCTCCCTATGCATCTCCTCTGCCTGGGTTGATGCTATGTAGATTACCCCTAATCTTTTCTTTTAATAATTTTTTTATTATTCTTTTCTTTACACATCTATATACACAACATAACAAGTGTAGTAGAAAGACATATTACTTGATCTCACAATATGTAAATTATTATATCTTCTACTTTATACACATACTATAAACAAACTCGCCAAAGAGAAATACGTTCTTTAACTATTTCATCTAAAAATAAATTTTATTACTAAAGCAATGTCTCTTAATCACTCGTAATAAATGGTGGTAACATAGCTACTATTTCATTCCATGTTGGGTTGCTCTCTAACTCTGATTGATTGGCGTCCAACCACAACTTCTCAAAAGATACAGCCTCTTTAAATAAATACTGTCTAGCAACCTTGAAAGGTTTCAACTGGGGGGTATTCCATTGTTCCAAGATCAACCACTTTGTAACCATGGAAACATTAGTAATAATCTCCTCTTTTGTTCTATCAATCTCTATTCCTGATCTATCCCCCCAAACCATTACTTCAAACTTTAAAGGGAGGCTAATTTGCAGTACTCCTTCTATTAATTTATTAGTTTGTCTCCACATTTCTTGAATCTCTTTACATCCCCAAAAGCAATGATAGAGGTTAGCCTTTTGATCACATTGGTGCCAGCAGAATTAGTTCCCCTGATTTCCAGTTTTGCCCAATATTTGGGGATTAAAATAATATCTAATATTTTTTTCTGAATTGTTTTATTTTTTGCGTATTGGTGCTGCTTGATAGTGGCTATTCTTAACTGTTTCCATTGCCGGTCTGTGAATTCCATTTTTGCCTCCCCATTCCATTTCTTATTTGCTTTAAGCCAAGGATCTTTTTGATTTATAAACAACCATTTGTATATTTTTGGGAGTAGTTTCTCTCTCCCTTCTTGTTTCACTTCCCCTTGTTCTTTTAACAATCTCGTTAAATCCCTTATTTTCTTATCCTGACAAATTTCAGCCACTTTATTAAATTTTGCTTTGATACTTAAATAGTTCAAGTAATTTACTTGTATTTGTGGAAAGAAAATTTGTAAAAATGTGTTGTATGTACAACATTGGCCCATACAGATCAACTGATTCCAAGTTTCTAGCCCTGAGTTACTCATAATTATCCATTTCCATTTTAGCTGTTCTGGACATATATTTTTACATGAGTAGATATTTAAGAAAAGCCATGGGATTTTCCCATTAATCAATAAACTTTTTATCTTGGCTTTTATCTGGGGGTACAATGGTTTAAATTAGTCTGCACATTTTTTGAGTTAAAGAGGATATCAAACGATAGATTATTTCTCATATCTCTAGCTTTTAAATTTAACAATTTATCAAGGGTTGACTCTGGATCATGGAATGCCACTTCCCATAGAATCTTGATTTAGTTAGCCAAGACATATAGTACAAGATCTGGACAACAGTATCCTCCCATAGATTTGGGAGTTGTAAGTTGGACCCAAGCTATCCTAGGCTACCCTTTCCTCCATAAAAACTTTGTAAATATAGGTTTCATAGTACTAAACCATTTGAAGACAGGTGAATCCCTTATAGCTTGAAAAACAAACATTAAATGTGGCAACACCATCATTTTTAATGTTTCAATTCTGCTCCACAATGATATTGAATGTTTCATCCAATTATCTAATAAAGCCATAAGTTTATTTTTTGCTTTATCATAATTTTTATTTATTTCATTTTGGTTTTTATAAATATCCACCCCAAGATATCTGAATGTTGTGCTATAAGCAAACTCCTGTTGAATCAAATGGCTTAGTATATAGTCTGGGTTAGATATTTTACATATAACAGTTTTGTGTTTAAGTTCATATCCAGATAGTCTGGCATATCTGGTTACTTCAGCCATAAAAAATGGTAGGGGTCTGGTTAATTTTCCTCAATATTAACAATACATCATCCGCAAATGCATTTACTTTAATATCCTCTTGTTTAAACACTACACCTTTTATTCTAGGATTATTCCTAATTTGATTTAACAAAGGTTCCAAACTTAAAATATGTTAAACTGGTGACACTGGGCACCCCTGCCTCAGACCATTAAACATAAGGAATGAACCACTAATATACAAATTAACAGTAAATTTGACTATAGTGTTTTTGTATAGTTTTTCAATAAGTTTAATTATATTTGGGATTTTCCAATATTTAAGTGTTTTACACAAAAATGTCCTATCTAATAAATTAAATGCTTTAGTGGCATCTATCACTACTGTATGGAAATTTCCTGGTTTACCCCTGACCTCTTGAATAATTTGTTGGATTCTCCTCATAGCCTGAAACATTGACCTACCCTTAATAAAGCCGAATTAATCTTTATGTATTGCATTTTGCAGTCCTTCTTTTAGTCTATTGACAATCATTTGGCTATTATCTTATAATCCATATTTAAAAGGGCTATAGGTCTATAACTTTCAACAAGTTCTGGGTATTTTCCTTCCTTAGGAATTAGTTTTATTCTGGCCTCTTGCCATGAACAGGGAAAGTCCAAACCTTGCAGAGACACTTTTCTAAGCATAATTTCCAACCTCTTCTTTCTTGAAAAGTGATATAAAATTCTGCTGTAAGGCCATCTAAATCTGGTGTTTTCCCTTTAGCCATTGACCTAATAGTTTCTTTTATTTCGGCTTTGCTGAACTCTTCATCTCTACATTTGAGGATCTCAAGCTTTGCTTCTTCCAAGTACTCTTCCATTTCTGGATCATCTTTTTTTTGTTTCTCTGGTATATACCTTTATAGTAATTTGATATTAGATCAGCCATTTTTACATCTTCAGTTACATTCTTCCCTTGCTGATCCAGTAGGGACTCTATAATAGTTTGTACCTTTTGTTTCTTCAGCAAATTTGCTAACAATTTTCCAGATTTGTACCCTTGAAAATATCTGACCCTTTCTAATTTTGTAATATTTATTAACACTTCTTCATTGTTTAATTCAACCATTTGTGACTTAAGCTGGTACCATTCCTTATTGTGTTTAGGATAGTCCATTATTATTAATGTATCAAGTTCTTTCAATCTTTGATTAATTCACTTACTTTCTTTAACTTTCTCCCTGTTACTATATACTTGATAAGATATACAGACCCCCTCTTATAACCACCTTAAAAGTGTCCCATAATCGCACTACAGGGGTACTACCAACGAAATTGAAAAATCAATATTTCTGTATAATATTCTTTATTTTTTCCTTAAAAATTTCCTCTTTTAGTAATTGGTAGTTGAATTTCTAATTAGATGTAAATTTCCTGTCTTGATTTTGATTATTAATGTCTAATGTTATGAGTGCATGATCAGAGTACACTATAGAATTTATTTTAGCATCCTGCACATTTCTATATAATGTTTTAGAAACAAATGTATAGTCTAATCTTGAGAACCCTTGATTTTTCCTATCATGATGTGTATATTCTCTTGTATTTATTCTTTTTTTTGTTTTAGTCTTTGGTAACTGGGTAAGGCCCACTAGGCACAAGTGCCTGTTTTCAGGGGTGACCTGGGAGCACTGGGCGGTTAAGTGACTTGCTCAGAGTCACACAGTATGCAAGTGGAGTTTGTGAGAATCAAACTCAGGTCTGGTATGCTGGATGAACCAAGCTCGTTCACACCTCGTTCCTTTAACCTCTAGACTATACTGTTAACAACCTCAAAAGGTCCACAAAATCATGTAGTTCCAAAAAATATTTTCAATATTTTGAACTTTTTTTTATTATTTGGAGTTATTTTTAATGTTTTGTCCAATTCTGATATATGTAAATTATTAAAATCTCCTTGCAGAATAATATTACTTGCATGAATTGATACCAGAGCATTAGTAATTTCTGCCAGAAATTATTTGTAGTTTTCAAAGGGTCCATAAATAGAACCTACCGTATATATAATCTTATTATTTTCCATTTTAACCAGAATAATTCTACCATTTTGGCCCTTAAAAGTATCTAAAATTAAGCAATTAGGATATTTCTTTAGCAATATGGCCACTCCTGCTTTTTTCTTTGAACCTGTGGAATAAAAGACTTGCGAAATCCATTTCCTTTTTAATTTTCAGCTTCTTTTGCTTCAAGATGTGTCTCTTGTAGTGCTATACAGTCTATTTTAAACTTCTTAATAAAGTTTAGAATTCTAGTCCTTTTGATCAGGGAGTTTGGTCCATTTATATTCCATGAGATGCATCTCAGGATATTAAATGAACTATCCATACTCATAAGATCTTTGGGCTGGATATTCAGACTGCACGGGGCAGTGGCACAAGCCTGGGCACAGCGAAACTGGGCTGCACCGGGGCCAGGACCAGGACCAGGCGATATTCAATGGTGATGTGCCATGGCTCAGCACCATTGAATATGGCATGGAGGGCGCACACACTGCGCATGGTGCAGTGGCACTGTGCCAGCGCAAGACTCAGAAAGGGAGCACGGGGATGAGCCAGCACAGGTGCAGTTGCTCTAGGTGCATCACCCGTGATATTCAGCCAGGGGCATGCAAATGAGGCCATAATATATGCAAGGTGCAAATGGGGCCATTTGCATGTCATTATGGCCCCATTTGCATGCGATGCTCTGGGTCCCGGTGAAGTGCACCTGGCACCCTGCCAAGCTGCTGCCATAGGGGATCAACACCCTGGTGGACTATTGCAGCTCCCGTATGCCTGATTGTGGGCATCTGTATACATTACAGTAATACCTGGTGGTCTAGTGGTCCTCCCTGTATGCCCGAACATGGGCTGTTGTAAATATTAAGGATTTACCTGGTGGTCTGGTGGTAACCCCGTATGCCCAATCATGGGCTGTTGTGGAAATAAAGGGTCCTGGTATTCCAGTGGTGCCCCCTCCCACCCACCCACCCACAGAGGTCCCTGGCCACCCAGCACCCCCATCATCGTGGTGGCAGCACCCAGCCTGCATACCACCTGGCCACCCGCGAATGACAGTATACAGTATGATCTGTCGCCTATTGGTCCGCATTCATTCACATATCCAGTCCTGTGTGGTACAGTATGGTCTGCAAGCCCATTGGTCCACACTGTGGACCAATAGGTGTACAGATCATACTGTGCAGCTATCGTCGATTGGGTGGTATATGGTAGAGTGCTGCCACCCGCCGATGATGGGGGTGCTGGGTGGCGGGGGACCTCTGTGGGTGGGTGGAAAGGTACCACTGGACAACCAGGTAATTCTTTATTTCCACAACAGCCCCTGATCGGCGAGATGGGGGTTACCGCTAGACTGCCAGGTATATCCTTAATACATCGAGCATTCGGGGTGACTGCTAGATGACCACCAGGTATTACTGTAATATATTTAGATGCCCATGATTGGGTGTATGGGGCAGGGGGGGCCAGGCCACTAGACTACCAGGGGTTCAGGGTGCTTGTGGACGGTGTTCTTGCTGGGCGGGTGGCCACCCAAGGCTGGCAGCAGTTGTGCTGTACCATGCAATACAGCCGCCCACCTGTGGGTGACCAACATTTGAGCCTGTGTCTTTCGGCTCAACTTTGAGCACCAGTGTGTGGCGCATGTAGGGGTTGCGCCAGCATATGCGCCGCACATCCTGGGCTGAATATCGGGATGTGCCACATATGCATAGGGCATGCCCCTGCATCTGCGCTGCATACATCATCAATGCACCCCAGTGCATTGGGAGTTGAGCTGCGCAACCTAACCCTTTGAATATTGCGCCGAGGCTGATTGGGAACACATGGCGCAACCCCTTTGAATATCCTGGCCTATGTATCCATTTGGACCCATAGGAAATTTTCACTCTTAAAGAAAAACTTAAAGTTGCTAATAAAGAAGAAGAAAAGACAACAAAATAAAGCACACATGTTATGTTCCACCAACTACAGAGAAATTGACCGCAGTTTATGTCTATCATACTTTTTTTGACTCCTCATCCTTTTTTGTATTCTCTTTGGATTCTGAGAAAAGCTAAAACAACAAAAAAACTGAAAGGAACACTGAAAAGATCCATGGTGCATCACCTTCTCGCTACCTATTTATGTAGTGCTCATTTCTCCCCCCCCCATAATACACTTTATTTAACTTTCTGTATTAAATTTTCCCTTAAACTATAAGATAAACTCTATAGTATAACTAATACAGTATCATATTAAACTCTCTCAGACTTTTTATCACCTCGACAATCTATGAAAACATTTTAGGGCATTTATTTCTTATATCTTTCTCTGCTTCCTCTACAATGTAATAAACTAACCTTGCCTCATCTAGTATCAATTTTAATCTTGCTGGAAAGATCATTGTTGTGTTGATATTATTTGACCACAACTTGCTATGTAACAAATCACATATTTTTCTTTCCAATAGAATATCCTGGGGTAAGTCATTATAAATAGCCACCTGGGCCCCCATAACATTTATTCTCCTTTTTTTTGTATACGGCTGCCATCAACCTATCATTATCTTGAAACTTCATAAATGAACCGTAATTGGTCGAGGGGGGCCTTGATTGGAAAAATTAAATCTAAACACCCTGGCCTGGATATTCAAACTGCGCCCAAAATGTATGCAACAGCAGGAGCAAGCATAAACCAATTGCGCATATGCGCAACAGGTGCGATATTCAAACATGGAGCAGAACAAATTGCGCAAGCAGCCAACGTCTGAATATCACACTAACTGTGCCATGGCACAACCAGGAAGGAGAAGTTGAGCAGAAATGTTGCGCTATAGAGCAACCAGGGCAGCCCAGCTGAGCAGTCCAGAGGTGCCATAGCGCAAGCAGAGCCCCCCCCCAGAGCAATGGAACTGCACATCCAGGTAGGCAGGCTGGGGCCCACCGCCAGCCATGCCACACATGGGCACAGGAACACACTGCAGAACCAACAAGACACCTGCACACCCCAAGCACAGCATCACTGGGGTGTAGCGGATGATCTACTGGCCCATGGGGACAAGCCAACAAAGCACAGCAGAGCCATGACACCCCAGCACAACCACTGGCAGGCTGAAAGTACCACACAGGGGTTGACAACCACAGTGCACATCAGCCCCGTATGCACAGCACACCCTGCCCGTGACCCCAAGACACCACCCATGTGCAGTGACTGGCACTGCAGAAACCATGCATCCCCAGCACACGTCAACCCGTGCAGCACAGAAGCATACAAGCCAGTCACACCTGTGCACCCAGCAGTGGGTGGCAGCAGGCAACAAGACCAACAGAAAGTCACCGCCATGCGGAGATACCTCCCCATGCACACACACGCTGCGCACACACACACACACACACACACACACACACACACCCCAGGACCATACCACCCAGATGGCATGTACACCACTGCAACTGAGCACCCATAGCCAGCTGCAAATCAGAGACCAACACAGTATTCATATCAAAATATAAATATGTATTTTCAAATTTTCAAATAGTAAATAACAAAACAATAAACAAGAACTATTTACAAGGGGGGGGACAGGTACAAGGTAGGGGTGTTCAAGGAGTAGGGATGAACAACTTGGAGAGGGAAGGCAGGGTGGTAGGGATGGGAGAAGTGGGAAGGGTATTGTGGCCTAAGGCCCAGCTGGCTGGTCATCCTGTGCCTGGTTCCGCTGTACCCTGCGATGCCTCCTCCGCAGGCCATGTCTCCTAATGGACTCCAGGATGGCCTGGTTATCCAGGGACACCTGTGTCAGGCCCTGTGTGTCCCTATGTATCCTCCAGAGAACTTTGAGGCCTAGGAAAATGGGAACACGGTCAAAGGCTGTGACTGACCACAACCTTGAACACCACCCAACCTGCAAGCCATATAGCCCAATGTCCCGCACCTGTGATGGCATGCACCCACCCACAGTGAACATGCACATGGCCATCACAAACAGGCGGCACCAGCTATGTGCACCACTGCCACACACTGCCCATGTCCATCACAGCACAAACAAGGCTGTCAAGTGGCGATGGCAATGTGGTCGCGATGCCAGTTCATGAGCTATGTGCCCAGTGCATGCATGGACCACCAGTGAGCGCTCACAGGCGTGCTGTGATACTGGACAGTGATGCATGTCACCTGTGTCGTGCATACATACATAGATACATAGACAGTGTTGGCAGATAAGGGCCTATGGCCCACCCAGTCTGCCATTTAGTGTAAGTTCACTTTGTTTTCCTATAAGTCTGTTACTGCCTTACCCCTGACCTCCAGAATTCCTTTATGTCTATCCCGTGCATTCTTACATCCCGTGATTGTTTCAGCCCCCACCACTTCCTCTGGCAGGGTGTTCCACTTGTCCACCACCTGTTCTGTGAAGAAATTCTTTCTCATGTTTCCTCTGAATCATCCTCCCTCCAACTTCATCCCATGCCCTCTAGTCCTGGAACATCTTTTTCGCTTAAAAATAGTGTTGTCCTGCACCCTGTTCCTCCCTGTAAGATACTTGTATGTCTCTATCATATCCCCTCTCTCCCTCCTCTTCTCCAGGGAGTACATGTTCAGTTCCTTCAACCTGTCTTCATCGGACTTGTGATGCAATCCATGCACCATCTTTGTTGCCCTCCTCTGAACCTTCTCTACCCAGTCTATGTCCTTACGTAGGTATGGTCTCAGAACTGTACACTGTACTCCAAGTGGGGCCTCACTAGTGTCTTGTAAGGTGGAATTATGACCTCCCTTTCCTGCATGGTTGTGTTGTGCATGGCTGGTGGTCTTCCCCAGCATGCAATAGCATCCATGGTAATGATAACCACACTCCTCAAGCAGCTGGGTCTGCCGCTGCTGCTGCTGCCACTGGGGTGCAACACCCACCGGCACCAGGGCCCTGGCACGGCCCTCCTCACCCCATGCCTGCATCCTCACATCCCGGCCTGTGGGAGACATATGTTGAGATAAACATCAGTGTGACTCCAAAGCAGACTGCCCCCTGCCCCAGTGAGAGTGCCTGCCCACACAGCCAGACCCATGCATCTCACACCTGCACACACTGACACAGCCAACCATGGCAGAGCCATCACCTATGCACAGCCACCAAAACACACCTCACACCCCTACAGAGAATACAGGTGCATAGATGGTACACCCACCTGGCCTAGGCACCATGCCCCTCCTGGCGCGTGACCGCAGCCGATCCAGAAGATCAGGATCCCTCCGGCGGAGGTCACTGTACCAGTGCGGCACTGCTCAGCTGACCGGCACTGTCCAGTGACCCACCAGGTCAGTGGCCACTGCTGCCACACTGCGTCCTGGCAGCGGTGAGGTCGCCTCTCATAAAGTGCCCCAAAGTGGGGCTCCACTTGGAGCCACCAAGTTGGCCACTTCAACAGGGCTCCACTGCACTGCTCTTCTGCGAGCCATGGTACCAACTTTACAGCAGGCAATATGGTGCCCCGCTGCGCCATAACCCCACGTGGAGATGTTGCGCAATAGATCACCACAGGTTCCAATCGCGCTGTTCGAACAGTGCCGTCACTTCACATAGTGCTGTCACCAGACAGCGCAATAGGGCCGTACACATGGCAGCCGAACAGGGCCAGGGGCAAGGTTGGACACCAGGTCATGGGCAATGGCGCGAAGGCCGCACAAGCGCCATCTGGCGTATCGCATCCTCGCTGACTGACCAGCTGTGTACCAGTGCCACAGTGGGATCATTGCGCAGTAGTGCCACAGCGCCAGCAGCCCAGTGCTGTAGCGCCACTGGCACAATGGTGTGCGGGCCTGAATTGCCACGTCGCGCACAGCATGTCAGCAGCGGCGGCAGATGCCTCGCGTAAGCTATCTGGGCATGCGCCATGCAGTGTACCACACAGTCACAGATCTGCGCCATTGGCTCAGCTGACTCAACTGTATTGCGCAAAGCGCAAATTCGCGATATTCAGCTGACACATGCAAATCATCTGATCAGCCATTCAAAGGCGCAGTGGTGCGATTTGCATGTCATGATAGTTGCTCCACTCCTAATTTGCATGCATGGCGCTATAAATGTGTGACATTGGGCTGCGCTGGCCAGATTCGGTTACTGCAGGTGAGAGGTGAGTTGCATGCTGTGTGATGATCTGGACAATGGTCATGGGAAAATGCTGTAGACTGCACAGTGACAGGTGTCCACTACCCCCCATACAGATCGCCATGACCGAGCAGAGCCAAGGTGTGGGTGAGGATGGTGGGCGTAGGAGGAGGCCCAACTTTACCCCAGCAGAGACAGAGGCCATCTTCCAGGCCTACCTGGATGAGGAGCCAGTACTGAGTGGACAGAGGGGCACCCCTCAGTCCCGTGCGGCTGCATGGGAGGGGGTAGCTCGGGCCGTGAACCTGCATGGAAGCCACCAGCACTCCGTGCAGGAATGCAAGAAGAAGATGGGGACAGACCACAGGAGGGTGAAGGAGAAGGTGGCAGCCTTCAGGGCGGCACGTGCTGGCACTGGCGGGGGCCAGCCAGCGGTGTTGGAGCTGACCCCGGCTGAGGACAGACTGGCTGCATCAATGCAGCGGAGCGCTATTGAGGGCATACCAGGAGGTGGATTCCAGACAGGTGGATGCCCATCACTGCACGGTATGACATGGTGGTGGTGTTGGGGGGGGGAAGGTTGTTCACATGCACTCACATGTACTCTCTTTCTGTTACAGATCCTGTTCGTCTTCAGGAGATGGTGGTGGTGGGTCCAGGCAGTGATGATGACCTGCTGGACATGGAGGAGGGTCCGTCCACCTCTGTCACCAGCCAGCAGGCACTGCAGCAGCATGCATGCTGGGCCACCAACTCTGGTGCCGGTGACTCGGGTGTGGGGGGTGCACAGCCTGTGTCTCAGCAGTCTGGCATGCAAGCATGCCAGCACGCTGTGACTGTGGCTGTAGCATGTACCTGCACCATTGATGATGCAATGACTGCAATGGGCAGTGATATGTGTGTGCCCCATGACGGACACACAGCAGGCCAGCACGTGCCCCTGGGCCTTTCTGGTTCCAACTTGTGTACCAGCATATCGGCACAGTCCCAGGCTGTGCCTGTCAGCACCGGTGGGGCAGCACCGGTGGCTGTGCAGGTGTCTGGCACTGTTGCGGCCATAGCGGTGGAACGAGTGGACCCTGGGGCACAGCGGTTGGAGGGGCAGCAGCAGCAGTCACCCACCAGGTCTGGGGGTACAGTGTCAAGCGGTGGCACATGTCCGCCACCCTGTGATCCGCCCATTCCTGGTCCTGGCGAACAGTGCCCACCCTCAAGGGGTGTTGTGCATCAGGACCTTCCACACCCTGGGGGACAGGATGCCGTTGGGGCACAGTACCCATTGGACGAGCACACCCGCCTGCTGCGGGAATCAGTACAGCAGCAGAGGCGGGTTGCAATGTCCATGGAGGCACTGTCTGTGGCTGTGGAGTGGCACAACAGGGAGTGTGCTCTGGACCGTGCAGAGCTGGTTCATATGCGGACGGATGTGACCGCCGCCATTGACAGGCTGACCCAGGCAGTGGTCTCTGTCGTGGACGCATTGGGCACACAGTCAGGTGCCCCTGTACCGCACACCCCACACAGTTCACTCTCCACTCCCCGTTCCTGGCATCATGCGACACCAGGCCTGTCGACGCCGGGTTCTGCTGTGGCCATCCCGAGCATCCCTGGTGCAGGTTTGTTCGGCATGCTGCAGACCCCTGTGCGGGCAAGGTCGCGTTCGCACAGTGGGACCCTGGTGGTCCAACAGTGCCACCCCATGTGGCCCCTGCTCAGCCTGCCAGTGCTGTTGGGTCACGGCGGGGCCGCCCACACATCCGCGGTGGCCGTGGGACAGTGCTACATGACAGACCTGTCTCCCAGTGCGGGCCCTGTCTGGTGCTGCCCTGTGTGCAATGTGTGTCATGGTGGGCAGTGCACTGCTGGGTGCTCTGCTCACCACGCTGACACACGGACCACCTGCACACCCTCCCAAGTGCTGTCCACAGGTGCGTGTGCATGATGATGCCTGCATTGTACTGTACACCAAGGTGCAAGGGTGTCCAGCATCTGACACACGTACTTGGACAGTACAGGTGGTGGGGGTGGTCAGTGGTTCCGTGTGTTAGCAATGTTGGTTCTGCTGTGCTGTGCATCTGCCCATGTACGCTCTGTGCCTGGTGTGTGTGTGTCCATATGAGTCTTTACCCCTCCCTGATGGTATGTTTGCATGCCTGGACCCTTCCACTCCCCTGGCCGTCATGCACCCCTGGTGTGTTACCCTGTGTGCCTGTGGTTTGCGCATGGACAGTGTTGGTTGCACATGTCCCCTTGACTTACCTGTGTTCTGCACAGTGCTCCTCTGTGATGGTGTCCCGGTGCAGCTGGGCCTGCCGGATCAGTCGGGGGTCCCGCCATCCTAGGGGGGGCTGCTCATCACCATCAACACCGGCGCCACTGGCGTCCCCATCGCTGTCCCCCTCTTCAACCTGTACGGCTATCCCATGGTCTTTGGCCATGTTGTGCAGGATGCAACAGGCCAGGAATATCCCACAGGCCTTTTGGGGGCTGTACTAGCAGAACACCGCCGGAGGTGTCTAGGCATCGAGGCGTGCCTTGAGCATCCCAAACACCCGCTCTATGATGTTGAGTGTGGAAACATGTGCCTCATTATAGCGTTGCTGCGATGGGGTCATGGGGCGCCGGTACAGTGTGAGCAGCCAGGGATGGAGTGGGTATCCGCTGTCACCTGTGTGGAGATGGTGGAGATCAGTCTCATGTTCAGGTCCATATTGCCCATATCCCTGTGTGCCACTACCATGGCACCTGTGGCATTCCCACCCTTGCCCCGAGTTTGCATTCCATACATGTGTACTCACCCACTAGATGTCCTGTGGGGATGTCCCCACTCTCGAATCGATGGCACAGTGTGGACTGATACCATTTGAAGGCATCATGTGCTCCGTCAGGGTGTGTGGCACAGACATTGATTATGCACCCAGTGGCATCACACACCACCTGGCAGTTGACACTGGAGAAGCCCTTTCTGTTCCTATATGTGACCCCATCGGGACCAGGTGGCGTGTGAATGGCCACATGGGTGCAGTCTATGGCCCCTAGCATGCCAGGCATACGTGCTACCCTGTGGAACTCCTGCATGTTTGCTGTATGCTCTGCCGCGTGCTGGAAAATGGATGTACTCCGCAGCAGTGGCAGCAGTGCGCTGAGGTTGGGTGAGGATGCGTGGCGTGGCTGACTGTGTGATGCCTGTGGTGCCCCTGTCGGCCTCTGGAAGGTGCCTTGGCGAGCAGGCACATGCAGGCTGTCACTTGGTCTCCACCGACAGGCGTGACTCCGTCGTGAGGGTGCCTGCATCACATCACTGCACAGCTCACAGAGCCATCTCAGTATTGCCTGTTCAGGCGGTGCAGGCCCACGATCTCTACATCTGTGTACAGCTCAAAGCTGATCGCGGACGCGTGTACTGCCTGTTGGGGCATCGCCGGCGGGCCCTTCCGGCCATGTCCCCCTGCAGCATGCATTCTCACCCCCTCATTACAGCTTCCATGTGGAAGCTGCCACTATCCATCTCCTGGCTTCCTGACCCCGGCTGGTGTTTGCTGTGTTCCCCGCTGTCCTCACTGCTACTTCCACTGCACCGGCACCCCGCTGGCCTCTACAGCCTATGGCCCACGCTGCTTTGCCTGCCCCAGCCTGTCTCTGTCTGTCTGTCTGTCTGTCTCTCTCTCTCCCCCACTTGGCAGCCTTGTAGCATTCTTGCGCTGCTTCCTTGAGCCTTTTTATTTTGGCTCATTTCCGCTAGTGCGCAATTTCCGGCTGTGCCGCTATTGCGTATCTCTCAAGTCTTTGAATATCGCATTGCGCTCTTTATGCATGGATCCACCCCCTTCGGTTGCGCATGCCTTCATTTTCATTGGGCTGTTGCTCAGCATGTTTTCGGTGGTGCAACTGCCTCCTTCTGAATATCGCAAAATGGCGCATTTTTGGACTTGAGCATGCGCAACCCTGTTGCGCATGGCGCAACCCGTTTGAATATCCGGGCCCCTGTGTATCATCCACCTGCAGGTTAATTTCTGCTGGCAGTACATCCAAATAAGCTGCCGAAATTTGTTGGAATGTTTCTCTTAGTGTTCTGTCAGTGTCCCAGGACTCTGGGATGCCTAAAATTCTTATATTTTTTCTTTCTGAGCTTGACTCCAGATCTATCATTTTCTCTTTTAGTTCTGAGGTCATTTTCTCCATATCTGATATCTGTCTTTGCATTGGTGATTTTTGTCCCCATGTCAGAAATCCTTTTTTTTGTAGGTGAGCAAGATCTTTTTTAATTTCCTGGTTTTCCATAAGCAAACAGTTAACTGTTGTAGTAAATGTATCTATTTTTTTCCCAACTTCCCTATTGCTGTCAGTTTGGTATTCATGCACTCCATTTTTTTTTAATATAAGTCTTGCCTCTTTTTGGCATTGCTTGCTCTGAATCTGCTGTCTCATACTCTTCAGAGAAAGTATCAGCTAAGTCACTCTGCTCCTCCTCGGAGGAATATGAATCTTCATTGTTCGATGGTGTCAGGGTAACAACCACGTTATCATTTGTTGCCACCAGAGTTCTATTAGCCTTCTGTTCATCATTACTCAAACAGCATGAACTTTTATTACTTTCTTCATTTCTTTTCCCCAAAACATTCATTTCTGATGTCCCCTGTTGTTTTGTATTTGAACTGTCGTGTTTAACATTCAGTGTATCCACCTTTGGTTTAGTACTGCTGGAAACATCCTCATTAGTAGTAGATATAGGCTTACCACCTTGTTGCTGAATACAGGTCTTAGGTCTGTTTTTCCCTTCTTTAGGGACGTTCATTTTATCTTTTCCATTAGTACTCATTTTGGTTGGCAGCTGAGCATTATCTTTCACTCCCTCCAATTGGCCATTCCGAGTTCTAGAATTCAATATCTTAAAACTAGAACAATCCCCCTTAGTAGGGGATTTAGACCTGGTGATCCACGATTTCAAACCTATATCTGGGCCATTAGTTCCAGCCCAGTGTTTTACACTGGTTTGATCACTGTTTATATAATGGCCACTTGTAGCGGCCGTCTCCCCGAAGAAGCGGTTTCACTCTGTGGGTCAGAAATTTCATTTTCAAACTGCTCTAAAACCTGCTGTCCAGAGCATAGACCTCCTTCATCCTGTGCCCGCTCTCCCATAATACACACAGTCAATGCACTTTGCGTCTGATGGTATTCAGAGAGGAAAGTTCTCATACGCCCCCTCTTGTTTCTTTTTGATATCTGGATTTAATTGTATGTATTTAACAGTATACATTCTCAAAAGCTTGGTGAGGAATCCTCCTATTTACCAGAGCAAGAAGTCTTCATGTGAGTAGGGGGCCCATGGGCTGCAGCACCTAGCTGCTCCACATCACCATCTTGGATCCTCCCCTGGGTGTGAGCACCTCTGTAGATTACCCCTAATTGGATGTCTGACCCCAATTTCCTAAAAAAGCTTACCCCACAGTATCTTTACCCCTCCCTGATCTCCCTGAATCTCTGTGGCTTCTATGTTCTCTTTCACATATAGTGCCTCTCCTCCCCCTTTCCTACCTGTCCTGCCCCTCCTGAACAGACTGTAGTCTAGTATGGTGATCTCCCAGTCGTGGTTTTTATTTTTTACTTTCTCTTTATACTCCCCCTGCTCCCTGAGCCCCGTACCATTGGGAGTCACTTAAGGCACCTGTCCCCTCTCTACCTTACCTACAGCCCATGGGTGGTCCCCCATGGAGCATTGGTTCTACCCCCCAGGTGGGGATGAGGTGGGGCCCATATTCCCTGAGCTTCTTGTTTCATCGGACCACGCCAATCAGGACAGACAGGGAGAGTTGTAGGGGTCTGTGCTGGGCGCTCCATCTTCTCAGTGCTCAGGGAGCTTTTTTCTACTGTTCTTGTGGTGGGCGTGGCATGCATCCAGACATCAAGGTGCACTCGCCGATGTCCATTGCGCCCCTACCCCACGGAGTGGCTCGGTGCTTGCTGGTTCTCTGGGTCTGCTGTGATTATTCAGATGAATAGCACAGGGCACCATTTATCTGAATATAGTTCCTGTGTTGCCCAGGGCTAAGCCACTTAGCCCCACCCAATAGCACCCAAGAAATAGGACCCTGGCAGTGGCTAGCGCCAGGGAAAACCTTGCAATATTCAAACATCCCCATGCAAATGAGCCCATTGGGCATGCAAGGCACTAAGGGGCCATTTGCATGCCCATTATGGGCTCATTTGCATGGGGTTGGAGGCCCTTTAGTGGCAAATATTGCCCATCCTGTGAGTTGTCCCTGGTGCTATCAACTGCCCCCCCCTCCAATCACACACCTGTGTGTTTACTCACAAGTCCCTCCCTGGTGTCTAGCAGTGTTCCTCACCCTTCAATCACACCCCTGTATGTTTACTCCTAAGTCCATGGTGTCTAGCAGTGCCCCCCACCCTCTGATCTTGGTCCTGTTACATATAGACATATCCCTGGTGTCCAGTGGTCTCCCTCCACCCAATCCCCATCCCCGTACACAGAAGTATGTACTTTATACAGGAGTTGCACGGCTGTGGTGGGCCAGCCATGGCCATGCTGGGGGTTGTTGTGACACACCAGGGTGGGGGGGGCAATCCTATGTACAGGGATGGGGATTGGGTAGAGGGGACCACTGGACACCAGGGATATCATAAAGTTCTCATAATTGGTGGCAATCAGCGAACACGGGGAAGGAGGGGGGCATCACTGGATGCCAGGGATATTTCTATACATAACAGGACCAGGATCAGAGGGTGAGGGGCGCTACTAGACACCAGGGACATATGATTTACACATATGGTAGTGGGATCGGAGGGTGGATGGACACCACTTGCCACAGGAAGTATTGTGTTGGGGTGGGGGGGCTGATGCATTACCTTTGTCAGCTGCTAAAGTTGCACCAGATTAAGACTAGGTTTTGTTTGGCAGTATTTTCTCCACACAAGGGAACCACACAAAGCACCCTTGTGCAGAGCAAATACTCTGAATATTGGGCTGCATCAATATTCAGGTCCCTGCCCCCCTATTTGCATTGTTTTGCCTTGTGCTTCCCTCCACTCTTTGCCTGGTGCAAGCCCAGTGCACCCACGCTATCTGGGCTTTTAAATATGGCACTTCTGTGCAAAACCCAGTTTGCGTGGGCAAACTGGGATTTGTGCTGGGGCAACCTTTTGAATATCTGGCCTCAGGTGTCTTACTCACTTGTGAAGTGCTGCTATTCACAATTCCGCATACCGTCGTGTACCTTATTGTGATTATAAAGTGATTCCTCTGACTTTTATATTAAAAACTGAGTAATCAGGTTCAGAAAGTTAAATATTTTTGGCCTGCGTTGTTGTACTGGAATAACACAAGGTCATGTGATCACATCTGACCAATCACAGGTCTTGTTTTCTCTCACTTTCGTCACATTTTTGGTGAGTGAGTCACCTTTTTCTTTGTTTTGTGTAATATTTGAATCTAAGAAATAACATTTAAGAAATGAATGAGATACCCTTTCTCTGATTAGGGCCCCCATAGGCTTGGAGTCAGTTACAACAAGGCTCCCTGTTACCTATAGCTGGCATGTTTTTAGGTAGCAAGGATACCTTTATTATAAGTTTATACAGTATGTGCTGTGAGAAATGACACTTATGGTACGAGTGTCATCTTGTGCAGGTTGGGCGAGAGAATCAAGAAGCAAAGCTGAGGCTCTGGTTGGGGGAGGGCTGGGTAAAATCTAGAATGGTTCTGGAACTGAATGTGCCCAGAAACAAAATGTACCCAGAACTATAATTCCAGAATCAGAATGCATCCAGAACCACACTGGAACGACCAGTTTCGGGAGCATTCTGGTGCTGGATCCCAGTTCAAGGTGCATTCCGGGTCTGGAAAAAAATGCTTCTGAATCATTCTGCTTGCTGCATTCTGGCTGGTTCTGGAACTGTCCTGGTTCTGGAACCCACCCATTTTGGGTGCATTCTGATTCCAGAAGTATTCTGGTTCCAGAACCATTCCGGTTTCTACCATATCCAAGGGTATGGCTCTTCTAAGGAAACCAGCAACGCCCGACTGCCTGACACCACCCCTTCCTCCATTGTTTCGGTTACCTTTGTTCCTTTTTCTTTGTGAGGGTGGAGAGATGGACAGCCAATCCTTCCAATGGATATCCTAGCCCATCAAACCCCCACCTCCACCATACTGAGCAGAGGTCCCTTTTAAAGACTGAACAATACACCTCTCTTTGCTGACAGCCTGTTAAGAGGCATAGTATGCAGGGCTGCCTCAGTGGCCCATCAGTAGTGCATTGTGCAGCTATTGGGCAAACCCAAGTTTGGGAGTGAGCTCAGGGTCACCGCTTTGGGAGGCTGGCCAGGTAGGCGTAGCTGCCTTGTGGCAGTGCGCCTCTGGTGGAGGAGGCTTGGTGGTAGGTTTGGCTATCACAACAACCCCTGCAGCTGGGCCAGGGAGCTTGCTGTTGCTGCAGGAGTGCTGCATGCATATGAGGCCAAATGTGGCACTACTCATGCTAAAGAAGCGGAAAGAGGGACTCAGAGAAATGGGAAGGAAAAAAAAACTGCCATCCAAATGATGGCAAACATGCTTGATCAAGGTTAATCCCTGCTAGTTGGCTTGATGGCAGGGGGAGAGAGGCAAACATCTACTGTATGTGAAGGAAGTACAGCATGAAACCTCACAGAACATGACCTGCAACCTGGCAAATACATTACTACAATATTGTTGATCAGTTGAAACACAGAAAAGAAAGCTTGAGAAAGATAACAATGATTAGCATGATTATAATGAAGAGTGCACCATGATATGTAGTTGAAAATGCATGGGTTAGAAATTTAAGTGCATTAAATAAAGGACTGACATGCTGGTGGAAGATTTTAAGGAAATAATTAGGAATTATGAGGACTGCTTACATAGAATATGCAGCATGCAATCTTGAAATGTAAAGCATGTGCAAAAGGATGCATTGAACCATAGACACATTTTAAGTAGAAGAAGCATCTATGGGGGAAAAGTGATATATGTGGGGTAGTTTGTAAAAAAGTGATTACATATATGATTTTAGAACATTGTAAAAAATTTGAATTAGAAACATCACTGAGGGCCTGATGAAGTGGTGCAGCCACGAAACCGTCGCTCATTAAGTGAGGAGAAATAAAAAAAAAAAATTTTTGAACTTGAACTTGATTTTGTGTGGAGTTCATCCAAACACCTGCTGGGTTTATTGGAGAAGAACTGCTACTGTGGGAGCGGGAATGCAATGCAAAGAGGAGCGAGCAAAGGACCCGTTCTTCTGTGGAAAAGGAAAACAGTGTGTTGGAGTGGGGAGGGAGCTGTTGCTAAGGGGAGGTGAGGAATGAAAATTGTTGCCATGGAGAGGAAAATGGACAGCTTGCTAGGAATCTGCTGATTGGCAAGAGTAACAGGGTTACATAAGGTGACGCTGTGTCCTGAAGTGAACTGTGCCGTGAGGGAGAGACAAAAGGGGGCTGGAGCTGCAAGAGGCTGCCAGATAGAAAGTGGAAGTGCTCACTGGAAGAACAGCGAGAAAGAAATCAGCTCTTCAGTCTTCTTGTATGTGGATATGCATTTCTTCTATGGTTCCTGCTGAAGGGACACTCACAATACTACAGCTCAACCCTCCTGATACACACATACAGAGAGGGGGAACACTCAGGATTAAGCTGCTACCATTCCTTGGGTAAGATTTGCCTTTGAATTCTATTGCATGTATTTTTATTTATTGGAAAATGTAGCACACCAGCATAGCCACAGTTACTTGTGTATCACTTCATTTGCTGAAGAATCTCAGGGGGTAGGAGGGGGAAGTTATGCAGCACTCTATGTATTCCCCCTACCCCCCACCACCTCCTAAGCTGATGTGAGACAAATGTGGGGAATCACCTGAGGATTCCTGTGTCTTCTCTGCCCCAGGAGGTGGGGATTTCATGTTATTTCACACTGTGATGATCCTGGGCACATTTTCCCTGTGGAGCTTTTTAGATGGAGATTCAGACTTTTCCTCCCACAGGGTGGAGAATTTGAGTAGTTTGGTGTGAATCCTCTTCAACTCCCTCAGTGTATTCCTTGAAGGGTGTGTGTGTGTGTGTGTGTGTGTGTGTGGTGTGTGTGTGTGTTAGGGTTACCACCTTTTAAGAAGCCTAAAGTGGGGCATTTCTTACTGAATCATTATTTTTTGTGGGACAGTCTGTAACCTAGACCAATGCAACAGACTTGTTTTCTCTAAATAATCAGAATTAAGACTAAGCGTTGAAGTTTTTTAGTTGTGTCTATTATTTCTTATTATGTTAAGGGATTTTAGTTAAAGAATTAAAGTGAGAATTTTTTTTTACAATAAAGTGAGGACATGTAGTATTTTCCACGTTTATTTTTTTTTTTACAGGACACAGCTGGCCAGATCAGGAATGTCCTGTAGAAATCAGGACAGGTAGTAATGCTAGTGTCCGTGTGTGCGTGTACGTGCACAGGTTTCTATTTGTGTGTGTGTGTGTGTGTGTGTGTGTGTGTCTGTGTGGTCTTCTTTGACTACTTCATTACAACATTACAACAGCAGAGTTGTTTACATTGTAACCCAATCCAATGTAAAGTAAAACAGATACCAAGAAGGAAACATTATGTACATGAGCTAAGCAGATACACAATGCTCACTAAATAAACAAAACAGATGTGGAATCAACACAGTATAAATAATATATCTAAATATTTACATGCAGTCTTCACAGGGTTAAGGCAAGATATGGGGAAAAGGATATGTTTGGTGAGGGTGGCTACTGTTTTGGCTCTCTGTTTGCTTAAGGCAGCTACAATGGCTATAAAGATGTGAAGCCCCTGCTTGCTGGAGGAATGGGAGATTACTTACATTATTTATAATTAATTCTAATCAAAAGAAAAACCTCAGTGAGCAGCAGAAACACAACATTGTTGTACAAAACCTGAAAGCACAATGCTCGATTTTATTTGGGCAAAATAAACTTTTTTTTTTTCAGATTTAAACTTGTTAGACAAAGTGCTGTGTTAAAGGTGAGGCATGGGAGCATAATTAGTAGGAACGTGTCTTTCATACTTGACAAGATTTCTTTTACCCCTGCAGCTGTAGATACCCGAAAGTTTTTAAATTAGCATTGTCCTTTGGCAGGCACAAGTAAAATGTATGTATTTTTTTCCTTGGGATATTCTGGTTTGTTTTTAAACTACCTTTTTTAGGTCCTGCTTGAAGATAAAGCTGGGATTCTAAGAGTCACAAAGAGTTGCCTAAAAGTAAATGGAATAAGTTGTTTGCAAGGTCACCAGAAGCTGAAGTGTAGCTGTTACTATGCTTTAAACTTCCTGATGTTTGGGAGGAGTGTCGGTGGTGATGGTCAGCACAGTGGGAGGTTAATTGAAGGAACAAAGGGGATATCTTGATGCAGGAATGGCTCAGAAGGAGAACAGTCTGACTATTTTTTTTAACAGCTTTATTAAAATAAGCATAAAAGTTATACAGTGTACAGGTATACATTTAGTTCAGCTTTGTCATCGCTACAATTGAGCAATAATGTTTTACATTTACTATACTGCTACCAGTGGCAGATCTAGAGGGAGTGAAGGAGGCATCCACACACCCCCGTTTTAACTTACTTGCCTGCTGCTGCATTTTTACATTACTGGAGAAGTCTGATTTATTGAGTGTAAGAAAATATACATTCAAAATCAAAACTATAGATTACATTAGTATTTTCTGCCAAAAATGCAATGAAATAGATAACAGCAGACAATGTAAAGGATTAAAAAAAAGAATTAAAAAATTCTAATCAAATATGTACACCACCCCAGCACCCCCACTGTAAAATCCTTGATCGACACTGACTGCTGTGTATCCTGTTACAATTGATTAGCTATTCTAGCTGTATATATTGTTTGATTTCATAGCCTGACCTGACAGCCAGGCTGGCTATGCCATTGAAATTATCAAACTGTTCAATATAGTCTTTTTGTGAAAAAAAAAAAAAGAACAGGTTAAGAGATTAAAAAGAACAGTATTAATTGTGCATGAATGAGTTAATGTTTCATGCAAATGAACATAAACTAGTACTGGAGTGGGCTGTGTTAACATTCACCCCTTCTGGTCAAGCGGCCTTCTATTACTTTCCAAATATTTGGAACTCCCTCCCCTTTGATACCCGCTCTGCCCCGTGCTCTCATTCGTTGTCCTCTCTTCTTCGTTCTCACATCTCTCCATCCTGCAATTGCTTTTGATCCATATCTCCATCACCCCCTTTCTCTTGCTCACTTCTGTTCTTTTTCTCTTCTTCTTCTTCTCTTGTACCTTCTGCACCCCCCAGGTTTAATGAAAACCTATAGTTCTAGAGGGGTATGCAGGTGTTCATACTGTTGGGGGTTTGCTAAATCACAATTTACCACACAAATATGTTTGCATAATTTAAATATTTTTGGTTGTATTGCCTTTACACTGTTTATTATTTATGAATCTTTATTGATCTGCCTGCTATGTCTTAATAGTATTCTGGTTCGATTGACTTCTTTTTAGCTCTATGTATCTGAAACGCATATGTAATTGTATTCCCCTTCCCCCCTCTCCCCCAGGACGCACCTGGAAATGAGCTATTATAGCTCAGTGTACCTTTCCTGGTGAAACGTTTTAAATAAATAAATAATTTTGAACCTGTCTGACCCCCTCCCCCATCTCACCAATATCCTGCTACCCTTCTCTGCTTTTTTTTATTGTTGCTCCCAATGCTACAGTGGAACATTCCTCCTGGTCTGAAGTAGGTTATGCCCCTCATCTCTTCTTCCCTAACTTGGTCCCTATCCAGATAAGCAGACCTGGGCAACCAGTTCTCTCAGAAGTGGGCTCCCATGAGTCGCAGGTTGTTGTGAGTCTTTCCATGTTGTATAAACCCTGTCTCTCCATTCTAATACTGTCAGTGCTTTTGCATGCCGCCATCTGGCTGTGACTGTTTTTAGGGTGGCTAAGATCACGCAGTTAAAAACATTAGCTCTTTTCCTTGTGGTTATTGCTGGTACTGGAGCCCCCAGAAGGAACTCTTCAGTTTTACTGGAGTCATGGCAGCCTATAAAAAAGGCAATACCCTAGTGTGCATTATACAACGTGCAATATAGTCATGCAGTATTTATTTATTTATTGAATTGATTCACCAGGAAAGGCACACTGAGCAAAAAACCATGCTCATCTCCTGGTGTGACCTGGGGGAAGGGTACAAGGGGAGGATAACTCGCAGGTTATCATATAACATAATAACAGTTGGCAGTTTCACAGGAAAGAAAGGTATTACTTGGTTACCAATTTGTAATAGACAGCTAAAAGCATGTGCTCTAGAACCACATGTAACTGCTATACATACTTACAATGCTTGCATACATTTAAGGAGTACAGGTTGGTGCTCTAGATTGACCCATAGGCTATAGCTAGGCAGACCAGAGAGAGTCCAGGGTGTGAGCGAGTAAGAGCCAATTTGTATTTTTCTGTTTTTTTTATATATAGAAATAGGTACATATGCCAGCTACCAAGGAAAGGACGGTGCCGCTGGTCAGGCAGAGGAATTTTGGGAATGGGGCGGATTAGTTATTGTGCTCAGACACAGTTTACAGCAAAGTAGTTTGTCAGTGCAGTTGCTAGGGAATGGGTAGAGGAAGAGTGACGAATTTGAGGGGGGAGAGCATTCCAGAGTTTCAGTAATCGGTGCGAGAAGGCTGTTTGTCTAGAGGAGGTCTTTCGGCTGGGAATATTTAGTAGCCGGGAGTCAAGGGACCGGAAAGCATGATGGGGGGTGGGAGCTGACAACAATACTGAGGAAAGGTAGGAGGGGAGAGTATACAACCAATGTGGCTCTTCATGTTCCCAGTTGTTTCATATAGCCAATGATATTACAGAACTTGGAGCATAATAAAATAATGGTGACTCTTATATGTACCAGTAGCCTGATTAACACAGACTTGACAAAAAGATCAACAAAATGGTCGAGGTAAACAGGATAACAGTATCAGTAAATATGACTGGACCACTACCACCTGTGATGTTGACATCCCTCTCAGGATACCTATACATTTTTGTTTGTTGGGTGTCGGTAAAAGTCTTCCCTGACCCCCTCCCTTCTGCATGCTAGTAGAAAGCTCCCTTGGGAATTTATGGATCACTCCCCCCTTCCGCTATCTTACCCCTCTGCTAATCAGGTTGAGTATGCAGCTTGCCACCACCAGTCTTCTATGAAGCCTGACACTGAAGCACAGATAATGGAGGACTTATCTATTTCTTTTTTGTCTTGTTCAGGCATCCCAGATCTGAAGGAGCTTAGTGTTTTATAGTAGAATCAGTTACCACCTTCCCAAAAGAGCTGCTAGACTTATGCAGTTTCTGCAGATTAATGAAGCAATATATTTATACATACATAGATACATAGAATATGACAACAGCAGAAGAAGATAGAATATGACAGCAGAAGAAGACCAAAGGTCCACTTAGTTTGCCCTGCCTTAACATAATTACATCACCACACTGACTTATTATCCTAATGGGTTTTCCCCTTACCCTCTGCTAAACCATCACACACTCTGTCATCCTTCTTTTGGCATATTTGTCCCTATATACTGTAGATAATATTGTTTTCAACCACAGTTAAAGAGAATTGGCTGAATACGGGAAAACATGATAGAAACAGAGAATTGTAGGGCAGTAAAAAACAAACAAACAAACAACAACAACAACAAAAAAAACGAGTACCCATCGAGTCTGTAGGAGAAGAGAAGTCTGCTTGCCATCTAGTGATCTTCTAGTATTTTTTACCAATTACCAGCTAGGACATTCCTCTTACAAAAGCAAAAATTCAGGATAAGTTGATATCTGTTCTGGGTGTATCTGAACTCTGTGCATCAGAACAGAAAGTAATTAACACAATATGGTTTTGTTACCTTTAGTACCTGGAATGGATCAAAATTTATGTATTTATTTTAAAAACTGGTAACTGGGAAAATGGCACTAAGCTGCAGAAGCTCATTTCCAGGTGTGACGGGGTGGGGGGGGTGGATCAGCTCAAGTAGTTGAGATGAGGAGGAGGTAGTAATATATAGAGAATAATGTATAGGCAGGTGGTTATTATGAGAATTTTATACACACCGAGGTGTGGGATGCCCCATAAACCCGGTGAAGCCAGGTTCTCATCCACAGTGTGTCGAAACTCATCAAATAACCACGCATATTACTTTATTTTTATAATTGCTGGTCACAATTTTTAGCAATAATCTATTGAATTTGCAAATAAATGAATAAGGCAGTTGTGGTCTAATGAAGAATTTATTTGTGGTGGTTGTACAACATTGCAGTTTTTAATTATTTTAAAAAACGTGTTTCTTCAACTGCCTTATTCATTTATTTGCAAATTCAATAGATTATTGCTAAAAAAAATTGAGACGGAGGTCACTGTCTGTTTTTCTTTTGGTATTTAGATTATGCTGCTCTACTGTAAATTGTTCTGTTATGGGGAGTCTACGATTTAAAATCTTGTCTCCATTTCTTAAGAATCTTGTGCTGTTGCTGTCGCTATTTTACATCCGTTTTTTTTTAAAAGTGGTCCGTATTTGTTTTGTTTCAGAACGGTAGATCTGACAGGGCACGGCGAGCTGCGAGACTGCAAGTCGTTTACTTCCTTATGTCTCGCGCTGTGCTCTAGAGCAGAGTAGCGCGTGTTTGCCGTTATAACTAGCCGAGGTAGTTATAACGGCAAATTATAACTCGCTGTGCCCGTGTTAAAAAAATTGTGGCCAGTAATTATATAAATAATAATACTGAGAAGTTAGTTGAGATCCTTAAAAGTTCTGTTTTAATGAATACGTTCATCCACCTGAAAAAAGACACTATTAGAGTACTCACGACACATAGTCTATCACCCACCTAGCTCTGAGTGGGTACAATGTTAAAGGGACATGGTCAACCTTGTGTGTATGTGTGTGTGTGTGTGTGTGTGTGTGTGTGTGTGTCCGTGCGTGTGTGTGTGTATTATATATCTATCTATATAAATTGTTTTTCCCATGCCTACTTGATAATGTCATTTTTGTTGTTGGTCTTTAACAGTTTTTTAAGGACAGTTGAAACTACTCAGCTTCACCCCCTAGTTCCCAGAACCTTTTTCGCGGGTCACAAATAACTCATCCCTTGCCACATACTACTGCTTCTCTGTGACAGTGTAATCATCTCCACAGCCACAAACTGTGATTTGTTTAAGGTTACAGACTGATCAGTAGAGGAAGAGGCAGCTGGAATAGATGAAAGTCAACTGATAAAGATCTTATTTTTATGTAATCTTCAGTGGTAAAAAAAAAAACAGGAAAGGGAAAGAAAATGGAATATATGACACAGACAATGCACCATGTTTATAGAATGTAATTTACAAAACGTTACCCTGGTGCCAGTTACTTGGCCTGTTGGAATGGAGAAAGCGCCTTGCACTGTCAAACTGGGAGATCTGGAGATTGGGAGCAAGCTCAGGATCCCAGTCATAAGCCTGTGGAAACTAGACACAGACCCAGTATTGTGGAGGTGGAGGGTGGGGCTGCAAGAGCTATCTGTGGTCCCATTGCTGTGAGTACAAGATTATAGTAGGGAGTTTCTATGGAGCACATGACTAGCAGAGCTGGGGACAGGAATTTCTCCAAGACCAAGATCATTTACAGGGAAGGAGTGGGTTTCAATTGGCTGAAGATACTTGGGTGCTTCCAAGAAGATAGTCTCACTATCCCCTTTCTAGGAATCCGCAGTGAAACAGGAGCTTATACAGTAGACAAAAGCTGGGTAATCTCCACCAAGAATTTGCACGATTCTTGAGAACAAACACAGTTAAACCTAAAAGTAGTTCTGTGTTTTTTTTTTATTATTAATGTGCCAAGCATTTTTAGTAACCTGACCTTTTCTTGTATCTTTTATTCTTTTATTTTTTTGGCTTTTTCTTTCATATCTTTTTAGCTGTACAGTATCACAGTCTTTGTCTCTAATAATCTGATTTACTTATTTTTTTTACTATTCTTTTATTTTATTATTTTATTCTCCTTCACTCTCATATCTCTGAGTTGCTTTTTTCCTTCACTCTTGCTCTAATCTCACCCCTTTTTTCTTTTTACTTCCTGGAATTTTATATTATTTTTTTTTCTTTTTTTGTTTAGTAATTCTTTCCCTGCTTGCTGTGCACCTTTTCTTGGTCTCCTGGCATCTGTCACACACTGCAAAACAGTTAAGCAATACCGTTTTACACAATGAATGAAATAAAATACAACTATCTAAAGTATTTCTCTTATGTAACCAATAACGACCAAGAAGTCAGTCTTTTCTGAAGGATTAATGACCAGCTGGGGGGGATGGGTGGCCTGATGTGCAGCCAAGGGCCACCTCCCTCCAGCCAGTCATTAATCCAAGGAAATCACTGGTTTTAAAGTTGTTATTGTAATTATAAGTCTATTCACAGTAACATTTTTTTTTACCGTTTATTTTTAACTTAATTAAGCTTTTAAGCAGAGTGGCGTGAGCCCTGTGTGCTGCACAGCATCAATTGGCAGCTTGAGTTGTCATTTCTAAGGCAATATGGCTGATCCAGCACCCTCTCAAGAGCCTCGCTAGGCTCATTAATAATTAACTAAACTTATAATTTCAAATAATAGTTGGAAATGGAGCATTCTGACTGGCTGACACATTTGAAATGGTTAACTTCTAGAGTGCCCTTATGTGTAATAAAACAATTAGAATTGAAACTATAAAAACTAATGAAAACATTTTAGTTTTAATAATAGTATTAAAGGGGAATATACATGAGCTATGTCTATCATAGTTGAAATCCCATGAAATGCTCTTTTAAATGAGGTATTGGGCTTACCTGTAGCTGGCAGCAGCCCAGAGATATTGATGACAGTGCCTGTCCCTTATTGTTACTACATTTCCACCATTTTTAGAACCTTGTGATGTCACTGATGATCAAGCCATGGTAAGTCACACTGAAGTCAGGCATAGCTTGATCATCAGTGACATCACAAGGATCTAAAAACGGTGCAAATGTAGTATCGATATGGTGCAGACTTAATCATTAATGTTTCTGGACTGCTGCCAGCTACAGAGAAGTCCAATAACTTACTTAAAACAACTTGTCATAGACATTTGAATTATGATGGGCCCTGTTCATAAATATTACCTTTAAGGCACTCCAGGAAAGAGGCTACAATATGTTCATACTGCTGAGCAGACCACTGTTATGGTTGTAAAAGAGGTCAAATGCACATTGTTAGAGTCTGTGAACCACAGATCAAGAGTGAGCATTTCTGATACTCAAAGAATGTACATAAGAGCAATATTACTACTGTGAAAGAGGTCATCATGGCAATATTAATGTATTATTGGTCAAGATCGAGCAATAATATATTTAAAATAAAAAAAAAATTAATGAGACGGTTTCCGGGGTACCAGTTCATGAGGTACTCCTAACACAATAAGTGCCTCATGTGTAGGAGACAGGAAGGATCTGATTGGTTGGAATCTCTATCTTGACCAGTAATTTTGTTAATTTAACTCTAAGTGCATAAGGCATTCAGCTATGCCCCATGTCTTATTATCCCCCTAGTGTAGATGAACTGATTGCACCTCCTTCCATCATCATTGCTTAATCCTTAATTACTGCTTTAATAAAACAATTTATAACACAGAGCTCTCAGCAATAAATATTTGATTATGTCACATGTCTTCAGTGAATTCCATTTGCAGTTTAAAATGGAGTGCCCAGTTGTTTAAGAGGCTGGTTAGTCTAGTGGTTAGCGCATATGGAACTATGAAATTGGAGATTAGGTTCAAAGCCCATGATAGCCACATTTGATGACAGATGGAAGTACCTTGTCTGGGTGTAATTAGAACTTGTTTTAACTTTGAACCCAAATGGTCTGTAAAAGATCCTTGCTTTCAGAGCTCTGCTAGACCTAATACACTGCGCATATTATATGAACATTTCATGTAAATGACTAATTTGCATTCCAAGCTTTTCAAACTGTTTTTAAAGCAAAGGTAAGGTTATTTTCAGCTTCACATTTCAGGGACAGTATTTTCAAAGTCCTCAAAAATCATGCACTTGCATCAAGAAATGCACATTTGCATCATGCAGATGTGACGTATAATTGCACCGTACTTTCGTAGCTGCATCAATTCGAAACAGACACATACACTTGCATCGTAATTGAGGTGGATTTGCTGGCTGCATCATAGCTGTGTCACTTTTGCATCACTTTCTTGCACCTGCATACAAGCATGGGTGCAACAGATTGGGGTGCAACCATCTTCTGATGGTATCGCACCCTTCTGACACAGCCACAACTGTGATTTGTGACGCAATAGCGACGCAACTTGCTGTTGTGTCCGTCACAGCTCTTAAAAATACAATGCCCAGACCAGTTCAAAGATGATTATTTATTTTTAGAAATGGTCTTCCTTATCCCTACTTAGTGACAGCAGTGATGTCAACCAGTGGTTTACTTTCTTGTGGGTTTCACTAGGGTTTGCTCAGTCCATGGCTTAGGAAAATATTTTTCTTGGTAAACCCCAGGGATACATGGTGTCCTATGAAAACAGCTATGGGGCATGTGGAGGTTAATTCTCACTACAGTGGTTAAGGCAGTGAGCTGTATAACAGGAGGACAGAGGTTCATGTCCCTCCACTGGCTAGCTGTGTGACTTTGAGGCAATCACTTGAACCCTCTGGGCCCGATTCACAAAGGGTGATGCAAGGTTTGCATAAAGCAGTGCTCCTAACACTTTGATGCCCCTTGCACCATATTCTCGATGGTCATGCACAATTGTGACACTTCACCCTTTTTATGGTGGCTTGTGCCAAATATGTGGCACAAACCCTGTAAAAAGGTCCCCTGATTGATGCAAGGCTAGACCAGCAAAATGCTGGTCTAAGTCCCTGCGTGTGGTGCACGGGATTGAGAATCCCAACTGGAAGTCTGGGAATGCCACAAGCTCCCTGCACCATCTGTTTTTGCACCGGGGGCTTGCGACATTCCTAAATATTTGAGAATCGGGCCCTCTGTGTTTCAGTCCACGCATCTATAACATTGAGTGTAAGAAAAGCCCTAATGAAAACAAGATGTTGCATCTCATTTGGGTGGTTGGGCTATCCTAGATAAATAAATTGCAAAAAATATAACCTTATGGGATGGTTAATTTATTATTTCATAAACACTGGTGTCCTATCAGATTATCTTATTATTGACTTTATAGTAGCCATGTGTAGTGTAGGTCACCCAGCTATATTTAAGCAATAATGACTGAGAAGTCAGCCATTTCTGAGGAATTAATGACAGGTTGGGGGGATGTGTGGCCCAAGGCACAGCCAAGGGACACCTCTCTCCAGCCAGTCATTAATCCAAGAAAATGACCGGTTTCAAGGTTGTTATTGCAATTATAAGTCTAATCACAATAATAACTTTCCATTTTATAGGTTTATTTTACTTATGTTTCTATTTTAGCAGTGTGGTGTGAGCTGTGTGGCATGAGGATATCATATATTTAAGATGCTGAGTGCCACACAGCATCAGTTGTCAGCCGGATCAGTCATTTCTAAGCTATTAGTGACCTCTCCAGTAGCCAATCAGGAGCCTTGCATGGCTCATGAATATTTAATTAGACTTATAA
The DNA here is from genome assembly GCA_016271365.2 of Neoceratodus forsteri. Taxonomy (NCBI): domain Eukaryota; kingdom Metazoa; phylum Chordata; order Ceratodontiformes; family Ceratodontidae; genus Neoceratodus; species Neoceratodus forsteri. Next base: position 75,032,465 of record JADMNL010000033.1, on the reverse strand, counting down.
TAGCCTGAATAAATTTTCTAAACCAATTAAACTGCTGATACCATCTAGTTCTTATGGTGGGAGGGAATTATATGTTGTATGTAGGTACTTTTTCTTTCCAATGCATACATGGATTTAATTATTACTTAGTAGGCTAGGGCTGGGGTATTCCATATGTTGTATGTAATAGGCTGTCTATAGTTACTTATTATTTATATACCTAGAAGTTGTACTATAACAATCCTGTTGTTTGATTTCTTGATTAATCATTTGCACTTGGACCCCACTGGAAATCAGTATTGGCTCACCGGGAGTATCCTGTTCATATTTTATGAATTACAGCAACATTATTGCATTTAATCCAGAATATGGCCACAGTATGAGAACATGTTTATTATTTTCTTTACACTTTTTTTTTATTTAAATTGAAATTCAATCAGGAAAAATAATGGTTTTCAATTGTTTTAATTTCCCTTGTTTTAGCCCCGCCCACAACACAGTTCCTCAGACTGATGATTGAATTTACCATGACTATACCCTTCTTCTGGCTGTGAGGACAGACAAGCAAATGCATTCACAGTTCTTGCCAATGTTGCTCATTGGTTAGGCTGGAGCTGGGTGGGAATACTAGGTAGCCAGTGTCTTCCAACCCTGGAAGCTGAGTTACCTACCTCTGTTGCATGCTTGGCCACCAGTGTGTGGGCTTTTGAATTTGCGAGTTTCCATGAAGGAAGAAGAACATGTAGGCAAACCGGGCTCCAGCAAACAATTGCTGGCTAGCAAATTTGAGAGCAGCAAATTGTACTACAGCAAGGTAGACCTAGGTTAAGGAGTGACTTCTGGCCTCCTTTTTTCCAGGCTAGTCTCGAGTGAACATGTTGTGGAGGTGACATGTGCAGTCTTGGCCCAGCACCCCTTTTCTTTCAGTAGTTCTCTTCTATTAATTGTCATGTGGGATGTGATGTCACAGATTGCTCACCTGGACTCTTGGTGGCTGAGGCATGGTGCTAATGAGATAGCCTAGTACAGTGAGAGGGGGTTGGGGGGGAAGGAAAATTGATCCAAAAAGTGCAAAAATTATTTCTAATTAAGCATACTTATTGTACGAGTTCAAGTAGGTATTCAATCCTTTTCATTTCAAATCATGTGCAGCAACAGTATTTTGAATCCAAGAGAAAAGTTAGTTCAAGTGTGGGAAGCATACAACAATAGAAATTACTTAGTATAGTATAACTGAATTACTAAGGACTGCTATTTTGTTTCACCTGTAGGTGGAGTTTTGAGAGACTGGAACAGAGCCGTACATCTTAAAGTGCATAATCACATGAAAAAGCTATCAGAATGAGCATTTCTGCAGTGGAAGCAGTGCAAGACATGCAGGACAGCATTTCAACACAAGCTAACCTTCTTCAGGAGTTGGTGACCTCCTCACAGTCACTGGACACGTGCAGAACAGGACTGTCCTTTACTGAAGAAGCTGTTTCCCTTCTGACCACCAACAGCCTGCTGGCTAGGTCCCTGCTTGGGCATCATACAGCGAAACAGAAGGAAACCTCCATTATTCGTAGGAAGAGGGAGTTCATCCCAGACGAAAAGAAAGATGATGGCTATTGGGACAAGAGAAAGAAGAACAACGAGGCAGCCAAAAGGTCAAGAGAGAAGCGTAGAGTCAATGACATGGTCCTTGAGAATAGAGTGATTGCCCTTCTTGAAGAAAATGCTAAACTCAAAGCTGAGCTGCTGGCCCTCAAGTTTCGGTTTGGGCTTATCAAAGACCTTTCGGAAACCAAAGTCCTCCAGTCTGTGCCACAGCCTCCACATTTTACAACCTTGCACCAGACTAATTTCCCTGGTCAAACTGAAAATGGCTTTGTTGCACAGCCAGTGGACAATAGAGAGTTTCCCCTAAACCGTCAAAACTTTGGACGAATGGCCCAGACTCATGAGCCATCCGTCCTGTCAGAGGACTCTGGTTTTTCCACCCCTGGAAGTTCCAGTGTTGGGAGTCCAGTTTTCTTTGATGATCGGATGAGCGACCATGGGAAGTTCTCACCACACAATGATGACCACTGCTTTGAAGGCCAATTGTGCACCCCTAGTGATACAGAGGAAGGCACTGGAAATGCTTCCGTATGTGACACTGCCAAGTCTGGGAGACATGATGCAGCGGAGGCTGTCAAAAGCCTGCCCTACAAGCTGAGATTCAAAATGGCCTCAGGGATGGAAGAAGCAGAACCTGAGGCTGACTTGAAGCATCAAAAAGCTTCACAAGAGAGCCAGCCCAAAATGAATCTAATCCATCACACCAGTGACTTTCTTTCTAATGGACAGTACTGTAATGCCCCCACTCAGCAGATGGCACGAAGTGTCAATGTTGGAGTGGTTCAATCAACATGGCGGACACAGGCAGGATTCATAACTGAAGAACTTAGGAGCACTGAACAGCACAGGTACCCTGAAGACACAGCTAGGTTTAATACTCAGGGATGCATAGGCTTCACCCAAAATCCAAGCACTATGACAACACAACAGGACTATTCTTACCAGTCAGAAAATATGCTGTTGAAAAACCAGCTTGCTTCTTTGTCAGTTGAAGTTGCCCAGCTAAAGAGACTCTTTTCGGAACAAATTCTCCCCAAAATGAATTCATAAAAAGATGACTTGTGTGCCCTTTAGTTTTCAGCTTTTCCCCTGTACCTATTTATGTTTGGTGTTGTTAATATTTGGTGTTAACTTCATTCTGTTGTTTATATACCTGTGTATTTTTATCTTTTTTTTGGAGGGGGGATAAAAAATAATTGTTGAGGTAATAAAGTTTAAAACTTAAAGTTATAGCATGATCATGATTTGTTGTAACTTTGAAAGGGTTAAAGGTTAAATGTAATACACATCTATATACCACACCGGTGGTGAAAAATTGGGTAAATAAATCATGTTATTTCGGGATAAATATTTCTTTTATATTTACCACACAGTTCAGATTTTAGTCTTTTTTTCCCCCTTTATTTTTTAGTTTTAAAAACCACTTTATTAGTGCAATATCGCATTCCAAGGTGTGGGGTAATGCCATCAATGACTATATTTCCCAGGTGGTTGAAGGCACTTGGCTGCACCTCGAGCCTCACTACCTACCTGGGCATTTGGTAATTTAGCACATGCCAGCATGTGTTATTGAGAAAAGGGGCTAGTCCCAAGTAAAGGGGCTTTATTTCCAAAACCTTCGATGCAGTCAGTGTACCTGCACCCTGCAGCACTCGCTGTGTCTATCTCCACTGAGACGCAGCACATGCTTTTTTCGAAACTGCAGCTGCACTGTGACAACTGAGTGTGGTTTTCAGCCACTCGCAGCTGACTGGAGCCACAACTGTCAACTGGGACTAAGTCTGCTTAGACCAAGGAAAATGGTCTGAGGGACCTTAGTCCCTGGACTTGACTTGATTCTCAAAGGGGGCTGAGATCGGAGCATGCTGCGGCAAACAGCAGCTTGTGCCAAAGCCCAGTGAGCAAGGGACTCTGCACCTTATTCTCTAACTGGCAGGGTCCCAGCGGCAAAGTCCCTAGGCTTGTGGCAACCCTGGCCATGTGCCAAACAAAGGGCACAGCAGGAGGGCTTGCTGCAAGCTGTGAGGCAGCTGTGCACCCATCCAGCAGGGCCCCCCACCACACCACCCAGTGCCCATATGCCCGTTAATGTGACTGTAATAATTATTGTCTCCTGGTATTCTAGCGGTCCCTCCCCTCACCTTGATATGCCCGTTGTGGTGGTGTTATGAATTATCTTACCCTGGTGGTCTAGTGGTCCCTCCCCCTGCCCCGATATTCCCATTGCTGTAGTGTTATCAATTTTTTTACCCTGGTGGTCTAGCAGTCCTGTCCCCACCTGAATATGCCCGTTGATGTGGTGTCATCAATTCATTTACCCTGATGGTCTAGTGGTCCCACCCCCCACCCCCATATGCCCGGTATTGACATTTGCAATTTAAATATTATTCTGGTGGTCTAGTGGTCCCACCCCTTCCATCCTAGCATGTAGTGCTGACCACCCCACTCCTCTCATCTTGTACCCTGGACTGGTGCCGGCACAGCCCTCCTCACACCACCTCGACTGGTGCCGACTGAACTGTCACTGAGCAGCTATACTACAATACAGTACATGCTCATTAATTCAATCAGTGCATACTGCATTGTAGTACAGCCGCTCAGTGACAGTTCAGTCAATGCCTGCCGAGGTGGTGCGAGAAGGGCTGTACCAGTGTGTTCGGGGTAATGGATGGGGATGGGGTTTTGGACACTACATGCCAGGGTGGAGGGTGGGACCACTAGACCACCAGGATAACTTCTAAATGGCAAATATCAATACCAGACATATGGGGTTGGGGGCGGAACTGCTACACCACCAGGGTAAATGATATGATACTGCAACAAGGGGCATATCACAGTGAGGGGAGGGACTGCTAGACCAACAGGGTAAAAGAATTTATAACACCACAATGGGCATATTGGGGCCGGAGGCAGGACTGCTAGACCACTGGGGTAAAATAATTATTAATGCCACAATAACGGGCATATCGGAGCAGGGGGAAGGACTGCTAGACTTCCAGGGTAATTTAATATTACAATTCACAATAACGGGCATATTGGGGCAGGGCGTGTGTGTGTTGGGGGAACGTGGCACATTGCCAACTAGCTAAACTCCTCCAGAGGAAATTGTTCTAAGTACTTTTAGATCAGCCCTGTTTGATGCAAGGAGCCACTTGCGCCATTTATGTTTGGCGCAGGCACCTTGCGTCAAACTCAGGGCTTTGAGAATTTAGCCTCCTGCGTTTATCATATCCAGCACTAGATGCCCATTTCATGGAACCTTGCGATGTCCTGAAGGAGCAAGCAGTGCCTATTTCCTCCACGACATCCAAAGGTTACATAGAACAATGGTAATGTAATATCAATATATGGCAAATCTAGTCAGCAATAACTCTGGCCTGCCAGCTACAAGTAAGCCCAGTACCTCATTTAAAAGAACTTTTTATGAGCTTCCAGACAATGAAGTCCTGTATAAAGGAATCCGCCCCTTAACTAAGGTCTGGTTTTTCAGTGCATGTTGACTGATCAGCCAGCACAAAATGTTAAACAGTGTATCTCTGGACTGCTGCTGCTAGCTACAGGAAACCTAACACTTAATTTAAAAGAACTGTTCAGGGACTCTCAGTTGTGTAGGCCACTATACATGAATGTTCCTCTTTAACTCAGGTCGGATTTTTGATGTGCAGTATGTCGGCTGGATGGCCAGCTGGAACTGTCACATGGTGTAGCAATTCCAGGCAGGTGCAGATGCGAGTTTACAGCTGAAGAAAGGTGCAGACAGATGCTGGACAGATCCCTTTGAAAATCGTGCCCTTGCTCTGCGAAACAATGGACTTCATCAGTGATATGTATGAGTACATCTTGTGATCCAGAAATCATTTATAGCCATTATAAATCACTTAAATCAGTGCACAGAGCCACTCTGCCTCTTATACAAGTTTATATGTACGGTTACAGTGTCTCATAGTTATATAATAGTGCATTCTCGAGTCCTTTGGGTGAGAGAACTGCAAAGCTGAGAAGTTGTCAGAGTGGTTTCACATGCATTCTTTTGGTATCAGAATCGCAAACTGAGGGTGAGCGGTTCTGATATCCTAAGAATGTAAGTGAGACCACTCTTACAACCGTAACAGTGGACTCTGTGGCGGTATTAATATATTATTGCTCGATCAATAACATATTCATTTTTTAAAAACCTTACCAGACTGTGCCCATTTCTAGGGCAGCTGCGTGTGAGACACTCTTCACAGAACAAGAGTGTCTCATTCTCAGAGGAAAGGAGCGAGCCGATTAGTCGGGAGCGCGCCCTCGATCTATAATGGCACAAGCTTATAACCATAGGAGATGCAGTAACTGTACTTATAAACATGTTATAAATCATATTGAGGATGGCCGTCTAAAAAAATGGAACTGAAGTTCAAAATTAAAATCTTCGATTTTGTAGAAAATTATACAAACCCCTGTGAGTGGGAATGGACTGTGCCAACTAAACTTAGAAAGTCAGAATTTTAGAACTATGTGCATGAGACACCTGCGAAATAAACAGTCCTGACTGAGAATGATGTCGTGATTTATAATGTAGGTTCATACTGTTGCCAAGATGACTCTTACGGTTGTAAGAGTGGTCTCACACGTATTCTTAGGGTATCAGAACTGTGTACTGAAGGTGAGTGGTTCTTATACCCTAAGACTGTAAGTGAGCCCATTCTCACAACCATAAGAGTGGACTAGGTGGCAGTATTAATAGATTTATTGATCCAGCTTGATCAATACTATATTATTTTTTTTTTTAAAACCTAAAACCACCTGCCTCAAATGTGCTGTTTCCAGGGCAGCTGTACATGAAACACTCTTCACGGAATAAAAGTATCTCATGCACAGAAGGAAGGAGCACTCTGATTGGCCAGGAGCACTCCCTCGATCTGTCATGCTGCGTATAGTGGTCTTTCATGCTGGAACATTAGGAGTGGAGCATTCTACACGGCAAGGGGGAAGCTGGCTTCATTTAACTTTTAAATAAAAAAAAATGCTTAAAACTTAATATAAATCACAACTAATTCAAGTGATTTGCAATGAGTTAAGAAGGCCCTGTGGTGTGTGTCTCTTATGATATAAGAGACTTCTCCTGTGAGATTTCAGCAGCCAGAATTGCTCCGCTTCGCTTTGTGCTCCTCCTCACTTGGCCTCTTCAGCAAGACAGCGCAACAGTTAAAAGGAACAGATTAATAACATGATTTATAATAGCGAAATTGTCATGCTTGAGAAATGAAGAGGTTCACGCATAATGCTGTAACTGGGCAAGGTCTACAGAGGAGGAGAAGGGCAGAGAAGTGGGCAAAATTGGGGGTGAAATTCAATATCCTGATGCTGTGATAGGTGAAGGAGGGGCACAACCCCATAAGGCCTCTTATTGTTCAGACTTGATATTGGTTGATTCACATGCTTTGCAAGTGAACAAAGTCAGCTTGAATCCAAGGATAGGATAACCTGGGGTACATATGCTGAGCCTTGTTTATTTTTGTTGTAATGACCAGCATGCTTTAATGTTAGTGTTCAGAACACAGGTAAGCAGAGTTACACCACTCCTTACCTAAACAAAACCTGTATCATAAGAGATATACCTTACAAGCCCAATTATCTTATAGAAGGGAACTGTCATGTCCAGCCTGGTCACAGCACTGGGGGCAATGTACTGTGCTACCACGCGGAAGAACCAGGTTCGATTCCCAAACCTGAGTCCCTCACAGTCTAGTTATTGTCAAAGAGCCAGACTGTAGGGTTCCTTGTGAAGCCAAAACAGAAAGAGAATTCTGGGTACTCCCATAACTATGGTCAGGGGTCACAGGGGCTCAGCCCCAAAGTTCTGAAGTACACCCCTAGAATTCATGCAATACTACCATCTACATATGTTTGAAATGGAGGCTTTGTTTAAAGATCAGTTCTTCCATGGGCCCCAATTCATAAAGTGTAATTCCAAAACCAGTTCTATGTTAGATCAAGTTTGTGAATGGAATATGGATGGGTGTAAGGATGATCCAATACCAAAGGGGGGCCCTGTGACCAATTAAAAAACAATTCTGCCTCTTTGTAGGGGGCCAGGGCTGGCCCTATGGCCACCCCCTTCCTGCCCCACTCATTTCCTGCCCTCTCCCATTTCCCTCGAGATTTTTTTGGTCAAAAGGAAAATGCTGGCTCCTGGCAACATCTTTTTACAGAAACTCACTTCCCAAACCCTCTCCCTCCCCCCAAACTATCCTGCTTAAGAGATGTCCCTGAATCCCAGTCCTTGATTTTAGAGGGGTGGGGCAGTAGTAGATAAATCCGTTCTAGCTAAGCAGACCCCACTCGCACAGTACACCCACTCTGTAAAAATCCGTCGTGTGAATGGAGTGAGGAGGCTCCTGACCTGGAGGGAGAAGCAGACCATTTGCATTATTAATGACACTAGTCAGACTGATTGGTTCAGTCTGCATAGCATCACTAATGACACAACTGTTTCGCCCCATCCCTCCCTCCCAATCACACACCCCCTCACTCCACTCAGACTATAGCCTTTTACAGAACAGATGCTGCAGTGACTGGGAGGTCTACTAAGCTAGCCCAGATTTATCTGCTATTAGCCCCCCTCCCAAATTCAAAGACTGGGATTCTAGATGAGGAACCTTTTAAACAGGATAGTTTTGGAGACTGGGGTGGTCGGGCTAGGGAGGGTGAGATTCTGCAACAAGATGCTGCCAGCTCAGTCAGCCCAGTGGCATGGAGGACTGAGGCATTGCGCCTTACCTCCTGTGCCACTGGTGAACCATGTTTGGTGATGAGCATGGGTCACTGGGGGTTGGTGGCCTGGGTGGGGGGAGGCTGGGTGAGGATCGAGTGGCCACCAGGCAACTCTCCTCTCCTCTCCTGGATTGGGAAGGTTGGATCTCTTGGCCTTTGACTGCCACCGTGTGGATGCATGGTGGTGGTGTGGGCACAGAGGGTGGCTAGGTGCTCGGCCAGGGGGTGGAAGGAATAGAGTCATCTTGGGCCAAGGCATGCTTACGTGCCTCCATGCCCACACCTGACCTTGTCTGGAGCTCTGGGGAACAAGGGGGGGGGGAGAAAATTGGTGGGAAGAAAACCTCTGGGGGTTGGGGCTTAATGAAGCCCCCCCAGCTGGTGCCGATGGCTCACCTAAGGGTTCAGATGATTGAGGGTCAGAAGTCTCAGGACAGCCATGGTACTGAAAGGGACAGGCTGATACAGCCACCCAACCTGCCAGAAAATATGGAAAAAAAAGATGCTGCCAGCTTCAGACAGTGCCAGGAGCCAGCATTTTCCTATTGGCCAAAATAATGGCTGGGGAAAAGAGGGAGTGGAGAAAAAGGAGGAGGATGAGGAGAAGGGTATGAAGTGACTGTGTGATGGGTGAGGTAGTGGTATACCCCTGTTTCAGCATGCTAGACCCCCACACCATTGTCCCAAGTGTCTTTGGCCAAAGAATCAAAGCTGAATTGAAAATGGAGACCCCAACTTGAAGTTGAACCAGATTTTACAATTGCCCACTTCTCTTACCCTCAGGTGGGTCGTAGTTCTGACCTCACATTCAGCCAGTATGCAGGACCCAGAAACTCATCATTCATCCAGTTTGTAGTTCATGGGCAGACTAGGTGGGTCAAGCAGTCCTTATCTACTGACATATTCTATGTTTCTACATACTAGCCACATTGCTGTACAGCCTCTCAAGATGGATCACTGAAGAACAGAGCTCTCTGCAGGAAGTATTTCAAAAAACAACAGAAGGAGAGATGTGGTGTTTCCACTGTATCGATCATTGGTGAAACCCCATCTGGAGTACTGGAGACCACATCTCAGGAAGGACATAGACAGGTAGAGTCTGTCCAGAGGATGGCAACTAAAATGGAGCAGGGGTTGCATCAAAAGCCCTATGAGGAGAGACCTAGGCATCTCAATATGTATGCCCTGGAAGGGGGGAGACATGATAGAGCTTTATAAGTACCTCATGGGGATGAACAAGATACAGGAGAGTATTTTTCAGAGGAGATAGAGCACCAGGACAAGAGGGCATGCAATGAAGCTGGAAGTGAGGTAGTTTAGGAATGATATGAGGAAATACTTTACTGAGGGAGTGGTGGATGTCCAGAACAGTCTGCCAGTGGAGGCAGTGGGAGTGTAAACAGTGGTGGGCTTCAAGTATGCAAGGGATAGACACAAAGAAATCTTAGAAAAGAAGCAGTGGGAGTAGCCAGAGGTCAGATAGGGTCTGCGTTGACAGTTTAGGAAGGGACGAACTGGGTAGACCAGGTGGGCCATGCGGTCCTTATCTGCCAACAAATTGTATGTTTCTATGTTAAGCAGGGGGCAATGAAATTCATAGAAAATTGTGACAGAGAAAGGACCATCAGCCATCTGGTCTGTCCCCCTACTTAACTTCCCTATGTAGGCTGTAGTGACTATTCCTTTCCCTTACCTCTACTCCCAGCCTTTCTAGGAACTCCAAACCTGGCAGTTATCTGAAAGCCCTATATCCAGGTCTGAACACCAGCCTTAGTGCTCAGCCCTGGCTGGCTACTCAAATGCAACCTTCTGAGTTGTCTGGGTCTGATGGTTTGTCCAGCAATTGTCCTATTCAACAAAGGTCTGGGAGAGCAGGCCCTACAGGTCTAACCAGTAAGTAAATACAAATTGGTTTAAAAATTATGGCCTGGATATTCAGAAATACGCCAAAGGCCGGCACAAGTCTGGCGCAGCACAAATCCGATGCACCATGGTGCAACCAGAGCCATATTCAGAGGTTGCGTAGGCCAAACTGTGCCAGCGCAACCCGGCTGAATATGGCAGAGTTGCACCATGGCACAAACAGAGGTGGGCCATGGTACAAACAGAGGTGCGCCATGGTACAAACAGAGGTGCGCCATGGTACAATCAGAGGTGCGCCATGGTACAAACAGAGGAGGGCCATGGTACAAACAGAGGTGGGCCATGGTACAAACAGAGGTACGCCATGGTACAAACAGAGGAGGGCCATGGTACAAACAGAGGTGTGCCATGGTACAAACAGAGGTGGGCCATGGTACAAACAGAGGTGGGCCATGGTACAAACAGAGGTGGGCCATGGTACAAACAGAGGTGGGCCATGGTACAATGTGCAGTGCCCGCCCATCACGCAGTGCCAGAGATGTGCGAAGTGGGCATGGCTAAGCAGGGTCACGGGGTAATAAAGGTCTGATCCAGGGGTCAGAGGTCACCCACCATTGCGCAGTGCGCATGTACGCTATATGGTACAAACAGAGGTGAGCCATGGTACAAACAAGAGGTCTACCATGGCACAAACAGAGATGCTCCAGCGCAACCCTGGAGTAGAGCAGCACAGCAACAGAGGTGGGCAGGGCACAGAGAACAGACCCAGGAACACAGCCATGGAAGCACAGTGACAAGCCACATGAGGCCGCCATCAGCAGGGCACAGCAGGACACACACAGGCACCCAGACACATGACCCCAGAACACAACAGTGGCACAGACAGCAGATGACAGGAGGTGTCAACGGCCAATGGAGGGCCACCAAGGGAGCCCCCCCCGGCAGGCTGCTGGTCGTGCCCCTCCTCCCAGACCATGTCAGGCCACACCCAGGACCAAGCAGCCAAGCACACACATGCCACACAGGCACACAGGAAGCCCACACAGTAGGCACTGAATGTGCTGGATTGCAGACAGCATGGCAGACCACAAGGGACAGGCCACACAACTCCAAGCAGAGGATCCCAACACAGTATGTGGACAGTACCCGACCAATGACCATGGCCGTGTGCCACCAGCATGCACACACCCGCCACACACCCCTGACAGCCGCTCCATGGGCACCCCAAGGCACTGCCACTGACCCAGGGGATGGACACCACCACAGTGAGACACACCACAGCACACAGCAGTAAACCACAGAAGCACAACATGTGCCTCTGCTCATGCACACTACACGGACAGACACTGGGCCACTGAAGCATGGCTCCTCATGCCACCTGCAAAGCAGACACAGACACAGGTAGGTATGTCAGAAAAATATATATCGTTAAGTAAACTATATTCAGAAACAGGGGCTGGGAAAGGGTAGGTACAGTGAGGGAAGGGGACAGGGAACAGGGACTGTACAGTGGGAGGGGGGATTGTAGGGGAACGTTAAACAGGGGAGACAGGAGAAAACTGGGGAATCCTCAATGCCAGCCCTGTCCGGCTGCCCTGGCATTATGCCACTCCCGCATCCCCACTGCCATCATGTGCCTCATCGCCACCACCACCTCCAGGATTGAGGACACCACTAGGAGCGTCTCCCATATTAGGTGGATCAGCATCCTCCTCGGGGGTCTGCACACTGGCCACCAGACACCTATAGCAAGGGACAGGACACGTGATCAGTGCAATGGCCCAAGGAACCATGCCCACCCACAATGCGCAAAGGGCAGTGGGAACACACACCCCTGGAGGGCCCGTACAGGCCACCCGCAGGGGGGGTGGGCCAATGCCAGCCAGCAGCTCAGCATACCAAGACGTTGCACAGAGGTGATCCCTGCCGCACAATGGCCACACAACTGCGCAATGACAGTCACATGGCACAGTGCACTGGCAGCACCACAGTAACAACAGTGGCAGCCGGGTGAACGCCCACCCAACCAACAGCCGGCACACATGTGCAATGGACACGCCACAGTGGCATGCACCATGCACAGTGCGACACACACAGCTGCCATGGCGCATGGCACAGGCGGCCAAGCCCGCACCCACTCCCCCCTGCCACCCTCCATGTACAGTGCAAAGGACCATGATAGTGCTTACCTGCCCCCTGCAGCCCTGCTGGTGCTGGTCCACTGCTGTCATGGTGCACCAGTTTCAGCTGCACTGCCATAACCCTGGCCCACCTGCGGTCCTCCAACCCTGGGAATGGAAAGAAGACAGGTGCACAGCAGCAACCGACCACAGCAGCTGCCCCTCCACGACCCCTGTGCACAGGGTGTGCCCCTGCCCAACAAGTCCCGCAAGCCTGCATGGCTGCATCACAATGTAAGTGGAAGCTGGCAATGCCACTCCGTGATACATATGAGAACAGTGTACCCTTCTGCAGGGCATGCCAGGCAGCTAAGCCAACACCACAGTACAGCACCAGGGCAGACATGCAACATGGGATGACTTACCTGGCTGTGGCACAACCCCACGCTTGGTGCGTGCCTGAAGCCTCCTCAGCCTGTCCAGGTCCCACCTTCTGAGATCACCATAGCAGTGCCTGCATTGCTCACCAGTCCTGGGCACCCCGGTCCTGTGCTCCAGGCTGGCAGCAATCCCCTGCCACACAGTGCCCCTGGCCTGCTGCAAGGGCACCTGCCCAAACAGCTGGGGGGGCGTGGGGCTCAACGCAGGCCACAAGGTTGACCAGTTCTACTTGCAACCAGTTAGGGGCATGTCTGCCTCTTCCCTGCGCCATGTTACTGTAGTGGGTTCAGCGGCAAAAATGGCGGGAAGAGGTGCATGTGTCCACAACATGTGCCTGACACGCGATGCACGGGAGAATGCGCAGTGCCCACCCATCATGCAGTGCCAGAGATGTGTGAAGTGGGCATGGCTAAGCGGGGTCACAGGGTCATAAAGGTCTGACCCAGGGGTCAGAGGTCACCCACCATTGCGCAGTGCGCACGTGCGCGATAGGGCATGGTACCCCATGCACGACTGTGCGCATAGCTGGCCATGTGCATCATGTGCAATGCCACTGCATCATGCTGTCCATGTGCGGTGCATGATTGACACCATAATAGTGTAATGTGCATGCGTGCTGCAGGCCTGCGCACTGCACATGCGTGCGCATTGCGCCGTGACTTGTTCTGGTGCACTCCCATTGCACATGGTGCAATATCACGATATTCAGACACCACATGCAAATGAGTTCATCAGCCAATGCTTGGCACAGTGGGTGCATTAGCATGTCATTACTGTTGTGCTCAACCTCATTTGCATGCCTTGCACCTTATAGGTGCCATGGAACAGCAGAGGCCATGGACCGGTATTGCAACCTTGATAGGTAAGTGGTGGATGCCGCTGTAGCACACTGGGAGCAGACAGCACTGCAGGGTGGGACGGACCAGGGAGATGCTGCCACTGACACACAGTGCTGTCCATGTCCACAGGAAGCAACATGTCAGCACATGAGGAGGGCGAGGAGCAGGGGCCTGCTCAGAAGCACAGGCCCAACTTCATGAAGGCCGAGACTGATGCCCTGTTTGAGGCCTACCTGGACAGGGAGGCCCTGTTGAGCGATGCCATGGGAATGCCACATGCCAGGGCCGGTGCATGGGAGGAGGTGGTGACCTATGTAAATCAGCATGGCAGCCACCAGCGGTCGGCACAGGAGTGCTGCAAAAAGGTTGGTATGGACAAATGGTGGATTAAGGAGAAGGTGGCAGCCATCAGGGCATCCCGTACTGCCACTGGAGGAGGGCCAGTGGATGCACTCACACTGATGTCACAAGAGGAGTTGGTGGCAGCCACCATGCGCCGCATCACAGTGGAGGGTGTGCCTGGAGGAGGCTTCCAGATGGGTGGCAGCCCATCACTGTATGGTATGTATGTCAGACATGCACAGCTGGTGACATGGTGGGTGCGTACATAGGCATGCTGACGTGCATGCGGCCATCATGCATGTCATATGCATGTGTGTGCACCCACGTGCATGCCATGCTGCAGGACACATGCAGTGGCAGTGTACTGGGGGGGCATATTGGGCATTGCATCACTGACATGCCATTTTTCTCTTGCAGCACCAATATGCCTCCGTGCAGAGGATGGGGCGCCGGAAGCAGCAGCACCCGTGGATACTGGTATGGCCCCAGAGGCCAGACTTCAACATCCACGGGCATCTGGGGGCCCGACAGGCTGCAGCTCAGCACCACAGTGCAAGTGGATGTCCTGAATCTAGGGTCAGATGAGGCCCTGGATGTGATCCTGCAGGATGCCAGCCTTGGTGTCCTGTGTGTGGAGACACAGATCGGGGCAGGGTCCAACTCCGATGAGGATTAATCACAGCTCCTGGACAGCATGGGCGACATTGTGGATGTGTCGCCCCTGCTGGCATCAGACACAGGTACCGCTCCCAGTGCTCTGCCAGCGGCGGACCAGCTGCCTGCCACCACTGCGGGTGCAGAGGTGTGGTCTGCCACAGCTGTGCCCTGTGGTGGTGGTGGTGCGGCTGCGCAGGTGCAGGGTGGCATACAGCGGTCAGACGGGTGATGGCATCAGGCTGTGGGTGCCACTGGGCAGTCAGCCACAGGGTCTGCCGCCAGTGCACCTGCTGTGCCCATTCCTCCTGCAGACCCCACTGTGCAGCGACCACCAGAGAGGGAGACTGTGCAGCATGGCCGGTCACCACATGAGGAACGGCATCCCACCTGGGAGCCCCAGGATGCCGACCATCTGGCTGAGCACACCCGGCTGCTGTGAACATCCATTTAGTAACAGGTGCTGCTTGCCACTGGGGTGCAAGCACTGTGTGTGGAGGTGTGCCAGTTAGCTGAGCAGCAGGAAAGGGTCACTGCGCAGATCTTGGCAGGGATGCAATGCATGCAGGAGGCCATGACTGCATCCTTGGATCGCATTGCCCTGTGCGATCACAGATGGCTTTGAGTTGTTGACTGCCACAGGGCATGGCCATGCACAGGTGACCCTCCACAGTGCGCTATCCACCTTACGGACCTGGCGTTGTGTGACCCCAATACAGTTGATGCCGAGCTCTGATGTAGGCATCCCAGGCATGCCCAGGGCTGGCCTGTTTGGGTGCCCGCACACCCCCGCGAGGACATGGTCGCGGTCCCACAGTTCTATCCCTTGGGGGCTGTTGCACACTCCCTTGGCTGATGCCAGCCTGTGGCTGCCGATCAGCCCCAGCGTGGCTGCCCCCATGGCCGTGGTGGCCATGGTACCGTGCAGCAATCCTGATCTGTGGGCCACCCTGACCGCTGTCTGCAGCTGCTGTCCTGTGCGCACATGGGTGGTGCGTGTGTGCCATACCACTGGTGTCGTGCCTGTGTGTCGTGCTGCATGCTGCCTGTGTGTGTGCTTGCCCAGCCAATGGACCATGTGGTGTGGGTGTGATGAGGGCAGTCTAGCACCGGTTGTGCCTGTGCACCGGTGCAATGCGTCTGATCTATGCCACATACCAATGGGTGGGTGCATATGTGTGTGTGTGTGTATATGTATGGATGTGTTGCCTTGTGTGGTTGTGTGCCACTGACTCCCCTACCCCTGCATCATGCCTCTGTGTGTGAATGCCCATTGCCATGCATGCCCCTGCATGTATGCTGTACCTGTTCTGTTTGTGTGGCCCATGCATGTGTACCACACCACCTACCTGTGTGCGCCATAGTACTCCTGTGCGATGGTGTCATGGTGGCATCATGCTTGCTGCAGCAGACAGTGGTCCTTCCACCCAGGGGGTGACTATCCACCGCCCTCCAGCCCATTGCCTCCATCGTCCCCACTACTGTCACCCTCATCAGCCTCAACAGCTATCCCACAGTCAATGGCCATGTTGTGCAGTATGCAGCAGGCCAGGAATAGGCCACAGACTTTCAAGGGGCTGTACTGTAGGGCACCGCCTGACCTGTCTAGGCAACAGAACTGTGCCTTCAGCATGCCAAAGACACGCTCAATGATGTTGCGTGTGCTGGCGTGTGCCTCGTTATACCGTTCCTCTGCTGGGGACGACGGGCACCAGTAGGGGGTGAGCAGCCAGGGCCTCAGCGGGTATGCACTGTCATCTGTGTGGAGAATTACATGGTTAGCCCTCTACTATTCTATGCTGTGCCACTTGCCTGTCCCTGGCACCCACACCACCACCATGCAGACTCTGTCCACCCCCATCCCCAGGTCTGCTCTGCCCATCGCCCCTTGCCCAAACCATACTCACCCACTAGGTGGCCCATGGGGATGTCCCCACATTCAGACCTGTGGCACAGCACAGAGCCATGCCAGATGAATGCGTCATGTGCACCACCAGGGTGTGTGGTACAGACATTGGTAATGCACCCCATGGCATAGCACACCACCTGGCAGTTGACACTTAGGCTCCCCTTCCTGTTGATATATGCTATACCCTCAGGGCCAGGTGGCATGCAGATGCCCATGTGGGTGCAGTCAATGGCCCCAATCATGCCAGGCATGCATACCACCCTGTGGAAGTCCTGCATGGTTGCTGTATGCACCGCCTGTGTGCTGGGGGAATGGATATATTCTGAAGCACATGGCAGCACAGCATTGAGCAACTGTGTGAGGAGATGGGATGTGGCTGACTGGGTGATGCCTGTGGTGTTCTCTGTTGATCTTTGAAAGGTGCCCGTGGTGAGCAGGCACATGATGGCGGTCACCTTCATCTCCATGGACATGGCGTGGCTCCGTCTGGTGGGTGCCCGCATATCCTCACTGCACAGCTTGCAGAGCTGCCTCAGAATGGCCATGTTCAGATGGTACCAGCCCACGATCTCAGTGTCGCTGTAGTTCTCAAAGGTGATGCGGGCATGGTACCACCTGTGTCGGGCATACCATCAACGGGCCCTTCCTCGGCCACATCGCTGTTCCTCCCGCCCCCTCACACCCCTCATTACTGCCTCCATCAGGAAGGGTGCACTATCCATGGCCCTTGCTGTCCACTGTCCCCCTGGGTGGTTGGCTGCTGGCTGTGTGCCACCCTGGTGCTCAGATTGTGTGTGTGTGTGTGTCTCTGTCTCGCTCTCTGCCCCTCTCTCCCTCTCTCCCTCTCCCAGGCCACCTCTCTGTCCCTGTCCCTCTGTGTGTGGACTTTTGTCTGTCTGTCTGTCTCTCTGTCTGTCTCTCTCTATCTCTCCCTCTCACTCTGACCCATGGCGCAACTTCTGTCTGTGTGTTTGCACCCTGTATTTATAGGAACAAGTCTGCTCGGAGCAACTTCGATTTGCTCCACACTTGTGCCATGGTTTCATGGTTGAATATGCCACTGTGCTGGATATTCATGGGAACGCCCCCTGCACTTGCGCCTGTATACATTATAGTTGTGTATTGGCGCAATGGATTTTGCACTGTGCACTGGCTCCCGCCAAATATGGCTCCTTGGCACAATTCCGCACTTGTGCCGGCGCAACTCATTTGCTCAAAGCGCAACTGCTTTGAATATCTGGGCCCATGTATTTTTCAGTAGCCCAGGTAATGTCTTTAGTAAACAGTATTAATAATGATAATAATTATTATTTTTGAGTTGCCCATATGGGTCCTTTCTAGGCGTGCCATACAGGCAGCATCATCACAAAAATACAACAGCAAAGGACACGGTTGCATGAAAGGATGAAATACCCACTTTTAATATCACCTTTTCATTTTATTTTCAGCCCACATGCTGATGCAGCACCATGTTTATTGTTGATAACATACCACATACCATACCACATACCATACCACACCCTACTCTACATATGACACCACAACACATATACCATCCCATTTAATCCCATAATTATATTATGCCTTTGTGGGGGAGACCCTGTAGAGTGCTGTACTATAAATCAGATAATATGAATATAACAGAATACTTTTGTTTCCACTGAAGGCTATGCAGTATGGAATAGTTTGCTACATTTATTGAACTTTAGGTCTGCTTTCCATACTGAAATGCAATATATTGTTCTAAATACAGTCACTGCTATGCAGCAGGAGATGTGAACAAGATGACCCTAAATCCCTGCCCTCTTCATAATACTATGTTACTATACTGCAATACAATATTACTATGTAACAATACTATGCAACTATTCTGTTACTATGCTGCAATACAATAGTAACTACTTTATACTATATATGTTACAATACTATGTTGCTATGTTATATTACTATGCTATAATAACTGGCTTAGCCTTTTTCCCATAGGGAAACCGTGGCGTAATTTGCTGTTATAAAGGAGCATTTATAACGGCAAACACGCGCACGGTTTCCCTAGCTCTGCACATGCCGCTCCGCATCTTTACCCTTCAGAACTCTTGCTGCACACTTTCCCCTGGAAAAGTAAACCACCACTCGGAATCGGACTGGGTGGTAAGGTCAATTTTTAAACAGAAGCTGTTTCTACTGCTCACCCCCAAAGAAAGAAAGTAAATTGATTCTTAACAGCACCGCGAGTCACAGACTGGATACTCCAATCAACCTGGGTGGGCCGCGCAGCAACCTGCATGCATTTTATATAATTGCTGAGGCGAAAAAGGCAAACTCAGCAATTATATAAAATAAAACATGGGTCGGTGTGTGTAAACTTGAAGTTTACACACACCCTCGGGGTTAGATGCTTTTAATAAACCCCTTGAGCTTTGCTCTCCGGGTTTATGTAGCATCTCCACAGGCACAGTCCAAGAGATATGGAAGGCTGCTAGAATTACCCCCATTTTCAAAAAAGGGAACAAAAACGAAAAATCGAACTACAGACCCATTGCCATTCTCTCGGTCCTCAGTAAAATTCTAGAAAATAGTAGCCACCCAGGCCAGAATTCCTCGACTCCTCAAACTCACTCTGTGAAGCACAACATGGTTTCAGGAAACATCACAGTACCACAACAGCGTTAGCGAAGTTTACCTCTGATACTCTTATAAATATGGATGAAGGTCATCTAACGGGGGCAGTGTTCATTGACCTCACCAAGGCTTTCGACCTTGTGGATCACCCCCTTCTGCTAACTACCCTTAAAAACCTTGGCTTCTCATCCCCTGTAACAAACTGGTTCAGTAGCTATCTAACAAACAGGACACAAGCGGTGAAACTCAACTCTGCTATCTCTGACAGTGCCACAATCAACATTGGAGTACTGCAGGGCTCAATACTAGGCCCTCTCCTTTTTTCACTGTTCATAAATAATCTTCCCAGCAGAATAACATCTGGTGCCTCGCTACTCTATGCTGATGACCTGGTTATCTATGCTCGTTCAGGCTGTATTAACCATCTCAATGCCACTCTGACATCTGCCTTCCATTCAGCTCAACACTGGCTAAATGCTCATCGCCTCATACTTAATGCTAGCAAAACAAAAGCCATGCTACTGGGAACAACCCATAAACTTAGATCCTGCTCATCTCCCCTGAATATACTTGACCCTAAGCGGAACCCCTCTCGAGGACTGTAAGATGCGTTCCGCTATCTGGGCATACTGCTCGACCAAACCCTTGACCTGAACCAGCACATCCAGAAACCTGCAAAATGGTTAATTGCAAACTGGGGCTGCCTACAGAACTAACTACATGCTCATACCCACTGCCAAGCTGGCCATTGCCAGGAATCCTCCTGCCAACTCTATCCTACTCTTCCCATCCTAACCATGGCAAACAAAACTGCACTTCAAAGTGGGATACCACCTACAACAATGTTTGCCAATATGCATCAAAGGCCCCCACCTTAAACATCACTGCCAAATTTATAAGGACCTAGGCTGGCTTTCCCCTCCTCCACTAGACAGTACTACCTCTGCCTCCTCAGACTCCATAATCAAGTGTTTAGACCTGCTACACTATTTGAGCTGCTCCAGCCTGCTATCCCCCCGAGCGAGCTGAGATCGTCTGATAAGTCTTTCCTAAAAGTTCCCCTCTGCCGCACTTCCAAGGGCGCTGGTGCATTTGGGCATGCTGCCCCTCAAGCGTGGAACTCACTACCTATTGACCCAAGATGAGCTTCCTCACACCTTGCTTTCAAGCGAAGACTACGGAATCACCTTACTTCTATGGACCAATGTGCCTGTTTTGATCCTACCTAAATCTTTTCTTCATGTTACCTTCCCTCCCCTATCTACATGCCCATTCGTCTACCTACACCCTACTTGATGCCTTGCATACTGGTTATTTGGACTGCTTGCACTTTCTTTTATGATCACAAAGAAACTTATATGGCTCTACTGTCTGATGTATTATATATGCCTCTATCACTCTACCTTTCTTAACCTTGTGTTATGACAATTGCCATTTTTACTTACTGTGTTATGTATTACAAATGTCTTCAGTCACCTTATTGTTACAATCATTGTGTGTAACAATTGCCAATTACCTTATGATTGTGGTACCTGCTTTCCCATCCTGCTGTTTGCACTAATCTTTTGACGTATGTATTTATTGAAAACTGGTACTGGTCTCGCCTCATCTTCTTCCCTCCCCCCCCCTGCACACCGACTACCCCTGGTATTTCTTGCCGGCTATCAGTTCCACAGCACTGGGTCGCTACCGCACCTTTTCTCACTAAAGCTGTATGCGGCTGTAACTCTCCCCCTGGTGACCGAGTCCCCCTACTTTCCCTGCCGGCTTACAGTTCCATAAGCCCGGACGCCGACTGCAGCATTCTACCGCTAATGCCGTATCTTTCCACTTCCCTGATCCCTTCCTTGACGCCGGTTTTCAGCCTTCCCCCCTATATCGACCTCCTCGCGGGTCACCGCGCGCCAGAACAAACCTGTCTAGCTCTGGAACCCCTCGCTCATCCAGAATGCCAACCCTGCCCAGCTTGGGCTCCCTCCAGCCAGGCCCCTGCCTTTCATTCCGACCCAAGGTTCCCATGAGTGCGATTGCTGTTCCATGTTTTCCCTGCATCAGCCGCACTCACGCCTGCTCCTGCCGTTCTCAGCACAAACTCCCTATGTAACCCTACCCCTTCCCTGTCTCCAGCCCCTGTAGTCTATACACTTTCCTTCCTACCCATCACCGGCCAGCCTACCCCTGGCCGCCCTCCCCACCTGAGCCTCTCATACCGGGAATCGGTTCCATGAGCCCGGTTATAGACTCTTGCCTCCTGCTGCAAAAGCCGTAATCCTTTTCGCTGTCCCACCCTACACTCTCCTAAGATTCTTGACCAAAACAGTTGGCAGAGTTCTCTTACCTTGGTTCCAGCCCCGCCACCTTCCAACTACCTTGAGCTGTGCACTCCCCCTTCCCTGCCCACATCCCCCCCATCAGTTTCCCCAAATCTAATCCAAAATCTGTCCTTCCTCCAGTGCCCTCTGCTTACTTATAAAAAATTGTATGCTTGTATCTATGTACCTGTACTTGTACTGTATAACTGCACCGTTCTACTTGTATTGTAATTGTACCTCCTGGGTCATGCCTGAAAATAGTCACTTGCTGGCTAGTGCACCTACCCGGTTAACAAAAACTAAATAAATAATCTAACCCCTCGGGTGTGTGTAAACTTCTCGTTACACCCCGAGCCATACTTTATTCTATATATAATGCTACATTACTTTTATAATACTACAGCATGCCACTGTTACAGTTCTCATTATATTATAAAACTATATTATAGTACTTTGTTACTGTATTATAATACTAAGTCACGATGGTACAATACTATATTTTTATGTTGCAGTAATACATTCATGTGTTACAATGCCCAGTTACTATGCTACAATGCAATATTACTATCCTCCAACACTATGTTGCTATGTTACAATACTATGTTACTATCATACAATACTAAATTCGAGTTTTGGTCCCTCTTCCCTTCTGTCATGTCTCCTCCCCTTCTTCTACCCCCTCAGGAACTCTGACCGCTGCTTCTTTTTCTCTCTGCCCATCTGGGCTGCTTTTTCTATAGGCTCTTTAGCTCTGGTCTACTCCCCCATCCATTCCTACTGCTTCCACTCTACTGAAAACCCTCCTTCATGATCACACTTCCCATGTGTCTGCTCCTCTCTTACACTTGACTCTCTTCCTCTTCTCCTACTTTACTTGCCCACAAATTACTAGGGTTACCGTGACCTGTCTTGATTTTGTCCTGGTTGGGGGGGAGGGGGGCGTGTTCTGTTAAAATAGAAAAAATACAAACTGTCCTGATCTTTAAAGGGTACCTAAACAACATTTTGACAACAAACTATTCAAAAATCTGACTTCATATGGGACTAAAGGAAAGGCTGCTGTATTCATTAATGCTAAAACTACATTCATATAATTTACCTAAATGCAGTTCCAAAGCATTTGAAAAATGTAAAATCAGCCTTCCAATTTCAAAAAAACTGCCTTACCTGCTTCATAAAATGGTCACCAAATGTGTTCAGTGATGACATCATTGGAGCCAGAGTCAGCGAGCTATATGGCTCTCTATAGTGCTAGCTAGTTTTTTTTCCCTTTTGTTTAGAATTGTTTCACCAAAATGGTCAAAACCATGTGCATTATTATGATCAATACATATGTTAGGCTATGGTTCTGTTCATTTTGTTTTCTTTAACATGCTGAAATTGTATTTTAATCCAACCGACTTTCTCTTTGGCAAACCACAGTGCAGTACAAATCTTAACCTGGTGGTCTAGTGGTTATGGTGGATCCAGGATGTTACAATGGGGGGTGCTGGGGTGGTGTGCATACTTGATATGCACTTTTTAACATTTGTATTAAACCCTTATAATAACTGGTCAGCAATTTCTCTCAATGTACTGACCAGGTTGATATTTTCCATAACAACCAGCTGGTTGTTATGACATTCATGAGCCATGCCAGTCAAACTATGCTGCTGCCTCATTGGCCAACATTCTGTATGTGGGTGGGGCCAAACAGTCTCACAAAGTGCTGGAGAAAAATTGTTGATCTGCTATTATAAAAAATAAAAGATGGGGAGGGTGTTTCATATGAGAATTTAATGCACACCCTCGTTGTGGGATGCTTTGATAAACCCCTCGGGCTACGCCCTCTGGGTTTATGTAGCATCCCACAACTTGGGTGTGCATTAAATTCTCATATCAAACCCTTCCCCATCCATTATTCTATATATATTGTCTGCTATTATTCTTTTTTAGTACGTTTCTGACAGAACCTATAAATGTAATTCATAGTTTTGAATGTAAACATTTGTACAATCAATAATTCAGACTTCTTCAATAAAGTGAAATGCAGTAGCAGCAAGCAAGTAAGTTACAATGGGGGGGGGTGCAGTCACACCCTTCACCACCCCTAGATCCACCACTTGTCTGTAGCAAAGTTCTTGTATAATCCCATGCCAGAGTTCATACTTTCTCAGAAATCAAAAATGTGCTTGTCTTGTCTTTGCTTTCTATGGGAAATAATAACAATAATAAGAATCAGCATTTATATAGTGCTTTTCATACACATTGTATCCCAAAGTGCTTTACAAGCAATGCTATACTGGTAGTGAAGTGGCCAAATGTGTAGTGGCAGCCATTTCACACATTTATACCCACACACAGCCTTGGACAATTGCATGAACTGGTTTTATGGGAAAGGGAATGTTGGCCAGGACAATGGGATCAGGTAGTGATCATGGTGCTGACAGCCCCACATCTTGTATCTCACAGTGATCTGCTTATATTTCTCCCCTTTTGTCTTCCCCCTTCCCTGAATATAGCAGTACCTTGCAAAAGTGGCCTTCTCAGTCCACCTCTGGTATTCATTCTTCACTCCTTCTCCCCACATCAAAACTTGGGGAGCTCATCACCCATCTGCATCATGAATGCAGGTATTACAGTCCCCGGAGTTTTTGACATATCAAAAATAAACAAATCTTTCCAGTAAGTCAGGCTGATAGCAGTAGAGAGCAAGGGGAAAGATGGGCTTTCCTAGCCTTAAAAGATCTAAGCTACCTTCAGTTAGGCACTATTAAATGATGGGTGTGTGCATTAGTATGCATGTCATTTAATAGTGCCTAATCATAGGTGGCTTGCATCTTATATGGGTAGGAAAGCCTATTTTTCCTCTTGTGCCCTGCTGCTGTCAGTCTGGCTTACCAGAAGATCACATTTATTATTAATATGTAAAAATAACATGGGAGACTGTACTAACTGCATTCATGATGCGGAAGAGTAGTGAGCACACCAGTTTTTGGTGTGGGGAGCAGGTGAGAAGAATGAATGTCAGAGAGGGACAGAAGAGGACATTCCAGCAGGTTACAGCTATTTTCAGGTTAGGGGAAGACAGGAAGGGGGAAGCTGAGCAGATCATTGTGAGATCTGAGATGTGGGGCTGCCAGCACCGTGATCACTACCTGACTGTGGATGAGAGCAGCCAGTGACAAAAAATACTCAGAGTGGCAGGGCTGCACCTAAACTGTTGAATTCAGTGTGGGAGATTACCCTCGGGTGGGAGGGAATGTTGACGTTTGTTAGGACTGTATCAAGGGAGCTGTGTATAGCTCATTCAAGAGTCTGAAGGGTAGTAGCCAGCCAACTTGCATTGTGGAGTGGGGCACAGAAAAGTACTGGAGAAGAATTGCTGGGAACTGTCCTGCGGGGTTCTACAGATCACAGGTAAAGGAGTAGACTGACACTGGAAATTGGGTGGATTCGCTCAAGGCACTAGTATGCCTCTCCTGCTAATAATATTGTTATCCATAGTAAGTGCAGCCCTTATGAGGGTATGAACAGCAGTTGTTCTGGTGTATCCTGATGCTTATTGCTTGGCCCACCAGGAAGACCTAGTTGTTGGTTAATGAGGCGGGAAAAAAACACAACAGGGGGACTGTACATACTGCCTTCACTGTGCAGAAGGGTGGTGATCCACTCAATGTTTACTGTGTGAGCAGAAGTCAAACATTGAGAAAGTGGACTGGAGAATGATTTGGGAGGCATTTTTCAACAGTGCCAGCTGAAGAAGCATATTGGTATAGTTGTGCACAACTCTCTGAGGTACAAGATTACAATCTGAGGTGTGATAATTCTCTTCATGAGACTGCAAGCTCATATGCGGCCCCATGCAGTCCTTAGGACACAGTATGGATGGTGGAATGTTCAACAGAAAGCAGGCTAGGTGCAAGGGGTTCACGTGGAAAAAGACTACAAGAGAAGCTTATTTGTGGATTACCAAGAAAGCATGAGCTTTGGAATTGGACCAGACCAGTACTTCGCTACAAATTTCAGGGCATCACATAACCTCTAGATCATCAGGTATGCGCAGTGTTGTACTGTACTGTGGTTTGCCAAAGAGAAAGTCAGCTGGATTACAAAACATTTTCAGCAAGTTAAAGTAAACAAAATGAACAAAACCATAGCCTAACTGATCAAAATCATCCACATGTTAACACATGGTGTTGATCATTCTGGTGAAACAGTTCAAAACAAGGGAGGAAAAGAACTAGTTAGCACTATAGGGAGCCATGTGGGTCTCTGCCTCCCGCTCCAGTGATGTCATCATGACTCATCACTTAACACACTTGGTGGACATTTTAGGAGGGAAGCAAGGCTGGTTTTTTTTAAGTGAAAGGCTGATGTTTAAATTTTTCAAAAGCTGTGACACTGCATTTATGTTATTAACATAAATGCAGTTTTAGAATAAATGTAAACAGCAGCCTTTACTTTACCTTGCAATGAAGCCAGATTTTGGAGTTTGCAATTTAAAAAAAACTGCTTGTTTTGGTACCCTTTAAATTGAAAAAATATATTCTACTTCTGTAGAAGATGCAGAAAAGTCCAATACATTAAAATAAAATAACTCAAAATTATACAAAAAAAAAAATACAAGCAACTAAAAACTAGGGATGCTTAGAGTGACACAGTAGGAACTGGATTCCTCAGATTCTGGCTATCTTTTCGTAATTTGGGAATTTTAGTATTTGGGGTCAAAAACTACAAATTAAAAAAAAACCCTTATCAGATGCAGATTTGGAATTTGAATACAATTCTTTATCATAAAACCTCCCCATCCAGTGCAGTGTTCTCTTTAAAACTCTTGTTTCTCTCTTACCTTTTTGCCACCACATGGCTCAGCTGTAGGGCTGGCGGGTGGCTGAGCTAGCATAGGGGTCATCCACTGTGGCAGTCCCCTCTGTGAAAAAGAGCTGCAGCCATTATTTTCATTTCATTTCATTTTATTTTTTACCCTTGTAAGTCTGATGAGCAGATTGTCCATTTTCACAGACGACAAGCAATACAATAAACAAAAAACAAGAACAAGAACATGTACAATACATTAAAACAATTCACATATAAACATTTAACAAGTACATTCATGAGTACACTGTAGGTACTCTTTTAACGTTGATTTAAATGAAAGTATAGAACTGCAGATTGATATATCACATGGGAGTGAATTAAAATAACGTGGTCCCCTATATGACAATGAACGTTGTCCCAAGGTTCTCTTAAAGAATGGAACATTAAATGTAAACTTTGGCTGAGTTCTAGTGCAATTAGGGTTAACACATTTAGAAAAAGTATGCTCACTGAGTTAAGTAACAAACCAACTTTGATTTTGAATAGAAACAAACACATTTTAAACTGAATTCTATTTATGAGGGAAAGACAGTTGGAAGACTTTAACAATAAACAATGGTGAGTTCAGGCAGGAACAGAAAGCATGAATCTCAATATAGAATTATATGTTACTGTCATTTTTCCCAGAAGTTTAGAACTCGAGGGAACATATACCACCAACCCATAGTCCAAAACAGAAAAAAGAAAACTGTGGGCTAAAAGCCTCCTGGATTCAGTTGTCAAATAGTGCTTAACTCTATAAAGACATCCAAGTCTTTGATGTAGTTTTTTATAGTAGAAAAACAAACATGCTGTTCAAAAGTGAGGTTAGCATCGAAAATGATCCCCAAATATTTAAATGTATCAACAAATTCAATGGTATTTCCCTTAACATCACAGACAGGTGGAAGATCAGACAAATTAATCTTTTTATTTGAGAAAAGCATAATTTTTGTTTTTACTGAATTAAGACAAAGGAATTGGCAAGCAACCAGGTTTGGAATTAATCAAAACTAACTTGAAGCTTATCCAAAGCCTCCTTAGGGTTAAGACTTTCCTCATAAATAACTGCATTGTCAGCGTACATTATAATAGAACTAGATGGACACGAAGATGGAGCACCATTCATGGGAAGAGAAAAAACAAGTGGGCCCAAGATGGAGCCTTGGGGGACACCACATATAATAGCCTTAGGGGAGGATAAATGACCTTCAATTGTTGTCACATATGACCTGTCTGCACGGTAATGGGAGAACCATTTAATCACTTCACAGAAAAAACGCATTTCTTCCATAATATGAGGAAACACATTGTGCTCCACCAAATCAAAGGCCTTGGTGATGTCCACAAAAAGAGCAGCAACTGAATGCCCTTTATCTACTGTTTTCTGGATGCCACTAGTGAACCTCACCATGGTCGTTTCAGTATTATGCCCTATTTTGAAACCATGCTGACAAGGGGTTAGTAAATCACTTTTATTAAGATACTCCAATGTCTGGTCCAAAATAATTTTGTTAAGAATCTTAGACAAAGATGGCAGGGGAGCTATCAGGTGATAATTGGAAACCAATGAGCGGTTACCAGCTTTGTGTATTGGTCTAATGATTGCATGTTTCCACTGCTTTGGAAACACACCGTGAACAATTGAAAAATTAAAAACAGTAGTTAAACGGAGAGAAAATGTATCAATACCCAATCTAAGAATGCGAATATCTAAAGAATCAGTTAACAAAAATGGTTTAGGATCGTTACTGAGTATGTATTCCTTAACTATCTCAGGTGTCACTTCACTAAATACAAATTTAGGAAACAGTTCAACATCAGCCTCAAATTTAGTAGCAGTTTTGGAATATGTATTAGAACCGGGAACCTTAATGGCATCATCCCTTTTTCACAGGGTGGACTGCAGCATCAGATGAACCCTACACTGCCTCAGCCCCCATGGACCCCAGCCAGCCGGTAAGGCAAGGGGAAGGAGGTAAGGTTGGGGGAGGGCTTTGGAGATTTTTTTTTTGTGCAAAGTTAGTGGGTGAAGGTTTTGCTTTATGGGGATATGAAGCTGGATGCAGAATCAGAACTTCTGATTCTGCCCTGGTTCTGTTCCTATGCCTTAACTGGAGGAGGAACAGAATCGAAGTCAGAATCGGGAAATCTGAAAAATCTGACTAGGTACCGATTGAGCGGGTCCAGAAAATCTGAGCACCCCTACTAAAAACCTAAAACACTTATTTCTGATTATTTAGAGAAAATAAGTCTGTTGCATTGGTGAGGTAACATATAGTCCTCCGAAAAATCCTGTTCCAAGATGAAATGTCTCAATTTGGGCTTCTTAAAAGGTGGCAATCCTACTGACATCACCCCCACTCTACTACCCTCTTCCTTTCCCTCTAAGTCTAATGTTAGGTTACCTGCTGTGTGACTTTGTACTTACTGTACTGGTAAGACTCAACTAGAGATTGCGTTACCTTCTGCTAATCTAACCCTAGGGGAATTATGAGGTACAAAACGAAGCTGAGTACCTTATACCCCTAGGGTTAGATTAACAAAGGCAACTCAACCCCTGGAGTGCTGTTATGCTATTACTAAACTGAACTGTTTTTATATTTTTTAAAATAACTATTTTTATAGCAAAATTTCTATTGCACACAAAGTTTTCCAGTTGTTAATATAACCCTTTAAAAAATGCTGTCAGCCAAACAGAATGCTCATTGGGGGCTATGCACTAATATGAGCCAGATATGCTTGAGAGGCATGTATCCAGCCTGTGAAGCTACGCACCTGTGGATAGGCACACTGTGGCTGGCATTCACAGTTGCTGGGTGCCTGTCTGTAGCTCTGCACCCCTGGCATGCAAGATTGTGGAGGGCAGGTCAATGCGGATCAGAGGACACAGGCTGGCATCCAACTGAATGCCCAACCTGGGCCTGCAGTAGATCCCCTGCTCTGTGTGGAGAAGGGGACTGTGGGATGGTGGGGGGTCCCAGATTTGTAAAATGTTGGGTGAGTGCCCAAATGGCTGCCCTCAACCCTCCCTGGCTGACTGGAGGGCTGGTGCAGCAATGTTGGGGATGGGGTTATGGGTTCCCATGGCTGGGGGGGTACACTTCGGGGGGCAATGCAACACTTATGGCAGGATCCTTGCTGCCATACCATGAGCCCCCTCACCTAGCACTCCACACCTCCATGC
Organism: Neoceratodus forsteri; assembly: GCA_016271365.2. Classification (NCBI taxonomy): domain Eukaryota; kingdom Metazoa; phylum Chordata; order Ceratodontiformes; family Ceratodontidae; genus Neoceratodus; species Neoceratodus forsteri. Next base: position 75,003,003 of record JADMNL010000033.1, on the reverse strand, counting down.
ATAGTGTGGAGTGTGGGTATGCCTCTGACACTCCCACAGACCATCTGCGCACATAGCCATGCAACTGTCTGAGGAAATCCAGTGCAGGAGGGATGTGTGTCCCTTCTGTGCATGTACGCAGGGGTCCACAGTACCCTGGTGTGTGGACATGGGACATAGGATTGACTACATGCCACAGATCCACAGCACATAGGCAATACGCCCTATAGTGTATCGGGCCCATTGCCACCGGATTCAGTTCATTCATTCATTCATTCATTCATTTGTTCATTCAGTTTATTTGGAGGAACTGGAAAGCCCTTGAGTTAGGCTAAAATTTAATTTTCTTTCCTTTGCACTATCTTGTGAATATATGTCCTCATTTTATATTTTATATATGTTTGTATATTTTATCTATTTAATTGAAGATATTTTTTACAGGATAGCCTATTAAGCTCAGAGGCTTGTTAATAATAGAGTCTCGCCCAAAATGTCTAACAGTTTGATTATAGCACATACATCTGTTTTTATGCACAGAATTACTGGTATTTTCCCCTCTGTAGCCTTTCCCCTAGGAATGAAATGTTCACAGCTCAGTATGGTCTTAAAAATCTTATCAATCAATCAATCAGCAACCCAGGGCAGACTGGATGGATGTCAAGCTTGCCTTTTTTTGTTGTAACTTTTTGTTTCCATGTTTCAACATTTGTTTTGTCACTGCGCCACCTACTGAGCACTCCCTAGTACTGCAGTCTCTGTATTCGAAAATCATGGACTCTGGATTTGAACTTTAATTCTCAGGCTTCCAAAAACCAGAGGGATTGTACCAATTTTATTTACCAGGACTGTTTTTACCCCTGATTTTCCCTTGTTTTTTTTGTAGCTATATGTTTATTAAAACATTTTCAGTTACAAAAGGGGGTACAATGCAAGTAGTAGTAGTACTAAAAGTTTTATTCTGAATCATCTGTACAGTACGATGTGAAAACAAGCTTAATAGAAAAGCACATTGACTTCCCCAGGTATGATGTAAAGAATTCTGGGTTCTCGCCCTCCCTGGCTCAGCACTGGGGCACTACAGACCCCTGAACGATCATCACGAGAACTACATCCCTGTCTATCCCTGACACAAGCTCCTTCATGGGGTACATGAAATATAGGTAAGAAGGTGTCACAATGCCCAGTATCCTCCCCCCAGTACAGCCCCCCATATTGCATTGTCTGTCTCCCCCAAGTTCCTCCAGCTAGGGCAAAAAGTAGAAGTCTACACCCTTGCAAGGTGAGACATGAATTCATTCTATGCCACTGTGTCACATGAAATTGACAGAGGAGGGCTAGCACCAACTGAAGGTAGGAGTTGAGAGGAATCAGAAAAAGGGGGGATACCCCCCTTGGCCTCCATCAGTGTGATGGTCTCTGGTGCACTCAAATACCATGCCATGTGGCCAACTGTGTGCCATCGAATCCTTTATGCCATGATGGCCCTCCCCTGACACCTGCCATGGGGGGGGGGTGTAGATGTGAGAGAAGGCAGATATGGCCAGGTAAGTGGTGGATGGTGCTGGGTGGTGGCCAGTGGCAAGACGAGGGAGGATGTAAGACCAGATAGGGATAAGAAGCTGCTATTTCTACATTCAACACTGGACATAAGTCATATAGATATGTTAGGTGGGGTTATTACTTTTCCATTATTTATTGCCACACTAGCAGTATTAGGTGTGAATTTCATAGGGGTGAACGTAGCACTTGCATCCATATGTCAGATGCTTGCTGCAGCCACACAGATGTGGCCAGATGTTTGCATCCTATTCACAGACATCTGGATGCATCTGCGAGATTTCACACAATCTGTGGTGATTTCTGCCACAGTTGCAGGACTTGCGCCCATTTTTCCAACACAAGTGCTGAATTCCATCCAGGAAGTTAGATCAACTCTTTAAGGTCTAACTTGCAAGGTGCATTTCTGCACCCCCATCCCAAAAACGGATGCAGAGCTGTGACAATGCTGCCTCTAGTCTCTCCTCCAATCAGAATTTAGAGTTAGATACAGTACAATGCACCCTCACACCAAAGGACCTGTAAAGCACTTTGAAATACTTAAGTGGTAAGGCAAGTTAGGTGGATTACCATGGGGTCATCCCACCCACTTTGTGCAAAACTACATGAACCACAGACCAGTGGTCAGTACATAAACTTTGGCAGAGCCTTCAACTCAGTCTCACATAGGAGTCTGCTGAAGAAGTTTAGCAACCCGGGGTTGGGGGAACAAGATTATGTGGAGGGTGAAACACTGACTGAGTGGGAGAACACAGAGGGTGAAACTAAATGTAAAACCCTCAGGAGAAAGGGAAGCCATGAGTGGAGTGTCCCAGAGATTGGTTGTAGGACCATTTCTGTTTTAACATATTCATTTACAATATGGGGCGGGGGTTAAGGGAAAGATATCCCTCTTCTCAGATGACATGAAGGTCTCTGGAAGAGTGGATACTGAGGAGGGGATAAAGGCCATAAAGAAAGATCTGGAAATCTAAAGAGGTAGTCAAGGGTGTGGCAGCTGAAATTTAACATGAAAAGGTAGGTAATGCACATAGTAGCTGAAAGCCCAAGAACAGAGTACAGGATGCATATGGTGGTAGTGGATAGCACATCAGAGGAAAGTGACCTTGGGAGGTTAATAATGAAGACATAAATACAATGTTGTAGACCTGAGGGTAATGAAAATCAGATACAGGGGCTCATAGGGAGAGGGATCATTGAAAAAGGTGGGTGGTATAACAGCCCCTGTATAGATCCCTGGTTCTCCCTTAGTTGGAGTTTCATGAGCAGTTATACAGCCTGCATCTGCAGTAGGAGAGGGACAGGTTAAAGGCAGTGCAGAGACAAGCCACCAACATGATACAGGAAACACAGTGCAGGTCCAGTATCCTGTGAACATGGAGACAGCGACTGAGGGACTGCAAAAATGGCGACTCAGTCATGGTGCCTGTGTTCTGGGTTTCCTGGCAGGGTAGTGACAGGATACCACAGTGGGTAAAGGAGGGCAGCAGAATGTATACACATGCATGGGGGGAAGGACCACACCTTGTGAGGGGCAGAAGGGGAGGAGGGTATGTAGGAAGTAGTGTGGTGGTCAGTTGCCGAGCTGGCCATGTGGCATGGTGGTGAGGGTGGCCGGCTGGGATTGGGAGGGTGCTGGGTTCATTTCTGGGACAGGTGTCGCTTTTTGGGTCAGGGCTGCATTTTTTTTAAGTTTTACACCCCCCCCCCCAACATGTACCTCCCTGGAGTTGAGAATCTTTAGTTAGGGGGTGCGGGGAGCACAGCCCCCCACATATGTTAGAGTCCCGTCGCTGCATTTGGAGTCACCATGAGTGTACATCACTATTATTTATTTTGGGTGGTGTACACTCGCCCAAACAGATGGAGAATCTAAATGGGTACATGTTGGAGGACATAAGAAACAGGGGCTACATAATTGAGATGCTCAAGTACCTCCACTGAATTAACAAGCGGGACAGCAGTGGTAACACAGATACCAGGGAAATCTCTGAAACTGGAGGGGAAGGGAGATCAGGAAGGATGTCAAGAACTTATTTTAATGGAGACAATAGTGACTGACTAGAACAAGCTTCCAGAGGAGTTCACTTAGGCTGAAACAGCGGTAGGGTTCAAAAGGAGATTAGACAGGCACCTGGGAATTATGAATAAGGGGGCAGACTGGCTGAAAGGTAGGGAGAACTGACATAGGTGCACTCCTAAAATTAGACTGATCAGACAGAGTGGATGGCCAGCTAGGCTTTTCCTAGGTGTCATTTGCTGTGTTTCTGTTCCAGTGTGGTTCTCCATGGGGTGGGATTACTGGTTCATAACTACCCCCATGTTGCCTTACTGTTACAATAATGCAACATGGCAACTCTGACTTTTTTAACTTTAAAGTCCTACAATAGCATCCCTCAAACCCTGGCCAGTGACAACTTTCTTTAACATGCTGGATACTATTAGTTTACCATGTATTAGGACATGGCCACATGACCCATTTTGACCAATCGGGGGACATCATCACGGGCATCCCATGTTATAATTTGCATTTGAAATACACTATATGAGTTGAACTTTCATTTATTCTCAGACTGAAGCCCAACAGAAGCAAGTTTACTCTGCCTATGCACTTATATAACTTTGCCACGAGATGGCACTCTAGTATAATATTTACATTCTAGTTACATATTACAGGGATTTTTATGGGAGACCGAAAATTCAACGTTTATTGTTTAGATAAGCATCTAAGCTCAGTGGCGCCAGGTGCCTTTTTACTGGAGCGACGTGGGTAAAAGGCATAAAGGAGTACAGCAACTGCAGAGCAGGAATGGAGAAGTACAAGAGATGTCCCCCTAAAGTACCTACTTGGGATACATCAAGCAGTTGTGTACAATTACTTGAAACAATTAGGAAATCTGGTAGCCATGTTAGTCCAGTCAATGATGTAGAAGCAAAACCAACAGCAAATATCTTGCAGTTGATACCTTTTATTGGATTAAAAAAATTGTTACTGAGACTAGCATTGCAGAATTATATTTTGTCCATCAGGCCATTGAAAGCAGAGCTGAACTGCATGCCAGATACACAGTCTGGCTGTAGATTTAAATTAAGTGAATGTAGATTATGGAATGTAGATCATTCTCATTTACATCCACATCCAACCCAAATATCTGCAGTTAGAGCTCTGTCCAATAAAAGGTATCACCTCTAACATATTTATTGCTTTTTTTGTCTACATTTTGAAACAGTTACATAAGCAATAAGACATGATGGAGTGTGTGTTAGACAGTTCTAACTCATGGCTGGGGACATAGTAAGGCACGAGGCTGCAGGCCAAGAGCATTCAGTTCCCCTAGCTGTGGGTTTGAATTGTCTAACACACATCCCTGGAGTGGTTTATTGTACTTATAAAATGGGTCTGAGTATTCTACATGAGGTTTCTAGTTTTAGCTGTGCGTTAGACACTTCTAATGCATGGATAACAACCAATCAAATTGCTTGAAATCCTTTGCCCATTTTATAAAAATAGTTTTCACAGATTTCTGTGAGCTTCACTTTGAAATCAGTGGTGCGAGTTGTCTTAATCTGTAATGGTAATACATTCCAGTTTAAATGTAGGTTAAATAGAGATTAATAAATGATTGGTTTAGGTATTTAGGGTGAAGCAAATAAAAAAACAAGAAAAATAATATTTTAAACGTGTTTCTTTTACTAGTCGAACTCATACACGTAGACAAAAACAGCTAAATTATTCTCTTTTAAATAAAAACAATATAGAGGCTGCACAGGGAAATGGATGCCACCAACAAACAGTGTAACTGACAAGAAAACAAACAAAATCGGGCACTCGCCACCCATGAAGCTCAGAAACTATGCCATTCCAAGTCATGTAGTGTCTTCCACAGTTTAAAAGGTCTGCCTGATGCATTCCAGATATAAAATCCTTTCTCAAAGGCTCTTAGCAAAGGCAAAGCTGAGGTCCATCGGCCCAGAGTGAAGGTTCTTGATTTTAGGCATGCAGACTTTCAGAAAATGGGGAAAGCATTCAACAAGCATTAGCAGGGGTGGGAGGACTAAGGGGGGTGGAGGAATTGTGGGGTCAAATTAAAGGGGCAATAGTGGAAGCCACTAGCCTCTGTGTCAGGAAGGTAAACAAAAAATAGGAAGAAGAGAAAGCCACTCTGGTTCAATAGGGACGTGGCGGAGAAGGTCAGGGCAAAGAGAAAGTGTTTAGGAGGTACAAAAGAACACAGAGGGGGGGGAGGAGGATAGGGCTATATACCAAGAGAAGCAGAAGGAAGCAGGTAAGGAGGTCAGGAGGGAGAAGGTCAGAACAGAAGAGAGAATTGCCAACACAATCAAGGAGTGGGATAAAACCTTCTTCCGGTATGTGAGCGAGAGGAGAAAGTCAAGGGAGGGGATAGTCAGGCTGAAAAATGGAGAAGGGGAGCTGGTGGAGGAGGACCAGGAGAAGTCGAAAATATTTAACATCTATTTCTGCTCAGTATTCATGGTAGAGAAGGAAGGGGGATCAGGATCCACAGTGCACGGTGGGCAACAACTTTACCCCCTTTCCCGTATTTCTCCTTTTACTGCACCCCCTCAGTCACTGCTAGACCACTGCCTTGTGCAAGCAGGGTCAACCAGCACACTGGTGGGGTACTACCCCCCTACTATAGTTGACCTCTGCTACCCCCTCCCACATCATCCCTCCCCCAACACCCCCCTCTCTTGCATCACTATATATAACTCTCATTGCCTATAACCTGTGTCCTACCAGTAGGGTTGTCCACTGCCCTCCCCAGACATGGATAACAGGACACTGTTGAATTTCAACTCCCACCCCATCTCCACCCTTGGATACCCCCCACCTACAATTCCTCTCTCTCATCACGCTGCCACACTCTACCTCTCCTCTCCTCATACCCCCCTTCTGGTTAAGATAGCTTAACACTGGCCTACCCCTACACTCAATTAAGTACTTATAACCTACCCCTATACCCCTCTTATATGCACTTTAGTCCACAATGTCATCACTGTTTGCCTCGAAAATCGTGTTCTGCCTGTGTCTCTCCGTAAATTTCCTTTCCCTTCTTCCATTCTGCCATCTGCAATTTTTCATTCCCTCCTTCCTTCTTCCTCTCTTTACTCCAATCACTGTAAATCTTGAATATTTATTTATTTTATTTAGACAGGAGTTTGGAAAACCTTTGAGCCATAGGCTCATTTACAAAGGTACCTTGTCACAGTAAGACAAACTAAAATACACAGTATAACAGTAACTTAAGACATAGATACAAACAAGCTGGTACAGGTAGGATTGATGCAAACAATACCAGAGTTATGTTGTCCTTAGCAGCTTAGTAGTAATCTTTGTCATTAATATTAGTACTGACTTTGACTAGTGCAATTACAGCTTGGTGTTAACAAGGTGGTTCCGTAAGGACGTTTTGGAAGCACGATATAGTTGGAGCTTCGGAGATGGAGGGGGGCAGTGTGTTGAACCAGGAGGGGGCCCTAAAGCTGAAGGCTCTTTGGCCGTGAGAGGTCCTAGCTCTAGGGATAACAACAGAGGTTTTCCCAGAGGTCCGAATATATCTACAGTATATTACACTAATGGCTACCAATTACTATTGTGTCACCTTATCATCTAGTGCTACATACTGTTGCCAGGTTATCATATGTGTTCTAGTGTTTCTATTGTTACCAACTGTTGCCAAATTGCTATGTGTCTTCATATCTACTGTACTTAACTGTTGCATTGTTAGCCAATGTGATTCACCTGTAAGCCCTCCTGCTGTCATTGTATGCAAATAAGCAAACTGTATTCCAACATTGTAACATTTCTCTGTATCCTATCCCATTGTTCCCTAACCCCCAGGTTGCACCGGGAGATGAGCAGCTTGTTGCTCACCGTGCCTTCCTGGTGAAACATTTCAATAAATAAATAAAAATAAAGAAAATCAGGGAACACGAGGTGGTGGTTGGGGGGTTGACTCCAGTCCATTCCAGGTAGAGGAGGTCCTGAGGGAGCTTGAGGTTTGATAAGGCGATAGTCACAGATGGGGTGCACTCCAGGGTACTGAGGGAGCTTAGTAAGGTGCTACCAGAACCTCTGACCAGCCTCTTCAACAGATCATTGGAATCAGGGGAGATCCCTGATGACTAGAAATGGGTAGATGTGGTCCCCCTTCATAAGTGGGAGACAAGGAGGAAGCAGGCAATTATATGCTGGTGAGCTTAACATCAGTAGTGGGCAAACTCATGGAGAAATTGCTAAAAAAATAGAATCACTAGCTACCTAGAAGCCAATGGCCTACAGGACCGGCAGCAACATGGGTTCACTGAAGGAAGGTCATGTCAAACAAACTTGATAGAGTTCTTTGACTGGGTCACCAGGGTACTGGATTGGGGGTTCAGTAGACATTGTGTATCTAGATTTCTAAAGGCGTTTGATTCTGTGCCACAGAGGAAACTACTGCACAAAATGGGATGCCTTGGGCTGAGGCTGCTTGTGGTTAGGTGGGTGCAAAACTGCCTGGAGGGCAAGAGACAGAGGGTAATTGTTAATGGGGTACCTTTAAGGGAGGATACATGGTCACCAGTCGGCTGCCTCAGGGGTCAGTGCTGCGGCCACTTCTTTTCAATATATTTATAGGGGACATAACGGAGGAGCTGGAGGGAAGAGCGTGTCTATTCACGGATGACACGAAGGTCTGCAATAGAGTGAATATGCCTGAGAGGGTTGAGAGCATGTGCAGGGATCTGGAGAAACTGGAGGAATGGTCCAGGGAATGGCAACTGCCCTTCAACACAAAAAATGCAAGATAATGCATTTAGGCATAAAAAAAAAACAAGGTGTGAAATACAGTTTGGGGACATGCCCTAGAGGTTACCTTGCTAGAAAGAGACTTGGGCATAATCATTTCATGGGATGTGAAGGTAGCTAAGCAATGTGAGAAGGTGGTGGCGAAGGCCAGTAGGATGCTGGGATGTAGCAGCAGGGGTATAACTAGCAGGAAGAGGGAGGTCATAATACCCTTGTACAGGCAGCTTGTGAGGCCTCACCTTGAGTATGGGGTCCAGTTCTGTAGACCATACCTCAAGAAGGATGTGGATAGGGTGGAGCACGTCCAGAGGCGGGTGACAAAAATGGTAAGAGGACTTAGTCATCTGCCATACGAGGAAAAGCTGAAGGACCTCAGCATGTACTCCCTTGAGCAAGGAAGGGAAAGGGGGGCATGACTGAGACTTTTAAATATCAACAGGGTGCCAGTAGGGGACATCTTCTAGCTTAGGGAGCAGTCCAGAACAAGGAGACATGATTTGCAAATAGTAAGGTGGGGAGGTTCAGGGGAAACATCAGAAAATTCTACTTCATGGAGAGCGTGGTGGAAAACTGGAACAGGCTCCCAGAGGAAGTGTTGGGGCAAAAACTGTGGAGGGGATTCAAGAGCATGTGGGATGGACACAAGGGTCTGTTTGATCTGGGGAGGGGGAGGACAGAATTCAATAGCAAAGTCCTGGTATTGTGCTAGGCATACTGGGCAGACTGGGTGGGCCTTGCGGTCCTTTTCTGCCAACACCATCTATGTTTCTATGAGAAAGGATTTTATAGATTTTATAGCTGAAATGCGTCAGGCGGACCTTCTAAACTGTGCATGGCACCTACTATAAAATTAAGCACATTTATCACTACACTACACTACATGGAGCAGAGTCTTCTCTCAGCTTTGTGGGTGGTGAGCGCCTGATTTTTTTTTTGTTTTCTTGATTCTTTTTTGACCCTCAAATGATTAAACAGGTGGCAGCTGTGGGAGTGCTGTGTGTGCTGTTACTAGAGTGAGCTTGATTGACAGCTTGTGGTTATGGCCAGCCGGTTGTAATGCAAAATTACAACCGGGTTATCTGCTCATTAAAAATGCTCATCAGTAATTATAAACAGTTAAATCTAAACGTGGTTAGGCACAGACCAGTCATGCAGTGGTAGCGCTACCGAAAACCAGTGCCACATCAGTGACCCGAGTGTGGGAGTGACCTCTGGTTGCTGTGGGTCAGCTGGGAGTGGGAAGAGGACTGAGTATCTGATGGAATGTTCTTCTGTGCTGGGGGAAGGTGAGGCTGTCTCAGCCCCACCATTGACTGCCACCAGGTGGAGGCCTGGTGGTAGTGCAGGCTGGATCGGCACTTAAGGGGAGGGGCTGCTGGTTTGGCATGGTGCATATGTGCCTTCACACAGTATGCACCACTGTCTGTCCATGGTGGGGTGGGGGCTGGCACATAGAAAAATAGAAAAGGGGGTCCCTGTGGGCTAATGAAGCCCTACCCACATTTTCTTGGCCTGCCTTACCACCTGACCCTCAGGAATTTGGATTTGTTTTAACTGGGAGGGGACAGCTCTCCCCCTCCTGGGCCCACCATGGGGGACAAATCACAGGGGACTACTCTGGGGGTTCAGGAGGGGTGAATGCCAGTCGAAGGAGGCAAGGATAGGGCTGATGGCCTTCCTGCATGATCTCTGAAAGGAAGAAAGCTTTATGGAGGGGACAACCCTTCCCCTTCCTGGGCCCACCATGGGGGACAAATTACAGGGGACTACTCCACTGGTTCAGGAGAGGTGAGTGCCTGCCGAGGGAGGCGCGGACAGGGTTGATGGCCTGCCCACATGGTCTCTGAAGGGAAAAAGCTTTATGGAAAAAAAATGTAAACATGGTTTGCTTTAATCTTCTCTCCTCTTTGCACATATAACTTAGTACTGTATAAGGACTGCTCATTCCCACTCACATCAGAAATGGACTGACAACTTTTTAAAATGAAAGCAGTACAGTATAGTGTCAGTGTATCCTATTTGGTAGCACTTGAACAGCTGTGCTGTAGGGTTGTGAGTTCAAGTCCCCCCTGCCCCCCAGGAACTTGGGCTCATAATCAGAGCTCATGCTAGATTGAGGTACTAGGACAGTGTTTTTCTGAGACCCTGTGGTCACATGTGGCCATAGGCACAATTTTGTGTGATCACAGAGATCTTTAGAGTTCCAGTTGAAAAGCTGATAGAATGGACAATGTCTTACCTTTAAGTCAACACACGAGACACATTTAAAGTGAAGGTACATCAGAGACTTGATTCAATATATACTGTGTTAATGAAATGTATTGTATCTATGGGCTTGGTCTATGTCAGGGGATCTAGGGTGAAAAAATAAGGCCAAGACCACCAGTAAGGTCTGGTGACTGCACTTTGAGGCCTTTTGAGGCCACCTGGATTTAGGGTTTGAGAACCACTGTAATAAAAGAGTACTGATATGGTGGAGGTGTCACACATAGGTGCCGGAACTTATGGGCGGGGGGGCAGCAGCCCCCCTTTTGCCCACGGGCATTCAAAGTGCCCCTTTAATGCATGCAAGGCCAGAAGGGACGCAATCATGGTGCCTTTTATAATTACTACAACCCCCCCCACACACACCCACTTTACCCCATATTCCAGTACCCATGGTGTCTCATCCTTAGGATGAAACGTAAAGCACTGAAGTCCATTCTATTGGATGGTAGTTTGGCCTAGTGGCTGGAGCGCAGAGCTGTGAACCTGGAGATCCGGGTTTGAATCCCACCACTGCCACTTTAATCCTGTTAAACCTATACCTTTTAAACCAAGTTAGTGAAGTTACTGTAAACTGTGTTAAAAGTGTCTCCTGCAGCTTTGTTAGCATCCACCAGACTGTGACTCTTGTAAAGCCATTCTTGCAAACTATTCTCTAGTCTACCTGGAGGGCAATAGGATAGAAAATAGTTCTGCACTAAATTGATTTAGCAAACTTGATTCTGCCATAGTCTGGGCAGGAACTTATAACCATTCTTGAGAATGACTGTCCAGGATTCTGTGAGTTATTATGGGAATTCCCATAATGCAACAGCTGTGTGCTGTGAACTTAACTGCTGACCTGATTTACAGCCTCAGTATGAATAATAGCACCGTCCAGTTCACTCCTGCCTTCTGGTCTGGTGGTTCTAAACTGGTTTCACTAAACCAGTTTTGAGAACAGTTCTTGAAAATTATTGTGTAGTCTGGGAAAGGCCTCCCTCACCGTACGACACAGAGCAAGTTACTTCATCTTCCTGTGGTGAGCTAGTGAACTAAAAAAGGTGATACAATCCATGCTGAAAGTAGAAACTAGAGTTAGATTAGAATTGATGTTTTGACTTCAAAGGAGCACTACAGTCAAAATTTGCAAAAACTTATGTCATGCGGAGTGTTTTGATTTGTGTGTGTAGTCCTCGTGTGTTCTTTCCTTTGCTAGTAAGATTTTTTTTCTAAATTGGCCTGACAGTTATATTGTAGTTTATGGTCCCTGGTGGTCTGTATCTTAACAAGGTTTATTACTCCTCCTTTTCCTAGTGCCTCCTGTCCCATGTAACAGTGATGCGTACAGGACTACTGAGTCAGCAAGTACTAGCGATAGGAGCATGATGGGTGTAGGTCAAGACCATGTGGTGAAAAACAGCGCGGTCAGTACAAAACTGCGCAGTCCAAAACCATGCTAAATTAGATATACTAACTCTGAAACCATGCAGTGCTGTTGTGACTGTGGGGTTTTTGACTGCACGTAATAGCTGTTGCAGTTTTGCCCGGACACCAGCCTGATGTTGTGGCCTCCACTAAATAGCTCTAATTCAATATTTTTTTATGTGAGTATGTGTCAGATCTATCCAGCAGGAGTCAGTATTTTGCTTTTAAAACTTTTCATTTCATCAAACTATACACAGCTATGAAAAGCGCACAAATCACCCCAGATCTTCAATGCTATAATTAGTAAAGACTCTAGCTGTTTTCTTACAGAATAACCCACTCAATTAGCCCTCAGATATTTGCTAAACTGTAAATGTAGCCATTTGTTCTCACTGGATAAGGAAAGTTACCTAATATCACAGCTGTGCTGTTGTAAAATTGATTCTAAACCAGTGCTTGCTGAATCCATGGTGCCGGACACATAACTCTCACATGGGACAGGAGGCATTGTAGGAACAAGAGCAGTAAACCATGCTAGAATGGAGATCCCCGGGACCATACAACTACTGTAAAACTAGCAGGCTAATTTAGAAAAAAATCCTAATAACAACAAAGAGAAGGACACACTAGGACTAGAAACACAAATCAAAACACTCTGTACAACATATGTTTTTGCAAATTCTGACTGTAATACTCCTTTAAGTCTTCTTCAGGAATTGCCTATAACGAGAAACTAAGCAAAGTTTGCTAGTGAACTAGTTGTGTTTTATGTACTGATGGTTAGTTTTTAGTGCTTAACAGTAACTATTAGCCTCCTTCAGCAAGTGGCTAGTTTTTATCTTAAAATAACTTACATTGCCTTACTTTGAAATGTTTTATCCCCCATTTCTCCTGCTGGCAATGGGCATAAAAAAATTGAAGTTGAATGGTTAATTTTACCTTTCTGATGATGTTTCAAGGGGAATCTATGAAAAAAACAGTAAGTGTCCATTCCGTCAGCTTTTGTCCTACCTGCTGTACCTGAGCTCCAGCCTCTTGCTGGGTGGAATCAAGACTGAGTCCCCTACTGGTAACACAGGGCAATTTGTAGCTCTGATTTCCCCCCACCCTCTGCACTCATAACTACCAACCCCTTGTATCTGTCTCACTCCTTCCTCTTGAAACCCTGCACCATCAAAGTCTGAACCCCTTTTCTTGACAAGCTATTCCATCTGTCCACCACATTCTCAGTGAAGAAACACATTACCTCTTTACATCTCTCCTGAGTTTACCTCCTTAAGTTTGTAATGTACCCCCACCAGATGCAGGTCCTCTCTTTTTTTTTATTTTGTAGCTCAGAGCGTAGGTGCTTCAGTCATCGTAAAACCTCACGAAGACCTCACTCTTTCATCATTGCTACTTTATTTAAAGGTGCCAGATTAGGTTAGTTTGCCAAATTAGCTAAAACAGTTGGAAATGGGAGCCAGATTTTTGTATATTTATCCTGTTCTTCCTCCGTAGAATAGATAGCTTTATCTACCTTTCCTTGGTGTAGTATTTTCTGAATCCATTCCATATAAGTGTGTGGGTGTGCTATGTCCTTCCAGTGTTGAAGTATAATTCTATTAGCCACTAAGCAACCGATATTCCAAACAATTTTTTGGAATTTAAGCTCATCCTGAGCTTCTATTGAGAATCCAAATATGGCAATACCCGACTTGAACAGGAATTTTTTTCCTAGGACATAACATAATATAGGTCATATCCCACCCCAATACATTTTCATTATTTTTCACATTTTGCTAACATGTGGGAGAGTCTCCCTTCCTCTTTCTTTCTTACATCTCTGACAAAGTTTGGAAATGGAGGCATCCATTTTATGAAGCCTAGTGGGTGTTAAATTGGTTTTGTGAAGTATATTGATATGAATTTGCATTAACTTATTGTTCTTACTCATAGATTTATCTAAATTTACCCAATTATTCCAGTTTTCTGTTGGAATGGGAATAGCAAAGTCTATATCCCATGCTTCTCTGGCTGAATCCAGAGGGGATGATAAGTTCTCTATTATGAAAGAGTACAATTTAGATATCAGGTGTTTATTTGAGTCTAGCTCAAGAAAAAATTTCTGTAATGTAGAATATGAGATGATAAGAGAGTTGTTGTTTTTTGTAAAGACAGCATTTTTGATTTGCATATAATGCCACCTCTATATATTTAAAGCAGGGAATCTCTCTTGGAAATGCTGGAAGGATGAAAAATTGTCTCCTTCATAAAACTCCCCCATAGAGCATATTTGATGTGAGAGATGCCAAGCCTTAAACATGGGACCAACCTTGGCCGGTGGCAAAAAAGGATCATTATGTATAGGAGCAAATTTTGATAAATCAACTAAAGCATTACATATTTTGGCAGTTTGTAACCATGCATTAATAGCTGATAATGTGATGTCCAACATATCAGGAAAGGCACTTTGGACTCTGGATCTAAATAATGCCAAAAAATTAAGCAAGGATAGGTCCATCAGTATACATTGTTCGATAGACATTCCTGTAATGAAGATTTTCCAGGGATGGGGGGGGTGGAACCAATAATATATAATTTCCAACTGTGCTGCAAGGTAGTAAGCCCAAAAATTTGGGCATCCTAACCCCTTGTCTTGACTTAAATACAGCTTATCAAGGGCAATTCTAGTTTGAGCCCCATTCCATGAAAACTTTCTAATTAATTTTTCCAGGTCGAGGAAAAAAATGTTTCTTTAATATTATGGGTATAGATTCAAAAAGAAGTAGGAGCTTTGGAAGGACATTCATTTTTAGAATGTTGACTCTCCCTATTAAAGCCAAAGGGAGGTGATGCCATTTTTCAAAATCCATTTTTATCTTATGCATTAGGGGGTCAAAATCTAATGGAAAAATCCTATTCTTATCCACTGCTAAAGTTATCCCCAAATACTTTATCTTATCTTGTTTTATTTTAAGTAAGAGAGGATCCATTAGACGTGTTGGGTTTCCTAAATACAGAAACTCACTTTTGCTACAATTGACCCGGTAACCTGAAAGCAGACTAAATTCCTCTAGGACATCTCTCAGGATTGAGAAAGCTTGATTAGGGTTACTCAACACCAATAAGATGTCATCTGCATAAAGCATATTAATGATAGATTCTTGATTAACCATGACCCCCAGTCTATAGACAAGAGTTCTTATTTTAGTAGCCAGAGACTCCAAAAATAGTGCAAAGAGTAAGGGGGGGAGAGATGACACCCCTGTCTAGTCCCTCTTAACAATTTGCAAAAGGGGGAAATACTAGCTTTTGTTCTGACTCTGGCAAGTGGGTTAGTACTGTATATATTAATTGGATCCAGTTAAAGAAATTGCCTGTTACTCCACATCTTTTCAGGACTTCCAGTATGAACAGCCACTGCACCCTGTCAAAGGCTTTTTCAGCGTTCAATGAGAGTAGTGCAGTGTCCATTCCCAAGAAGGCATGTATAAGCTCAAAAGCAATCCTTGTATTTTGTTGGAGTCTTCTCCCTTCTGTAAACCTACTTGGTCATCATATATCAATTTTGGAATGAGTTTTGCCAATCTGTTAGCTAGTATCTTAGTGAAGATTTTGTAATCGCTATTTAAAAGAGATATGGGTCTGTATGACCTACAGTTCTCTGGGGGGGGGGGGTTGTCCTTTTTAAGTAACAAAACAATCTCTCCCTCGTTAAATAAGTAAGGGAGAGTGTCTTCAGCTAAGAAAGAGTGGAAAAGTGTGGCCAGATATGGGGCTAACACCCATGAAAGTTTTTTTTATACAATTCAAAGGAGAGCCCGTCCAGGCCTGGGTTCTTGCCATTGGGTAAGGTTTGAACAGTGGCAATAATCTCCTCTTCTGTAATTTCATTGTTCAAAAACAATCGCTTTTGATCAGATACCATAGAAACATTTAAAGTTGAGAGATAATTAGTGATCTGATCTATAGTGACCATCTACTCTGGAGTGTACAATTTCTGATAAAAAGTAAAAAAAGTGGCATTTATGTCAGATTCAGCCTCTGACAGTGTTCCATCATCCATAAGTATAGTTGATAAAATATTTCTAATTTTTTCAGCTTTAATTTGATAGCACCAATACTTTCCCAGGTAGGTCCCCATAGAAATAATATTTAGCTCTTGTTTTATACAGTTCTCTTTCTGCTCTAATTTTTCTAGGTTATCTTTTGCTGTCAAATATTTTATTTCCGACCACTCAGACTGAGAATTAATATGCTCCTCCTCGGCTGAGGCCAGCTCCCTTTCCAAATCTTGAAGATGTCTACTGTATAATCTGTTTCTAACCCCTTGCTGTGACATAATCCATCCTCCTAAATATGCCTTGAGTGAATCCCAGACGACTTGGTATTTAATATTTTGATTCATGTTAAGTGACAGAAACCATTTAATTTCATCTATGCATCTTTCTCTAAACCCTGGGAAAGCCCAGAGAGAGTTGTCTAATTTCCAAAAAGCTATGATATCTGGGTTTTCCTTCTGTTTTGGCAAAAAACATTCCAGAATAACAGGAGCATGGTCAGAAATTCTTATAGATGCAACTTGCTTTTGTCCCCTTACAGAGCTCTTGGGATATCAAAAAATAATCAATTCATGATGAGTTTTAGAATACTAGGAATATTTTTTTTTAACAAGGGGTATAACTGTCTAAAAGGGTCTGCTAATTTTAAGTCTTGAGCCATCTGTTTTACCAGGAGTGCTGAGCCTTTCTTTTCCCATTAATATTGGGTTCCTATCTATTAATCCTGATGTAAGCTTACATCTCCCCCATCGCCAGAATATCGTCAGACTGAGAGATCTCTAGAAAGAAGTCAGAAAAGAAGGCTGGGTCATCTTGGTTAGGTCCATATACTGATGCTAGGACCAGTGGATTATTCTGAAAAATAAGATGTACTATAACAAATCGACCCGAGTATACCTCCTGTCAGTTTGTAATGTACCCCTACCAGATGCAGGTCCCTTAGTTGCATTTAAACAAATCTTCACACTCAGCTATGTTATTCCCCTTGAGGTGCTTAAGCATTTTGATTATCTTGCCCCTCTCCCATCTGGCCTCCAGCAAGTACATATTCAGTCTGTTCTGCTGTTATTCACATGATCTTCCCTGTGTACCTTGCACCATTTTGGTTGCCCTCCTCTGCACTGTTTCCAGGTGATTACAGTCCTTTCTGAGATGCGGGCACCAAACCTAAATGCAGCACTTTAGGAGAAGCCTCATCAGAGATCTATACAGGGGAAGAATCACCTCCTGTCTTCTACTGCTGATGCCTCTGCCTATGTAGCACTTCATCCAGTTGTCCTTAGCATATGCCTGTTTCACAGGGATGATGACTTGAGATTATCAATGATAATTACCCCAAGGTCCCTTTCCTCCTTTGTTTTGTTTACTCTGGCACCTTCAACCCAATACTCAGTTCAGGGGTTCTTTTTATCAGTATGCATAACTCTGCATTTTTTCACATTTAATTTGAGTTGAAAGACCCTTCTTAAAGGCCATCCTATTAACCCTTACCACTTACTGACCTCCTTGGAGAACCAACTAGGTTTACTGCACTTCCTGGACATACCCATCATTTTCAGGCAACATCTAGAAACTTCCTTAGCTGCCCTTTTGGTGGCTTCCCACTTCACTTCCACCACCTCTAAAGTACATACACCTTTCTGCTGAGCCTGCAGGCGCCCCTGCACCCTTCCAAAGTTCGCTGTCCTGAATGGGGGCATGGGAATCTGCTGTGCTTAACTTTGCTTGTCCACTTATAGTATTTTCACTTTATCAAAAAGTTAAGAAGGCCAGCCCATCGACACAGCAGTTGGATTTCCACTTGCAATGCCAGTGACCCGGGTTTGGGAGCGAGCTCGGGTCGCTGGAGAGCCGGCCGCGGGGAGGCATCTTGAGCATCCCATGACTGCTCGCTGTCTTCAGGGAGGGAAGGGGCTGCAACCTGGTGTTGAAGTGACCACTAGTGGAGGCTACGGGTAGAGCAACACGTCAGGATCATTGGGGTGGTGTGTGGCAGACGTCGGCTCTTGCCTTGACGTCCAGACATCACGCACCTTAAGAAAGCCAGGAAAATCACTCGCTGGCCACCAGATGATGGCTCTCTGTTCCCTGAGGGCCTCCAGTGCCTTCCCAGGGCCTCCTGTTCCTTAGCAGCATCCCTGAGCCCTAGAAGTATGTGCTGGGGTCACGCCTCTCCCCCGGTGCCTTCCCCCTCGGAAGAGGGGGACCCGCCTGGTGAAGAGATACGCCGGGATATTCCCAGGGGTTGACTGCAATATGAGGATCAGAGGAGGGCTGGGTAAGGACAGTAGGGGCTGGGGAACAGTGAACCAAGGAGTGGTGGACCAGTGAGTACGGGCGGAAAATAGATCACACAAAAAAAGGTAAAAAGAAATATGAAAATCACATTAGTAAATACTTATGTTATCATTTATAAAAAATAAATACACTGCCATTTGTAAAAATTAAATATAATGCATTAAATATGTGCTCATAAAAAGTATGCCAGATGCTTTAATTTGATTTAGAATTTAAAGCATTTTCCTGTCATGTGAATGCTTTTTTCTCAGGGAGGATTAATTTGTATGTTCATAAGTTACTGACTTTAATTAAAGCTTATATAAATTATTTAGAGCAATCTCAGCTGTAAAAGAGAGGTGATTAAAATTTCTGATTTTTTTTCTGTTTCTGTCTCCTCCAAGCTATGGACTAGAATGTATCCTTTACAGCACTGGTGTCCAACCTTTTCAGGGTCATGAGCCACATTTAAATTTCTGAGTAACATGTGAGCCACAACAACATGCGTCCTGTACCATACCCAACATGCGGCCTTTACTGTACCCATATTTACTGGAGTTAAAATAATAACATAGACATAGTCAATAGTCAGTAATTGTATTTTATTAAGTTTTATTAAGTTACAGTATTTTTAAAAAATAGTTGTAATGTTAAAATAATTATTCAGAGCAGCTCTGGAGATTTAAATTTGTTTACAGGCTTACTAAAAGTAGCTTGTGAGCACTCAGGGCACTTTTCAGCTCCTGTACTTTGACTTTTCTCAAATTTAAAAGACTGTGACATGTACTTAACACGTAATTACACTTTGAGAGCCACATCAAACTTCTTCAAGAGCAACATGTGACTTACGAGCTACAGGTTGGCCACCCCACTCTATAGCGTGTACATGAGACAGGACAGGTTATTGTTTCTGTGTATGTATGTATGTATAAATGTTAAAAAATGTATAAAGCATAATTAAACAAGCATTTGTCGATGCTGAATGTTGTCTCACTGGCATTGGTAGTGCAGGAGTTAGAGATGCATAATAGGAATGGCAGTGAAGTATTGAACTGATGCCAACCCCAACCCCACCCTGCAGAGACTGACAGGCATTGAGGTGTGCCTTTGGGTCATCAGCTATAATGCTCATGCCATTTAACCTCACCCTACCCTGTAGACATTGACAAGTGTCGTGGTGTGCTTTGGGCGTTATACTTACCCCATTCCATAAGGAAATACGCTGAGATGAGTGCAGTATAGGAGAATGGGGTGAACTTTAGGGCAGAACACTCGAGGCACACCTCAATGCCTGTCACTGGCTGCGGGGGTGGTGAATGGCATGAGCATTACAGCCAATGATCCCAAGTCACACCTGATGCCTGTCCGTTTCTACAGGGTAGGATGTTACAGTTGGAAACCCTAATGCCGTAGGCGTTTGTTGGTATTTTCATTCCAAATTTTCAACATGGGCTTTTTGTCACCCCACCTCATGAAAAGCAGCACTATCAGTTTGTCAGCTGAAAGGTGGTTTTGCACAGCAACTGTGCCATTTGGCGACACAGGCATGAAAACACATTTTGGGCAGGATGTGAAAAATGACAACTGTATTGTTCATGAGAAGGTGTAAAAAAATGGCAACGCTGAAAATCTGGAGTGAAAATATAAAAAATTGGTGAAATCATGAGCAGGCATAGAAACCGCGCAACACACGTCCGTAACCCAGTTATTTTGGGGATTTTTTTAACCACAGTTTCAACATAGGCATTTTGGGACCTCCCCTCATGAACAGTGGTACTGTGATTTTGTTAATCTGTCTCAAAAGTTGATTTCCCACAGTGACCATGCCATTGTGCGCCACAGGTGTGAAAACACATTTTGGGCAGGATGCGAGAAATGACAGCTGTACTGTTCATAAGGAGATGTGAAAAAATGCCAGTGTTGAAAATCTGGCATGAAAATATTGTAAATTTGCAAAGTTACAAGGGTGCATGGAAACTGCGTAATGCATGCTTGTAACACAGTCATTTTATGGACTTTCACCACCAAATTTTCAACATAGGCATTTTAGGACCTCTGCTCATGAACAGTGCCACTGTCATTTTCTTAATCTGTCCATAATAGTGATCTCCAACAGCGACCGTGCTATTCTGGGCCGGGAGTGTGAAAACACATTTTGGCCAGGATAAGTAAAATGACAGCTGTACTGTTCATAAGGTGGTGTGGAAAAATGCCAATGTTGAAAATCTGGTGTGAAAATATTACAGATTCACAAAGTTATGAGCGTGCGTGGAAACTGCGCAACGCACGCTCGTAAAACAGTCATTTTTTGGATTTTTTCACCGAATTTGCAACATAGGGTTTTTGAGAGCCCACCTCATGAACAGTGGCACTGTCATTTCATTAATCAGTCCCGAAAGGTGATTCCACACAATGACCGTGAAATCACCTTTTGGGACCGAATAACGCAATGACAGTGACTGAATTTATGAGGAGGGGTCCCAATAACCCCATGTTGGAAATTTGGTGCCAAAATTCCAAAAAATGCCTGAGATATGCACCAAAATTGAAAAAAACCTATTTATGCCATTATACAGCTTACCGGCATTTCTTCAGTTCGCGGTTGGCTTTGAAGAGTGCAGACATGTTCCCGGTCCATTGAAGATTGTCGCACCGACTCAAGAGGTAAGTATGGGGTGAGGTTGTGTGGGGAGGCAGGGTATGCAGAGGGTGGGCGCAGGTTGGGGAGGGGCAGAGGAGACCGCGAGGGCTGTTTTCTTCTTTCACAGGTTTAAAAAAAAAAAGACAACAAGGGTTGGTTTCTTTTATCATAGGTGTTTGGTACACTGGGGTGGACTCCCAGTGTACCACCTACATTACAGGGAGGGAGACTGCAGCTGACAGGAATTGCGCCCCCCTGTCAGCACAGAAATGGGTGGGGTGGGGTTCGCATGGTGCCGAGGGGGATTGAGCACCCCCTCAGCACACAGCATAAATCGGGGTTGGGGACATTATGCTGATGGGAAGTGGGCTCTCCCATCAGCAAACTGACTGGGCAGGGGGGACTGAAGCTGAGGGGGATTTGCCCCCCCGTTGGCAAGGAAAGACTGTGTGGGGTGGCACATGATGCTGAGGCGTACTGGGCACCCCCTCGGCACACAAGCAGAATGGAAGGGGGGCATTATGCTGATGGGAGTGGGCTCCCCCATCGGAAAATGAAGTGGGTTGGGGCACTGTGCACTGCGGCAGTCAATGTGCGATGTTTAGTAAATTGCTTCACCAGGAAAGGCACGCCGCTGTGTGAGAAGCTTGGCTCTCATTGCAGCAGACCTTTTCTTTGATATGGTGGCCAGTTTACATGTTGCTGGTGTCAGCGCCTGCAGCTGCCTTATTGGGGAATTAGGGACGCACCTACTGATGCGTGCCCTGCGTTCACCCACAGTGACTGCACCTCCAAATCTGCTACTACTGCAATATGTTGGCTGGCATGCAAGCACGAGCCAACATAAAAAAGAAAAAGGAAAGCACATTAGTCTTTGCCTATGGATATCAGCAGTGGAAACTTTAGGTGGATATCAGCTGTGGTAACATTAATGGACATAAAGAGAGAGAGACCACTTGACTGCCATTGTGAGTACCTCCTGGGTGATACAGTCTCTTCAGAACTAAGAGAAGTGGAGAAAAATCTGAGGAGAAAATGAAAAAAAGGTACAGTGAGGGCTACTGTAGATGAAATCCCCTAACTGGTCCAATAATATGATCCTCAGAGAGACGTGGAGTATAAAGCAAACTTTAATTATATAATTAGGGACACAAGAGGTGAGGGAAAGACCACAGGACTAATTAAAAGTCATGCTGTGATGCCACATGTATTGAACTTTACTGTATGCAAACATGGTGTCACTTTGGGTTTGATAATAAAATTCACTTATTCCCTAAGAGGTCAGGGATCTGGAATTACTCAGTAGCACTGCAAGATTCCTCAGAGCACTTTTGGCTTAACAAGTCTCTGTGGAATAACACAACCTGCTCACTTGTGTGAATGAATGATATGTTTTCTTGCACCTGAAAATAGGCACATGGCTGTCTAGTGTGCTTTACCCTGTAAACAAAAGCAACTAAATAAATAAATAAACACTTACGTGGCCGAGAACTGACTGCCATCATTACAACAAATTAACTCTATGGCCTAAGTCAAATGGAAAATGTGTTTTATTGGCCTGATCACATTTTTAGATAGTCTAATCTTATGTCAGAGATACATATTTACAATACTTATTATTTATATTGAAACATTCCCTAAGGCTCAGTGTGTAAACAATGTCTCAATAGAGTAGCACAATTTATTGTTATACATATGTTTATCAATTATCATCTGATATATATCAATATACACCTATTTATCAGTTATTACCTGATATATATCAACCAGCACCTGGACACTGGGCTAAAATAGTAGCTTTTTAACAGGAGTAACGCAATAGATTGTTTATCAATATATAATATACACATATGTACAGTATATGAACACTGGACTAAAATAGTAGGTTTTTAACAAGAGTAGCACAATATATTGTTATGCGTACATACTGTATAACAATTATCACCTGAACACTGGACTAAAATAGTAAGTTGTTAAGAGGAGTAGCACAATATATTGTTATACATACATATATCAATAATCACAACATTGGACTAAAATAGTAAGTTTTTAACTAGAGTAGCACTATATATCAGTTATCATCTGAACAGTAGTCTGGACTAAAACAGTAAGTTTCTAACAATTTCTAAAGCTCATTAGCAAGAAGGCAGATATTCCTTGGTACAGTAGAAAGATACATGGCTGGGGGGTGCAACTTGAAATGATAGATTAAACAACTAACGGTCTGAGATCAGACACATCTGCAATAAATGGATTCACCACAACAGTTTAAAGATTTAAAGTTTACCTTACTTTCACACTGGCAGGCATTTCATTTTCAAAGTCCAGTGCATACAACAGAAGATATCCACTCCAAAGTAAACTATTTAGTGCATCACAGAAACCCCCTCTCCATTCTTGCAGGGGGTCTTACAGTTGACATTTCATCGTGATAGTGCACTACTTCCTCAGAGCTCTCATCTGTGTTGCGGCCATCACCCAGCCCCTGGTGCTCAGCTCTTGGCTTCAGCAATATGTATTTCTTCTCCTCCTCCTATGCCGGGAGGGTGGGCCCCTGTGGGGGGGGACAGAAGTGACCCAGACAGTAGAAGGACACACTGAGATTTGTCAGTGGATGGCACCAATGTGCGTGAGTCTTGTGGGTAGCGATATGGCATGATGCCAGGGCAAGTGATGGAAGGCAATTTTATCTATATAGTGCCTTTTCCCAAGGGCTCAGGGCACTTAACAATCAGAAAATAAAAACATCATAAAACAAATTTAAAGCATCCAAATATATAGAGATACTAGTCCAGCATAAATTAATCATCAGATCCATATGCTAATTCAAAAAGATGGTTTCTCAGGTCCTGTTTAAATGCCTCCATTGAGGGGGAACTCCCAAGATGGTATGGTAAGGAGTTTCAAATTGCCGGTCCTGCCACTGAGAAAGCCCTATCACCGGATTATAGCAGATATGATCTCATGATGGCTTGCAACAAATCCTGGGTGGAGTGGAGAGAGTGGCTGGGAGCATACCAGGCCAAGAGGTCTTTCAGGTAGGCAGGGCATGAACCATGCAGGACTTTGTATGTTAACAAAGCAATCTTGGGGCTGGCCTGGTGGCACTGCGGATTGAGGTGCTGGATGCCACACCTCGCATCATGCCGGCGATCCGGGTTCGGAAATGAGCCAGGGTCGTCAGAGGCCGGAAAAGGGGGGGGATGGATGTGAGAAGCTGCTGGCAGGCAATGCTCCATCTTGGGAGGAGGTATCCAGCTCTCTCAGAGCTTGGCCACTCTCTGGTGGAGGCTGGAGGGATGGTGCCATGAGAGAGCTTAAACATAGCTCGATGGGGAGGGGTGAGGGGACCCGGTCCAGAGCTGAGGTGGGTCCTGGGGTAGCTCAAGGGAGAAAACGGAGGAAGCTGTGGAGACCAGCATGGATGATGCCCCCAGACTGACTCTGGGGATCTTCTGGGGCGCACATGGCACTAGAAGCCCCCGAAAGACCCTTAGCTCAGTAGGCTGGGTGGATGCTGAGGTCGACCTGCTACAAAACAAAGCAATCTTACTGGTGGTGCACCATCTAGTTGGAAGCCAGTGCAGCTGCTGCTGCAGCACAGGAGTAATATAATCTCTACATGACATGCTCGCTACTGTCCTGGCTTCGCCATTCTGCATCAGGAGCAGGCGACACATCAAACCTCCAGATAGCCCTAGGTATAGAGTATTGTAGCAGTCCAGTTTCAAGGTTATGAAGGTATATAGTAGAGTCACCAGATCCTCTTGCACTAAATAGTGTCTAATCTGAGGAATATTCCTTAACTGGAGAAAATCCACAGTCAACACCTGATGTTTGAGTGCTAGCCGTGAGTGCATAATAACTCCCAAATGGGGAGGGGGTTAGGTTCATGGGCAGACTAGATGGACCACTCAGTCCACATCTGCCATCAAATTCTTATGTTCTTACGTCTGACCCTGTCCATAGCTGTCAGAAATGTGCCATTCAGAGATGGAAATCTGATGGCATTATATATCTTCTAGCTGATCACTGAGGGCCTGTTTCCACCAGCAACAACTCCATCTTGGCTGGATTGAGACTCAGCCAGCTGGAGTACATCCAATGGGAGATTTCTTTGAGACAACACTCCAGAACAGTGACTACCTTTCGCCTGTCTGATGTAAAGGGCATGCACAGTTGAGTGTCATCTGCACAGCAGTTAAAATTCCACCCATACTTTCTGATAACCTGCCTCAGTGGGAGCATATACACCGCAAACAACATGGGGTACAGAATCGAACCCTGGGAAACACCACAACTGACTGGAACTGGCTCATATGATAATGTTCCCATTGCAACCTGCTGCTATCTCAAACAAGTTTAGTGTTGTCAGGTGAGTTCCCTATATTCCCCAGGGTGTTAGACCAAAACTTCCTGGTCCACAGTGTCAAAAACTGATATTCAGATGAAACAGAAGGACAAATGAGCACATCTCCCATCTCTTGCTAAGGGCAGATCATCAAACACATTGATGAGCATGATCTCCGTACTGTGGTGTGGTCTGAAACCCACCCAATTGAAGCAATTCATAGCTACCATAATGTTCAAGGTGAGCCTCCACCTTCTCAATAACCTTCCATAAAAATGGAAGGTCTGAGACTGGCTTGTTGTTTGTCAACACATCTAGGTCCAAAGATGGTTTCTTTAAGAGAACGGTCACCACAGCTTTTTTTCAGAGCCAGTGAGAAACAGCCCTCCATTTGGGAACTCTGGACTATGCTGGCAAACTACAGTCCCAGGGCCGCTCAGCAGTTGACCTACAATCTGGTGCGCCCTGGATCTGAAATAAGGTATGTGGGGCACAGCACTGCTGTCACCTCAAGCACATCCTTCATAACAACTGGCTGGAACTCACTCCAGACCCACAGAGTGCCCTCGCACCTTTCCCCCAAAAAGCTGCTGGCCCCTGACAGGCCACCTGTCAAGATCCCAGCTCATGTGGAGACCCACTGTCCAGAAAGAAAAGTCCAAACTCCTCACATTTTTTCTTGAGACAAAACACCCCCAGATGGTAAGCAGTCAGGATTAAGCAACCTGTCTACAGTGTGGAAGAGCTGAACAGGCCTATTTTCTCCTGAGGCAATAACCTGTGACAGGAACTCTGACTTTCTCAGGATTCTTGCCCTCTGATTACTTATAATGGGACCTCAGAGCCAGCCTGCCATCCACTGAGCCAGACTTCTTCCAGGGGTGCTCCAACCTATGCCTGGTTGCCTTCGACCACCTCAGCTCATCACTATACTATGGTGACATGCAATGGGAGGTCAGTGGGCAGATACAGATTGGTGCAATGCAGACAAGCACCACAGTAATGACCAAATTATTGGCAGCAACAGCTGCCTCCACTCATCCATTGTATGCTGCTTGCATGCCTGAGATGTCCAAAACCTCCAGGAGAGTTTCCTGTGTCAAAGCACATCTGGGATGGTATTGGATCACCAAACATATGGCCATCCCACCACCCTATGCTCCCGCTGTGGATGGCATACTACCAGGAACCCGGCTCAAATTGCCACCTCTAGGACTGACCCTGAGTCATCACCAAGCCAGCTCTCAATAAAACATACCAAGTCCTCAGAGGAATCTGTGATAAAGCCAGATACTACAGCTGTTTTACTCTTCAAGGACCTGGCATTTCACAACATGTCTCAAAAGGGAGGTGCTTGAGCAGTCAGGCTTGAAAGAGTGAGACACCTTGGGGCATGGAGGGTGGCAAAACACAAAAACATAATATTTAGACTCAATTCAGCTTCTATTTCATATTTTTTTCTGTAGCTTCCCTCCCATCATTTATTACCGAGGAAATTTGCATGAAGAAAGGATCTTTGTCCTTTACAGGTCATCTGTCCCGGCAGCTCATTCCGCTCTTGGAGCCATAGCTCTCTGTGACATCACAGACTGTTGCCATAGGAATGACTGTGATATCATAAACAGAGTATTATGACCTTAGGCGTGGAATAAGCAACCAGAGCAGATGAACTCTGAGGGAGCAAAGATTCTGTTTTCATGCAAATGACCTCAGTAAGAGGCAAATGTGCTACCAACTGAGCCACACTGATACCCCATTGCTTATTCTAGTCCTCCTCTCTGTTGTTGAATGGTTTGACTGTAGTTATAGTTATCAGGAGGCAAACTGTGCCCTGGTGAAGACAGAGCTCTGGGTTCAGGTGGCCATTAGGGTGATGACATCACCGGATGTCTGGATGCACAGCAGGTTTTTGAACTTGCTAAGGGATTGTGCCAAATGAAGTTCTTTTGCCAGTCCATTCCTGAAGCCAGGGGCTGCGACCACAAAAGTGTGGTCACCTGCTAAATTTAACTGGTTTTAATGTCAGAGGCACCATAGCTAGCATGCTGGCCTCTGGGTCCAGAAGATTTGCAGGGCATAGGTTCTAGCCCCAGTAATACCTTAAAGTACAGTAATACTCTTAACTGACAAACAAATAGTGTAGTTGCCGTATTGGTCCTAGTAAGAACAGATCCAAAAGCAAATGGTTCGATACCTTTTATTGGACCAACCTAGATGTTACAACAAAATGTTTTGTTGTAACATCTAGGTTGGGTCAATAAAAGGTATCAAACCATTTGCTTTTGGATCTACTCTTAATTGAGGAAGGGTCAGGGAGACCCAATATGTAGGGGGATAGCTGTTCTATAGGAATGCCTGGTTCAACATACACTTTGATCATTTGCACTTTATCATGTGAGCAATAAAGCTTTGATAACCAACATTGTGTGCTTGATCCTTTCTGGCTACTGGTTTAGCATTTTTGTCATCATTAGGCAACAGGACAGAAGCACCTTCAGATGTTGTACAGTCTGCTTTTTCCTTTTTGAATACCCTTAACTGACACTGTAGTACAGTAGAAGGGGGGATTCTGCAACGGTATAGTTCCATCCTTCAGATGAGACATTAAACTTCTGCCTATCTCTGGTAGCTTTCCTGGTGGAAGTTAAAAATCCCATGGTACTTAACAAAAAAGAGTAGCGGAGTTTCCCAGTGTAATGGCTAGCATATTCCCCCTATCAATAAAACAAGTCCATGTAGTGCACCCCCCCAGGCTGCACTTGGAAGTGAGCTGTGATTGCTTAGTGTGCCATGCCTGGTCAAAAATTAGAACTCAATAAATAATTCATAAGACTGAACATTGAAGGGGAAATATTCAGAGCCTGCTGGATGCATGCACATAATAGTGCGTCATGCAAATATATTGCACTGGCTCTGATTCGATATTCAAACAGAATGCTCAATCCGACCAGACCATGCATTCTGTTCAGATATCAGACCCTGGATGCGTGGCACATATAAGGTGACCACTATGTACTGTATGGCATGGCACATCCAGGGTGTGGGGCAGAAGACCGTCCATAGGGAATGCGTGATGCATACTTGGACGCACGGCATCCCCCATGGGCGATATTCAGCCCAAGCATGCAAATGAGTTCATTGAGCATGCATAGCACAAAGGGAATGGGAACAGGAACATTGTTTAACCAGGAGTAGCACACTAAGTCAAAGCTTGTTTCCAGATGTGACCTGGGAGCTCAGGATCACACAGTATGCACCTAGGCTGCTGTGGAATTCAAACCCAGGTCTCCAGATCTGCAGTTCAGAGCCTTAACCCACTGCACTATACTGCCAATGGGCCTCATGCATGCCCATTATGGGCTCAGTTGCATGGCTGCGCCAGGCTGAATGTGCTGGTGCAGCCCCCACCCTCCAAGCCCCATTCACTGTAGTGCAGAGACATGTGTTCCATAGTGTAGTGTCCTCCCTCCTGCTGCCCAATCCCCATAAAATAAAGAAATCCCCATCACTGTTCCATAGTGTAGAGTCCTCCCTCCTGCTGCAAAATCCCCACAAAATAAAGAAATCCCCATCACTGATCCATAGTGTAGGGTCCCCCTCCTGCTGCCCAATCCCCATAAAATAAAGAAATCCCCATCACTGTTCCATAGTGTAGGGTCCCCCCTCCCGCTGCCCAATCCCCACAAAATAAAGAAATCCCCATCACTGATCCATAGTGTAGGGTCCCCCTCCTGCTGCCCAATCCCCAAAATAAAGAAATCCCCATCACTGTTCCATAGTGTAGGGTCCCCCCTCCCACTGCCCAATCCCCACAAAATAAAGAAATCCCTATCACTGTTCCATAGTGTAGGGTCCCCCTCCCACTGCTTGATCTCCATATCATAATCAAACACCCACTGATCATCAACCCTCATGGCCTAGGTGGATACTGTGTGACCCTGAGCAAGTCACTTAACTTCCTTGTGCTTCCAGGTCGCATCTGGAAACAAGCTTCAGCTTAGTGTGCTACTCCTGGTTAACCAATGTTCCCTCCCCTTCCTCCCCTTTCTGCCATTCCCTTTTCCATAATGTAGTGTCCCACCTCCCCAGCCCTGATCACCATCATCCCAAATGGCAAACAGTGCAAGCCCTTTCAGTAGTGTAGTGCCCCCGCTCCACAGCCCCAAGCACTGCAAACAACCCAAACCCCTGAGCCCCAGTAACTATACTGTAGAATGCCCCCTAGCCTTGATCACAGTAATCATCTTGCACACAACCCCCAGTTCCATAGTGTAGCGCCCCCCAACCACAGAGCCCTGAGCACTGCCAAATAATCCAAGCCCCAGTAACTGTACTGTAGATCTTCCCCCCTACACCAATTGCCAGTGCAACAAACCAGTCCTGATCCCCTGTCTCTGGTGGCTAGTGGTCCCCCCTACACTGGTAGGTGGTACCAAGTCCCTGCCCCCTCCAACGCAACCAGACCAGTGCCAGTGACTGGCACAGCCCTCACCTCCCTGCCACGGCCAACCGCCGACTGATATGGACCATTCTGCTTACAGTAAGTAGGACACGACCATTGGCTGTCAGCCAATGAGCACGTACAATATACCATGTGCGATATGGTCCTGATCAGTCAAAAAAACAAAATGATTTTTTAATGCATACTGCAACTATAAGCCCTGATCTCTTACACCTCATAACAAATAATGCAGTTGTAGTATGTGTGAATCAATCTGTTAATGACTTAGAAATATTTTTAATTGAACAACACTGAACAGAATTCTAGTTTAATATAGCAGTGGAAGTACCTCAGTGCTGTTTATAAAGCAAGTGCATAATTCTGGCAGTGCAGGGATGGATGCAGACTGGGTGGCCATTCTGATCTCAACATTGTCTTTAAAAAATGTAACGCTTGCTGGAGCAACCAGATTGCACTAGCAAAGTTTAAAATATTTTTCCATGTGTAGTTTTGTATGTTTAAATCTTTCTTAGAGAGCCAGCCTGGTGGCGCTGAGGGTTGAGGTGCTAGACACCACACCTTACACCACGCTGGCGACCCAGGTTCAGGAATGAGCTCGGGCCACTGGGGGTCGGCAGGTGAAGGAGAACATCAAGGGTCCTGAGGACTGCTGTCTTCTCCTGGGGTGGGCTGTGGGGATTTTCCTGCTCAGTGGTGGCTCCTGGCAGAGGCTGGGGGGTGAAACACCTGGGGTGGGGACAGCCAATGGGGTCTGGTGTCGGCAGACATCTGCAGGAGGGGGTGGGCTCACTCACTCTGCACCAACTCCATTGCATGGCTGCACCAGGGGGCAGAACAAGGAAAATGGCCCTGCCTACCGATAGGTGAAGGGGGGGTACAGGGGCTGGCCAAGCATGCCCAGTGCCAGGTCTCTCTGTTCATGCCTCTGGCTCTCTTCCCTGCCTGGTCCCTCTGCTAGATTATAGACAGAGCACCAGGAGGAGTAGGCGGTCCCACCTCTGGGGAATCAGCGCCAGGGGGTTGGGTGATCAGGTTGCTGATGGAGAGGTGGCTGACAGAGGAGGAATGGAGGACTTCAGGTGGGTGGAATCATGGCTGAAGCTGAGCGACCCCCTGGAGAGAGTCTGGGTAAGGCAGCGTAGGAGTATAAAGAGAATTGAAAAAAAAAATATTTCTCAGAGGGCTACAGTTCTGTTGTACTTACAGAGATAGGGTTAAAAGCAAGTTAAAGGCAAAATGAAGAATGATAAGGGTGTATAGGAGTTAGGCATTACAGGTGTGCAAATTGATGTGCAAGACAGGCTGACAAAGCTTCATCAGAACAGGTATCACCTTTTAAACAGGCTTGTACATCTGAGCCAGTATAGGTTGAGAGTGACAAAATACTGACATTGGGCCTGATTTTCAAATATTCCCAGAATACCACAAGACCCGGGTGCACCAAACATATGGCAAGCAGGGCTTGAGGCATTCCCCAGCCAACGATCGGGATTCTCGATCCTGTATGCTGATTACCACAAGTTAGATCAGCTTTTTCTGGTCTAGCTTGCGGCATTCTCAGGTACTCATTTTATGGGGCTTGCACCAAATATTTGGTGCAAGCTGCCATAAATCAGAAAAAAATAGTCGTAAATGCATCCGAACTTCTTGAATTGGGTGCATTCTGCAACAGACTTTTCGGCGCAGCTCCTCTGACCACCAGGTTTGACACAGGATTTGATGCATGCTCTGTGTCACCCTTGGTGAATCTGGCTCATTGTATTTCATCTTCTTTGGTATTCCTTAGTGCACTGTAGTCATAATCATAACCAGGCACCTCTTCAGAAGCCCACTGTGGCTGGCTAAGATTGTAAATACAGTACGGTGTCCCAGAGAGGACAAAACATGGGCTTGTGTCCTGGACTGGATGTCCTCCAGCTGGTTGCAACTGAACCTGGACAAGATGGAGGTACTGGTGATTGAGTCAGGCTATGGACATGATGGGAGTGCCTCCAGAGTGGGTACAGGATTGTTACTGGGATCCGCTCCATTGATGGCTTCCCCTAGGGTGTGGGATCTTTGTGTTATCCTTGATAGCAGATTGACACTTGAAGCTGAGGTATCATTTGTGGTCAAAACTGTTCTTACAATTTGAGGAATATCACCAGGATTAAGCCCCTCATTCCACCTGAAGACTTGCCATCACTGGTGCATGCCTTTGTCACTTCAAGGCTCGATTACTGTAATGCTCTATACTTCGGGGTCACTAGAGGGTCCCTCCACTGGCTACAGCTGGTGCAGAGCACAGCGACTCAGTTGGTGATGGGCCTGGCTAGGTCCAGTCATGTGACTGCAGTCCTGTGGGCTCTGCACTGGTTTTCAAGGTGAGCTTGTTCACTTACAAGGCCCTACATGGGCTAGGCCCTGGCTATCTGGCTGATTTCCTTACACCTGCCACCTCAGTCCACTCCCTCCGCTCTTTGACTAGGGGCCTCCTTGATGTTCCCAGGTTCAGGATTAAAACCTCTGGTGATGGTACATTTAGTGTTGCTGGGCTGACCCTGTGGAACACACTTCCAGCTGCTGTCAGGGAGGCCCCCAAAGTCTAAGCATTCAAAAGGGGGCTAAAGGCACACGTGTTTTGTCTGGCTTTCCCTGGTGAGGGGGGATTGACCCACACTGATTACCTGAGGTTGTTTCAATTAGTCTTCAGAATTACTTATTGTTTAAATCTTTTATGGTTGTATTTGGTCTTTTAGAGTGTTTGTATTGTATTGATCTTACCTGTTCTTTTAATGTAAGGTGCCCAGAGCCCCAGGGACTGGGCAGCATAGAAATTAACTTTGCCTTGCCTGTACTTTGCCAGTCTCAGTCTATACTGGATTTGATACACAAGCCTGTTTAAAAGGAGGTGTCTGTCCTGGCACAGCCTTGTCAGCTTGATTTGCATGAAGATTGGCATACCCATGATACCTTGCTCTGGGGATGAGGCTTGAGGTTATGTGTATAGTTTGGAGATTTGCACAAAAAATGAACAATTGAGATGTTTCTTCTCTCCTAGCATCCTATTACACAGCCCATATATTGCTTTCCGTACAAACTGCCAATCTGGTATGCTCATTCCAAGTGTTCTAAATTAAATGTCTTTATGCATGTATGTATTTATTTTGTTTTTACTTACTTACTTATTTCAAAAGTTTCACCAGGAAAGACAAACTGAGCTGGTAACAGTTTATTTCCGGGAATGTTCTGGGGGAAGGGGGAAGGGGAGGACAATGAGGAACACTAAGAACAGCAGTACAGTACAATATTAGGTGAATAAGTGTAATAAATAACAACAGTGCACAGACAAGGACTGTCAGAAGTAAAATACATAGCAATACAATAAGTGCTGGAGGAAAACCACATGTGTAATTACAATAGAGTGCACGAGAGTAATATTTTCAACGTGCAGAGGTAAAATTGAGTTCAGGGTGGGTGCAAAAGTTGATTTAGGGAGAGTGGAAGAGGGGACTGCGCTAGTGTGAATTCAGGGAGAAAGGGTAGCAGAGGTAGAAGGGCAGCAGCCCAGGGACCAGCATCAGGGACAACTGCAGGGGTGAGTGCTGTGGTGAAGTCACGGAGGGGAGGCAGGTAAATGAGTGGTGGGAAGAGGCAGAGCAGTGGTACAGGGGGGAGAACCCCATGGTTTGGAGAAAAGGAAGGAGAAAGCAGTTTGACCAGCAGTGGTTTTCCTTGAGAGAGTGGGAGACAGAGATTGCTGGAGATGTGTAGCGGATAACTACTTGTAGGGGGAAGAGAAGAGGGAAGCAAGGTAGAAGAGGAGGGAGCCAAACCAGTATTTAGAGATAAAGGAAGCACAATGGGCAAGGCGTCTGACCTCTTGGGTGTACAGGAGTTGAATTTCATGCTAACAAGACAAGTGATGAGGTTGTCCACAGTAAATTGCTACCAAATGAATGGGTACATTCCCATCTACTGAAACACCCAGGCCAACACTGATGTTTCTTTTCCTTGCATCACTTTGATTGAATTTTGCAAAATTAAACATAGAACCAAATACTCAACTAACAATCATAGCAAACGTAAAGTCAATTTGGTATTGCGTGTTTTCTGTTTTTCTTATTCCCTACATCGTTTTTTGTTTTTTTAAATGAAATCTGACCTGTGCTGCTTGCTGTGGTTAAAGCCCACTGCAACACGATTAGCAAATCACTGTCCTGTGACTTTCAAATCCAACCACAGACCCACTCCTCCATTACCGATACAGCAAGCGTGGCAGCAGCAAAGTGCAATAAGACACTCCGAGTTGTGGGTTGTGGCCTGATAAGATCACTTCCCAGGTGCTAAAGGTGCTGGAAACAAGCCAAGCAGTTCCATCACACACAACACTTGAGAGGGCGGCACTCTTGGACACTGTAACTAAACATATAAACATTCATCATAGTCAGGCAGGCATGCAGCTTATGAAACAGAAAGAAAAATAAGCACAATGACACATTCACTAACAGGAGCAAAACAAACAACAAAACGTTAAGTAACTTGCAAGTTACAATAAAATGCATTTATAAAGACAGTAGAACATGTTACCAATAAGTACCCCCAGTGCTTTCCTTTGTCAAGTGACCTTCAGTTGTCTCAATAAATGTACTCTAAACTGAAGTTAGATAGCATTTCGATGTTTTGTTTGTTTTGTTCCTACTAGTGAGTGCATTTTTTCCTTTTTTTTGCCGGGGGGCGGGGGGTAGTATATATACCTTTTTGGTTGAATCCAACCCTTAACCTGAATGCCACAACCACTTTTTATGTGCTTTTCAAAACAAAAGGCCTAGTCTAAGAAATGTTCCATGTCACAACATAAAAACAGGAAACAACTTAAACTGCAAGTAATCAGAAATCCAACTATTACTGTAGGCAGTATTTTTATTTTCTCATTTAACACAGTTTTATTTCTGAAAGCAAACAATTTGATTGGAACAAAATTCTGTTTGTCAGAGAAATGTGATCAAGTTAATTAATATTGGTACAGATGTTACGTCAGGCAGATATTTTTACACTTTATTGTGAAGAATCCTTAATATACATTTTATTTAGTTTTGGTTTTAGAGCCATGCAGAAAGACACATTATGATACAATATTTACTAATTACACCCAGAGGTCTAACAGTACTTTATACAAACTGTAAAGCTTAAACATGAGCTGGCTCAGATAATTAAACACAAGCAATAATAACATGTAAAAACGTAGAAATTATGTGGAAGGAGTTGCATATGTGCCGAATTGTTTCAAGAGATGTCTCTAAACTGCACATTTATGGTACCATGCCACTCAAACCCTTGCCTCACAAATCAGGAACAAGGCTTAAAAAATGATTATTAAAATCAAGGGCATATTTAAAAAAATGGTACTATATCAACTCCAGAAGCTATTACAGTGGCATATGCCTATGAATGTTACCTTCAGCTGTAGCATCACTTAATTTTGCCCTTTTGAACCCTATTTAACAATTTTGTATGTTGTTCAATGGCGCATTGCTCATTGGGTTGCAGTAGTCAATGCAAAGTAACATGGTATTAATGCCAGAGATTTATTTATTTATTTATTTGCTTTTGTTTACCAGGTAAGTCACACTAGACATCCATGTGCCTATTTTCAGGTGCGACCTGAGATGTTAAACAAAGGGCAATACACAGAGCAGTATAAAGGCATTTTCTGAAAGAGAACTAGATTGTTAAACTAATGGCTGATAATATTTTATGCTTCAAAGCCCTGGACTTCAATAGCAATGGCAAATTTAGGAGAGGCAAATGAATGCTTTGAGGCAAAATCAGGGGTGCCCCTGGAAACCAAGGACAACTGAAAGATATACATGATGTCAAAGGCAGTGCATGTTTAATTAAGCATTATACAATGGCAAGAAATAATCCTGGCTTCTGATTGGTCAACTGGCCATCACAGCAGGGAGTTATCCTGGCATAACCTCCCTACTGATTGTTTGGATTAGTTATTCGCATTTGTATTTGCCTTTCTTTGCTTATTCTCTTAAGAAACAAAAATATTTTTCCAAACTAACAAAAACATTCTTTAAAATTATTTTTTTATTTTGTATAAAATAACAAGACATTGTATAATAAGAATAATGCCCTCCAGGGTGGGTGTTATGCTGGGATAACATCCCTTCTCGGGTGTTGGACACCCTCGTCCGGTGGCCTCAGGCCCAACCACCCAAGGCGGGATGTTATCCCAGCATAACACCCACCCTGCCAGGCATTATTCCTTTAATAATGCAGAACAGGGTGTTTGTCATGCTGGGATAATGCCATGCCTTGGGTTGGGCATGAGGCCAGAGGCCAAGTACATCTAATACCCGAGAAGTGATGGTGTGCCTATGACACATGCCCTGAAGTGCATGACTGCAATCACAGAATGATTTGCTTCTTAAAAAAAAAAAAAAAGAAGAAAAAAGGTGAAAAAAATGCATTTCTAAAATACATTTCAGTTGATTTTTTGAACAGGTGTGATGTTGTGCTGGGATAACATCACTGTTGAAGGTCAGCACTGACCCAATCAGAGTCCAGGAACTTTTCTTGCCATCTTGTAATGTTTAATAACCTTATGCTGTGCCTCTGATTAAGTTTCTTTTCATCAATTTCCTGAAGCTGTCTCTGATCTCCTTTGTTTTCATGCAGTAAATTATGGGATTGACTAGCGGGAGAAGGACGTTCTGCACCACCCCAGCCAACATCCGAGCATTGACTGAAAACCCTGGTATCCGGTAAGAGATGAAAACAAAACCTAAAACCAGCATGAACACAGCAATGACAGAGAGATGGGTGGCACAGGTAGAAAATGCCTTTTGTCGCCCCTCGGATGAAGCAAGCTTCAACACTGTTCTAAAGATTTTTATGTATGAAAACAGGACACAAAACACAATAATGGCTGCTGACGTAAGAGCCATGGCTAAGCTTACAATGGAATGAAAGGTTGTATCAGTGCAGGCCAGTTTTAACATTGATGAGTAGTCACAATAAAAATTCATAAGCTTATTTGGTCCACAGAAATGTGCAATGAATATAAAGTAAATAGAGGGGACAGCAGCTACCACTGCTACAGCCCAGCAGCAGGCAGACAGTCTGAAGGTCCTGTTACTGGTCGTTGTAATGGGATAGTGAAGTGGGTTGCAAATGGCTTGGTATCGATCATAAGCCATGACGGAAAGGATTAAACTTTCTGCTACATTGAATATCATAAAGATAGTCATCTGCAGTAGGCAGGACCAAAAATTGACTGATTTCTCATCGAAAATTAAACCTCGTAGCATTTTGGGAATGGTGACAGAGGGAATACACATGTCTAGGAATGCAAGATTACAAATGAAAAGATACACGGGTGAATGCAGCTCTTTGTTCATTGTAATTAATGATATGACAACGATGTTCTCCAGCAGTGTGAAGATGTATGACCCCAGGAAAACAGCGAAGAGGCTGGTCCGTGATGTCCAGTTCTGGAGCCCAAGGAACCCCACAATGATGAAGTGGGAGATATGAAAATCTGTTTGGTTTGATTCCCCCATGACTGAAAGTCCAACTCACAGTTCTCACTCAGCTCCACAGTGTCCTGGAGAAATAAGCTATCTGTAATTAAATCTGTCATTTGAGGGTACACACACAGTTCTTGCAACAAAACAGTGGTGGAATGTCGCATTATGGCATGACCAGGAGTTGGAATGTTGTCAGTTAATTTAACCCTAGAGTGATCATGAGGTATGAGGCAAAGCTCAGTGCCTTATGCCTTAAGAGTTAGAGCAAGAAAGGTATCCCAATTGTTGGAGGGCCTTAATGCTATTATAACATTTTTTTTTCTCTTTTAATTAATCTTTTTTATATATTTTTAATTTCTAATTGTTCTATTGTGGACAAGGAAGGGTTTCAAGCAGTGACTCTTACCATTTAGAATGCTGTCAGCTAATCAGAATGCTCCATTTGCAGCCATGGTTTTATAATATAGTAATGAATAAGATGTTCTCTTTAACCTCAATGGGGCCCACAGGTTGGGGCACAGAATTGTGACCCAGAGATTTCAGGTGTGATGCCAACTGTAATTTCTGATTTACCATCGTGTGAGGAAGTCACATGACTATGGTGTACTACAGACCACCTAGCAGCAAAATGGAAGTTCTGTAAATGAGATGTTGCAGCTTAGTTGGGCTAGCCAGGCAGGTACTGCACATTGTAAAAAAGAAAATTATACTGGCAGTGAAACCTGCATTAGCAGCTGTAGCAGCAAGTAAAGTACAGTAGTATAGTACTTGGGTGTACTAAGGTTAGGAAAAATAGTTTTTTTATTGTTATTATTTATAATTCCTTAATGTAGTAGTATGCCCCTTTAAATTAATCGTGTTACAAAAACTACTGTATTGACTATCCACGTTCAATGTAATGATTTACACCAACCAGAGAAATATTCATTTTACTTAATTATGTTGTAAACATAACTGGCATTGCAAATTATTTTATTGTTCAGGGAGTTTACATTCACAGTAAATTTTTGAAAGCACTGTGGTTGTTGCCTCTTGCCTTTTTGAACTGGGAGTCGTGGGCTCAAAACACCTTTACCTATTGTATTTTTCATAGGATTGCTACGATGTGTCATTTAAAAGTGCTGCAGGTCTGGAATTGTGAATAGAGCTGGTTGAAATTTGCACATTTTGCTTCATGCAGTTTTCTTGACGTGTGCATAATATTTTTGTGATTTTGTGCATTTTGCAGTGTTTTGAAAGGCGTAATTTTGAGTTCTTAAAATATACCATTTTAAAATTAGCATCTTTTATGAGTGAAAACTGGAATACCAATGAACCAGCTGCACTCACCATATCTGAAAATACAAGTAAAGGTGTGCTAGTGCTGTGCCACCAATCACTTTATTGCCATAATAGCCAAATAAATCCAGGTTATAAAAATATAGTCACTCACAAACTGGAAGCAAGGTTACCCCAGCGCTTTGCTGTATGGCTTTCTCAGGACACAGCACTAGCATGTCTTTACTTGTAAGATCCCTGCTACCACACAACAGTGGATCCCTGGACCTTCCTTGCAATTCTATGGGTGATCACTGGTTGTATCTGAGAGAGAAGGGCGCAATCCTATATAGCACTATGCTTTCTGAATTACACTACATTGCATGGCTGTAACTCCGTATTTTGATAACATGACTAAGTTCAGTTGTTAAGTTTGCATGTTTTCTGTTCTGTTTATTAAATTTCTTACTTGGTTGTTAAAAATATATTTATTTTATGAATGAAATTACTGCAGCTGGTAATTATGTCATGGCCAGGGATTACTTAGACTACCTGCAGTCTCTAAATCTCCGCCCCTGACAAAGCTTTGACTGCCGAAGCGCCGGGGCATTTTCTTCCCGAGTGACTAGCCTGAGTTCAGCTGGAATTGTATGTCTTTTGGCAAATAAAAAGTGAACAGCATTTTCTGGAATTTGAACTGATTTTATTATAAGGAGTGCAGTTTGTTTTCTGACCCTGGGATTTAAAGTAAAGGTGTGACTTTTTTCAGTTTAGTTTTGGGTGTCATAACCCATTACCCTGCTGCAGTGATAGTCCCTCTGAGTCAAAATTATAAATTTTAACAGTGTCCTGTAAGGGAGGGAAGGAATCGTAACTCTTGCTGAACTGCTGGTTAGCTGATCCTTTCTACTTACTGGTCTGCTGACCATACTCCCATGCTCCAGATGTGTTGTGACATCCTGCCAGGGAGAACACAGGGGCACATCCAACTGAATCCTATGGGAGAGATTTTCAGACCATTACTATGCAGTATTAAGCTACCCTTGATGCAAATGAAAGCCACCCTCAGCTAATAGGGATTCAA
The DNA here is from genome assembly GCA_016271365.2 of Neoceratodus forsteri. Lineage (NCBI taxonomy): Eukaryota > Metazoa > Chordata > Ceratodontiformes > Ceratodontidae > Neoceratodus > Neoceratodus forsteri. Next base: position 74,963,349 of record JADMNL010000033.1, on the reverse strand, counting down.
TGGGGCGTGTCCCCAAGTTCTCCCTGGTAGGACATCACAAAATGTCTGAGTGCGGGGGCTGGTCAGTGGACTGTGAAGTGGAAGGGATCGGCTGGCTGGCAGTTTGGTCAGAGTTACAATCCCTTCCCTTCCTTACAGGATGCTATTCAAATTTATAATGTTGACTCAGAGGGACAATTGCCATGGCAGGGTGGCAAGATATGAAGCTCAAACCTGAATCTCATACCTTTACGTTAAGATTAGACTGGAATTTCATAGAGAAATAGTGAGATTTAGCTTTCCTAATAGATTTAGCACAGACATCACAAAGCTGTTTATAATGCCTTTGATCAGAGAGGGATATATCATATATATGAATAATGGCAATAAGAGCCTTGTGCCATTGATGCTAGGTTTCATATTCTGCATTATAATCCAACCCTGAAAGTATTAATTACTAGCTTACCTTCCAGTCTGGTGGAGCTGTATTCCTGATTAAAAAAAAACATCCTGCTTACAATATACAATATGGACAGAACCTCTGCTTAAATTTCATACAACCAACTATAATGGAACAGTGTACCCAAATCACCAGATCGTAAAACCCATAACATAAATCTACTAACCTGAACTCTTTTAAATCTATTTGTGGGAAGGAGATTACAATTAGTGAGCATTTGTAATCAAATATAACATTATCTAGGTTTTTAAACTGTGTACATATAGATAATTTCAAAGATCAAGGTCACAGAGAAGTGTAGAAATACAAAATTAAGTCATCCACGGTTCAAAATGTTAAAATATTCCGCAAACCCAAGCTTCTAAGCACTGTTTTTGCCATTGTGTCTAAAACAGTTAGCAGTACAAGGGATGTAGGTATGCTGCTTACCTTCCCAATGAGTCTAAAGTCTTAATGTCAGAGATTTGAGTGAGAAGAACCCACGTATTTATTTATTTCTGGTGTCCCCATGGTTTTATAAGTGGATGCTGATGGGAACTGTGGTATATACAGTCACACAGGTATTTTATTTTAAAACAGTTCAGCTTGTCTATTTCATTATGGAGTACTGCTGCAGAGGGAGCTGTGTTTATTGACAACTGGGTTGGTGAGGACTGGATGTCCCAGTAGATTGGCACTGGGTTATGTAGCCTTCTTTTCTTTATACAGCTTTTTTGTCTCTGGTTAGCTCTGGCAAGCTCATTGGTCCTGTGCCTGCCCCCTTCACCAGGCATTCTACCTTGACTGTGACCCTGAGACCCCCATGGATTGCCCCCTGTGGCAGAACCATGTGGGGGAGCATCATCCCCCCCACCCACCTGGAGACACTTAGCCTATACTGGAGTCCAAGTTAGGCAGCTGTGCAGGGTAGAGGGCCAGCAGGGAGGATGTCATGGAGCCCAAGCCAAACACTTTTCCTTTCCCTGACTTCCCCAGCCATGGCAATGTGGGCAATGCAAATGCATGAAGGCACACATGCATCCCAGAACTGCAACTCCCCCTTCCCTGACCATGGTCTGCCTCTCATGCATCCGCACCCCCACCAATTCTCCACCTGGTGGCAGCCAAGAGCTGAGTCGCTGCACCATCTTGATGCAGAAGAGGAGAGCTGTCCTGTGGCTGCGCGATCCACTCCCAGCCCTCCCCCCACCAGCCCTCAGTGTCCCGAGATCATTCTGGAACTCGGGTGGCTGGCAGGATGAGAAGTAAGGTGCTCAGTGTCTCAGCCCTGTGCACCACTGGGCCGGGCTGGTTACGTAGACTTCTGTCTGTTTTGCAATTGGTTCAAAGCCTGATTCAGATGAGTTGTGGGGCAGCTGAGCGCTGTTGTCATTTGATGGCTGCTCATCTGTAATGAGTTTGGGGTGATTCTCAGTAAGGTTCCTAGTGGGCAGGTGCCCACATCACAAAAACAGTGGCAGCGTGGTCTAGTGACAAGAACATATACTGGGGAACCACGAGGAGACCCAGGTTCAAATCTTACCCAAGCAAAGTCCCTTTGTCACTGTGTGACCCTAAGCAAGTCACTTAACTTCTCAGTGCTTCAATCTGCCTGTTGTAAAACTGGGTAAAAGCAGGACCCCAGTGCAAACAAGATATTGCACCACAGCTGGGCTATCTTGGATAAATACACTGAAAAAACCCAAAGCACCAACACAGCTGGTAATTGTTCGTGACTCACTACCTCTTGTCTCCCCCCCCCACACTCATATTGCCCTGGCCATTTACCCCCTTCCCCCACTGTACCTACAGTAAATTCCCATTGCATATCAAAATTTAATTTTTATCTACTACGTGTACCTGTACTGATTTGCCAGACAGTGTTTATAATGAGGCTCCTTTGACATACTGTATAGCTGTATATGACTTCTGTTTTTGTAATGATGTTAATATTACTTATTTTGCTCTTTAACTATCTCCCTTTGGCCTCAACCCAGGATGCACCTGGAAATGAGCTGTCATCAGCTCAGTATGTCTTTCCTAGTGAAACATTTGAAATAAATAAATAATTATTTGCACCCCCTGTTGGCAGTCTCACATGGGATGCCAAGGATTGATTGGGTATCATGTCTGAACTATTGTCTCACCCACTGAAGGAGGCCCATCCACGAGAGGGCTGAGCTGCATTAGTTGGGCAGTGGATGGGTGTGTGAGGAGGGGCTTATACAACAGCTGCCTGTGCAGCACCTGCTGAGTGGATAAATAAAGGGCTTTGGTCTCCAGTACTGTCATTCTCATGCCTTTCCTGAAATAAAAAATATTAAAAGGAAAGTCACCTCGGCCTTTTATTCTTTTTCCCTGTGTAATTTGTAGGCAAGCACAATGACTGCCTCGATTGCACCCTCTAATTTCATCAGGTCCGGTGTGAAAAGCTGCTTGACTCCATTGCAAAGGTCATGACCTGACTTGTGTAGGGCATCCTGGAATTTTATGATGTTTCGGTGCTAAAACATGCAGTAGTTACACTGTATTAAGGCTTGTTCACTTGACCAACTGTGAATCATTGTCAGTGGCTCACAGCGGACAGATCGGAGCTCCTGCCCATGTGTGAACATTGCCGTTATGGTAGCTTTCTGTTGCGTTGTGTTGCCACCATGATCCCTCTTTCCCTGGGTTTGTGGAGTGGTATAGGTGGTTTCCTGTGCTGTCTGAACAGGCAAACCACCTGCATTACTACAATTCCCCACCAACCCAGCAGTGACCAGAACAACACACAAATTGCCCGAAAGGAAAACGGGCACTGAAAACACCGATGCCATGTGAACGCGACTCTCAAACGCTTCATTAAAAATTTTTTGAACTATCAGAAAGGAGCCGCTGTGTCATAGTGCAGTGTGAATGAGCCTTTAGTCAGTGCTGTTGCTGTTCTCTGCAGTTTCTATGTTCTTGTCTTATGCTGGCCATGAAACTTTTCAAGGCATAATAAGTGCCTGCAGTTCTCTGTAGTTTAAAGTGTATCTGAGTTAGAAAAAAAAATGCTTTTAGAGAGTACAGGGACTTCACAAGACATGTAACAGAATGAGAGTATAACTTTAGCTGGCTTGTGTATGTATGCATCATCAATTTCCATGATGCCGGGCATGAGTGGGGTCATGACCTTTGTAATGGAGACAAACAGGTTTTCACACCAGGGCAAAACAGAGTGAAGCAATCTCATTTATATTTAAATTAGGATGACATTGGGGGATGCAAGAGAGGGAATCATTGTTCATACCTAATAAACTGTACATGTATATGGAAAATTGGCTGAGGGTACTTTTCCTTTAAAGAGATTTTAAGGTTTTCTGACAAATATTGTCAGCTGGTATCAGCAGGACTTGGCAATAGGGCTGGCAGTATAGCCTAGCGGTTAGAGTAATGAGCTGTGAACAAGCTTGATACATCCAGCAATCCAGACCTAGGTTTGATTCTAACAAACTCCACTTGCATACTGTGTGACTCTGAACAAGTCACTTAACCACTCTGTGCTCCCAGGTCACCCCTGAAAACAGGCACTTGTGCCTAGTGGGCCTTACCCAGTTACCAAAGACTAAAAACAAAACAAAGAATTCACCTTAAAATAATTTAAGGACCTCACATTTTTATAATTGAAGACATTTTCATTAAAACAAGATAATTTCTTCTCAGAGTTCATTTGTTCAAGTTGCTCAGATCTATCATGAAGACATGCACTTTGGTTTACGACATCACAGTCTGTTGCTACAGAACTGATTCTGATGCTACTAGCAAATAATTATGTCTTCAGGCTAGGAGAAGCAGCAGAAAAGAGGAAGCCAAAATGAGAAAGGGCCTGTTTTCATGCACACATATTAAGTAATAAAGAATGGAATGTCCTGGCTGGCACATTAGTGCAGCAGTGGGGCGACTGCTCATGACGCTGGCAACTTGGGTTTGGGAATGAACCCAGATGGTAAAGGGCAGGGCAGGGAAAGAGATTCGAGTGTCCAGGTGGATGCCCTTCTCCAGGGGGAGGAGATGTTGGCAGCACCCTACAGTACCACCACCAGCTGGGTGACCACAAGTGATGGTGCAGTCAGAGAGGCCTGCATCAGGAAGGCGAGGCCATTGCCAGACACTGCAGCACATGTGCCTTCTCTGCATGGGTAGCTGCCAGGTATCTGCTCAGGGCATCGTCCTCTGGGATGGACTGTTTGAAAGGGGTAAAATGCGTCTACTGAGCAGGATGAAGGGCCCAAAGTGCCTGCAGGCCCCATAGCTGTTGATCTAAGGCAGTCTTAGGAGGCAGTATAGCATAGTAGTTAAGAGCACTGAGCTGCAAACCTGGAGACCTGGGTTTGAATCCCACAGCCCCCACTTGTATATACTGTGTGATCCAGAGCAACTCACTTAACTTCATTGTGCACCCAGGTCACACCTGGAAACAAGCTTTGGTTTAGTGTGCCTTTCCTGGTTAAAACAATTTCCGCTTTCCAACTCCATCTTTTGTCCCACTCAGGATTCTGGGCCTGTCCCTGTGGACCCCACCATGAGAGGTGAGCTTTGAGGTCCAGAGTGGTGGTAAGTCCTGGGAGATGGTGGGTGGGTGGGTGGGGGGCTGGGGTTGGGGTGGCACTTGAGGAATCTGATGGGAGAAACACAGAGTTAAAAAAAAATAGAATACCCTGAAATTTATTTATTTTTGAGTTCATCATGAGCAAGCACAGTTGAACTCATTGAAATGAGAGTTGCTATAGAGGGGTGTGAGGGGGGTGCATCCACTGGAGAGCTCAGTTCCAAGGGGCAGGTCAGAGGCAGGTGAATCAGTAGGCAGGCTGGCGATGACTCACTTTCTGTTTTTGGGGCAGAGTTGGCAAACTTTTCATAGGACACAGCTGAACCAATAGTGGTGCAGCACAGTCTTTTGATGTTGCAATAACCTGCATTACATTGACTTCCTGGTTGCGCTTTCACACTGCCGTAGCATTTACAGTGTGAATGTGCTAAGCCTGCCCACTGCTCCTGTCCTCCCTGCATTCCCGTTTGAGCACCCCCACCAGCAAATCAATCCCTGTGGCTTCTTCCCACTGCTGCTATCTTCTCCACACCCTCATTCTGTTCAAGGCACCCCATGAGCAACTCACTTTCTCCCACTGCTGCTATCCTACCCCCACACCCTCGTCCTGTTCAAGGTCCCCCTGCCAGCAAATCAATCCCTCCCTCTCTCTCTCTCCCACTGCTGCTGTGCTCCCCACACCCTCGTTCAGTTCCAGCCCCCCACCACACACACAGCAAATCCCTCCCTCTCCCTCCCACTGCTGCTGTGCTCCCCACACCCTCGTTCAGTTCCAGCCCCCACCACACACACAAATCCCTCCCTCTCCCTCCCACTGCTGCTGTCCTCCCCACACCTCGTTCAGTTCCAGCCCCCCACCACACACACAGCAAATCAATCCCTCTCCCTCCCACTGCTGCTGTGCTCCCCACACCCTCGTTCGGTTCCAGCCCCCCACCACACACACAGCAAATCCCTCCCTCTCCCTCCCACTGCTGCTGTGCTCCCCACACCCTCGTTCAGTTCCAGCCCCCCACCACACACACAGCAAATCCCTCCCTCTCCCTCCCACTGCTGCTGTCCTCCACATCCTCGTTCAGTTCAGCCCCCACCACACACAGCAAATCCCTCCCTCTCCCTCCACTGCTGCTGTCCTCCCCACACCCTCGTTCAGTTCCAGCCCCCCACCACACACACAGCAAATCCCTTCCTCTCCCTCCCACTGCTGCTGTCCTCCCCCTCACACCCTCCATTACCTGTCCCCCCGACACTGAGGAGCACACTCCCAGTGTCCAGAAATGTTCACATCCTTTCTTCTACAAGACCAAAAAAAAAAGAAAACGGTCCCCAATGTCTTTATTTCTTTAAACCTGAAAAATAAAAGGTCCATTTTTGTCTCCCCATCCCCTTCCCCATCCTGACCCTCCCACTGTGCACCCACCTCCCCACACCCCCCCTACCCATACTTACCTCTGGAGGTCTGGAGCAATGATCTTCTGTGGACTGGGACATGTCTGCACTCTTCAAAGCTGACCAGCAAAGTGAAGATTCAAGGTAATCCGTATAATGGGAAGCAATGGGGGGGGGGGGGTTCAACAAGTTGATATCTCCAGCCATGGTAGGAATTTTGGCTAAATTTTTGAACATGGTGTTCTTGGGACCCACCTCCCTGAACACTGTCACTGTCATTTTGTTACTCAGTCCTGAAAGGTGATTCCGGGGTCGCTGTGTGGAATCACCTTTCAGGACCGATTCATGAAATGACAGTGCCACTGGTCATGAGGTGGGGTCCCAAAAAGGCCATGTTGCAAATTTGGTGAAAAAATTCCAAAAATGACTACATTATGAGCATGCATTGTACAGTTTCTATGCATGGTCCTAACTTTGCCAGTTTTTAGTATTTTCACTCCAGACTTTCAATATTGCCACTATTTCACACCTCCTTATGAATAGTATAGCTGTCATTTTTCATATCCTGCCTGAAACATGTTTTAGCACTTGTGGCACAGAATGGCATGAACCAAATGACACCGGCACTTTTTATGAGGTGGGGTCATAAGAATGTTATATTGAAAATTTGGTGTGCAAATATTAACAAACAACAAAGCTAAGAGCATGCACTTAAATTAATAAACGCAGGCTCGTACCTTTGGTACATTTCAATATTTTGACCCCAAATTTTCATTATAGCCATCTCTTCACTGCACCTCATGAATGTGACAGCTACCATTTTCCAGATCCTGGGTAAAATGTGTATTTTTGCATCCCGGAAGGTGATTTTGCAGCCACTGTGTGAAAGTACCTTTGGGACAGGAGTTGAAATTGCACTCTTCCTTTCTTCAGGAGGTGGCATAATAAGATGGCTATGTTGAAAATGTGATGTAAAAATATTAAAAAAAACAATGGAGTTATGAACCTGTGTTGAAATTTGCCAACACCAGCTCGTAAACCCCCCGCCAATGACACCAGTGCACAGGACGAATTTTTGGCATTGACACACACTTGTTTGGAATGTTACGAGATTTGAGCCCTGCTGTTGCCAACTGCAGTTTTTTGGGGGGGCAAGAAATGGGAAAATCACTTTAATAAAAGCAGACAGATTATTGGTCTTCCTTGATTATTTCAACATTTTTGCAGGTAAGAAAATATGGAAAAGAATTTCCTCAATGGCATAATAAAAATGACGATTCCTCACTCATTTGAAATTTGCCGGGATATCCCTATGAAATATGACGTCTCATTTTCATAAGGGTTCCAGGGAATCAGAGGATACACGATCTTTCATGGTGAGTTGCATAGACTTCCCATGATGCTTTGCATTATTGGGGTATGTGTGACTTTGTATTCGTTAGATTCATGATACAGTATATTGTTTCGCTGAAGACACATGCAGACTGGGGCTGGTCAAAACTGACAGAAAGTAGTTACATCACAACTGGAGGTGAATGAAATGCGGAACAATTTGGACTTGTTTGTGACATGGCTGGCAAAATGGCAGATTGCCTTCAATGTTGAGGAATACAAAGTGATGCACTTTGTAAAAAGACAATAAACAACATACTACCTGAACAGCACAGAGAAAAAGACCTGGTACTACGGAACAGCAGCAAATTTAAAAGGAAGCAGCAGAGTGCAGCAGGTACAAGCCAGGTAAACAAAACCATGGAACTCATTGAAGCAACAGGGAAACGAAAATATTTTTCCAAAACAGCTTGTTACTGTACTATGTCATAAAGGCGAATGGAAAAGGACGAATGCACAATGGGCAACAGCAAAAAAGGGCAACTGTAATTTGGGTGACAGACCATTAGGGTGAGCAGTAAAAAGGGTGACACATGGTAGAAAAAAGAAACACCACAAGAGACACACAGGAGCAGTGTTTTACGAGGGGGGGCTTTGCCCCCCACTCCATGCATGGGGGAGGACTTGCCCCCTGCACCCCCTCTCTATAGATAAGTATCCTAGGATCTGCAGTCACCACTACATAAGCAGCACTCATACTGTATGACCCGGGGCTCTTTTGTCACAGTGGCCCAAATTGCTGTCGCACTTTTGAATTCACCCTTTTTGGCATCGCCATTTTGCATTTGCCCTTATGACCGGACACCGCACACCATACGTTTTTATATTTTCACCATGTTATATTTTCTTGATCCCAACCCTTACAAGGTTTACAGTAACATTTCTTAGCCAAACGTGGTGACCATCTTTTCTTCTTGAGACAAAAAAGTTAAAACATTTATAACATTTTCGCATTTTGGTGGAACTAGAAAATGTTACCATCAAATAAAACTGGAAGAGGACGGGAATCTTTTATAGTGAACAAAAGAAGGGTACATATTTTTGCCTGATTTCCTCACTGTAAGTGAAACTTCATATGTGGGTCAAGAAACATTATAATGCCCTTATACTGGTCAGGCTTCATCTGGAGTGAACGGCGCAGTTTCAGTCCACATATCTGAGGAAGGATATTGAGAAGTAGAAGAAAGTACAGGCTGGTTGGAAAACTGGGCATACACATGGCAGTTGAGGTTTAATGCACGTAAGTGTAATGTCCTGCATCTGGGCATTAGAAACCCTGGGTATAGCTATCACTTGAGGGGAGTAAGGCTCACTGTCTCTATGATGGAGAAGGATCTGGGGGTGATGACTGATGCCAAATGGAACAACTTGGAGCAGTGCAGCAGAGCAGCTGCTAAAGCAAATAAAATGCTTGGGTGTATAACGAGGGGATAATGTCTAGGAGCAGGGAGGTTATACTTCCCCTGTACTGCTCACTGGTGAGGCCGCACCTGGAGTATTGTGTGCATTTCTGGCACCCCTGTCTAAAGAAGGACATCGCACTACTGGAGAGGGTCCAGAGAAGGGTGACAAGGATGATCGGTGATCAGAGGGAATTGTCATATGGGGACAGACTTAGAGAGCTGAATATGTACTCCCTGGCGAACAGAAGGGATAGGGGCGATATGATAGAGACCTTTAAGTATCTGAAGGGAGTCAACAGAGGGAATATGGAGGGACTGATCAAAATGAAGGGGGAAGGGAATACAAGAGGTCATAGTCTGAAACTGGCAGTGGGTCATCACAGAGGAGAGGTGAGGGGGCATTATTTCACAGAAAGGGTGATGGCACCCTGGAATGCCCTTCCTGATGACCTGATAAAAATGGATACTGTGGGAGGTTTTAAGAGGGGTTGGGACAGGCACAGGGGCATGGTACAGGTTGGGAATAAGCTGAGCACCCGGGATATGCAGGGAGGGGGGTATGGGAGGAAAGGGGTAAATAAGGGAGGTAATGCAGCTACTGTACCACACCAGTGAGCTGTGTCAGGCAGATGAGAGAGACCATTAGGCCTAATCTGCTGGCAACTATGTATGTATGTGTGTACAGAGGAGAGCAGCCTGGATGACTGACTTCATAGGCAATTTGGGCTTTGAAAACTGACAGGAGGAACTGGGGCTCTTCTCCATAGAAATCAGATGACTCAAAAGAAAATATAAATGGGACAGCACTGGAACTGTGCTAAACTTTCCACTTCCTAAGAATGCATATTCTGAATTTTGACAATTCAGTGGAACTCCAACATTCTGTTTAAACATTTTATAGAATTCCATGTGAGAATCCTGCAAAGATTCCACAGTATTTCAGAATTCCAGATGAACAAAAAAATCTTTAGCACTACCAAATGTGACATTTATTCTGTGTAATTATTTAAAATAGTTCCGTGGGAAAAAAAAAAAAGATGGCAGCATGTCAACATCAGGTCACCCTAACTCTGCTGGCAGAGTCTAATTCCATAACAGCTCTGGATGACCTCATCAGACAAAGGGCAGCTATTCAAGAAGGATAATGATGGAACGACAAAGGGACACTTACTATCACTGAAGGGAGGAAGGTTCAAGGAAAACATTAGGAAGAACTACTTCATAGAACGAGCGGTGAACATTTGGAATAGACTGCCAGAGCATGGGGTATCAACTAATACTGTAATGTCCTTCATGCTTAGTACTTTGAAGAAAAAGGGGAAACAGGATATTGTCACTGAGGTGGTGATGGGGGGACCCAGTGGACCACTGGTCTCTTTTTCCTTTCTTAATATATGTGTATGTATGAAGGACGAAACACAGTCGTCAACTCCAGGATAGGAAAGCAGATCTCTTTAGCTCTGCTCATTTCCTCAGTTAAATGCCCTATGGACAGTGGCCTTTTACACCTTATTATTGTCTCCCTGAGCAGCAATCTCTGGCATGATTATCTATCATGGATACACTAATGCAAATCAACTTGCCCAGCCAAGCCATTCCAGACACTTTTAAGGCATGCTTTAGTCCTTCGGCTTGCCCGCAGCAAACATATATGCACCTAGATGTTTATGATGAATGAGGACACCCGTCTGTCCCCTACCATCCCTCTCTCCCTTCCTCCCCTCCTATTCACCAAGGTCTCTCTCTTCTCCCTCCCTGAACCTGGAGTTTCTTTATGGATGCCTCCTGTCCCTTCCCTACTCACCCTCCTTACTCTTCTTCCAGATCCATGTGATGTAAGTCCCACTCAATCCTCCTGCTCTTTATCCTGCTCCTTCTCCTATCTGGCAACATGGAAACTAACCTTGGTCTTCCTCCTCTTCCTCCTTTCACATTCTCAATTACCAAATGCCTTGGCATTTTCTATCTCATTGCTAGGAGTCTAAACCCCAAACTTGACCAACTTATTGTCTGGGTTTCACAACACTCTTCTGAGGTCCTGTGCATTTCTGAATCTTGGCTGTCCTCCAGGACTCCTGACTCTAGTCTGTCCCTTCATGATTTCCACCTCTTCAGGCGGGACCATGGCAAACAGGGTGGTGGTGTTGCCCTCTATGTCTGCCAGAGCCTCTCCTGCACCATTGCTGTCAAGGAGTCTGTACTGTCCTCCTAGAAGCTTCTCCTTGCAAAGCTCTCCTCTCTGTCCATCATACCCAACTTTGTTGGGGTGTTCCATACCTCTCCTAAAATTTTCCCCTCTTCTCTGGTTGACATTCTTTCTGCTCTCACCTCCCACTCCTCCTTCAGTAAACTCGTCCTCACTGGGGACTTCAATATCAATTGGCACTTCCTCCAAGCCTATCTCCCACAGGACTGAGTCCCTTAACCTTACCCAAGTCATAACTGAACCCACATGACTCAATCCACACAACTCTAATCACACCCTCCTGATCTGGGTTCCCTCCACACACCCTCACTGCATCTTAGCAACAGGTACTCTGCCAGATGCCTTTAGCAACCACTGCATGACTTTCAGTGTCAGGAAAATTCAGTGCCCTCACCCCCCCCCTCGCATCTGGTCTAGGTCCCTATGATCACTCAACATAAACACTCTCCTAAATGAGCTTGCTGCCACTGACTGGTCTCCCATCTTCTCCCCCCAGACATTGATGTGGCCCTCTTCCTGTTCCACACTAAATTTTTTCAAACTTGGGACAAGCAACTCCCCCAGATAGTCCAGAGTCAAATCTTCACCCCCCCCGGATTACATTCGATCTCACTGATAAGTGCAAGTTCCTTGATTAAGCATGGGCTTGTTTCAAACCATCCCACTCCCTGTATGACTTCTTCTCCTATACGGTGCTTAGAAACTCATACATGAAAGCTGCCCATGCTGATAAGTCCCTCTATTTTAAGGCCAATCTCCAGAATAACCTTAACTCCCCAACAAAATTCTGGAAGTTAATTCTTTTTTGACCCCCCTGACCCAGGCTGCTCCCCCAGTCCTCAAAGTTAATGAATCACCTGTCTCCAACCCTCTCTCTGTTGCCACTCTTTATAACAAATGTTTCACTACCTGTGCCCTCCCTCTCCTCCTCCTCCTTTTGGTACCACTCCTCTCCCCTGTCCATCCACCTCTCTGCACCAAACTTCCTCAGGGTTTCACTCTTGCTCTTTCCTTGCTCAACTTGGCTGAATCCTGCCCTGATGGGCTGAACCCTACACTTCTCCATCTTTCAGCTCCTGCCATCACCTCCTCTCTAGCTCTCTTCCCTCTGTGCTGTCCCCCAGTCATGAAAGGTTGCTAAAGCTCTCCCCTTTCATAAAGGGGTGACCCATCTTCCCCTGCCAACTTCAATCCTATCTCTCTCCTCCCTTTTCTTGCAAAGCTGCAAGAGATGCTAGTCTAATCCAGACTTGCTGACTTCTTCTACTCTTCCAACTTCCTCTCCTCTTGCCAGTCTGGTTTCTGGAAGAACCATCCCACCATCTCTGTCCTGTTGCATGTCACTGACTCTATCCTTACTGGGATGGATCAGGGGCACATTATGGCAGCTGTTTTAAGCAATTTGGCCAAAGCATATGATTCAGTGGCTCACATTCTCCTCCTGGACAAGCTGAGCTCTGTTGGCCTCTCAGCTACCACTGTTGACTGGTTCCATTCCTACCTTATGGGCCATCAACAGTTGATATGGGTAGGAGGCATCCTATCACCTCCTCTTTCTATTCAGGCTGGGTTCCCACAGCGCTCCATCCTGGGTCCCATTCTCTTCTCCATTTTCCTGAATGACCTCCCCTCTGTCTGTGCCAACTTGCATGTCCACATGTATGAGATGACACAGTTATTTACACCTCTGGACATTTGATCATAGCTGTGAAAGACTTGCTCCAGCATGACTTCCACAAAGTCCAGCACTGGTTCCAATCTAACCAACTCTGGGTCAACACTAACAAAACTGCATCCATGACCTTTGGGACAAGCCAGAAACTGGCCAGACTCTCCCCTCCCTGTCTTAACCAACATGGATGGAACCCCTCTTGAAGTGGTTTCTTCATTCAAGTACTTCAGTGTGTAACTAGGCAGTAGGCTTGACTTCTCTGCTCACATTGATGCTATGCACTTCAAACTCTGCCCCAAACTTGGTGCCTTGTACCATAACAAAGAACGCTTGTCTCCCCAGGACTGCCGATAGCTGGTCACAAAAATGGTTCTCCTGGTTTTAGATTATGTGGATGTGGTCTATGGCACTGTCCCCTCCTCTTCCCTTGCCAGACCAGACATAGTCTGTAGTGCCTGATGTCACTTTGCCACTTACTCCCTTCTCACCCCCCAGACTCACCACTGCTCCCTCTACTCCTTCCTGACCATCCTGCACTTACCATCACGTTACCAGTGTCACTGCACCTCCTTTATCTCCAAGTACTGGTCTGGGTCCTTCCAATAATACTATACCTTGCCTCACTCCTCTCTCCCATTCCCTCTGCCTCTTACTCCCTCTGCCCAAGGGATCCTCGTACATTCTCCCTTCCCCACCCGCACTCCACTGTTGGCGAGCCTGCCTTCTCCTACTGAATTCCCTCCCTCTGGAATCTGCTCCCCTCCATTCTCCATCTCCCTCCCTCTCCCAACTCCTTCAGGCACCAGCCAAAACATATCTACACACCATCCTGCTCCTGCCTGCCCCTACCTGACCCAGTCTTCCGAAGAGAGGCCCATATCTCCCAAGTGCACGGATTTTGCCTGGGTTCTGTCTCCTCCCAACAATTAACACAGTGCTATTTTTGTTACATGCACTGGTCACTTTATTCTGCATATCATTGCTATCTAATGTAATATCCGTCCTTGTATTTTATGTTTGTTATTGCATGTTTTTCCATGTTAACTAGTGCACTTCTTACACCTCATTTTGTATTGTATAATTGTTTGCCTTGAATGTTGCTTTGGTGTGCTTCCCTTCTCCTTTCCTCCCAGGTCACAGCTGGAAATGAGCTTTGGCTCCCAGTGTCTTTGCCGGTTACCAATTTTCAAATAAATAAATAAATAAATACATAAATACAATTCAAAACAGCATGTTATAGTCAGAGTAAAATGGATATACTATGTATGTTATGTATGTTTGCTGGAAAAAATATATTTTTATAAACCAGTATACTGTACATACCGCTCACCTGCTATAAATTTCACAGAACACTATGATTTTTACACTCACATTTATCCTTGCTCTGAAATAGTTTACTAATGTTCCTCATAAAGTTAGTGCTATTTTTGGAGACACAAACTATTAAATCATTGAACTAACATAATAGAGACATTCCTTAAGACTGAACAAATGGGGCTCTTGGTATCCTGACAATACAGCGGAGTGTATAGGTCTAGGACATTATGGTGCAGGAAGGAGGGCTATGTGTGTGTGAGCAGACCCAGCTTTGGAGCAAATGTGTTTTGCATGAGGTGAATGGTATGTAGACACAGGTGTGTGTTATGTCACTGGGTGATTGCTGCTCAGGTGAATGTTGTGCTGGGTATCGGGCACTGGTATTTTTCTCTGTGTTTCTGCGTGTTTTCATGCTTTCTGGTGTTACTTAGTCAAGCGGTGTGTGCTAAGTGAATGAAAGGGTTGGGCGGCGTGTGGTGAGTGGACGAATGAGTTGGGTCGGTCGGGTTGGTGTTCCTATAGTCACAGATGTGTTATGGGGATCTGTACCACACTATGCGACATGATTTCCAATAAAATCTTACACCCAAGTTCACATTTTTCTGCTCCATATTTTGCTGTGTCTGCCTAGGCTGCCATCCTCCACTAAATGCGTGACCTGGAGCTGGTTATTTATAGTTGGGGGGGGTGCGAAGGATGCAGCCCCCCCACGATAGAGGATGCAGTGGAGCAAGGCTCCCTGCATTTGTTTGGTTTCATGTAGTCCATTATTTGGGCTGTATACAGGTGGTTTCCAATAAATTATGGTGGTTTTCCTATCTGTTGACAGTGTACCTAACTCCTGGTATGATTACTGTTTGGTGTTTATACTGCTGACATATTGCTGCTGATGTATTGTCATTAGACACATTTTTTTCTGCTCTAATGTGGATAACCCTGGGGCCCACTATTCTTAAACATATTATTCTTTAAAATAAGAAAGTGTTACATATCCTGGCCATTTGCTCTGAATTTTGAAAGCCAGTGTTATGCATTTTAATGCTAAGAGGTATGCCAGTATGTTTTCAAATTAAGAACAGATATATGTCTACTGGAAGCAGTGCATATTTACACAAACTAATATCAACTTAACCCAATGAATGTATCACTTTATTATATAAGAAGAGATAAGAATCTGTTTTCTTTTGAGCAACATATATTTACTTATAGCAATACAGAATTAATTCTATTTAAATGAATGCATTTTCCTCTGAATTAATATTTTCAGTACACAACTAATACATAACCAATTGAAACAGCATACATGCACTTGTGTGGCATTTGTTTTCAGAGCTGGGCAGCAGTTTTGTTTGTCTGCTTGCAGCATTGCTCAGAATTGTACTTTCTGCCTTTATAGAGTGTCACAGAAAATCCATTCATTCAACAAGTAATTAAACTTAGATCCTGCAATGTAGGACATATGTAGAATTTTGTGGATTT